>CM038795.1:26973314-28173314 GCA_021764765.1 Vicia sativa | reverse complement strand
TATAAGGAGCAATCTTGCGAGTCCAACATGCTAACTAACCTGTAAACAACGAAATTTCATTAAACGGTATCGTCTCACGGTGGTCGACGTAGGAGCTGAAGTGAATGTCCTTATGCACTAGCTGGTCCAAGTAAACCCGTAACGACTGTATTATCTGATTCCCTATGAGCGGCTCGTATGCATAGACACACCACATATCCTTAGTATAACCCTCACCAAGTGACCATCCTAAAATGAGGGGGAAGTGCTGTAGGATCCATCCCTGAAATAACAAAATTAAACCAGTTAGTTTTAGAATCAGAATAATTAACAAAGGCCACTAAGAGAAATAATTTATACCATCATGAATGACATGCTGTCGGTCATCTGCCTCGTATTCCACTTAATCCCATCATCCAACTTGCTATACAAATAAACCAAGCAGACAACCCCCCAGTTCCACCCACTGATTGCCTCAAAATTAGTAAAGTACCTAAGGTACATGATGTCAGTGTAAGTAGCACTGGTGTCTACAAAGATTTGTGTGCCAACAAGACACGAGAGGTATGCTCTCATGGCATATTCCCTATGGAGGGTAACCTGCTCACCATCACCATCAGCTGTTGTAGCACGTGCAAGCTCATCTCTAAAATCCTCCACCAAGTAGCTATATCTCACGTGGCGACCACATGTCTTATCAACCTCCTTTAGGGCGTTATCTAGGGTAACTCCCAGTATCTCAACCGACAAATTAATCGCCTCGTCTTTGTCCATCTTCTGGTGATCGAGTAAGACCCCTCTAATCGGCAAGTGAAGCTCACATGCAACGTCATCAAGTGTGATCGTCATCTCACCATGTGGTAGATGAAACGACGATATCTCATGGTGTCACCTCTTAACAAAAGCGTTGATCATTCCCCAGTTGACCACGCTATATCCCTAGAGGGTCAAATCTCTCAATCCTATAAGACGCAGAAGACCATCAAACCATGGCTCGGGAGGGGTAACAAGTCTACTGATCTTCCTCCCATGGTTGATGACCTTTAGTGTATCATGCTCATGCAAAAAAATTCATTGTTAGAATTCATAATTTTTTTAATAATTGTAATATAAATGTAAATTTCATACCTATCCATCCCATATATATCTAGCCACATGAGTGGAATAAAGAGGGAGCAGAGATAAGTCAGAAGGTCCCCCTCCAAATACCTGAGGGGTCTGGGGTGCCTCGGGTGCTGCGGGTGTAACATCAGGTCTCACCTCAGATAGTTGCGCCTGGGCACTAGATGATGATCCAGTCTCAAATATCTTAGGTGAGGATGTGCGTATTCAAATAATTCTTATTATATAACATTACTCTTAATTATTAAATAATTAAATTTTTTTGTCTTTTTATAAGAGCGAATCCAATATTTACAATTTTCTAAATGTGGTTATTATATAAAAATATTACAAGTATACTTAAACATCATTTAAGGAGTGAAAATAAGAATAATTTGTATGAAAATATGAACAATTTATATATATATATATATATATATATATATATATATATATATATATATATATATATATATATATATATATATATATATATATATATATATATATATATATATATATATATATATATATATATATAAAAGAGAAAATTTTACACTTATCGTACTTTTATTAAAAAACAAAATAAAAATCACACCTAAGTTTTGTCCTTAATATATATGCATTAAGAATCTAAAATAATTTTACACAATGTCATTCAATAATAAATCACCAACTTGTAATGTCATTAAGAGTGGGCCATCTTTTTAAAACAAAAGAGTAGTATATTATGAAGAAAATTTTACACCTAAGTAAAGAGCCATTTTTTTTAAAAACAAAAGAGTAATATATTATGAAGAGTGGGCGATGTGGTTTAATATTGAAATGTTTTGGACGGAGGAGAGATAGAAAGAGAAAAGGCGGGTAAAAATTGGTCAGACTCGAGAGAGAGCGATCGACATGAAATATCGCAACCACCCTTAACCGTCTCTTCTTCATTTCCAATTCCAAATTTTCATTTTACTCTCTCTCTCTCTCTCTCTCTCTCTCTCTCTCTCTCTCATCAACCTTTCTCTGCTAAACAGAATCCAGTAACAATTTTGATTTTCTTCATTCAATTCCAAAATGCATTTCACAAATCTCGACGATACTCCGATGTTCCGTCAACAGGTTCATTCCGAATTCTTCACATTACGATCCGATCAACCAAACGCCGCCGCTTTCATCCACACTTTCTTCATTTCGTTTACAATTCTATCATTGCAATTTATATTTGTATCGATTGCGCAAATTTTCGAGGATGCAAAACCATATAGATTATGAATGATTGATTGATTGATTGTGGATGCAGCTTCAGTGCTTGGAGGAAGATGCAGAATCGTTGCGCCTCAGAAGCGTCAAGTTCTACAAAGGATGTAGAAAGTATACGTATGTTTTCATCTTTTTCATTCCGTTCCTAATTTCAATTTCGCAATGTTTACACTTTTTAAGCGCGATTAACAAATTGTTTAGTTTATTTCTTTAAGATTCTTCTCAAATAACGGTTCTGATGAAGGTTAGAACTAGAAGCGTGTGGAGATTTGAGGATAGAGTTTAATGGTAGTGCATTGTCTTGGTAAAAAAAATATTACACAGACGTCCAATTAAAATATTTTAAATTGCTAAATCATGAAAGTATTTTAAAATTTACAGTGTAATTTGGCGCTTTACATGATTGTAATTGGTTGACAATGTAAAAAAATATTTTACACCGTCAATGCACCATTCCTTTTCTCTCGAGGATAGAGTTTAATGAAAGTGCACTATCAGTGTTAAAATTCAATTAATAAATTTTTAAAATAATTTAAGCAAGAGAGAACTTCTCATGTTTATACTAACACTTAACTTTTGCTCATTCACCTCTATGTGTTAGTTGGATATAAACAAATATGTTGATAGCTCAAAGGTGATTTAATTGGTTCCCTTTTATTGAAGGCCTTTATGTAACCTATGTAGCAGTTCAATTTTATATGGTAGATGTATGTAGACACTCATACGACACCGATACTTACAGTTACAGTTACATTCAATCCGTACAATTTTCTCAAATTATTAGAGGTCTTAAGTGTCCGCATCAATGTAAGATTTGGTATTCGTGTCTGAGTCTGTTTTGTAGTATATACTAAACAATTTAAAAAGGATATTGTTGTTGAATTGCATAATTTAGTTTGTTTTATAAACCATTCCTACGTTGAGTAATAAGTTGCACAATGATTCTTGTTCTTTGATTGATGTATCGTTCAAGTGACAAAAACAAGCAAGCAGAGGTGCCTTAAGTGAACTACACCCTCTTACAAATGTGCTTGTAACTGAAAAGTCTCTCTTTGTACTAACTGCTTCATGGTTTTGCCAAAATAGATCTAAAAGCCCGCGTAAAAAGTCTTAATGCACACGAGTTTGGATGTTTTCTATTTTTAAATATAAGAGAAGAATAGTAAGAAGGGGCCACCAGCCCACCAGAAAACTATTTTGTGTGTGTGAACTGTGTATGATTCTTATGGAAAAAAGGCTTATCATGATATACTATCCACACACACATTGTAAATACCATAATACTTAGTATCACAAGTCAAGAATTACCTTTGATCACTGACAAATGAAATAGCCAAAGTACTTGTGTTCTTAAAATTTCTCATATGCCTGGTGCTTTTTGACAACTTTTAGGGAAGGACTTGGAGAGGCATATGATGGGGACATCGCATTTGTAAGCTCCCTTGAAAATTTTGGAGGAGGACATAATGATCCCCATTTCGTTGCTTTGGGAGGTAAGCCATACATGTATCTCCCCCACCTATTGCCTTGTCTTAGATAATACTGATTTTCATTCTGGTATGCTTGGTAAGAAGCAATAACTGAAAATATGCTTTTATGAAGATTATCACGGGCTCTTTGCTAAGCTTGAAATAACATGAAAATTAGCATATGAATAATGATGCATATTGCTGCTAGAAGTGTATGTGTCCGAAGCTGTGCATCATACTCTAAAGCCATCAAATAAGCTTTACAAAATCACTCGGAAATATGGTTGAAATGGCTTCTGATATTCTGAAGCATGCTTTGTCTGTTTTCTCTTTGCTTTTGCTTTCTTTAACCTCGACGCTTTCTTTGAATATACATAATAATGCATTAAGTCTATTAAATTAAACTTTATCTTTGCTGTTTGTTATAATAAATTTTATTTTGGGTACTCCCAGGACCTGTAATGAACAAATTTACCATTGCTTTGAGGGAAATCAGTACATTCAAGGAACTTCTTCGGTCGCAGGTAATGATTATCTCATGCTGGCGTTGTCTTTCTTGTTTTTTTAGCAGTGTATTATTTTGGTAATTGTTGACATATTTTCAAGATGCTTGTTCTAGTATAAGGATTCCTTTTTTATACTTAAACCATCTTGTTTGCAAACACATTCCTGTTTGCTCCTGGTCAAAGATAAACACGTTATAATAAAATGGACATATGCATATCCTAAGTATTAGTTGCTCTTAGAATGTGTGAGTTGGGCCTAACTCAACCCTATAAGATCGGCTTAAAAATTGACTTGTAGGTGAAAATTGCCCCCACTTATAAGCACATGCTCAGGCCATATATTGTCCGATGTAGAACTCTCAACACCCCTCTCATGTCCAGGATGAGCGTCTGGAGCGTGAAACTAAATGGTGGATGGCCCGATAGTAAGTGACCCAAGGGATCTTAAATGAGACTCTGATACCATCTTAGAATGTGTCATTTGGGCCTAACTCAACCCCAAAACCGGCTTGTAGGATGAGGATTGCCTCAACTTATAAGCACGTGCTCAGGCCATATATTATTTGTTGTGGAACTCTTAACACTTGCTACATAACCTCTTTGTGTTGCTCAGGTCTTAGTGAAGTTTTGTTTGCAGCTTTGATGATTTTGGTCAGTGATAGTAAGACAAATGGGCATATGCAAATCTTAAGTATTACTTGTTACATACCCTCTTTGTGTTGCTCAGGTCCTAGTGAAGTTTTGTTTGTAGCTTTGATGATTTTGACCGGTGATAATAAGATAAACGCGCCTAAACATTGGTCGAACTTTGACTTTCCACCATTTTTAATTATAACCTTGAGTTTCTAAGGGACTTTAATTTGTTAATTGATGCTGGTTGGGATTTTATTTGCACAGTAAATTAGATGCAATTGTCCAATTGATATTGCTATGTTGACTATACTTAATATGGCTTCTTAGGTAGAACACATGATTGATGACCGGTTACTACAAATTGTCAATGTTGACATCAATGAAGTTAAGGTATGCTTTTAGATTCTTTTTAATGTTTATGCCTAGCAGTGTTTGTTCTCGACATTAAGCCTGTGGAATGTTATGGTGTCGTACTTTATAATATGGCCTAGCTCCAGTTGATTCTATAGTGGATCTATTTACGTAATGATAAAGAAGTATGACACTGCCCTTCCTCTCTCAAGTTGTTATTCTTCAACTCTAGATATTGGACAAGTTTTTTCAAGTGTATTTAACACAATGTGGTATCTCACATAAAACGAAATTACCATATTCAGTTCTCCAATTACAATAGGATAGATAACTAATTTGTGCAGCAAGAAACTCCTTAAATAGTCAATGAATTCAGGAGCATATAAGCATATGGAAAAGAGTAAATGAAATAGTTTAATATAGATCAATCTTTGAAGTAATATATAGATCAATCTAAAGAGCATAAGATACACATAATTTCTTACAAATAGATCGATGACATTTAAGGGTGACAATGAAAAATTATAGGTCAAACCATCAAAAGAGATTTAGAGGTAAGCACGCATCTCTTAAATAAATACATGATAGGGAATTATGTTGTTTGGTCAGAGTTATACTATAGCTCAACAACCATAGAATGTTGTTCCCAGGTACTTATTGTGCAATCCAAAATCTTTTGGATTTAAGGTAAATCCGTTAATAACTCGTCGATTAAGGTTTCTTATTGCCCTAATAGCTTGAGACACTTGGTTATAAGTAAAGGGACAACTAGATTAAGCACTTGCAAAATTTCACTATGATGATCTTTACCTTTCAGATACCCCAGATCTGGAAAATATTTTTGCTTATAATTTGAATCCTAAGCACTCCTTACAATTAAGTGTTGTGTATGGCTCATATTTACTGATAAGTGGGCAGTCGCTCAAGCATAACAAAGCAAAGAAAGTGGAGTTGAATGCACAACAAGGGGAGTGGAGTGCAGCGGAGCAAGGGATAAACTAGTAAACTGGACCGTAGTATTTAAACTCATTGTAATTCGTAACCCTAAGCTCATTTAATAGAAATCACTATCGCTACTCGGCAGTCGAAGACATCCCGTGATCAACCGGCTGTGTTCTTATGCGCGTTTTTATCCATTTTCTTTAGATCCGTATTTGCTGTTCAAACACCTAGCTAATATTATATTGGGGGAACTATCACTATCATAAGACTATTCCTAGTGAAGATTACCACTGTTACCACTCTTTAGCCTGAGCTTTTATAACAATGATACATTCATATTTCACCTTTGTATGACTGGAAGTAGTATAACTTCTATTTTCTCCTAACATTTCAAACAACGCTTGCAGGAAGCTCGTAAGCGTTTTGACAAAGCCGCCCTTATATATGACCAGGTACTTCTCACTGAAAAGATTTCAGAGGGTGGTGAACTCTGAATCCATAGATTTACTTTCCTTCTGTTACATTTAGTTTGAGCAGTATTGTTTACTGAATCAGAAACCCATTTTGATGAATTTGCAATTTTCTTTTCTGCTCACACAATTCATGGAGTTGTTACTTTAGGAAATTTCTAGCATTTATGTTTAATTTGAGTTTGCAGTACTTTTGAAGGAGTATGATGAATGTGTTTGTGTGTCTGTGACTGTGTCTAGTGTAGTGCTGCTGAAAGGTCACCCACATATTTCTATATTATAACACAAGCAATGTGGATTTTGTGATACAGGCACGCGAAAAGTTTATGTCATTGAGAAAAAGCACTAAGATTGATATTGCCACTGTCGTAGAAGAGGTATTTCCAGTAGCTTTTCTATAGCATTTTCTATTCATAAGTTAATCTAATAGCTTGTTTGAGTTACTGTTGTCATTTTGAATCTAATTTGATATAGTGACATTCCAGGAACTGAAGATTGCAAGAACGTCGTTTGAGGAAGCCCGATTCAGTCTGGTACTGTAATAGCACAGGAAATGCTCCTCATAATGAAATGTGTATATCATTAGGTCTAAATTACATAACATATTTCACCATCTAGGTTGGTGCTCTTAATAACATTGAGGTCAAGAAGAGATTTGAGTTTGTGGAGGTTGTCACTGGAATTATGGACGCCCATCTTCGATACTTTCAACAGGTACATGACATTAACACAAATGACTCTTTTCCATATGTAGTAGTGCACTTATGCTATATTCGGAAATTATTTCTCTCGCAGGGATATCACCTACTACATCAGATGGAACCTTTCATTATTGAGGTTTTGCTCCCAGCTCTATTTTTTCTGGATAGTACACAGTTCTTTCAACTGAGTTATATTTTCTAAAATTATAAACCAAGGGGAATCAAGCAGCTGAAAAATTCTTAATTTATCTACCATCTGAACATTGGGTTAGTAACTTAGTTATAACATGTTTAAAATTACTAGTGTAGCCTAGTTCAAAACACAAAACCTTGAACCATTGGTGGGATCATCCAGATGTGAAACCGCCATTTATCCTCAGTGACATGTTTGCTTCCAAGTTCCAAGCACATATTTTGATTGGTGTTTTCAATACTTTGACTTAATGGAATATTTTCTTTCCTGTCTACAAGGCACCATTATTTATTCTCTTAGAAATTATTTCGTATAGCATTAGTTAAAAATTTACGATCAATTTAGTGGATAAAATGAGAAACTATAAGACCTGATATTGATAGTCTTTCATGTGAACCACAATACTGGTCTAAGTGTGGGCATTAGCAAATGTGAAATTTGTGAACCATATTTTTCCCAACTTGGTGTTTAAGAACTTCAAAGTAAGGTTTAATACCTAAATATCTGACTAAGAAAGCTATGTTGCAGGTTTTGGATTATGTACAACAGTCAAAAGAAAGTTTCGATAAGGACCAGCTTTTACTTTTTAAAAGAATGCAAGACTACAAAAAACAAGTTTATCAAGAAAGTAGGCTGTCCTTGAATGGCCCTTACGGTTCTCCTAGTGGAGAATCTGTGCATCCTTTTTCTAGGATATCAAATGAAGTAGTAGGTGTAGTAAGCGAATCTGCAGCAAATGGAAAGGTATTTTAGAATATATTTCCCCCTTCCTCTGAATATGCTGTACTTCCTTTTATAACTTTTCAATTTCAACTCCTGTTACTGGCCAAAACAATGTTGAGTCCTGTTCATTTTCATTTGTTCATCTTGTGCACAAAGTTTAGGTTCAAATCATTCGACAAGGATATCTTTCGAAGCGATCTTCCAATTTGAGAGGTGACTGGAAAAGAAGATATTTTATTCTTGATAGTCGAGGAATGTTGTACTACTACCGCAAACCATGGAGTGTGTCATATGTAAGTCACCAACTATACTCAACATTTAACACACTAAGCAAGATGACGTGCATTCTTATTGAATGCCGAGCATTCTGTTTCAGGGCAGCAATCAATCATCTCCAAGGAAGAATAGTATCACTGATAATGGTTCTGGGCTTCTGGGCCGATGGCTTTCTTCTCATTACCATGGGGGCGTCCATGATGAAAAATCTGTAGCACGTCATACAGTAAATCTGCTAACGTCAACAATCAAGGTTGATGCTGATCAGTCGGATTTAAGATTTTGCTTCAGAATAATTTCACCATTGAAGAACTATACATTGCAGGTATTTATTCTTAAAGTTTATCAATGCATAGTTGGGCTTTTATTAGTACTTATATGACACTATCAATTCAGGCAGAAAATGCAGTGGACCAGATGGAATGGATGGAAAAGATAAATGGAGTAATTGCCTCCTTGTTGAGTATCCAGACACTAGGATCAGTACGTAATAGATTTCTTTTATATAAAATGCATCTTTTGTTCTCCCTACTAATTTTGATTGCTATGGTTGTAAATAATTATATGACAGCCTCTATCAGCTGACTCAGAAAACAACGACTCTTATTTTACCAATAAGAGTAATGTGCTAGAAAGTTCTCCAGATGATGATCTCACTGAGCTTGAAAAGGCTGCTTTCAAGAATTTCACTCCTAGTAACCATTTACATTCATCTAAAAGTATGCAGTTGCCTAAACACAGTATAAGAAATGAAAAACCTATTGATGTTCTTAGAAAGGTGAGCGGGAATGACAAATGTGCTGATTGTGGTAGACCTGAGCCAGATTGGGCATCTTTAAACCTTGGCATCCTTATATGCATTGAATGCTCTGGTGTTCACCGTAATCTTGGTGTGCATATATCTAAAGTAAGTATGTGAGGTCAGACATTAATCTTAGCCTTCAATGTCTTAGATGATTTATATCTAGTCAAATTTTGAATAAAAACTAAAACAAGGTTGAAGGACCTCTGACCTGCTAGCTAACAATGGTTACTCTTCAATGTATGTATGCATGCATGTATGTGATAGGATTCAATTTAAGCATACAAAGAATTTTAGAAGAATAATAGATGAAATTGATGATAAACACTGTTATATTGAAGAAAACAGTAGAATTAAGGTTACAGTGTGTTAAACAAGATTAAAAATTACAGAATGCAGTAACAGAGCTAGGCAATTCGAGAAGCCTATAATCTCCCAAGAATAATGACCCAAATCCAATCTGCCCACTCAATACAACATTCCTTGCCTTTTATTCTCCTAGATCAATTTTCTCTCACATCATACCACTCAGCAGTCAGTCACTAGTGCTCACGTGGATCCCTTGTTTTGCCCCTTTTTTCTTTCTCACGTACACCACACTATATCTATCAATACCCTCCCCATCACAACTCTCCCTGTCCTCAAGGAAGAATTCTGGTAATTCCTTTCTGACTTTGTCCACTAGCTTTCACGAGTTTTCAAAGTCAGGAAGCCCCTTCCATCTATGAAGCACAAATACCTCTAGGATGAGGTGTGTCGCGGTGCCCGACATGCGTCCTTGTCCGAAACGCGTCCTTGTCCGACACTTGTATGACATCCGTACAACACATGTCGGAAAAGTCAGACAAGTGTTAGAAAAGTCAGACAAGTGTCAGAAAAGTCAGAAAAATGTCTTTAAATAAATGAGTTATTTTCTTTACCTCGACACTTTTAAATTGTTGTCCGACACTTGTATGACCCTCATACAACACGTGTCGAACAATTTAGAGAAGTGTTTAAAAAATAATTTGTTTTTTTTCTTTCCTTAAACATACCTTATATATTTGTTTAGACAAAACTCACCCATATTTAAAAGGATATATCATGTCATCAAGGTAAAGAATTCCTTCCATTCTTGATGATAACTCCATTTTTTTTTTCTCTCTTTTTTCTTTATTTCCTCTCCTTAGATAGAAACTGGTTCCTTACGAAATATAATTGATAAAATTTCTGATATTTATTGGTACAAACATAATTTTAGTATAGATAAATAAATATCACGCACATTTTGAAATTTATGACCAATATGATTGGTTCCAAAAATTTGAGAGTCTTCTCACTTTCCAAATGTTCGGAGAGTTGGGTCTCTTTGAGTTACCATCAATAACTTCCCTTATTTATTCTAAACATGAACACAAAATTAATAACATGTAACTGTTTTTATAATAACTGCCACTAATTACTCCAAACTAATATAATAATTGTCACTTAAAAAGATAACAGCAAGCAAATCTAAAATGGTAGACATTTAAGTTATGAATAGGAGAATATAAGTTCATGTCTTAGACACCTTTTTTGGACTCATTTTATATCTCTAAGTTTAGCAGGTCCCAACTCCTAACGCTGCAAAATTGTAAGGCAATTTACTACAAGTAATCAATCAAAATTTAAGATAGCGTGCAAGAAATAAAAAGTAAAAAATAAAATAAAAACAACAAAATCCAGGTAATCAGGCTAGTAGGAAATGGTTTGAGAAATGAATATTGTAGTATTAACTTATCATTGCATGAGTACCAATAATTGAGTACAAAAAATAAAATATAAAAAACCTTATTAATGATCACCATCTAATAAGCCCAATAAATAAGTCTTCATTAGCATTTTTTCTAATCAACAATTTATGTATAAAAAGGGAACCTCACATTGCTTTCCTTCTTTTTTGTTCCTTTTTTCAACTGTTGACATTATAGGACTCAGTGATTTTTAGGAAGGGAAAACCAGATATTATAGGACTCAGTGATTTTTAGGAAGGGAAAACCAAAAGGACTAAAATTATATATAGTTTCATAGACACTTTCATACTGTGCATGCTAGACACAAATAATTGTTTTCATCAAACCGATACAACAAAATGGTTTTATTACGTATTTCAGTGATATTATTTTTAACAGTGGCTTTGTATTTTTAATGGAAAACAATATGAACAGTAGGAGAGAAATTGTTTCTAAGCTTGCTCCAAAAGAAAATCCATTGTTTTAATTTCCACATTTGTAGCTAAGGTGGAAAATACTTTTGGCAGGTAAGATCACTCACACTTGATGTGAAAGTCTGGGACTACTCTGTTTTAAGTATGTTTGAGTCCCTGGGTAATCATTTTGCAAACTCAGTTTGGGAGGAGCTGTTATGTTCAAGGAGTACTTTGCAAAATGTTGACACCCTTGCTAGGTAAGAATTGCTAAATTTGATGGGATTATCTCTTTGAACTTTGAAATTATGCTAATACGCACCTTGCAATGTAGCTCATCCAAGGCAAACAAAGACAAGCTATTTCATGCAAGAAAGCCAAAACATGATGATTCTAGTTCATTAAAGGAAAGGTTCATTCACGCAAAGGTAAACAATGAGAACTTTATGTTTCTTTTGCAATATCAGGTTTAGAAAAATGGGGAAAGCTTGAATCCTTCTGATAGGAACCAGATAGACAGAGGTTGATGAAGAAGTGTTGGAGATTAAAATATATTAATTCTTCTTTTTCCAAGTAGCTAAGTGATAGAAACCAACTGATATATAAAAGAAAATAAGAAATATCCTTTTGAATTACAAAACAATTGCAGAACTTCGAGGGTCTGCATCTTCCCTAATGCCAAAATTTTCCCTTTCCAACCAAATTCTAAGATATCCTCTCTCAATCATCCCCTCTATTTATAGACAACACTCATTCTCCTAATTAATTAATTCCTATTCTAACTGCAGTTACATATGACAGTTACTGTAGTTACATATAACAATTATCTTTGATAAAAACTGCCTACTGCTAAATGGACGGTCTCTTAATAATAAAACTGCCTCCTATTAACTAACAAGACCCTTACTTTGCTAATTAAGGGCTTGTATCTAACAATACTCCCTCCACTGAAATTCACCTTGTCCTCAAGGTGAACATGGTGGAAAGTGGGTCTGGGTCCCATTGCAACCTAGTTGAGACATCATTCTGTCGTGGATGTGGGACAGTTTCATCATTATTATTAGTGCAATAGCTTACGCGTTCCTGCTTCTTTTCCTTTGTCTTCTACCGATCCTGTCTGTTTCATATTTAGTAACTCAGGGGAACTCTCCAGCGTTGACAGTTGAAACCTTTGTATCAGCGGATTTGAAGTCTTCTCATGTTGGATTTTGTGAGCATAATTCCCACCATTGATACCAAGCCCGAGCCTCCAAAGCTACCATAACTTCCTTTAACTTTTCTGCATCATTCATTTCCTTCAATTCAAAATAACTCTCAACTCTGTTTGTCCACCCAATTGCGTCTTCGCCATTAAAACCCATGTTCATTTGATTATTCTGAAACTTTTGCCCCAGTGGCAAAGATGAATACAGTCCGAGTTATATCCCTTGCTTCCAGTTATGAGGGGAAGGTTTTGGAGGGTTGTGTCTATATCTAGAAATATGTTTGATATTTTTAAAAAGTTTAAAAAACAATATGATCTTATATGCTAATTTGGTATATTGTTTTTTAAACTTTTTCAAAATATTAAACATATTTCTAGATATAGACGCAACCCTCTAAAGCCTTCCCCTCCAAAACCCTCCAAAAAACCAACTCCCAAACAGCTCCTAAGGCTATGATAACCTTAAGGTACAAACAAAGCAATGGAGATCATACACTATTTGTTAAACACTCTACTTCAAGGGGAGTAACATTGTTGTTGGTATATGTTGATGACATCATTGTGACTGGAAATGATCGGAAGGAACAACAGGTCTTGACTCAACACTTAAAATAGAGTTTGAAATGAAAACCCTGGAGTCAATTGTTACATGAATACAAAATAATAGAAAATAAAAATTTTAATGATTAATCGTGAACTATTTAATTTTCAAGGTTTATTTTTGTCGCTTTAATTCTCTTTAACTTAAAAGCCATTTAGGGTCTCAAATCCCAGCCAAGCCAATTTACCTACATTGTGAAGTTATGTATGAAACCCCAAATGCATTTTTACAATGGGATTAAACAATGCTTATGAGTATTTGGAAACTGTATGTTATTTCTTATTTGAATTTAAGATAGGTTTTCCTTTTCTCCAGTTATTAGTTATTTCTAGTATTTAGCAGTATTTTTATTCATGAATGATTACTTGGTGGAAGTATAACATACTGGAGACAGAACTTAATAGTTTATACTTATTGCAGTATGCTGAGAAAATATTTATTTGCCGGACAGAGAAAAACTCTGCGCAACAGATTTTGAAAAGCATCTGCGCTAATGACAAGAAGGAAGTGTACCGGCACATTGTCAAGTCAGAGATGGATATCAATGCCATCAGTAGGCAAGCGTTTTCTGGTACGTCTTCTTTTACCAGTTATCTCAACTCCAGAAAAGTTTTTGTGTTGAAAAGCCAGGAAGTCTTCTTAGAATAATTAGGAACTGCGCAGGTGTCTCTTTCAATGCGGCTTCTTTGATTAATTCAAACATTTCATCTGAATGTGAGAATCAGTTGATTGAGGACATACAAAATGGTTCTAGTGTGCTTCACCTGGCTTGCCTAGCAAGTGATGCTGGTATGGTGGATCTGCTCCTACAGTATGGGGCAGATATAAACACTTGTGATTCAAGAGGCCGGACACCGCTACATTACTGTATTACCAGGGGGAAGCCTGCAGCTGCAAAAGTGCTTCTTGTGAGGTATCGTATACGTTTTCAACCATTGTGATCAAATAATTAATGAACCATTTGCACTGCAAACTAGAGAAAGATGTCTAATTTTAGTGTTATACATGCTAAATATTTGAGTACACGCCGTAAAATTTTAATCATTAACGCATTCTTCCAAATAAACCTTAAGGCTTTTGGGAGTTTAAAGAGAGTAGTGGGCTTTAAAATAAAAGAAGAATGGGGTAATTGAGGGATTTGAAAGGGAGGATTTTGGAGGACTTATTTTTCTGTAACACAATATTCCCTAATTTGAGAGAATTCAAAATTGCATTGGAGGGTTTTGAAGAGTTTTAGAGAAAGATAAATTCTTCAAATCCAATATATGTTATAATGTTATAGTAATCTAAATTGCATTGGTATTTATTTTGTTGGAAAATTGCATAAGTAGCCACAAAATTTTGAATATCTTTCTTCATCTCTTCCTAATAAACCAAGACACTTAACCATTTATAAGTGAGGAAAAATCCCAAATGACAACAAACTGCTGAAGAGTGGCACTCAATTAGTAGCTGGGGGATTTTACAAGAACCCCGAGGTAAGACTAACTTTCCTTTGTAGAATAGATTTGGGATTTGAAAGGTATAACTTCGGTGAGTACTTGAATCCCATGTCACTGATGGATTTGTCAACAATATCAAAATCAACAACAACCAAATCTTATCCGACTAAGTGGAGTTGACTACATAGATCAAACTATGCTATAATGTTCTATCAAAAGCCATGTTTTTATCCAACTCGTTAATCTCAAGATCTTTCCTAATATTTTTTCTTATGATTTTTCTAAGTCTTCCTCCACCTCTAATTGTTTGCCTACTCTCTGTCAGATCTACTCTCCTTACACAAATTCACAAGCCTTCTCTCTGCAAGCCCAGATCACCTAAGCTTATCTTCCACCATCTTTTTTATTGTGGGTGTTTTGCCAACTCTCTAATATTATCATTTCTAATCTTATTTTATTTTCGTGTGATTCTTTATCACCCAACATTCCTTCATGTACAACATCCATGGTCTAATAATTGTCTGATAAAATTTTTCCTCCAGTTTGAGCGGTACTTCTGTGTCGCATAAAACCTCTGAGACCCTCCTCAATTTCAACCACTTAACTTGAATTCAATAGTTTATGTCTCATACTCTATAATATTTAAAAATGTTTAATTTGTGGTATGATATGATCCCCGTCTTAATTATGTTTAGTCTTCTTCTCCTTCTTTTAAGCCTCGTCTCCAACCTCGCATTTAACTCCTCCCTAGACTCTTCTAGTAGAATTATATCATCCGCAAAAATTAGACATCGTGGTGCTAGCTCTTGGATGTATCTCGTAAGTACATCTAAAACTAAAGTAAAATGATACGGGCTTAGGGCTAAACCTTGGTGCACTCCTATTATGGGAAAATCGTTCGTCTCTCCACCCTGTGTCCTCACACTAGTTAAGACACCCTTATACATATCTTGGATAGCTCGAATATACGTTTAATCCTCTATAATTTGCAAAATTTTGTATATCTCCTTGTTCTTATATATCAGAATTAAAGTGCTTCTTCTCATACGACATTTTCTTTGACTTCATTATTTTGTTAAACAGTTTTGTAAGCCACTCAATATCTCAATCTCTAAGAATTTTTTACACTTCAATAGATATGTTGTCTCGCCCATCCTGCCTTGGTATTACTCATCCTTTTCAAAGCTTCGTTTACCTCATGTTTTTGACTCCTCTGGTAGTAGTTATAGTTTCATTCCTCTTCTCTAATGTCTAGTATGTTAGAGTCCGTTAAGATCTCATACACTTCGTTAAATAAAATGTAAAAATACTTCTTCTATCTATCCTTTATATCGTTTTTTGAAACAAGACCCTGCCTTCTTTATCTTTTATCTTTAACACACTTCACTTGATACAAGTCTCTTGTTTTTCTTTCTCTTCCTTTAACAAGCCTATATATAGATTTTTCTCCCTCCTTAGTTTCTAAAAATTGGTAACATTTGTCAAAAGCTTGAGTTCTTGTTTCAGTGATTGCCTTCTTGTTCTCTTTCTCTTGTAATTTTTCCACGTTTCATCCTTCATGCACCTAGACCAATCTTTAAAACATTGCTTGTTACTCCTAAGTTTACTTTGAACACTTTCATTCCACTATCACGATTCTTTATATCTAAGTGCAAAACCTCTTGATTTTCCTAATGCCTCTTTTGCTATTTTTCCAACTCGTGTCACCTTTTCCCACATATTATTTCACTTTCTTGGGCTCCTTGAAACCTCTTTCAAATATAATCTGTTGGAAAATGTTGGAAAATTGTTTTCATCATTCAAATGCCACCACTTGATTCATGGAGATCCATTGTGGCTTCTTCTCTTTGCTCTCCTCTTGACTCTTACCTCCACTACCCAATACTTTACGTCATTAGTCAAGCTCTCCCCCAATATAACTATATAGTCCAACAAAATTTAAATTTAATGAGAAAAAACAAATCTATCTTGAAATATGTAAACCCTCATTCATGAATGTGATAAAAGCCATTAAGACCCCTTAGGGAAAATCTTTTCTCCTTGAGGTATATCATGAACTTAGTTTCTTATATGCGCATAAAATTGATTTTCCTCATAACTATAATGTCCATTATTTCCATTGTTTTTCGTATAAGCTTGCCTATATTCCATGTTCCAAAACGAATCTTATTCTCATGAACTAACTTCTTTACTCACCCGTTTACAAAAATGTGCGAATCCTTGCTTATTTTTCACTGCATTCAGGCAACGATGCAACCCCCCTTGCTCATTTGACATTGTACTCTAGCAATATTGTGCGTTGCTTCCGAACAACGGCCTAACATTCACATTATTACATATTTGATTCACGTCACAGAGATTCAACAAAGTTTTAAGTTGTCTGTTGACTGCCTAACACAACTCTCTTATTTTATTGGGGTTTGGGTACGGCTATGCATAACAGTGCTAACATAGACAAAATAATAAAATATCAAAATCAAAGTCCATTAATTTAGAAGTCCATTTGAATTGGTCTTCACCCAAAATGTGCCGGTTACCGAGGAACTTCAAACTTTTTTGAGCAATGAATAATAAAATAGCGCCCCTTCAAGTACTGTCTCCGTTTTTGAACTTCCATGACAATAACCATAAGTTCTCGCTCCTAGACAGATTCCTGTTGTGCTCAGCCAGATAATGTTTGACTCAGAAATGCTACTGGACAGTCCTGCTGCATTAATACGACGCTAACGCCTTGGTTAGAGGCACTTGTCTCGATAACAAAAAAGAGAAAAATCTAATATAGTAAAGATAGGATAATTCAACCAGGACTTTCTATAAAATTACAAAGGCAACTTGTGCTTCCTCAATCCAATCGAAATTGTCTTTCTTAAGAATTTGAGTGAGAGGCCTTGCAATCTTCTCATAATTTCGAACAAACCGTTGATAGTAATCCGTTAAGGTTCCCATCCCATTAAGGCTTTGAGATTCCTTGGGGTAGGCTAATTGAGCATTGCCTCAATTTTTGTGGATCAGCTACTAC
The DNA here is from genome assembly GCA_021764765.1 of Vicia sativa. Taxonomy (NCBI): domain Eukaryota; kingdom Viridiplantae; phylum Streptophyta; class Magnoliopsida; order Fabales; family Fabaceae; genus Vicia; species Vicia sativa. The sequence goes on along the minus strand of CM038795.1, from coordinate 28,155,487 downwards.
GCCCTACCCATAAATGATGTGTCCCACATATCCAATTGATTTTGTTTGAATGTACACTTTTTGAAATTGCCCACTAATTGAGTATCTTTGAGCAAAGTATAAACAAACCCCAAATATCTCTTGTGCTCTTTAATTTTATTGTACACCAAAATATCTAAAAATTAACAAGGTGATCTATGCAAATATGGTTGTGAAACTTCATTAAAAGGTTATTAATACATACCTACAAATTTATAGTGTCTTTCATGAATTTTAAAGGCTGTTTTGAGGATGTCCTCTATTTTCATTCTAAATTGGTTAGCATGTATCAAGAGCCTCGTTTAAGATCCGGTGGACCCCCTATTATTAGGTTTTTGCTATCGAGCCACCCGCCATTTATTTTCACGCTCCAGATGTTCAGTCCTGGGCGTGAGGGGGTGTGTTAATTGTTAAGAGTCCTACATTGGATAATATATGGCTTGTGTCTTTAAAATTGAGACAATCCTCACCCTACAAGCCGGTTTTGTAGGAATGAGTTAGGCCAACCACATTTCTTAACAATAACCAACCTTCAAATCTAGTTTAGAGAATACTGTTGCACCTGGGTTCATCCAACAATTCATCAATAAAGAGAAAAGGAATTTATTTGACAAGATCCTTTATTTAAGGCTAGATAATCTACACAAAACCACCAGCCACCATCTTCTTTTTTGACAACGATGATACAGTTAGAGTATGGACTGACACTCAGGCCTAATGACTCCCGATTGCAACATGCTATCTACTAATTTCTCAATTTCATTTTTGTGATTATGTGGATCTAAGATTGTTGAATGGAGATATCAACACTTTTCTACAAGATGATTGCATTGTCTAGAGCATGTTGGGGTGGTAAAATTAGGAATTCGGTGAATACTTCTTGGATAGTCCTTCAATATTAGCTGAATTCAAGGTAGTGCTGAAACATTTGGATTTACTGCTTATGAAATTATGTGATGGGTGAATAAAAAATCTTTCCCTTGGATGGAGATTGCCTTATACATAAATGCTGCCCTTGAGAGTGTAGGGGCCCTTTGAATGATGTGAGTATCTATTGGTGTAGGAACTTTGAGAAACAAATCTCCAAAGTTGGCTCATGGTGTAGGAACTTTGAGAGGCAATTCTCCAAAGTTGACCCACATTTCCCAAGAGTTGTGCTATCCCTTCCATTCTCAAAAAAATTTCAACTCCACCAAATTCAAAGACATAAAAGTCTTGTTGAATGTAAGGCCTTTAATGTCCAAGGTTAATTGGTGAAAACCCCTTCACATGGAATTTTGCGGCCGTCTCCAACCTACACACTGAAAGAAGGTGTTGCAAGTTGCAACAAAGGATAAACCTTGTTGGTGAGCTGAGATTAGAGGATATGAAATTGTGAGAGGCTTCACAATCTACCAAAACACGTTGCTTAGCGCAATATCCCCACAACTTGATAGTTTTGATGTGAATATATTGTACATGGATAATTGGAAAGTATGGAGTATTAGTATTGCTTTCGTTTTAATAATTTGGTATGATTTCTCGTAGTTGTCTCCTTCCATAAGCATGCCATGAAATTGTTTAGCGACACACATGGCCTAGAGCAAATTTTTCATAACGAAAGCATAAATCCTTAGCCATTTTATCATGCATAATATTGACTGGTTTTGGTATTGGGTACCTTTGATGAAAGTCTTAGAGGAAGTGTCTTTGTCAAGGATGACATTCTTTTCATCAATTTTTTTGGCAAAATCCATCTAGGCCAAGGTAACTCAATATTTGACCACACCAAGATCTTTAATGTATGAGACAAAAAACAATAATAATCAAAAGAAATGACCTCAATTAAAATTGATCAATGTATCGAATAGTGTAAGTTAATCCACCTGAGTAAGAATAGGATAAAAGACGAGAGCAAAATAATTTGTTTACCTAGTTAAATCAAATTGATATACTCTGGAGGAGAGATGAGCTTTCTGATTCACTATAATTTAAAGTTGTTACAAGAGATTACAAGATATTTCCTAAATTTGAGAATTAACTTTATTTTCAGTCCAAATGTTTTTGGATCTCTCTAACTCTCTATATGAATTACACAAACTCAAGATGTTTAGAAGTGTTTCTCAATCCCTTTGGATATCTGTAAAGGTCTTCTAATTCTTAGAACAATCTAATCCTAAGAATTTCTACACTTATCTCTCTAAATTTCTCTCACTAGAATTTCACCACCTCTTTCTTCATTTTAAAAAAGTGATATAGAACCACATATATAAAGGTTTGAAGCTCGGATGGACCAAATTTTTTGGGTCCGACCCGCAACCTAGCTCGCCGACCCAGCAGTATTGAAAAACTGAAAAAAATTACTAAATCACTTCAGATTTTGAAACATACTTCCACAGTTGTAACTAGGTGTAATTTCAATGCTCTGCTTTCACCCCATATTTTAATCCATTGAGAAAAAACCCCTTAAAATAATTTGGTTGGAAGCATAAGCCAAAAACTTAACATATAAATTAGTAATTGTAGATCTCCCAACATACATTTAACTTGCTCGGAAGCATAAGCCAAAAACTTAACTTGATGATGCTAGAAAACGAATTTTAGATGATTTAGTTATGTTATTTTTTAATTTATGGAATAATGATACCATTTTTCTAGTTTGCTGTTGCAATGTGCTTTCACTTTTTATTGTTTAATTACGGAAGTAGAGAGTGTCTCTAATTCATTATTGTCACGTTTCTTTTTGCAAACTGTATACTAGTGGATTGAAACCTCATCCACTTAATTAATGGGTTTCATAATTGACCATGAATTTGATTTATTACAATACCATTATACCATTATAAATGTTGCATTTAAATATCAAACCTAAGCTGATTTGATGGAAATTTTCCTCATACATTGTCTCATCTCATACACTGTTTGATGGTCATATTTTCTGGTATACTTGGGAAAATTTACTGAGTTGTCGATCATTCACAGGGGGGCCAATCCAAATGCAGCAGACAAAGAAGGCCACACTCCTCTTAAGCTTGCATCAGAAACCGACAGTTTAGGCAATGAAATTCTCAATCTCTTGGCAAAAAGATGACAATGCCCAAAAACAGTTATAACTTATAAGCAGTAATTAAATCCATGTCCCAGCTTGAAAACCAGTGGTTAGTAACTTGCATGGAGAGAAGAATGGGGCTGAAGCTGGCGGGGTTGGTTTAATTGGTCCTTGTATATTGCATAGCAACCATCTTTTTAGTTTAAGAATGTGATGGACTGATCGGCGAACTTTCCATCTTTGGCCTCCATCCTCTATATTTATGAGACCATATGATCATGGTCTTGGATTACAAGGAGTAGGACTGTACATTACTTTGACGAAACAAATAATGGACTGTATCTAGTAGTTGTTACTTAGCAGGGTGTTAGTTCCTCCTCCTTGGAAGAAATCTGATTATATTTTATTCACAATTATAATTACCAAAAGCAAAAAAATATCAAAAGCTTTTTTTTTTGTGTTCATTTTCAGGATTGGTGTAATACATGGTGAAAATTCGTTGATTTTACCAACTTCTTTGTATATACTTTACTAATGAAGAGTTTATTTTCTATATATTGTCGGTGGAAAATAGTTAACAAAACATTTGATAAAATTGTCATTTAAATATTTACGATGGCAAAATGATATTCTATTTTTATCAATGAAAATCAAACTAGGATATTTCTCATGAATTTTGCAAAGTGATAGCACCCTGTTAATAAATGACACAATTTATATTTTGTGACAGAATGTATGGCACAGTTAAAAGAAGACAGTGCCAGAAATCAGTACACAAAATCTGGATTTAATTACGTTGTTGATTATGAGTTTTATGACATGGTAATCAAGAAAAAAGAAACCAACATATATTAAATAAGTTCAAAGGTCTCAATGTTTTCTGTCAATAAATTTAGAGGGATACTTCTCCTTCTCCCATCCTAAAAGGAGCTTCTGCTCCCTCCATGTGGAAAATCAAAATTATCTCACCGTAAATGTATTATGGATGTACTTCACACACACCATATCTTTAGAGTGAGTGACACTATCATTTTACTAAAAAGAAATAATATTTCAAAAATATATTTCTAGAATAAATCCTGAAATATCCTTCTATAGATATGTATTGCCTGAAAACCATTGGCTAACCCAAATCTTTGCCAACCAAAAGTCAAACAGCTTTGCCTAAAAACCATTGGTTGGCCTAAAAACCAGTGTTTTTGAAGCAGCTTCGTTACGCAATTTCATATAGTTGATTGATAATGTTTCATTTAGCTATTTTCTTCTTCTTCCTGTTTTGCATATCTAATAAGAGGTCTCGGCCATATAGAGAAAAAAAATCAGTCCTCCTTAAAGATTATTATTATTATTATTGATAAGAAAGGGGATTCAATTAGCATTATCTAGTAATTTTCGTTTTTATTAATTATTCTGTTTGTTGGCACATGAACCCGTTATGCTTTTAAATCCTAACTATATAAGATGTAAGCTTGTTGATTGATGAATCAAGAAAGTTATGAAGTTTATTTTATGTCAATTTCTTTTAATTTCTTCATCTTGTTTACTCACGGCTCCTCCAAAACCCTTTTATTCATGTCTCCCTTTTATCAACAACCCTCATACACCCAAGTTCACAACACCACTCCCCTACCTCCCTTTAGAACACCTAAGTTAGAGTTAGCTGTGTTTGATGGATCCAATCTATTGGAATGGTTATTCTAAGTTGACTAATATTTTAAATTCTACCAATTACCAAAGGAAAACATATCATATTTAATTTCATTCTATATGAAAGGGGATGTTTTAAGTTGGTTTAAATGAATGCATTAAAATCAATTATTAATTGATTGGAGTTCTTTCATTCAGGCCCTTGCATTATGTTTTGGTCCCTCAACTTATGACAATCACCAGACATAATTATTCAAATTTAAACAGAATGGAACTGTGGTGGAGTATCAGACCCGGTTTGAACAACTAGGAAATCAAGTGGCTGACTTACCCCAAGATGCTATTTTAAATTGTTTCATTTCTGGCCTCTTAACTGAAATTTGCAATGAAATGGCAATCTATAGACCCGCCGACATATCCCAAACCATTGGCTTCGCCAAATTGATTGAAGCAAAATTTAAAGATGCTAGACCCAAATTTTCTAAACCTTATGCTAATTCATACACCAAACCAAATACATCATACCCAACCATTTCTACCTCCAAAACCGTGACTCTTACTTCAGCTCAACCTACCCCTCAGCCCAAATTCCCTTCTAAATCTAGCCCCTACGTCTTCCCATCAAAAAGTTGTCACAAGCACAAATACAAGAGAGAATGACACAAGATTTATGTTTTAATTGTGACGAGAAGTTTATCCCTGGCCAAAAATGCTCTTCGGGAATATTGCTAATTGTTTTAGCTGAAGATGAACCTATCAATTCCCAAACTATTGTTGATCCTACCCCATAACAAGAAACCCAACTAGAACCTACAGATACATATTTCCAACTTTCAACCCAAGTACTCATGAGCCAATTTTCCCCTCAAACCCTTAAGTTCAAAGCATTCATTGGTGGTTTACCAGTTATGGTCTTAGTTGATACAGGGAGCACATATAATATCCTACAACCTCGAATTGTCCATCATCTCAATCTTACAGCTACCCCAATTCCCCAATTTTCAGTTATGGTTGGAAATGGCTCTCATTTACAGTGTGCAGGAAATTGTAACAATGTTAATTATCCTTCACGACAAACCCTTTACCCTACCCTTTTATCTTCTCCCAATTGAAGGGGTTGATGTTGTATTAGGCATGGATTGGTTATGCACTATTAGGTACCATACAAGCTGATTTCTCTATTCCTTCAATCACCTTCAAACACAATAATACTCCCATGACTTTGCAAAGAGATTATGCCTCCCAACCACTTCACACCACCTTTCACCAACTTAAACACCTTCTACACAACAATTCCATTTCTTTCTTACATCTTATGATTTTCCAACCAACCACGCCAACTGAAATATCCCCACAACCTCATCCTCTGACTGCTTTACCCCTAATTTAAACCCTCAACTTATCAACCCTTCATAAATATCCAACAATTTTTCAATCTCCATCAGGACTTCCCTCAACCAGACCACATAATCATCATATTAGCCTTCTTCCCAACACCCCACCTATCAATGTTAAGCCCTACCGTTACCCACATTCACAAAAGACATCCATGGCAACCATTATTGAGGACATGCTTAAAGAGGGGATCATTATCCCAAGTCATAACTCGTTTTTATCCCCAATTTTACTTGTAAAAACAATATGGCACATAGAGGTTTTGTGTAGACTATCATGCTCTTAATGCAGTAACAATTAAAGACAGATTTCCAACACAAGAATATAACGTGAAAACTCCAAAATCAGAGAAAAAACCAACCACCAACGACCACCAACGACCCCCGATACACCCACACTCCAACGTAAATATTTAACTACATCTCACCACACTCTTAAGCAATGTGGGACTTGGAAAAACTTTAATTTTATATATAGTCTTGGACTCCTTCTTTCTTAACAAAAATAAGCGATGTGAGGCTTCTTCTACATATATATTTTCAATCAACCCAACAATCTCCACCTTAATTAAAAATAATACATAAGCTTTCATTGTCTTCACCGAAAATCATACTTCACCATAAAAAGTATAGTCACTTGAAGCTACATCGCTCCAAGAATTTTCACATTGTCTTCATCAACAATCATAGTTTTAAAAACTATCATACTCCACCTAAATAAGAGTATACTTCACTTGAATCTAAACCACTTCAAGAGTTTTCACATACCGAAAACTAGGTTGAAACTTTATGGGGCAACCTCCATGTTGGTAGGAAGCTCTTCAATCATCGACATAATCTTGCACCTTGTGTAATATTGATTGTATTAACACATCTTTGACTTGAAATTTCCACAAGTCAAAAACAATTCTTCCATAAATTTTCTCTATCCAAAATTGCACATTGGAACTTGTGACTGCAGCTCAACAACTCTTTCACAACACTACCCTTCTTTTCTGATGTGGAAGATCAGACAAAGTTGCAACCACAAAGCATACTAAGAACACGTATTCCCAAATCGAACCAGGCTCTGATACCAGTTGTTGGCAAAAACAAAACATAGAGAAAGAGAGGAACAAATTAACAACACAAGAATATAACATGGAAACTCCAAAATCAGAGAAAAAACACGGCCGTTGTCAAATGAACCAAAAAATAATACTATGTAAAAATTGTTACAACACATAATTTAATCTCAACCACCCCACGGCCCCCAATACCCCCACACTCTCCAAAGTAAATATTACATCTCACAACACTCTTACACAAGAGCATAAGAGAAAATAAAAATAACAAACACAAACTTAAAGTGTTTTTGATTGGTGCATCTTGTAAAGAAAAACTTGAATACTATATATAGCATTGGACTCCCTCTTCATTCACTAAACTAAGCAATGTGGGACTTGAAAATTTTTTAATTTTATATATAGGCTTAGACTCCTTTTTTCTTTATAAAAAAAGCGATGTGGGACTTTTTCAACATGTATATTTTCAACCAACCCTAACACCGAAATGCCCCTTGGTGAAATGGGAACAATTTTTTTCGAACGGAATTTCCCGTTATGCACAAGAAATTTCTGGAATGGTAAAATTTCCAGTACGGTGAAAATTTTCCCGAAAATTTTAAATTTACCACACTGTATCAAAAATTTTGTTGTATGCTGATATTTCTAGAAGTGTATTGATTCAAAAAAATTTAAGGATTAGGATTTTGCCAACATCTTTAAAGGATTTTGATTGCACCAAAAACATTGTGTGGTCTAAAATGAATCGTCACATGTATAAATAAGAGCATGTGTTATAGAGAAAGACATCTCAAAAAATGTCTCTTCCTCAATTTCTGATTAAGACGAAAGGGTATTTCAACAAAGATAAACCTTCTTGTTGAATTCAAGCTTCCAGGTGATACCACATCCCTCACACTTGAAAGAGAAGTTGAATGAATTGCTTCTTGTTACTGATAACAATAAGTATGGTGAGAAAGATCGAGTTTTAGAAAGATTGGATTGATACAAATGGATGGGTGAAATACAACCTGATTGAGTTGAAGACTGACGAAGATGTGAAGGCCATATGGAAATCATTTTTCCGTAGGATAGCTAAGGGCCCGATCGAGTTGGATGCGTAAAAAAAATATTCATCGACGAAATAATCAAGATGATAAAATGTCGAGAATCATCTGGTAGTACTCAGGTTTTTATGTTCAATTTTTTTTTTAATTTATGTTTGTTGTACTGTTTTATGTTATGTTCATCTTTGAATCAAAACATGTGTTAGAATATGGTTTGGTTCTACACCTATCTTATAAGTTTTGATGATTACAAGTACTGTTGATGACATTTATGTTCTGACCCTGTTAAATAAATATTTTGTATGAAATATTTGTGATACGGTGAACTGACTTTGTAGGATTTTTGTATCCAAATGTGCGGATAGCAAGAGTCGCCACCGACTTTTATTTTTATCCAATTAAGGGAAGGTAAAAGTAACAGAAAAAGACCTTCGTTAGATTCTGATTTCGGGAGAATGGTTATGAAAAGGGAAGGTATTAGCACCCCTTTCCATCCGTAGTTTATTCTACGGGCTCTTAGTTGCTCTTAGATAACTTTTTTAAAATTGCTTTCTGTGTGTTTTGAAAAAATGTTTTGAAAAGGCATTTCGCTTTGACTTTGTAATGACTCATGTAGGAGTGTATACAAAGTGTTCGGAAATGTTTCGTTTTGAAAAGAGTTTGAACTTTGAAAAAAAGTGTGTGGTGTGAAAAAGCATTTGTTTAGAGCAAGCAACTAAGAGACTTATTTACCCACTCAGAATTGGTCGTTTTGTTGTACTTACATTCCTTTAGAATAGCGCTAGCCATACCATTAGTTAGTAGGTAGCTCCATTCGTTGGATGTAAGCGGGTCATTCGAAGGGACATCGGATGGTCATAGAAGGCAACTTGTAGGAAGTATCCTAGCACAATCGAAGGGACTATCATCATTTTTCGTAGGCGACAATCGAGGGTCAAGATCATATATTCGGAGGCGACATCGTGGGTCTTATGATCTTTGTATCGAAGGGACTATGATGATTTGTTTGGAAGGCAACGGTGCTAGAATACCTCTACGTTCGAGGGACATGACCATTTTGAAATCGAAAGGCATCGAGAGAGAATTACCCTAAGGGGTGCGTGTGTGAAAGAAGTGTGTCAAATTCGGATATTTTATCTTGAAGATTAGTGTGAGCTATGTCCAATTATTATCTTGCCATACACGCCTAATTACTAGCAATTGATAAGGGTGCGGAAAGTAAAATGCGGAATGTAAAGGTGCGGAAAATAAACCTACGCTATTACATGGCTTTGGGGCAGATACATAATTAGGAGTGCGGAAAGTAAAAGTCCTAAATTAAACTATTACAACCCATGAGCAATTACATTATTGAAAAGTAAAATAAAAACGGAAGAATCGTCTGAATCGGATCAACCTGTGAAAGGATAAGAAAATCGGAAAATGCAATATGAATCGAACAAGAGAAAAAATGTTAGAAAAATGCAAGTTTTGATATGGAAAAATTAATACATGCTGGAAATAAGATAAATATATTAAAATAATTTTTTGGGATTTTTTTGGAAAAGGTTTAATAATTAAAATGCAATTAATAATGATTTAAATGCAAAAATATAAATAAAATAAATATGCATGCAAAAATTATATTTTTTAATTTATTAAATTAAATAAAGGTTTGGCTCAAAAATAATGTAAAAAGAAAAATGTTTTTGGTATTTTTTAAATGCAGAATAAAAATGTGAAGATAAATTAAAATAAGAGAAAATATTAAAAAAAATGAAAACATGGAAAATAATGCAAGTTTTGGAAAAGAAACTCAAAACCGGTTTCAAGGAGGTTCGAACTGGAGACCAAGGGGTGAAACCTTGAGTTCACTTGTCATTACCACTACGCCACGCTGCATTGGATGTTATGGAACGAAAACGTGCAACCATGAGCTACACGCGTCGTCATCTGGTGGAGTCAAAGCACAATCAGCATGGTGGGGTCCTTTGACTTATGAACGAGCGAATCAGAACGCATCCTCCTGCCACGCCAGCTTCCTCGCCGGTCAACAAATTCAACGACGCTGGAGCCCTAGCTCCGGTCGTCTTCTCCGATGAGGAGATTTTGAAAACCTGCAAAACACGCGAAATAAAAGAGAAAGAAGGACCTTGTCCCCCTAAACCAGACCTCCGAATTCAATGGTGATATCGGTTTGCCTAAAATGTCCCTACCGCCTGAAGCTTATGAGTTCGAAACCCTAAGTATGGCGAGCGATTCTAACGTCCAACCTCTCAAACGACTACCAGATCGATCCAGGGAACCTCATGAACACAAACAAATCATCAGAATCAATTAAAACCAGCAGGTAATAAAAATACGAATTCAAGAAAAAATCAGTTATGTATGCATGTATATGGCTCGTTTCAGCTTGTTTTAATCAATACCAATGATGTATTCTTACTCATACTTACCCCCGAGCACGCTTGGATGGTCGGAAGAGGTCAAGTCTTGAAAATTGAAATTCGAATTTCAAAGATTCTTGGAAAATTTTGACAAAATAAGGGTTTGGCTTCAGCTAGGGTTTCCTCCTTGTGGCTGGCTGCATTGCTGAGTATTTATAGAGGAAAATTGGATGGCAAAAGGAGTGAAAAAAGATTGCTTCTTGATTGTGCAAATATTTTTCAATAAAAATAAATCAAATTTTGAAGAAAATATGATTTTCTCATCAATGCCATGGCTTGCACGAATTTGGTAAATGGTGTGGGCTTTCTTGGACATTAAGAGAGATATAAATCCAACTTAATTGAAAAAATAACTTAATTTTCATATTTTACATAATTTATTTTTGAATTAAATGTTGTAAAATTCAAATATAAATCATGAAAATAGAAAATCACCAATGCCAAGCATTTATGGGTCAAGAATAACATCATGAACAAGTTTGGATCAAAAGATTATAGGCCCATTTGGAAAATTTTGCATTTTGACCAAAATGTCCTTTTGTGCAATTGTCCAAAATTGCCCAACTTCTGAATAGTGTATCTTACTCAATTTTCCACATTTTTGAGTGTTCTTGGACTTTTTCGAAAGCTCTAAGAGTCCTCTAACCAATGTCTTTGGTATAATCTCAATTGGAGTTACCATGCTCAAAATATCTTCAAAACAAAAAGTTGACTTTTTGTTGACTTTGAAAATGACCTGTAATGTTTTGAGCTATACCTCTCAAATGAAGCATTTTTTGGATATTCTTGTGAGACATGAAGTTGTAGAGAATTGAATTTCCTTCAAAACAAGAGGTGGTGGAAAATTTCGAGAAAGTATGAGAAAGTTATGATCACAAAGTTCGTTGACTTTTCATCTAGAAACCCTAATTTAGAAAGTTTGACTTTTGGGCAAATCTTGAGTTTTCTTGATGAATCATGATCAACCCTTGATCAAATGATGAATGTAACTTCAAAATGAGGATGTTGACCAAAAATCGAAGTTTTGACGTATGTTGACCACAGCTGACTTTTGTCCAATACACTCGATTTTCAACCATCGAGCAATTATCTGGGAAACTTGACTTGTGAGGCTTGAAACTTGGCATGGAGAATCTTTGAAGCATATGAGGAGGCATGAATACCATTGGAGATGTTGGAATCCATCTTGACTTGAGAGATACCAAACCCTAGTTTGGGTTGATTGTCTAGGAGAGTTTGTCGATCAACTCTTGAGTCCTTGAGTATGGATGTATGAAATTTCTTGAGTAGATGGAGGGCAAATTTTGGGGTATGACAGCTGCCCTGTTCAATCTTCTTGTCTTGGAAGGGTTAGATTGACATGCTTGTCTTTCGTGACCAAGGTAGAAGATGATTGAACACAGTACACCGAAAATTTGCACATTGGTGGATGACGCGGAATGGGCTTACGATGCCATTTGGAGAAGTTGGAGACTTATTTGGGAACGAGTCGTACGCTAGACTCGAGGTTGTTAATAGGAGAGCTGACGGAGATGGGCTTAAGATGCCATCTGGAAAGGTCGATGCTGGGGAGTGAGCCGTACGTTAGACTCTGTAGATGTTCCTGGAATGGAGAGGAGATGGGCTTAAGATGCCATCCGAAGGGAGTCGTACGTTAGACTTCGTGTTCACCTTGAATGAGGTTATTGGTCTGTATTGATTTTTAACCATATATGCAACATTCTGATAGTGAAGAAATGTTGACAAGTTAGTCGGAGATGGGCTTAAGATGCCATCCAAGGCAACTGAGTCGTACGCTAGACTCTGTAGTTGCTGTTGATAATCAAAATAAATCTTCGCGCTGATTACTCTGGGAGAGATTGTAGTTGGCCAGAATGTGGATAGCTTCCCTGTTGTGCATCGGGTGTTGATCCATTGCCTGTTATCGGAGGATGACCAGAGGTGGTCTTTTGGGTAGTTTTCCCGTCGGTTCGGGGCTTAATCCTGGACCAGTCGTCGGAGGCGGTCTTTCAGATAGTTTTCCCGTCGGCTCGGGGCTTAATCATGGACCTGTTTGTGAAGGCGGTCTTTCAGATAGTTTTCCCGTCGGCTCGGGCTTAATCTCGACTGTTTGCCGAAATGATCATACTGCTTTTGAGAAAACGAGAAAACTTTGATAGAATATTTGTTAGTCTTATGCAAAGTATGATGCATGACAGTGTATATGAATGACATATGCATGAATTATGACTTTATGAGAAATGTATGAATGATGAATGTTGTGATATTTCAAAACATATCCATCTTGAAGAAGATGCGGATATTCTTTGAAGATTTCCGCTCGGGAATTGAGTAGGTGGAAGTCCGCTTAAGGAGAAGAAAGATATCCTGGATTCCTCCGATGCACTATCGACCAAGTCTTGGGCCTAGACGTTGTTGAGGAAGGTAGAGATTTGAGAGGCTCGTTGTCGGAGATCTCATATATAGACCCTGCTGAGGAGAGTCTGGGAGGCAATCTGTTGGGGACCTTGTATGTAGATCCTGCTGAGGAAATTTAGGAGACGCTCTACTGGGGATTCCGAGTGTAGATCTCACTGAGAGCATTTGATGGTTCTTGAGACCGGCTTGAAGAGTCTAGAGTCCGTTGTAATCTCTGGCTGGGGAATAAAAGGTGTATGCTTCCTCCGATGCACTATCTGACCAAGTTTTGAGTCTGGATACCGCTGCTGGGGAGAGGGGGAGGATTGAGAAATATCCGCTGGGGATGAAGTGTTACCGCTAGAGGCGATGTAACGTTGCTCGATTGAGTGGAATTGCTGCTCGTGAATTCTTTATACTCCGGGAAGGTGTGTTGTGGTGACACCTTTATGCTCGGGGAACTATTCGTTGACTTTCGTCATCCCAATTCCGAACACTAGTAAGTACTCTTGCATATTCACTTTTCGTATGTTTGTGATCGATTCTTATTGTCAAATCGATAGTCATTCAAAGCAAACGTTGGACTTATTGCAAATAACAACAAATTGTAAAGAGAAAGAAGATTATTATTATTATTTTTTTTGAAAGGTGGCGTATGGCCAAGTAGTTTGTACACAAGAAAGGAAAAAGCTATGCGGAAACAATCTCGTTAAGTCCCAACTATGCTAGTACTCATATATTTCAACTATCTCATCTCCTTGCAGAGAAAGTGAGTAGTGATCTTCGCCATTTGAATCTTGAATCTGATAGTAGTCAAGGATGATCTGGAAGAGACATAGTCGTACGCTTAAATCCCTAACTTTTGCCTAGACCGCCTTCGGTTTTCGATCAGGATACCCTTTTTGCCCAAGCCGCCTTTTCGTGTTTTCGACTTGCCGGTGTACATGTTTTGTATATATCCTTTATTTTGCCCGAACCTTTTGGTTCGCCAGATGCCCTTATTTTTGCCTAGGCGATCGACCTAGCGGGTCTCTTTACGTAGTATTTTTGACTATGTCTCGTTCACGGGTGTGGGAATCTTCACCATCCATGGTGCTAAGTATCATAGCTACCGAAAATACTGTCTTGACTACAAATGGTCCCTCATGGGTGGGAGTCCATTTGCCCTGGATCACCTTGTGGAAGAATGATGCGCTTGACTACTAGATCACCGACTTGGTAGACTCGGTGCTTGACCTTCTTATTAAATGCTCGATCATTCGTTCGATAAATCTGTCCATGGCAAATGGATGCGAGTCGTTCTCATCAATCAAATTAATCAAGGCGAGTGGACCCAATCGTCTTCGCCTAACTCGCCTCTGGAGGACTCGGTTGAGGTATCCGAACCTCGATGGGTAAGACGGCTTCCATACCGTATACGAGAGAGAAGGGGTTGCCCTGTGGATGTTCGCAGTAGTGCGATAACCATGAAGAGCAAATGGTAACATCTCATGCCAATCTTTGTAAGTCGTCATCTTCATATAATCTTCTTAATGTTCTTGTTGGCGGCTTCCATCGCGCCATTCATCTTAGGCCGATATGGAGAAGAGTTGTGATGTTTGATCTTGAATGCGTGCGAGTTCGGTGATCATCTTGTTGTTGAGATTGGAACCGTTATCCGTGATAATCCTTTCGGAGTGCCATACCGACGATAAGATTATGCTTGATGAATCGATCCACTACATTCTTGGTAAGATGCATACGAGGTCGCTTCTACCCATTTGGTGAAATAGTCAATTGCCACAAGGATGAAACGATGTCCATTGGAAGCTGTGGGCTTAATCTCTCAATCATGTCAATGCCCCACATTGCGAAGGCCACGGAGAAGTTAAAACATTCGAGGTAGAGGTACGTGCACTTTGTCGGCATAATCGGCATTTGTGACAAGATCGAGCATAGCGGTGACAATCGACTTCCATAGTGGACCAATAGTAACTGTTCTCAAAATCTTCTTAGCCATAGTGTGTCCCCGGAGTGGGTACCAAATTCGCCGTAACTCTTCCATGATACGTATTCTGTTTTCACGTCTACACATAAGCACAAGTCGTGGTTGCGCTTGTATAAGATGTCGTTCTTGAGGAAAAATTTGGATGCAAATCTTCTCATGAACTTCTTGTCATTAACGATGCCCTGGGATATTCCCGAGTCTCAAGATACCTTTTCACGTCAAAGTACCAAGGTTTCTCTTACGTCAAGCTCACAACAATCTGTTGCCGAACCTCTCAATGATGATCCGGGAGCCTCGTTGTCCCATCTAACCTTGAACATAGACGACATAGTAGCCAATGCGTCCAACCGATTCTCTTCTCGTGGAATGTGATCAAAGTAATCTCTTCAAAGTAAGGAATCAAACTCGAACATGCTCTCGATATGAAATGAGATTCGGATGCTTCGTATCCCACTCGCCTTAACGGATGATCACTAAAGTGAGTCTCCATACACTTGTAAGAACTTGATTCTTAAGTCAATAGCTTTAAGACCCATGATGCACGCCGACTCGGCCATGTTGTTAGTGCAAAAACATAATCTGGCGGTGAAAGGCGTATGTCCGCTGTAGGGACGTAATGATGGCGCCAATGCCATTGCCAAGTGCGTTTGAGGCTCCATCAAAGACCATAGTCCATCGGGATCCTTGTTCGAGTCCTTCGTCGGGCACGTTCTTCTAATCTGTAACTAGTAGAACATCTTCATCTGGAAATTCGAACCGCATAGGATAGTCATCTACGGCGATGAGCCAAATGATCGGCTACTACACTTCCTTTGATCGCTTTCGAGAAGTGTCTTGGATGTCGATTCGGTCAAGACCATTTGCCATCTTGCTATTCTTAGGAGAGAGTGGTTTCTCAAATATGTATTTTATCGGATCCATCTTGAAATCAACAAGGTAGTGTGAGTCAACATATCTTGTCTTAGTCGTGACAGCCCAAGCCAAAGCGTTGCAAGTTTTCTCAAGTTGAGTATCTTGTTTCACGGTAAACTTTTGCTAAGGTAGTATATTGCATGCTCTTTTCGACTGACTCGTCATGTTGCCCCAACACACACCCATTGAGTTTTCTAACACAAGTACATGATAAGAGGTCTTCCTTGGCGGCGGCATCGGGATAGGAGGATTAGTAGGTATTCCTTGATTTTGTCAAAAGCGATCCGCAATCGTCGTTCCATTCCACTACTTGATCTTTCTTAAGTAACTTGAAGATTGGCTCACGGTGGCGATTAGGTGTGCAATGAATCGGCAATGTAATTTAATCGGCCCAAGAAACCTCGACTTCCTTCTCGGTGCGGGAGCGGCATCTCTTGAATAGCTTTAACCTTGGCGGGATCAACTTCAATACCTTTATCGCGACAACAAACCCTAGGAGTTTTCGGATCGACTCCAAAGGTGCACTTGTTAGGATTAAGTCTCAATCACTTCTTTAATATCGAGCAACGCAAGTGATCAAGATGTTCTTCTTCAGTCTGTGATCGAGCTATCATATCGTCGACGTAGACCTCTATCTCGTGATGAATCATGTCATGAAATAATGTTACCATAGCACCGGTAAGTGGCCGCGCTTCTTCATCAACGGCATAACCTTGAAAGTGCCCCACTGTAACAAAGTAGTCTTCTCCATGTCTTCGGGAGCCATTTTAATCTGGTTGTAACCGGAGAAACCATCCATGAAGGAGAAAACCTTATGCTGAGCGGTATTGTCAACCAGAACATCGATATGAGGGAGTGGGAAATCGTCTTTCGGACTCGCTTTGTTTAGATCTCTGTAATCCACACACATTCGTACTTTACCATCTTTCTTGGGCACGGGTACCACATTAGCAACCCACTGGGGATAAGAGGTGACAGCTAAGAAACCAGCGTTGAACTGCTTCATAACTTCGGCTTTGATTTTCTCGACATCTCGGACGACGCACGGACCTTCTTTCACCGAGAAAACCTTCCTTTGTCAATCGATGTACCACAATATCAATGTCTAAACCCGCATGTCTTCGTATGACCAAGCAAAAACCTCAACATAATCTCGTAGCATCCGAACCAACCTTTCTTTAACACTGCTCAAGACCCGCTCCTATCTTGATCTCTTTTACATCTTTGTCGACTCCAAATTCACAACCTCAACTTGCTCTTCGTGTGGTGATAACTCGCTCTTCTTGCTGTAGCGATCGGCAAGTTCTCCGGCACTTCACAATCTTCCTCACTTTCGTCTTGGCTCGGTAGATCGGATTATCGAAGTCATATTTAGCACTAGCATAGCGTATTAACGAGATTCGGAGTGATTCTGCGTGTATCACGTGGGTGTGTGTAAGAACACACATAGCTTTTGAAGGGGTGATAAAGTAAAAGAAAGAAAACAAACAATTGAATGCAAAAGTCCAACGAATTTATTGAATGAAAATACGCAAACGACGATAATAACCCTCGCAACGAGCCATGATGCCCGGCAAGGCACTAGGCTTTCAAAGTTTATTGTTCAAAACATAAAGAAATACGAAAAGCAAAACAAAACAAGAGCAATTACTCGACTAAAGGAGATTGGTATACGTCTTGATCTTCCAATTCTGAGCCCATGATCCGAGTTGGAATATCCACTTGCGATGTCGAAGCCGTTGTCGTCGTCTTCTATAGCATGGATTCCACTCGATCGGAAAGGAAGTTGGCGGCACGCTCGCGGCGTATCATCTTCGACCCTTGATGGTGAAGCCTAAACCGCCTTGTCAAATTTGAAAGGAAGATTAGGAGCTGTCCCCAAATAGCACTACCTCCTTGTTCAACAAGAGCTTGAGCATCTTTCGGTGAGGCCATTCTAGGTGGAGCTTGTAACTTCAGAGGACGGAGAGTCAACAGCACGACTGGGTATTGTTTCAAAAGCTTGACAGGAGTCTCGAAGAATTCACCCTCCATCTCAAGGTATCGGAATGACGGAGATGATGACCATATACTCTTCTTCACCACACCGTAACAACTTTCCCTTTCACCGGTACTTCAGTTTCGATGCAAAGTAAAGTACCGCCCCATGTATCCAAGGGCGTCCGAGTAAGCAAGAATAAGCTGGACGGATGTCCATGACAAAGAAAGTAGAGTCAAAAGTCTGGGAACCGACTTTAACAGGCAGAGTGAGCTCTCCAAGTACCGTTCGTTTAGAACCATCAAAAGCTCTCACAATAATGTCACTGGGTCTCAGAACCAACCCTTCGACATCAAGTCGATCAAAAGCAGTCTTCGGAAGGATATTCAGAGCAGAACCGGTATCCACCAGAACATGAGATAGGGTAACGCCCTTGCATTCAATGGAGATGTGCAAGGCCTTGTTATGTTTCTTTCCGGAAGGAGTCAAATCAGCATCAGAGAAGCCTAGGCCGTTGTTGGCAGCCAGGCTAGCAATACAAACTTCGAATTGATCAGTGGTAGTGTCTTGCGGCACATGAGCATTCTTCAGAAACTTCACCAAGGCGTTAGCATGAGCCTCGGAGCATAAGAGCAGAGCAAGCATGGAGATCTTGGACGGAGTCTGTCCTAACTGTTCCACAACATTATAATCACTCTTCTTGATAATTTTCAGAATTTCCTCCATTTCTTGTTTGGAGATGTCTTCGGCAACTTCCTTTGGTACTTCTAGCTGAGCAGGATGAGTTACTGGTTCTTTCCCTCTAGCTGGGGATATTGATTGAGTAGTTGGAATGCGAGCTGGAGTCGCAGTGTCTTTTGGAGGAGAGATATTTGGAGAGAATACCCTTCCGGTTCGGGTCACCTTACCGGATCCGGTGATGTTGTCAATGTCGAGAATAGAAACTTGAGTAAGATCTTCAATTGTCGAGGATCTTGCTTGACACCATGATAGTAAACATCACTCCATAATTCCAAGGGATAGCCTTGTCGAGGAATATGGAACCCTTGGAGAAGTGATAATGAGAGGTGCCACTCTAGGCACGGAATCGCAGAGGAAATCCTTATAGTGTTAACATCAGATAGTCTTCGAAATCGTCACCCCATCCGGTCGCCTTAACATCTTCAATAGGAATCTTGTAACTATCGTGACAGTGTACTTCACCATGTAATCATACTTTCCACTTGGCTGCCCCAAGGTATCCCACACGATGGTACAGTTTCGTTCGCATTGTCAATCTTCAACTTAGACATTTCTTCACACTTCGCACGGTGGTTTCGAAATAGTATCTCACGGTTATCCATCATGCCTGAACACGTCTTCTCAACCAAGCACAACCATCGTGCAGGGCACCAACGACAACTCTCTAGGCATCTGGATTGACACCGGCTTGCAACAAATTCTTCTTAATACCATCGAGGAATGGTTAAGTCATCTATGTTGAAAACATAAGTATCGTCACCAACAAAGATTGGAACTCTTGTCATGGTTAGGCATAGGGCGTTGATCACATTGAGTCTCAGCAGAGGTCAAACTCAATGCTTAGCTTCGATCATATCTTGAATCTTGTTCTTGAGCCCAACAATTGTCGTTGTCGTGCCCTGGTGTTGGAATGGTAAGCACACTTAGCATTAGGATTGTACTTTGGAGAGTGTTGACATTTTGTGGAGGATCCTCAAAGTAATCAACTCTGCTTTCAACATGTGTTGCAAGGCTTGCGACAAAGGCATGTTGATCTTAGAACTGTCTTCGTGGCGCGTTCGTTACGCGCGTGTCTCGCCGAGGTTGTCTTGATGTAGGATTAGAGATCCCGCCCCACGATTGAGCGGTCGGTCTTGGCTCGGCTTTTCGACCATACACATTAGCTTCTTTCTTTGCACCAAGGGATCTCTTCGCGGATTCAAGATGTCTCTACATGAATCTTCCCACTCTTGATACCGGCTTCAATGCGTCAATCGCTCGGTGAATCCGGATGAAGAATTTCAATCGATGATTGAAGAATGGGCTGTCGGTGTTCCCATGAACATATCAACCAACTCCTATTGGACAAGGGTGGTTGAATCACCGCTAAATCTCTCCACTTCGAGCATACTCCTTGAACTTCGTCACGACCCATAGACATGCTTTGTAGTTGCATGCGAGTGGGTGTCAATTCAAGATTGTACTCATATCGTAGAAAGCATCAAAGTCACTCCAAGTACGGATACGGTCATTCTCTAGTCGATAGTACCATTCCAACCGAGTTCGGACAAACTCTCTTGAAAATAATGCATCCACAACTTTACATCATCGGTGGGGGTTGATCTTACGACATAGGACTTCAAATGCAGCTTAGGGCAAGACATGCCATCATATTTGGAAAAAGTAGGAACTTTGAACTTGGGAGGAATCACCACACCAGGAACAAGACTCAGGTCATCAAAATTCAGCCCGGACATTTTCAAGTTTTCCACAGCATTCAGACGGTCTTCAAGTTGTTTGTACTTGTCATCCTCATCAGAGTGTTGGCTATATTCAGAGTGGTCCTCTCCTCCTTTCTTTGGCTCACGCTGATCACCTTCATCACCCTTGGTACTCCCCTCGGTATGGACACTTCCTTCAGAGAGCTCGATCCGACTGACCACTTTTGGACCCCCTTTGAAACGTCTACCCATGTTGAGGAGACCAACAACCTTCTTCTTCTTGTTGATGAGCTTCTTCAGATCTTCTTGGCCTTGGACCAAGTTGGTGAACATCTGCTGCGAGCATTCGAGCACGAGATCTTTGACAGTCTGTTCAAGAGCCATTTCTGCTAAAATAAATAGCGAGCAAATGAGAAAACCAATCTCCAATGTACCTGTGATGCAATGTTATGCTATGATATGCAATGTTTATGCGAATGCAATGCAATGTTTTCAAGGACCTAAGAGATTTAAATTTGTTAAACAAGCAATGAACAAACATTTATTAATACTTCTCATTATTATTCCTCTTTTTTCTTTTTAAGTACAAGAGATAGTTCGAAACAATAAGAAAACAAATAAATCCTAAAGCTCTAAGTCTCCCATGGCGCTTCCTCTTGGTGCCGATGTAAGCGTTGATGTTTCGCTCCTCGTGAAGTAGCTTGGTCAACTCTAGAACTTTCTTCTCACTTGCATAGCATTGAGCTTCAAAGGTATCCCTTTCTTCTTTTAGTTGGATCCAGGATCTCTTCAAGTCTTCAAAATCAGTAGGCATGTCGGGATGGAGAACAAGATAGGTACGTCACCTATAGCAACAGTTCCATAATTCTTGGTAAAACAGTGAATGGCATCATGAGGTTTTGAGCTCGAGCTCGCACCCATTTGAGGTAAGGTTCCCAAGGAATGGAGTTCGGGTGCCCCAAAGTCTTGGTATCGGTCTTCTTTACCATGCCCCAAGCATGTATAAACCTTCGTCGGTAATTCTGGAGATCGTGATTATAGTCGAACACAATATCTTGGAGAAGCATATCATGTGGACCATCCTTCGAGCAAAACCAAAGAGCTAGAGAAGGGTTGTAAGTAATACCTCCCCTTATACCAAGTAGTGGTACGTTAGGGAATTCTCCACAACGCTCAATGAATGTGAAATCCTTTTGAGAGAAAAGATTCCAACGGATGGAGGAAGGTGACATCAATCTTTGCGACCATCTCAACCTTTGTTCGTTCTTCAAAACTGATGGAGGAAGGTGCGAAATAAACCACCTTGAAAGCAACGGTACACAACACATGAGAGTTCCTTGTCGCTTAGTAGTACGAGTGTGGAGAGAATGTAGCATGTCTCCAAGTAAGGTAGGCACTGGATTGCGGGTAAGAAACAACTTGATGGCATTGACATCTATGAATTGATCCGAGTTAGGAAATAGAACCAAACCATAAATTAGCAAGGCAACAATGTTTTCAAATGCATGGAAACTCATAACTTTGAGGAATTCTCGGGCTTTCTTGATTAAGAACTTGGAAAGTAAACCCTTAACTCCACTTCTTGTTTCCCAATTGGCTTCAATGTCTGAGCGCTTAAGATGTAAGGCGGATGCGATGTCTTGAACTTAGGAACCTTTTCCAAACCGGTGAAGGGCATTTGGTCAAGAATAGGTACCCAAGTAGCTTAGAGAACTCTTCTAAGGTAGGAACCAACGATAATCTGGAATGTAAAGCAATGGTGTTTCGGATCAAAGAACGGAATAGGACATGCATCATATCTTCTTCAAAAGGAGATAACCAAATCAAGCAGATAACCATGTCTTTTGATGAACCGAGCATGGTCGGAATTTCGAAACCAATTCTTTGAGTTGAGAAGGGATACCCATGAAGTTGATTCGGATAGTCTTTCTAGAAGCCATAATCCCTACAAAGCAGCAAAGATAAATCCTAGGTCCTTGAAATAGTTAGAAATGATATGCAATGCGAATGATGTCATGATGTCATGTTTAGCACACACAAGCAATTCACACAATGAGCCTAGGGTTAAGGCTTGCATGAGGTATAGGTGATTACCCACCAAAAGTTTGAGTTGGTTCATCATCCTATAATAGTAACCGGGTTCTAGGAATCTCATATCACGATCTTTCTCGTGGCGCTTATTTCAATCTGACGGCCAGTGGTCGATCGAAAATGTCCCAAAGTCGATCTCAATGAGCGTAGCATCGGTATCAACCAACCTCGGTCTACACCAAAGCCGGCCATCTCACTACCTTCTAATGGCCAAGATGGGTCAATTAAGGTTCTAAAAGTTTAGTTAGCGCTTGATGACACCACGAAGCCAAATACTTTCTTCAACTTGGGAATGAAGAGTATCGGGGCAACAAAGTGTCACGCTAACGTAGCCATCATGTTGACCGCGTAGTTATCGTCTAGCGGTCGCGATGATCTAATGCTACTTACCTAAAAGGAAACCGGATCCGGTGTAGGATCCCCAACAATATAATACCCAAGCAACCCTTAAAGATAAAGCATACAAGTCAAACAAAAAGCAATAAAGGTTATCTAGAAATCCCTAAGGCAATTCTCTCTTTAGGGTGCCTTCCCAGTAGTCGCCGATTACGTGATACGGTGAACCGACTTTGTAGGATTTTGTATCCAAATGTGCGGATAGCAAGAGTCGCCACCGACTTTTATTTTATCCAATTAAGGGAAGGTAAAAGTAACAGAAAAAGACCTTCGTTAGATTCAGAGTTCGGGAGAATGGTTATGAAAAGGGAAGGTATTAGCACCCCTTTCCATCCGTAGTTTATTCTACGGGCTCTTAGTTGCTCTTAGATAACTTTTTTAAAATTGCTTTATGTGTTTTGAAAAAATGTTTTGAAAAGGCATTTCGCTTTGACTTTGTAATGACTCATGTAGGAGTGTATACAAAGTGTTGGAAATGTTTCGTTTTGAAAAGAGTTTGAACTTTGAAAAAAGTGTGTGGTGTGAAAAGCATTTGTTAGAGCAAGCAACTAAGAGACTTATTTACCCACTAAATTGGTCGTTTTGTTGTACTTCTACATTCCTTTAGAATAGCGCTAGCCATACCATTAGTTAGTAGGTAGCTCCATTCGTTGGATGTAAGCGGGACATTCGAAGGGACATCGGATGGTCATAGAAGGCAACTTGTAGGAAGTATCCTAGCACATCGAAGGACTATCATCATTTTCGTGGCGACAATCGAGGTCAAGATCATATATTCGGAGGCGACATCGTGGGTCTTATGATCTTTGTATCGAAGGGACTATGATGATTTGTTTGGAAGGCAGCGGTGCTAGAATACCTCGTTCGAGGGACATGACCATTTTGAAATCGAAAGGCATCGAGAGAATTACCTAAAGGTGCGTGTGTGAAAAAGTGTGTCAAATTCGGATATTTTATCTTGAAGATTAGTGTGAGCTATGTCCAATTATTATCTTGCCATACCGCCTAATTACTAGCAATTGATAAGGTGCGGAAAGTAAAATGCGGAATGTAAAGGTGCGGAAAATAAACCTACGCTATTACATGGCTTTGGGCGATACATAATTAAAGTGCGGAAAGTAAAAGTCCTAAATTAAACTATTACAACCCATGAGCAATTACATTATTGAAAAGTAAAATAAAAGGAAGAATGCGATCGGATCGACACGTGAAAGGATAAGAAAATCGGAAAATGCAATATGAATCGAACAAGAGAAAAAATGTTAGAAAAATGCAAGTTTTGATATGGAAAAATTAATACATGCTGGAAATAAGATAAATATATTAAAATAATTTTTTGGGATTTTTTTGGAAAAGGTTTAATAATTAAAATGCAATTAATAATGATTTAAATGCAAAAATATAAATAAAATAAATATGCATGCAAAAATTATATTTTTTAATTTATTAAATTAAATAAAGGTTTGGCTCAAAAATAATGTAAAAAGAAAAATGTTTTTGGTATTTTTTAAATGCAGAATAAAAATGTGAAGATAAATTAAAATAAGAGAAAATATTAAAAAAAATGAAAACATGGAAAATAATGCAAGTTTTGGAAAAGAAACTCAAAACCGGTTTCAAGGAGGTTCGAACTGGAGACCAAGGGGTGAAACCTTGAGTTCACTTGTCATTACCACTACGCCACGCTGCATTGGATGTTATGGAACGAAAACGTGCAACCATGAGCTACACGCGTCGTCATCCGGTGGAGTCAAAGCACAATCATGGTGGGGTCCTTTGACTTATGAACGAGCGAATCGAACGCATCCTCACGCCACGCCGGCTTCCCGTTCACAAATTCAAGCGGCGGAGCCCCAGCTCCGTCGTCTCTTCTCCGATGAGGAGATTTTGAAAACCAAAACACGCGAAATAAAAGAGAAGAAGGACCTTGTCCCCTAAACGAGACCTCCGAATTCAATGGTGATATCGGTTTGCCCTAAAATGTCCCTACGATTCGAAGCTTATGAGTTCGGAAACCCTAAGTATGGCAGAACGCGATTCTAACGTCCAACCTCTCAAACGACTACCCAGATCGATCCAGGGGAACCTCATGAACACAAACAAATCATCAGAATCAATTAAAACCAGCAGGTAATAAAAATACGAATTCAAGAAAAAATCAGTTATGTATGCATGTATATGGCTCGTTTCAGCTTGTTTTAATCAATACCAATGATGTATTCTTACTCATACTTACCCCCTGAGCACGTTTGGATGGCTGGAAGAGGCTGAAGCTTGCTGAAAATTGAAATTCGAATTTCAAAGATTCTTGGAAAATTTTGACAAAATAAGGGTTTGGCTTCAGCTAGGGTTTCCTCCTTGTGGCTGGCTGCATTGCTGAGTATTTATAGAGGAAAATTGGATGGCAAAAGGAGTGAAAAAAGATTGCTTCTTGATTGTGCAAATATTTTTCAATAAAAATAAATCAAATTTTGAAGAAAATATGATTTTCTCATCAATGCCATGGCTTGCACGAATTTGGTAAATGGTGTGGGCTTTCTTGGACATTAAGAGATATAAATCAACAATTGAAAAATAACTTAATTTTCATATTTTACATAATTTATTTTGAATTAAATGTTGTAAAATTCAAATATAAATCATGAAAATAGAAAATCACCAATGCCAAGCATTTATGGGTCAAGAATAACATCATGAACAAGTTTGGATCAAAAGATTATAGGCCCATTTGGAAAATTTTGCATTTTGACCAAAATGTCCTTTTGTGCAATTGTCCAAATTGCCCAACTTCGAATAGTGTATCTTGCTCAATTTTCCACATTTTGAGTGTTCTTGGACTTTTGGAAGCTCTAAGAGTCCTCTAACCAATGTCTTTGGTCTCATCTCAATTGGAGTTACCATGCTCAAAATATCTTCAAAACAAAAGTTGACTTTTGTTGACTTTGAAAATGACTGTAATGTTTTGAGCTATACCTCTCAAATGAAGCATTTTTGGATATTCTTGTGAGACATGAAGTTGTAGAGAATTGAATTTCCTTCAAAAAAAGAGGTGGTGGAAAAATTTACGAGAAAGTATGAGAAAGTTATGATCGGTCAAAGTTCGATTGACTTTTCATCTAGAAACCCTAATTTAGAAAGTTTGACTTTTGGGCAAATCTTGAGTTTTCTTGATGAATCATGATCAACCCTTGATCAAATGATGAATGTAACTTCAAAATGAGGATGTTGACCAAAAATCGAAGTTTTGTTGTATGTTGACCACAATTGACTTTTTGTCCAATACACTCGATTTTCAACCATCTGAGCAATTGTCTGGGGAAACTTGACTTGTGAGGCTTGAAACTTGGCATGGAGAATCTTTGAAGCATATGAGGAGGCATTAATACCATTGGAGATGTTGGAAATCCATCTTGACTTGAGAGATACCAAACCCTAGTTTGGGTTGATTGTCTAGGAGAGAGTTTGTCTGATCAACTCTTGAGGAGTCCTTGAGTATGGATGTATGAAATTTCTTGAGTAGATGGAGGGCAAATTTTGGGGTATGACAATATTGTTGTCTCCTAATTTTTAATAAAGTATGCAGATGATGTTCTGATTCTGAACGGAAAAGGAGAACTAGTTACAAGTTTGAAGACATAAGAAGTTCTGATAGTTTGTAAAAGAAAGTCTAAGCAGTCTTCAAGACTATCACGCTCATTAGAAGAAGTTCAGTTATGATCAAAAGACAAACTTCTGAAAGCACCATGCTGCACTACAATCTCTGATTCCTATATGCTGGCTGCTTAGCTCTGATTCTGATGCGTTACAAAACTCAAATGGAAATACTCAAAGTAACGACTATTTTTAGACAGGATCTATATTTAATGAAAGGAGCACTTAATGCATTTATCAACACTCCTTTTTCAAATTCTGATGATTCCCAACGGTTCAAATGCAACACCTATATAAACAAGTATCATCTTCATGCTTCGTCGCTGAATATTACTCACGCAAAAACAACGCACAAACTTTCATCTTAAATTACTTAAAGTTGTTTTAATAATTCATTGAGTCTAAATAGTGTATACATCACAGTTGTGATATAGCTTATAAGAAGCACTATAAACACATATCTTTTCTGTAAGTTGTTGATACCTTGAGAAACCAGGTTGTGGTTTATGTTGAGAAGACAAAGGCATTTGTCTTTGTGAATTGTAATCTATTGTTGAATATTGGATTAAGACCTCGTCGAGAGAGGCAAATCACCTTTACGAGTGAACTGAAGTAGTTTGAGTTCAAACGAACCAGGATAAAAATAATTGTGTCAAACTATTTTAATTTAGAAAAACCCAATTCAAACCCCCCTTTCTTGTGTTTCTCAACCCTCAATTGGCATCAGAGCGCCTGGTTCTGGGTGTTGACACTTAACCGTGTCAGATAAAAGATCCGGCTTGAAAAACACAATGACATAATCAGTTCAGAACAACAATGACCACTATGACGACAAAGACAAAATCAGCGGAAGACCCCCAATGTTTGATGGAGAAAATTTCTACTACTGGAAAGACAGAATCGAAAGTTTCTTTCTGGCTCATGATGCTGATCTCTAGGATATGGTAACCGATGGATACACTTATCCTGTTGATACAAGTGGTTAGAAGATTGAAAGAAAGAAAATGTCAGATCAACAAAAGAAAGAATTCAAAAATCATCACAAAGCCAGAACAATCCTCATAAGCGCCATCTCATACACTGAGTATGAGAAGATCACAAATAGAGACTTAGCTAAGAACATTTTCGACTCCTTAAGAATGACGTATGAAGGAAATACACAAGTAAAAGAAACAAAAGCTCCTGCTTACATTCAGAAGTACAGAGCGTTCAAAATGGAAGAAGATGAAAATGTTGAAGCAATGTTATCAAGGTTTCAAATTCTGGTAGCTGGTTTAAAAGTTCTGGATAAAGGATATTCTATTGCTGATCATGTAAAGAAAGTCATCAGAAGTCTTCCCAAAAATTGGAGACCTATGGTGACAACTCTCAAGCTTGCAAAAGATCTGAACAAAATCTCTCTGGAAGAACTCATTAGCTCATTAAGAAGTCATGAGATAGAATTAGAAGAAGATGAGCCCTAGAAGAAAGGTAAGTTTATTGCGCTTAAATCTAACAAATAATATGACTCTAAAGCTTTTCGGGATGAAGAAGAAAACTCTGGAGGATCATCATCATCAGAAGATGAGCTATCTCTGCTCTCCAGAAGGGTCCAACAACTCTGGAAGAACAGACATAGGAAGTTCAGAAATCTAAGAAGATCTAGCAATCATTCTGATTCATCCTCTAGATACAAAACATAAGTAGCAAAGAGATTGTATGATACGAATGTAAGGAACCTGGTCACTATAAGAGTGATTGTCCTAAACTTCAGAAAGAAAAGCCAAAGAAGAGGTTTGACAAAGAAAAGAAGAAAATTCTTATGGCAACATGGGATGATTCAGATTTTTCTGAAGCTTTGTCAGGCTCAGAAGATGAAAGAGCCAACATAGCGTTAATGGCCAACATAGCGGACAACTCGGACTCCTCTGAATCTAATTCTGATACTGAAGAGGTATTTCCTAATTTCGCTATTAATTTCTCTAAAGTTGAATTAGCAGAAAGT
This sequence comes from Vicia sativa, assembly GCA_021764765.1. Classification (NCBI taxonomy): domain Eukaryota; kingdom Viridiplantae; phylum Streptophyta; class Magnoliopsida; order Fabales; family Fabaceae; genus Vicia; species Vicia sativa. The sequence continues at coordinate 28,127,027 of CM038795.1, read as the reverse complement.
CTATTAGAAATTCTTGAAAACTATCAGAAACTTCAAATCAAATACAAGAATCTTAAACAGAATCTTGCATCTGATTCTGAAGAAACTAAGAAACTAGAAACAGAAAACTCCTAGCTTAAAGAAACCATTTCTAAACTAAAAATTGAAAATTATGTTTTTAAAGAAAATTTACAAAAAGCTCAAGAAAAACCTGTTTCAGAAGTTCTAAGTAATACTGGTAATATTATGAAAGAATATGACATTGGTTTTCAAGAGTTTCTTGCTAATAGCATAGACAGAAGCAAGATGGCTTCAATGATCTATAAAGTTAGCAGAAACAGTAGAAAAGGTTTAGGATATGTGCCTTCTAAAAACGAAAAACCTTATTCTTAAGTAGATGACTTAGTCATAAAATACACTCCTCTGAAATCACACTTCACTTATGGTCACCCTCATGACATAAAATATACTAGTGATTCATATTATGAGAGACCTTATGCTAAACCAAAGTTCAAACAGAACTTTAGAAATTCTAACAAAAAAGGATCCAAAAAGATATGGGTACCTAAGGACAAAATAGTATATGTTGCAGATGTCTTTGACAGCAAAATTGAAACACCAATCTTGGTACCTGGACTCTGGATGCTCTCGATACATGACGGGAATAAAGCATATGTTCCAAAGTCTGGAACTTAAAGCTGGTAGTTATGTAGGTTTCGGAGGCAACCAAAAGGGTAAAATCATTGGCTCTGGAACTATCGGTAATGGTTCTTTACCCTCTATTACTAATGTTCTGTTAGTAGATGGATTGATGCATAATCTGTTATCCATAAGTCAATTAAGTGATAAAGGTTATGATATAATCTTTAACCAAAAGTCTTGTAAAGTTGTTAGTCAGAAAGATGGAACAATCCTCTTTAATGGTAAAAGGAAAAACAACATTTTCAAAATCAAACTTTCTGAACTTAAGAGTCAGAATGTTAAATGTCTTATGTCTGTGGACAATGAGCAATGGGCCTGGCACAGACGATTGGGACATGTTAGTATGAGAAGAAGATCTCATATTAACAAGCTCAATCTAGTCAGAGGACTTCCAAATTTGAAGTTCAGGTAAGATGCTTTGTGTGAAGCATGTCAAAAAGGAAAAATTGCAAAACCTCCTTTTAAATCCAAAAATGTTGTTTCTACCTCTAGGCCATTAGATCTTTTGCATATTGATCAGTGGCAAGAAGTATGGATTGGTGATCATAGATGACTATAGTAGATGGACATGGGTAAATTTCTTAAGACATAAGGATGAGTCACATTTTGTGTTTGCTAACTTCTGTAATGCAGTCCAGAATGAAAAAGAGTTTAGAATTGTAAAATTCAGAAGTGATCATGGTGGAGAATTTGAAAATAAAGATTTTGATTTTTTTTAATGAAAATGGTATTTCTCATGATTTTTCTTGTCCTAGAACTCCACAACAAAATGGAGTTGTAGAACGTAAAAATAGGACTTTACAAGAAATGGCTCGAACCATGATCAATGAGACTAACATTGCTAAACAATTCTTAGCAGAAGCAGTGAACACAACGTGTTATATTCAAAATAAAATCTCTATAAGACCTATTTTTGAAAAGACTCCTTATGAGTTGTGGAAGAACAGAAAGCCCAACATTTCTTATTTTCATCCTTTTGGATGCACTTGTTTCATTCTAAATACAAAAGATTATCTGAATAAATTTGATTCTAAGGCACATAAGTGTTTAATGTTAGGATATTCTGAACGCTCAAAAGGCTACAGAGTATATAACACTGAAACAAGAATTGTGGAAGAATCTATTAATGTCAGATTTGATGATAAGCTTGGCCCTCAAAAGTCAAAGCAAAAAGATTCTCTTGCAGATATAGAGGTTCATATTTTAGGATCAAAAGATAGTCTGACAAAGAAACAGATTCTGAAGAAACCATCAAAGAAAAATCTGAAGGACCCGTTCAGAAGAAACCATCTAGAAGCAACATAGCTCATCCTGAAGAAATGATTCTGGGAAAGAAAGATGATCCAATCAGAACCAGATCAACATTCAGAAATTCTGAAGAATCTCTCATGGGACTGGTGTCCTTGATTGAACCAACTTCTGTACATGAAGCTCTTCAAGACAATGACTGGATCATGGCAATGCAAGAAGAGCTAAATAAATTCACCAAAAATGACGTATGGGATCTTGTACCCAAACCAAAGGTTTCAACATTATCGAAACCAAGTGGGTCTTCAGAAATAAGCTTAGCGAACAAGGAGAAGTAGTCAAAAACAAAGCTTGACTGGTAGCAGAAGGTTATAGTCAACAAGAAGGGATCGACTATACAGAAACCTTTGCTCCAGTTGTCAGGTTAGAATCTATCAGACTTTTAATTTTATATGTTGTTAATCACAATATCACACTTTATCAGATGGATGTAAAAGTGCATTTCTAAATGGTTACATTGACGAAGAAGTATATGTGCATCAACCCCCTGGTTTTGAAAACTCAAAACATCCAGACTTTGTTTATAAGCTTAAAAAATATTGGGTTAATACCTATTTTCACCCCTAACATATGGGGTGTATTTGAAAAACCCCCTGCCAAAAAAAAAGTTCCAATTGTTACCTTGACAAATTTTAAAAGTTTCATTTTTTACCTTTAGGATGTCACATCACCTAAAAGGCTGATGTGGCTTATTTTTTTGTTAAATTTGTAAGTTTTTGTTATTCCACGTCACAAAATTCCAATTAAAATGACCAGAATGCCCTTAGCTCCATTTTTCTTAAAATCCCAAATTATTTGCAAAGGCTATGTTTCAATTCCAATTAAAAGGCTATTTTTTCTTCCAACCCTTACTCCTATCCTTATCCACAGCAAAACGTCGTCGTTCTCCTCCCTTACTGTCCTCGTTCCCGCCACAATCACCACCACACATGCCTCCTCTACTCCGCCGCACTCCTCCTCATCCTCCTCATCGTCGTCGGAATCTTCATCCTCTACCCATCCGACCCAGAGATCCACCTCGTCCGAATCCGAATCAACCACATCAGAATCCGAACCAATCCGAAACCGATTCTCGACCTATCGTTCTCCCTCACGGTGAAGGTTCGTAACCGAGACTTCTTCTCCCTTACGTACGATTCCCTTGATGTTTCCGTTGGTTACCGTGGCCGTCAGCTAGGGTTGGTTTCCTCCGTCGGCGGTGGTCGGATTAAGGCGCGTGGTTCGTCTTATGTCGACGTTGTGTTGTCCGTTGATGGATTTGAAGTTATCCATGATGCTTTCTATCTGCTTCAAGATATTGAGAAAGGTGTGATTCCGTTGGAGACTGATATGCTCGTTGATGGGAAATTAGGGCTTCTGTTCTTCGATGTTCCGTTGCAAACAAATGAAGATGGCTGCGCCCTAATTTGGAGGGTCTGAATTGAAACATAGCCTTTGCAAAATAATTTGGGATTTTAAGAAAAATGGAGCTAATGACATTCTGGTCATTTTAATTGGAATTCTGTGATGTGGAATAACAAAAACTTACAAATTTAACAAAAAAAATAAGCCACATCAGCCTTTTAGGTGATGTGGCATCCTAAAGGTAAAAAATGAAACTTTTAAAATTTGTCAAGGTAACAATTGGAACTTTTTTTTTGGCAGGGGGGTTTTTCAAATACACCCCATATGTCAGGGGTGAAAATAGGTATTAACCCAAAAATATTTATACGGTCTAAAACAAGCTCCCAAAGCTTGGTATGAAAGACTAAGTAATTTTCTATTAGAAAAAGATTTTACCAGAGGGAAAGTGGACACAACTTTATTCTGTAAGACATTTGAAAATGATATTTTGATATGTCAAATTTATGTTGATGACATAATTTTTGGTTCTACTAAAGCCTCCACTGGGAGAGAATTTTCAAAGTCTATGCAGGCAAAGTTTGAAATGAGTCTCATGGGCGAACTCAAATTCTTTCTGGTAGTTCAAATAAATCAGACCTCAGAAGAAACTTACACACATCAGAGTAAGTATTGTAAAGAACTTATGAAGAAATTTGACATGTCAGATAGCAAACCTGCATCCCACGTGTATCTTGGAGAAGGAAGTGGTAAGTAAGAAAGTAGATCAGAAGAACTATAGAGAAAATCTAGAGAATACAAACTTGTAGGATACTGTGACGCTGACTTTGCTGGAGACAGAATAGAAAGAAAAATAACTTATGGAAGCTGTCAGTTTCTAGGAGAAAATCTGATATCTTGGTCCAGTAAAAGACAATCCACTATTTCACTATCAACTGCAGAAGCAAAATATATAGCTGCAGCTGGATGCAGCACTCAGATGCTCTGGATGAAAAGTCAGCTTGAAGACTTTCAAATATTCGAGAGTAACATTCCTATCCTCTATGACAATACTTCTGCTATTTGTTTATCAAAAAATCCTATTTTGAATTCTAGAGCTAAGCACATAGAAATTAAACACCATTTCATTAGGGACTATATTCATAAGGGAATACTTTCTTTAAAATTTATTGACACAGACCATCAATCCACTGATGTTTTTACAAAACCCTTGCTGAAGATAGGTTTAATTTCATTCTAAAACATCTTAGTATGAAATTGTGTCCAGAATTAAAACTTTAACTCTGTATGTTTAACTCTTAGGACTTTACTTTTTTTGAACTTCTGATCAATTATCCTTCAGAAAGTGAGGAGGGTAACTGAATTAGAATCTATCAGAAGATCTAAAAAATGACTCATCTTAAGATAGAATCATGCAGTTCACTAGAACAACACCTGTTAATATTAATCTTTAAGTCATTCTCAGAAAATGAACACGTGTTCAAATTCTGATAGAAGTGAAAACGCTTGAGTTGATGCATTGAGACTCTGGTTACATCAGTAACTGTTCATAAAATTCTCACGCTATCTCCTTTGTCAAAAATCATTATGTTTTTAATCATTATTATTTTCTGCATTTAAATCTCTTAATTGCTTATTTTCAAGAATTTTTTTCCCTATAAATAACCCATTATTTACATTTTTCAAATTCACAATTTACTCTCTTCCTCCTTTCGTGCAAAATCCTCTTTTTCAAAAAGCTCTCTTTTTTCCTTCCATTTCAAATCCTTGTCTGTGAGCATGGCTTCCTCATCTCAACAACATCAACAACAACCTCAACACATCAATATTGAAGAAATGTTTCTTGATCCCCATCGAACGCTGAACACTCCATTTGAAAATCTTGAGGTTCTCTGTGAATTTCTTATTGATTTTGAAAGCATGAGAGAAATGGGCATGATCTCCTTGAAGAAGTGTTGTTTCAAGGATGGATTCAGTATTTTGATTGTTTGATTGGTCCAGTTTTTCCAAAATTGGTGAAAGAATTCTGGATTCATGCATCAGCTGCTCAAAATCAAGTCACGTCATATGTGCTAGGGAAGAAAATTATCACTACTGAAGACCTAATTGGAAAGCTTATTGGTCATGAAGACAATGGAATCAAATGTAATAAAATGGCTGAAAAAGATGACTCTGACCTAGCTGTTATTTCCAAAAATATTTTCATCTCTAGAAACCCTTCTAATAAAATCAAAGATCTGAAGGATCACTTCAGAATTTGGGCCATGATAATTTAAGGGTGCATCAACCACAGGAAACATTCAAGTTCTGCTGACTACATCAACATCGACCAACCGTATCTTCTTTACTTCATCGCCACAAAACAAAAAATTCATCTACCTCACAGTTTGTTCAATCATCTGATGACCATCGCCAAAGAAACAAGAGAAGAAGAACGAACCAAAAGAGACTGGATTCCTATGGGAAGGCTCATCTCAAATATTCTGAGAGACAACAAGTTGATCGACCATCTGAGTGACGCTAAGCTTGTAGATGATTTGAATCCTATTGTTGGGAAAAATCTGAATGCCAAAAATTTGAAGAAAATGAAAATCATTCCCTCTCTCAAGAAGAAACCCACTTTTATGGTGAATGAAAACATCTTCATCAGAAGAATTCCCTTGGATGACTTTCCTCTGTTCTCAGATATTGATGCTTCAAGACCTGACATCATCTACCACTATATGCATGTTTGCAAAGAAAGTGGTACTGATCCAAATCTCAACATCTCAGATCTTCGTCAATAAGCTCCTAATGTTGCTCTTGGAAAATCTAAGAAGCAAAAAGTAGCTGATGAAGGAACCTCTCAGAAGCAATCCAAAGCTGCCAAAAATAAAGGTAACTCAATGTTTGTTTCTGTTATTGTTCCAATATTGATATCAACATCTGTTTCCACTCCATCTTCTCCTTCCAAAAATACCATACCAGAAAATTCACCTCAAACCCTTGATGATTTTGACATTGAAATTGATACCTCTGTTCCTACAACTGAACCTATGACTACTCCCCAACCAAAACTTGCAAAAGTTTTGTCCGATATTGAAACATTTGATTCTACTGTTGAAACTCATTCAGAAAATACCATCACTACTACACCATTAGCAGTTCCTGCTCCCCAACCACAAAATCCAAATGAATCCTCTGACTTCCCACCCAAAACAAATTCCACTATTCCTGGCATCACCTTCCCTCTCAACTCTTCTCAATCTGATACCAGAACCTTCACCATTCCATCTTCCACACCTCTTATAATTCCAGATATGCCATCTCCATATGAATCCATACCACCAAATTCTCCAAACTCTCTAATCGTCCTCTCTGATTCACCATCTCCTAAGAAATCTCCAGATGATCCCCACAAAACCATAATTGATCTTGATACATGGAACTATCTTCTGACTGCACCAAACAAAGTAGCAGTTCCCAAACCAAAACCCCAACCCTCCCAAGCAGATGTGTGTGATTCTTTAGTGATTTTTGGAACAAAAATCCAAGCCTGGGTTAACTCTCTGAAGCAGGCTTCCTTGGATAATCTGAACCCAGCAGCGTCTGACTACCTCTGGACTCAGTGTAGAAAATGGTTTATGCTTGAGTCAAAGAGGCAGAAGGAGCTTTGCTACGGTCTGGCTCAACAGAAGTTTGGTGAATGGTTGAAGATGTTTGAAGAACATGTTGCTCGATTTAAGGAGGCCCATAATCTGATCCTAACAAATGCTCCATGGGAATCCATAGCAATAGAGTCATCTCTCCAGAAGCAGGAGCCTCAACGTCTGGTTATTTTTCAAGACAGAGGAAAGTCTGTTGCGGAACCCTCTGAAGCTCCTGCTACTGAGTCTCTTGCAACTGCTGAAAAGGATACTTCTCCACCTTCTTTTGTTATTCAAACTCTGGAATCCTTACAGAAGGAAAATGAGGAGGTTAGAAAAAGACTGGACAAGCAAGATGAAACAAACCAAGAACTCAAGGAGATGATGGGAAAACAAGAAGCTTCAACATCTGAGATCAAAGGATGCTGGAAGCACTGCTCATAAGAATTGCTCCGCCTTCTTAAAACTCCGTTTTCTCAAAAAAAATCTTCTACATGTTTCCTTTTTCTTTCCATTTTCAGTTTCTGCATATTTTCTTCTGTACTTTGTTTTGTTTCATAAATGCAATCAGTTTCTTTCTGTTCTGTTTATCTTACACAAACAATTGCTTTTTGATTTCTGACAAAAAGGGGGAGAGCGTAAGATATTTTGAACATCATAGTTGTTGTTAGACTAAGTCTCACACATTCTGATATCACCCTTGATTCTACTTTGTCTAAGTTTAAAACAGGGAACATCTATGCTGCAAAGCAACTTATACTACTTGGAACTATCAGAACTTGCAACATACTCTAGGCGAATATTCTCAGGGAAGTATAATGTTTTAAAGTTTTTATGAATATTAAACTCAGGGGGAGATCTCTCTTAGTCAAAATATTTATGTTTTGTCATCATCAAAAAGGGGGAGATTGTTAGAACATGGTTTGGTTCTACACCTATCTTAGAAGTTTTGATGATAACAAGTATTGTTGATGACGTTTATCTTCTGACCCTATTAAATAAATATTTTGTATGAAATATTGTTGTCTCCTAATTTTTAATGAAGTGTGCAGATGATGTTCTGATTCTAAATGGAAAAGGAGAACTAGTTACAAGTTTGGAGACATAAGAAGTTCTAAAAGTTTGTAAAATAAAGTCTAAGCACTCTTCAAGACTATCACGCTCATTAGAAGAAGTTTTGTTATGATCAAAAGACAAACTTCTGAAAGCACCATGCTGCACTACAATCTTTGATTCCTATATGCTAGCTGCTTAGCTCTAATTCTGATGCGTTACCAAATACTCAAAGTAACGGCTGTTTTTAGACAGGATCTATATTTAAGGAAAGGAGAACTTAATGCATTTATCAACATTCCTTTTGCAAATTCTGATGACTCTCAATGGTTCAAATGCAACGCCTATATAAACAAGTATCATCTTCTGCTCCTTCGCCGAATATTACTCACGCAAAAACAACACACAAGCTTTCATCTTAAATTACTTAAAGCTGTTTTAATAATTCATTGAGTCTAAATATTGTATACATCACAAATTTTAATAATAATAATAATAATAATATTTAGTCATATTATTTTTCTATCATACTTTGTGTACGTACATATAAATATATATTTGAGACTTTGTTTTGTGAATAATGCATGTGTTTATAGAAATAAATGTTTAGTCTTTGTATTTCTATGGTATATTTTACCTATTTCTATTCAAAACGTGTATTTATATACTTTTTAACTACATCACTTAAAGATAATCATCATGTTAGATCAGCATAGAATGTGGTAGTGTAAGTAAATGAGCTTCATAGCTTATAAACCTTGTTCATCACATTCATCATACATCAACTAGAGTCTAAACAAATTATATATATCTGCTTGATTTGACATCTTTTATGTGAATGTACTTGAGTTCTCAAAGCCACATAATTTAACAATGAAGTTTTTCGTTCTTTTTTTTTTTTTTTTTTGCGTTCAAAATATGATAATAAATACTTTTTGTTTTATTTTTATGGAGTTTTCCCTATATTGTATAAAATGATATAATTAAAGTTTTCATTGTCACAAACATAGTAGTATTATGGCTACACAAAAGAAAGTTTCTGCCAATTCCGTTTCAAATAATGATGAAGCTCAAAGGTCTAAATCTAGATGGGGGGATCATAACGTTAATGAAAAATTCATCAAAGCATGTTTAGATCAACTTGTCAAAGGTGAACGGGTTGACACTAGCTTTACTAAGAAAGGGTGGAAAAACATTGTTTCCCAATTTAATGAATCAACCGGGGAGATATTATGACAAGGTAAAATTGAAGAATATGTATGATAGCTTGAGAAAGGAATGGAGAGTATGGTATACCTTATTTGGAAAAGTTACTGGATTAGGGTGGAATCCTGAGAAAAATACCTTTGATGCACCAAATGATTGGTGAGATAACAAACAATTGGTATGTGAAACACAATTATATATTGCATGGGTTTATATTTACCATGTTTATTACATGATGATGGTTATAAAATGCAGGAAAATCCTCTATATGGAAAATTTAGAGATAATGGACATCAATTTGCTCACCAATTAACCAAGCTTTTCAAAGATGTAGTGGCTAACAGAGAGTATGCTTGGTCACCTTCAAGTGGCATATTGCCCAATGTGGATTGTTGTAATGATGATGATGTGTATCACCCATCACTAAATAATATTGGTTTGGATGAGGAAGGATCGGGTGATAGTGAAGATACAAGTGTTGGAGGAACGGGAGAATTTTCTAATATTAATTTGAACACTTCACAAGGAACTATTAGCCAAAATAGTGGACAAAAGAGAAAGAGAGCTAGTGTTGTTGAAAAGAAAACCAAGAAAGAAGCAACTCCCTCGTCAACAATAGTTGAAGTTGTTATTGTTATTGCGGAGATATGTAAGGCCCTAAAGATGTTATATGTAGTGCATCCATTGGTGAAGTGATGGCTGAGCTCCATAGCATGGAGGAAATTACAAATGATCTAGAATTACTATCAAAGTGTTGTCAACTAATGATGTTCAAGCCAGCCAGAGAGATGTTTGTTTCCTTTCAAGGTTTTGAGGATAGAAGGTTGCATTGGCTTAAGTTTGCAGCAAATAATCCTATGTCATTTACAAAGATGTAGGATTATGCTATATTATATCAGCTAATCTATTAGGAATTGCTTAAGTATTAGGAACTATATTAACTAATCTATTAAGAATGTATTATAAAGTTTTATTGAAGTACTGTCAATATTATAGTAGTAGTAAAATTATGCTTGTTTTTGTCAATATTATAGTAGTAGTAAAATTATGCCATCCTTTGTAATGTAATGATGTTTTGGTTTTTAGAACAATGGTATTTTATAGTATTGTGTTATGCTATCTTTATTGAAGTACATTGCAAAAATTATACTACTGTCAAAAAAATTATACTGTCAAAATGTTTAGTTGTTGTTTTTGTTAAAATTATAGTACTTGTTTTTTGTCAAAATTATAGTACTATCAAAATTATAGTACAATAGGGTATCCTTTGCTATTATCATAATACCATTTGACCCAAGTTATTTTGTGTAATGATATTGTTAGTAAAAATTGTTACTAACATTATACATTTTTTCAACATGGGTCTTTGAATTTTCCTATAACTAATGTTTGATTTTATTTGCTTTACATGAAGGAATAAAATGAATGGTCCGAATGAAGAAGAGGATGGTGATATTTTTTCAAGAAGCTCTTCTCGCGGCTGCATTAGTTGGTGAGTATGCGGTAAATCATTTATGCAAAGAACCATGTAGAACTAGTGAACTAACGGGTCATGCATGGGTTCAAGAAATATTACAAGGAAACCCCACTCGTTGTTATGAGATGCTTCAGATGGAAAAACATATTTTTAATAAATTGTGCATTGGATTAGTAGACCATGGTTTAAAGTCTTCTAATAGAATGAGGGTCGAAGAAATGGTTGCAATGTTTTTAATTGTTATTGGCCACGAGGTAGGTAATAAAATGATTCAAGAAAGATTTCAACACTCAGGTGAGACTGTAAGTAGATATTTTCATCGGGTACTTCATGTTTTCCTTAACTTGTCCTTCAAATATATGAAACCTGAATATCCTATGTTTCTTCATTGTCATTCCAAAATAAAAAATGACCAACGATATTGGCCATTTTTTAAAAATGCTATAGGAGCAATTGATGGTACACATGTGTCATGTGTAGTTAGTGCTAGTGAGCGAACCAGGTTTATTGGAATAAAGGAATATCCAACACAAAATGTAATGGCTGTATGTGATTGGAATATGTGTTTCACTTTTGTATTATCCGATTGGGAAGGCACTGTCCACGATGCTCGTGTTTTTGATCAGGCTCTCACAAATGCAAGCCTTAATTTTCCACATCTTCCTTCAGGTTTGTTCTTTTATATTACTAAAAATTAATTGATATATTAATAGTCTTTTACTTCACATTTAAATAATTAAATTTGTTAGGTAAGTATTATTGGGTTGATTCTGGCTATCCGACACTAATAGGGTACATTGGTCCATACAGATGTGAACGTTATCACCTTCCTAATTTTAGGGTTTCTAACGGGTTTGATAATCATAATGAAGTTTTCAACTATTACCACTCAAGTTTAAGGTGCACAATCGAAAGAAATTTTGGAGTATGGAAGAATAGATTTGCAATTCTACGTCGCATGCCTAAGTTCAAATATGAAACACAAGTTTAAATAGTCGTCGCAACAATGGCTATACACAACTTTATTAGGAGAAATGCAGAAATTCATTCTGATTTTAACATTTATGAAGATTAGAACACAACCATTAACCATGAAGATTATCATAGATCAACTAACTTGGATCAATCGCAAGTTTTAAATGTTTCTTCTTCATCAGAGATGGATCAAGTTCGAGACTCGATTTGCGATCAGATCATAGAGTACAAGCAAATAAATTAATATTTTAGTAATATAATATTGGACATTAAATTATGTTTTATACTTATAATTTTTATTTGTATTTTTTTTATGTATTATCTAATTTATATGTATTTGTTTATGTCCTTTTTGGTAATTATATACTCAAAATCAATTTTATTCAAAGTATCCAAACAACATGAATTGACAATAATCAATTCTACGTTATTGTATCCAAACATAAATCAAAATAATATCAACTCAATTCTATGAAAACCAATTCTATTAAAATCAATTTTTTTTGCCGCAGTATCAGAAACCCTATCACTAGATGGCCAGGAGCATCAGAAGACTCAGCAGTCTGTGGCATGAGGCGGGGGTTTGATACACTGTAATAACACTCCAAGTATCCATCCTCACATTGTGACTCTGAAACCATCTATCAATGCTACTAGGTGGAGCATCTAGAATTAAATGAGTGATGCCCTTAAAATAACCATACTGTCGCATACACCTATCAGAGAAGTGTCCAGCCACGTGATTCTCCTACCTCATATACCCAAAATACAGGGAAGCATCATCAAATGGACGATATGCCCGATGAGCTATATATGGTGTCTAGATGACATTATCTACTGTCAGAGCGTCAAGTCTCCTTCTGTACTCCGCAACACCTATTGGATAAGATTGTCTTCCCTTCCATTTCCGATGAGAATTAGTCGAAGAACATCATCCAACTCGTAGCTAAAAAGTCTCTGCCTCATCCACCTTAGCCTTACTGAGCTTCCGCTCTATCAAACAACCTTCCCTCAATGGAATCATTCTCCATGATCCTCACTGAAAAAATGATAAAAGGAAAAAATAGTAAAAAAATACTGAAATTTCTCTCGAAAAATTTGAAATTTTTCGTAAAGTTTCCCAAATATATTGGAAATTCTAAATTTTGTGTGAAAATTTCTAATATCCCTTGCAAATCTTCGATATCACCATGAAATTTCAAAAAATACAATTCTCCACTAAAAACTCCGTGAAATGGTAAAAAAAAGGACTATTTTGATCTTTTCATACTTTTGAAAGAATATCAGGTATAATTATGAGAGTGATATATATATATATATATATATATATATATAAGGTTGCCAAAATCGAGTTTTTACCTTGACTCGTTTTGCCTAGGTAAAATCGAAACGTAAAATCATGGATTTTACCTCATACTAAAATAATTTTAAATTTATATACACGACATATATATACTTATAAAATATTGTAAATGTAAAATTTGAATCTTTAACTTAGTTATAAATAAAAAAAATACTATATCACCATAATAAAGTGTAATACACACAAACTTTTTTCAAATAATCTAAATTATCCACCAAATCATAAAAAATAACATCAAAAATATTTTCTCAAAAAATAAGAGTTTCATATGTTTTTAAAGTTTAAAGAAACAAGTGTTTTCATCTTCATCAGTTCAATTCATTTGCAACGTCTTCTTCATTAGTGAATTTTATTCAACTTGATTAAATTTATATTTAGATGACAAAGGTTCTTCAATACTATAACCAAGATATAAATGTGAATAAAATTAAAAAGCATGAAACAAATTTTCACGGGGGAAATATATAAAATGTGTTTTTTTTTAAATTTGACAAAAAAGATAAAATCGGGTCAAAAGATTTAACGATTTAATACGGCGATTTAAATTAAGTATTTCATAATTTTCAGATTTAAAAAATCTTTGAATTAGAAGTAAAATCTATAGAGTTTAGGTTCTAACATTTATATATATATATATATATATATATATATATATATATATATATATATATATATATATATATATATATATATATATATATATATATATATATATATATATATATATATATATATATATATATATATATATATATATATATATATATTCATTCTCACTAATACAAATTATACTTTGACTTTTATATCTTTGCATAACATTCACCGCTCCACTACACCATCATACCACTACATCGAAGAAACTTCCATGTATTATGTCACCAATCTCGAATTCTAGCTAAAAATTTGAACATGACACTACATCATACACTATGAATTGCTAAGTGAAAGATAACATAGAAATTATATAGTCATCTTCTAAGGTGTAAGAAGACATATGGCCAATAATCTCACATTATTAAATTATGGTAAAACGTCTTTTTATAATTTTATATCGAACTTCAAAAGTTTGAGACGGATTTGAGAGACTAAAAGCTTAATTTTAGAGATTTTTTTAATCAATTTCATGGAAGAAAATTAAACCTATGCATTTTCTAAAATGTTAATTTAAAATTGAAAGTATATTTTCAGTGCGCATTATATTTTAAAATATTTGAGTTAAAATTGGAAGTATATTTTCGGTTTCAAGACAAGCAAAAAAAAGAGCTAAACTAAGATATATAATTTAATACACAATATATATAAATTAATGTTGGCTAATTTTTGTGTATAATTTAATATTGTTTATCTAACTCCCAACTAGCGAGATTAAGATCTAGCAGACATGTTATAAAACTAAATAGAAAATATTTATGAACACCCATAGTGACAATATGTTCTGCATCCGAAAGTTGTCTAGTTTCTAACCAATATTCAAACAAAATAAGACCCCATCCACCAATAGTGGCAAACATATAAGCAAAAGTTTGTCTAGTAATTCTAACTTATATTTAAACAAAATAATGCCCAACCAACAAAAAAGACAACATAATTTATATTTCCAAAAAAAACATGACGAATATCTGAGTTCCCAATTCTATCCTCGAAATTACAAAATAGAAAGTTATATGTTCTAAAATAGTATTAGAAGGCTTATAAATAACAAAATATTGAAAAATGATTTCTAATTCAGTATCACATACACGTTTTGTTTTATCTGCAAAACAAAATAATTTGATTTAACAAAATAAAATCAAACATTAATATTAAATTTAGACAGAAAAAAAACTTACCGTATGTTTTACTCTTAAAATCAGGCAAAATTATGATCAATAATTGCAGTCTTCTCTCCTGCTTTGTTCTATCAAGTGTTGCCTTGCACTTGTTAAGTTCGACAAGCTTTTTTTCAATTTGATTTGAATTTCCTGAGAAAATTGGTACCAAAAGATTGAGTTGAAAGTCTGGTACAGGCTCAAAACAGACAAAAGTTATAAAAAATTATAGGGAACATATCTATAATTATCTCATCAAATTATAAAATGATACAGACAAACAATGAACAATTCCCCTTCTTCAACACATATTAACCAATTGGGCACAATTTAA
Source organism: Vicia sativa (assembly GCA_021764765.1). Lineage (NCBI taxonomy): Eukaryota > Viridiplantae > Streptophyta > Magnoliopsida > Fabales > Fabaceae > Vicia > Vicia sativa. Next base: position 28,111,855 of record CM038795.1, on the reverse strand, counting down.
CCATTTGATGGTTAATTTTTGATTCACCTACACTTCCATGATATTTTAGTTGCAGTAAAACAATTAAATTAAAATCAAAAATATATTTTCGGTTTGATCTCAATTCTTTCAACGTGATTTGTATAATATAAGGTGTGAATCAGAAATATACATTTAATTTTGAAAAACATTTATAAAATTTCACGTGGTATATAAAAAATTACAGGATAGATTAAAAAAAATAAAATTATATTCTATAAGTTTATTTCAATAAAATATAAACTATAAATTAAAAAATAAAACATATTTCAAGATTACAAACTTATCTAACCTTTTAAAATAAAGTGAAATCAACCCAATCCAAAATGGCATGGTGTCAAGATCTAACCGGATAAAGTCATCCTTTGTGCAAACTTAGGTTAGTGATGGTAATAGAACTTTGCTTGATTTGATATGTTTTAAAAGGAATAAAAAATCATTTATTACTTTCAACAAATGTCATAGTGTGTTCGGATCGACATTTGAAAATGACAGCATCTGTTAAACCGCATCCCAATGTTATAATTTGCTTTTGATTTACTAAGAAGTTAGAAATCTTGACTTTCTATTATTGGTGTGGGACTCGGAAACAAACCCTCTCTAGGTATCACATAAACCATTTGACCCATCAAATATTTCAAATTAAAAGATTGTGGCAATTCATGAGTATTTATGAAAATTCAAATGAACTTGAGTAAATTTGAACATACATATCTGAGCATATTAAATATTATTTTTGGTAAAATTTAGTTTGAAGATGTATGTGTAAATATATTTTTAGGATTAATTTGAAGATGTATGTTTAAAGGTCATCTTTGTAATATGAGAAATTCTTTTAGTACTCAGTGATATTTTTGGAGATGTAATTTTGAAAATGTTCGACAGATTTTTGAGTATATGACAACTTTACTTCATCATCTTTCTCATTTTTCAAACACTTCCAACTCTTCCATAACCAAAAAACTCTTGAAAAAAATTATCAATCAACTTTTTGATTCAAAATCAGATTTTGTGCATGTTAACACATCGAAGGGAGCATTATAAGCGGAAATTTAAGATAAAATTTCATAATTCCATCTCTCATTGCTTGCATTGATATTTAGTTTAGGCTGAAAAATGTCCGCCTTGTTCGAAAAGACATGTCCAAACTCACCTACATTATTTCAGATATGTATATTTGAATTCAACTGTTACTGGTTTTTTATTTTTTTTCCTATTTTACTTCTTATTAGACATGATTCACCCGAATATGTTTCACACAGCTGTTGTCCGTAACGATGTAAAACATGATGTAGCAAAGGATAACGTTAAACCAGTTGAGGTTAATCATGATATTAAATCAGAAAAGTGAAGGATGATGTTAAACTGGTAGACATAGATGTTGGTCAACAATTCATAAATGAACAATTGTATAGTGCACGCGAACATATGCTTCAATATGTCCGAATGGTAGCCATGAATTTGGGGTTTGGTATTGTAATTGGAAGGTCCGATAGTGGTTGAAATAGAAGACAAACATGTATAACCATGAGATGCGATAGAAGTGGCACATATGTTCTCCCGATTTAGAAGTTGAAGTATGATGACACTGGAACGAGAAAGTGTGGTTGTCCGTTCGAATATTGTAGCGTCGAGGATATGTGGAAATTTAATGTGCTTTATGGAATACATAACCATGAATTGCAAACAAATCTAGTCGGTCATCCCATCGTATGTCATCTTAAAATAGAGGAGAATGAAATTTTTTCGAACATGTCTTTAATTAGAGTAGCCCCAGAAAATATACTTGCAGATTTGAAACGGAAACACCCAGAAAGTATTTCACATATCAAGCAGGTATACAATCAGCATCATCGAAACAACATGGCGATAAGCGGACCAAGATCCGAAACGCAACAACTTTTGAAACTTTTGGATGAAAATCACTATGGTTTTAGGTACGCAATATGCAATGATAAAGTTATTGTTTGTAACATTTTCTGGACCCATCCCAAAAGTATCAAGTTGTTCAACATATTTCCTATTGTCCTCATTATTTATGCAACGTACAAGACCAACTAGTATAGGTTTCCGCTTATTGAAATTGTTAGTGTTACTTCTACGGGGAAGACTTTTTTAGTGGGATTTGCATTTTTGGAACATGAAAAAGAGGTTAACGTAACACGGGCCTTGAAAGTGTGCTAGAATTTGTTGAAGGATAAAGAAAACATGTCAAAGGTAATTGTCACTAATTGAGACACCGCACTAATGAATTCAGTTGCAAAGGTGCTTCCTACATCATATTCATTACTTTGTCGTTATCACATTACAAAAAATGTGAGAAGTAAGTTAAAACCAGCGGTAGGCACAAAAAATAAAAGGTTATGACAGAAAAATGGTCAAACTAAGTGTGATGGTGGAAAAGATTTTGGGTGCATGGACTATTATATCAAATTCATCCATAGAAGAACTGCATGTCGCTTTCGTAATGCAATTTAGGAGCATGTGTATCCTATATCCAGATTCTTGAAATACGTTGAGAGTACTATTCTAGACCAAGTGAATGAGATGCTTGCATGTGTATGGACCGATCATGTTAGACACCTCGGAACTACAACAAATAACTGAAATTTCTGGCAGCAGATACTTGATGTCACAGAGAATGTTATGACACGATGTCGACGCTTTGACAATTCACACATAAATATAAGCGATAAATAACACAATAAGTTGTTCACCCGGTTCGGTTCTAACAAACCTACGTGCGGAGGCTACCAAGCCGGGATAAAGTTCACTATTAGTAGTATCAATTCAAAGACCCTACATGACTCACGGTTGTGACCTTCTCACTTAATCACTACCCAATGACACTTTTACCTAAGTCCTACTTAGATATGAGTTCCTACTCACTCCCCTCAATCACCGCGTTGATATCAACCTATTGTTTAATTGAATTGTGAAGACACTTCAATAAAATATCTTGATCTTGCTTCAAAGCTTTAATCAAGAGACAAACACTCGTGCTTTAAAGCTTTGGTGATAAACTACCCTTACAAATCCTAGTCCAATGCACTATTCAATTGATAGTTGCTTGGCTCACAAGAGAAACTAGAATTACACAATAACAATGTACTAACCTTAACGATTACACAAAATACAACTGCAATATCTTCAATAAACTCGGGCGTGGGTGTAGAATAAGGGTTGAATTCTTTATATAAACAATTACGAATCTTGATATTGGGCTTCCATAAAGATAGCTAGGGTTCACTTAATTTTCTCCTAAAAACATGGTTTGTTTCACAACCAATTTAGGTTTAATCAAGATTAACCTAGCGATCACGTGAGCATGCTTTCTAATAACAGAAAGACATAAATAAAATGCTCAACAAACTTCACGAAAAATCTCGGAAAAGCGATTCGAGCAGAATGTCATTGAATGTCATAACATACGTTATGACATCGATTTTTCTGCGAATTTCGGCCTGACTTTAGCTTCCACATTACGAAATGTACTTTTACCATCCTTGTCCGTGGGATTTATCTTCAATCTCGAATGTCATGACATCCATCATGACATTGTTAAAACCTAGTTTTACCAAAATTGATGCCAACTTAAAACACTAACAAACTCCCCTTTGGCACATTTTGGCTAAAACAACTAGACTATCGAGTACAAATGCGTGAAGACTATTACCTAGTTCGAGTTTCCCTAAGCTTTAAGTACCTAGAACTAAGAGATAAATTCTACCCATACAAGAATCCCACAATTTCCCACAATTGCCCACATACACTTGCCCACAAAATTTTAAGCAGGCCATACAGGCCATACAATTCCCCATCGGTTTCCCAAACATTCATACTCCTCGGATTTCTTCTCCCCTTTTTAGCCACAAAGGGCCAAAGGAAAACACTTCAGTTCCCCAAAACTTTTAATCAAGCAGTGTCAACAACAAGAAATAATACCAAGTAATGAAGTAGCGAGAAAGAGTATGCGAGAATACACATCATCGATGAAAATTACAAGCAACCAACATGACACACATTGGAGAAAATACAAGGAACAAAATAGCATCGGGAAATGGTATCACAGCGACCAGAGGGACAGGCAGCATTGCAGCGATCGAGGGCTTTCTTCTCCGGAAGAAGCATGGAAGGAAGCTTCTTGAGCCTTCTTGACACCGACCATCGAATATCATTGTCTTGACATCACCTACAGCATCATTATCGACTTTCTCTTCATCCTCAACCTCATGTCTGCTCTAGTTGAGAGATAAGCGCTTCAGACTTTGTTTTCTTGCTAGCTCCTTGCAAGTTGCTCTTAGCACAATGACATTTGCTTTCTAAATTTTCTTTGATTGATGTCTCGGATGTCATGACAATGTGGGACATGCTTCCCTTGGAACAATTTGTAGTGGAATCCAAGGCGGGGCTCTCTTGAGGCGAATCTCTGTCACCAGAATGTCGGATCTTGATCAAGTATAATTCCACATAGCGAGGAGGAAAGCTATTGGACCTTTGATAGCATAGTTAGCATGCTTGAGTGTCGATCAAATATGTAGGAGCCATAGTCAAAGGAAGCTTGAGTTCCTGCATAGATGAATCTTCCCAATCCATTAGAAATAGAGGATTTGTGATTGGTTGGGACCCGGTTTGACACCAATCTTATGCGGTATGGCAAATTTGACACTCGATTTCTTTGGTGAGAGTTTTCCTTTAGAGGCCATTGTCGACTTGTTTGGCGGTGATGGTTTGACAAATCTTGTTGTCGGTTTCCTCCACTCTTCTTGAGTATTCTCGATCTGATCTGTTGATCACTTTTGGAGAAAACGACTTTTCTCCCTCTTACATGGACGATCGGTAGTCGTGAGTTCCTATCCCCAGATCATTTGATAGATTGACTATGAACTCTTTCACCAAAGATTCATATGAGTTTGAGAATCTCTTGTCTTCATTAGTCCGACATCCTTAATCAAATTGACAATCTCTTTACACTCCGAGCACTCTTATTTAGCTCCTCTCAAGGCAATCCTCTTTAGGCAAACATACTTCTATCTCCGGCATTCTCGGGATGATGGAATGAGATGTTGTCAATGGCCACTTTAGGCACTTTGAGCGGTTTCCCAAATTTGCTTCTTTACGGGATGAATATACGTGACATTCTCTTGACATTAAACTTCAGTCATGATCGGACTCCACAGTTCGAGTTCCTTCCTCTTTTTCAGAATAGGTGTTCTCTTTGTTTTAGAGTCACCACCAACAGTTTTCACTCTACTTCTCCTTGTAGAGGGTCCAGCCTTGTGATACTTCTCAGTCTTGCCCATATCTACAGTATCTTTCTCATTAAGGGCTCGTGTTACTGTTTTCCCTTTCTTTTCATCATTCTTTTTGCAATGCTTGGATTGACATTGGCAATAAGATCATTGTCTGAGAACATTTCATTTAAATCAATGACTGGAGGTTCAGTTAAATGATTAGATTCATGAACTGGTGACTCTTCCAAAATCTTGTCGAAATGTAGTCATCGGGGACTTTACGAGACACACTTTCTTTGATTCTTCAAGAATACTATCGAAATATAGTCATCGGAGGTTTTATCGGGCAACATTTTGGGGACTCCTCAAGAATCTTCGAGATCTCATCTTCCTTATCGGAGATTTTAATACAAGCATCATCAATACCTACTTGGACTCTTTATGAAAGGTCTTCATTGTTCTTGGGGGGAATCAACATGATCACCAGATGTCTTGACATCCTCTGTGACATCTGGATCAACTGCTAAGCTAGGGCTAGCAGACTTTTCATTTAAAGGGACTGAGACTCCAGGTACATATTGATTCTCATTTAGGATACTCATCACTATTCTAGCTATTGCTACATGCGCAGACCTAGACTCCTCTGGGTTCACTCTTTCAGGGGGAACAGAAGATGATGGAACAGAGGTCTTACCAGGGAAGGATGCTTGTGATCTTCTTGCATTTCTTGTGCAATTTCTTACCTTTTACGGATCGGTAGCTATTGCCAATGGAGTAACCTTGGTGCTTTAGCTTGCATGGATTCAACTTTTCACGACTTGACCATGGAGGAGATGAAGATCCCGATTGTTGGGATCTTGAGGAAGGTGAAGACATTTTTCGTGATGGTTTTGAGAGAATGAGGCGATAATGGCTGGGGATTTAGAGTTTCTTTTAGAGGAAGTAAGAGTGATGCAACTTTCAAATGGAGAAACTCTTATATAAGGATGTCCCTTCTATTCTTGGACTTTTTAAAATGGGGATGAAAGTACCTAAATGCCCCACTTATGAGTAATTGAAATACCAAGCCCAATTCATCCCTTGTTGTAGACTCGGTTAATTGCTACAAATTCTCATGTAGACAAATCTCCATTTGTCCTTTAAAGTTCTAAAGCGGTGACCTTAAGAACTTTAATAACAATGTCACGATACCTTGTCATGACATCTGTATGACATTGTACTCAATCGATGTCTGCTTTATCCGGATCACACTAGAACAATTGCTATCGTTGTGAGTTCGGCTTCAACATTGTATAGGACCACACGTTTTCTTCTTGTTGATCCAAGGAATGAGATTACTTCTCAAGGAGACACCTCCAAATACCAAGTGATTATCATGGATTGAAGTTGCCATGATTTTTCCTCCTGCCCAAGAGGACATCATCAAGACTTTTCTCCTGTAACATTTGGCGGTGAGACACTTGGTCAACCTATCATGCGAAACCTAGTACTTTGCTTGATTACTTCATGAGTGATCGAATGTCGGACATTGAGTGTGACATTCGATTTCATGTCCACCTTACAATTTTCACAGATTTTCCCTTTCCCAGAGAATTCTTGGTAATCTTGACTCCTTCTATGGGCGATCCTTTTCATTCCTCCGAGGTGTGGGCGATCGGTTTCTTGTTGCCCCAACTTCACTTTCTCTTCATCTTTATGCATAGAGAACATAGATGGCGGTGAGGTTCTCGAGACTCCCACAAGTAGCAGTTGTCCTTTGATCGACACCTCTCATAATTACTACTTGATCATCATTGATCACAAGACATTCGACCTTAGTGAAGTTGTTGTGTATCCCATATCACATAGTGACTTATGCTAATGAGATTTGCGATCGGACCTTTTACCAGCTTCATTCGGGTTTGGAACTCGGACCGGTTTGAGTTTCAACACCTTTGATTTCTCCTTTAGCTCCATCTCCAAAGGTAACAAAGCGGTAGAATGAGGCTTAACATTATTGAGAAGATTTACATCTCCAGGTCATGTGCTTAGAACACCTTGTCAAAATACCGGTCTTGGAAGGAACTCGAGAGAATTTTGTGCTATCAGTGTAGTCTTCTTCTTCTTCCAGGGTGAGTGTGGGATGCCTTGTTGAACCTAGGCTTTACATAAGGAAATTGATTGGGAAACCCATGTAGCCTATAGCGGTGGACTTTATGTGACCAAATCTTCCACAGTAATAACTCCATCTGAAACCTTTTGATCGGTTTCTATGATTTTGATGTTGAACCCAGCGTTGTGACAATGGTTTGACATTGGTTCAAGTGGTCATTTTTCTTTACGTGGTCATGACTTTCTTAGTTTCCACATATCTGAGGCGAGACTATTTCTGCTTTGTGGGATGGCATTCTCTTTGCCTTTGGCTTCCCAGTTGTTCCTCTTACGGTTATTAGCCAATCTCTTTGCATCCACATATCTGTTCGGGCACATTTCTGTTTTGTCTTTGTGTGATTGTTTTGACATTGTTCTCCCATGTCTCTTTTCTTAGTGTCACCAACAGTTTCTTTTCGACCACATATCCTAAGCCACGCTTATTCCCACTTTGTCGGTGAAGAATTTCATCCAATTTTTCGATGGATGTCGACCTTTGATGGTTATACATCGATCAAGCTTGGAATTCAACATGACAATATCCTTTGTTGAGGAGAGCTATATTGGTGTGCTTTCCTTTTCTCGACCTCTAGCTTCACATTCTCGACTTCAACTTCTCAATCGACTTTTACTGTTCCTCATTCTGGCGACACACTTCACCACTTTTCACACACACTTCAGTAGGTCTCAAGCTCTTCAAATGTCACTTCCTCATCACTAGAGTCCATATCAATTGTATACTCAGAGAAGCGTTGACAAGTTTGCACCTTCTTCCTCGATTCACTTCGAATCACCATCGGACCAGTGATGACCATTCCTTTCTTTTGTTTCTTAAAAAGGTGGGACATTCAGCTCTAATATGTCCATATCCTTCACATTCATGACATTGGACTCCTCTTTGACTTCCTTTTCTTGACTTGGATCTTCTGCTGAGTCATAAGATCTGCTGATGTCGATCGTCCTTGACATTTGACCTTGACTTTGGTTCAATTCTCTGATCGGTTTGTTGAGCTCTACCAAGCATGGCTATAGCTTGGATATCTTCTCCTCATCTTCCTCCTTGCATCCTTCTTGAAATTTGATACAAGTGCTATGCTCTTACTCTTCTTGTCAGCAGTTCATGATTCCCATCTCAAAAGTCATAAGAGATCCTATCGGTTCTTCAACCTTCAAGGTCTTGATGTCTGAGCCTCTTCAATTCGGTAACTTTCATTGCAAACCTTTTGGGCAAGGACACGAGAATCTTTCTCACGACTTTTCCTCGACATCTTTTCACCAAGTGCTCCTGAGGCATTTGCAATCTCCAACACATTCATGTGAAACTCATGAATAGTCTCATCTTCTTTCATCTTCAAATTCTCAAATTTGGTAGTGAGCATCTGAAGTCTTGACATCTTCACCTTAGATGTTCCCTCATGAGTAGTTCTGAGAGTGTCCCAAACATCCTTGGCCAGCTCACATTGATGAACCAGTCTGAAGATATTCCTGTCAATACCATTGAATAAAGCATTCAGTGCTTTAGAATTCCCCAGGGCAAGCTCCTCTTCCTCTTTGCTCCATTCTTCCTCAGGTTTCAAGACAGTAGTCCCATCTTTCTCAACCTTGGTTGGATGTTTCCATCCTTTATCGGCTCTCGAGCCTTGATATCTCGATCTTAAGAAGGCAACCATACGTGGCTTCCAGTACTCATAATTAGACCCATCCAGAATAGGTGGTCTACCTCCAAATCCTGCTTCTTTATCCATTATGCCAGAAACTATTATCCCTAGATCTCACCCAGAAATAACAAGCAGGGTGCCTCTGATACCAATTGAAATTTCGGCAGCGGATACTTGATGTCACGAGAATGTTATGACACGATGTCGACCGCTGACAATTCACCAATAAATATAAAGCGATAAATAACACAATAAGTTGTTCACCATTCGGTTCTAACAAACCTACGTGCGGAGGCTACCAAGCGGGGATAAAGTTCACTATTAGTAGTATCAATTCAAGACCCTACAGCCAACTCACGGTTGTGACCTTCTCACTTAATCACTACCCAATGACACTTTTACCTAAGTCCTACTTAGATATGAGTTCCTACTCACTCCCCTCAATCACCGCGATGATATCAACCTATTGTTTAATTGAATTGTGAAGACACACTTCAATAAAATATCTTGATCTTGCTTCAAAGCTTTAATCAAGAGACAAACACTCGTGCTTTAAAGCTTTGAGTGATAAACTACCACAACAAATCCTAGTCCAATGCACTATTCAATTGATAGTTGCTTGGCTCATGAAAACTAGAATTACACAATAACAAGTTACTAACCTTAACGATTACACAAAATACAACCTGCAATATCTTCAATAAACTACGGAGGCGTGGCGTAGAATAAGGGTTGAATTCTTTATATAGAAGCAATTCGAATCTTGATGTTGGCTTCCATAAAGATAGCTAGGGTTCACTTAATTTTCTCCTAAAAACATGGTTTGTTTCACAACCAATTTAGGTTTAATCAAGATTAACCTAGCAGCCACGTGAGCATGCTTTCTAATAACGAGAAGACATAAATAAAATGCTCAACAAACTTCTGAAAATCTCGGGAAAAAGCGATTACGAGCAGAATGTCATGAATGTCATAACATCTGTATGACATCGAACTGCAATTTCCAGACTGACTTTAGCTTCCACATTACGAGTACTTTTACCATCCTTGTCCAGTAGGATTTATCTTCAATCTCTGAATGTCATGACATCCATCATGACATTGTTAAAGCCTAGTTTTACCAAAATTGATGCCAACTTAAAACACTAACAATAACAAAGTCGAATCAATATATTCAACATTGAAGAAATGGTTGGGTGATAGTAAGCGTGATTTCTGTAGAGATTGGGACAGGGTGAACCAAATGCTCCAAAGCCAACATTCAGAAATACAAACCACTGTTGGTAGAAGCATAAAAGTGCAAAAGCATAGATTCAAAGACAACATTCTCTATTCATAATTGGCATTGAATTTCATCTTTCCTGAAGCAAAATGAGCTGAACAGACATGTAAGGATACAAAGAAATGTGTATGCATAATTAGGAAGACTTATGGTCTTCCTTGTGCTTGTATCATTATAAAAAAATTAAAGATTGATTCCCCGATACGTATGGATGAAATGTACAATCATTGGAAAAAACTCTGATTTGATGATGATGGTGTGATTAATGAAGGTAATACATGTATAATCATCCATACCAAGTGGGAAATAATCCAAGATAGATTTGTAAAGGCAGATGACCCAATGAAATTGCACATCAAAGAGCATTTGCGGAAGATTGCATATTTGGAAACCACAAATTTGAAACCTCCTTCGCAACCGCTTAAAACCAAAGGTGCCCCTAAAAAGGTAAAACCAACTCAAGATGACAATTCAATAAAGCAGTCTCCATGGTACTTCAAACACGGTGATTCATATTTCCCATATTATCTAACTCCAAAATCTAAAAAATTATTCAAAAGGGTGATCGCATTAGCAAACCGCCTCATCGCCTCACTGGTGCATCTCTAGCTCAAATAACACAATCTTCAAGGAGAATTGATCACCATTAACATCAATCTTGAAGGACAAAAAAGAATCTATCAAATGATCCATAAAGTATAAGGAGAAGACATGGTTAGGAAGATTAATGTGGCTTCTATAATCAGCAATCTCAGTAGGATATGCATCCACCCCCAAGAAGCGGATAGGAAAACTGAAAGAAAAAAGGAAGAATAAGTGGGGACTATCCCTCCAGGTTACGTTTTATTTCTTATTTTGTACTAAATGTTATGTTTGTATAATTATTCTCAATTATTAGTGAAACATTATCGTTTCTAAAATATTCATTTATTTGTAATTGTGCGTAGTTACCTTGAATATGGGGTACAACCGACATGATCGAAGCCCGACACTAAGAAGTTCAGAGGTGGAGTCGCAAACACTTTTCTTGTGCGAATGCAACAAACAATTCCCCATAACACAAAGCATAAAATATAATAGTCAGTTCACAACTGAAAGTTAGGGGTGTTGTCCTAAATTCATCACGCGTGCGACTACAAGAATCAATTCCCCGCCAAAAGTCAGGGTGTTATCACAAACAATTTGCTCATGCAAATACGACAATCGAATCCCCACAAGCAATAATGACTCACCCCCTTTTAGAAGCTAGCCATTCTAGAGGCCGTAGTGGGTTGGCCACATGTCTATCCTGAATCTGGTTTTCACCCTAGGGTAGAGGGAAGAGAATCGACTCTTAGCCAGGAACAACCCCAATTGCGTCCAATAATTTTTAGGGAAAACCTCATAAGTTTGCAAGAAATCCAAAACATCACACTCAGGATCACACAAACATACCTTATATAGGTAAAAATCATATCATTCCAAAAATAAAATATACACTTACATTATTCAATTTCAAAGTACTCTGCATATAGTGCAAAAAAAAGTGGTCGACAAGGCTTATTCAACAAGGAAATGATCTCCCAATCTTTGAGCATTTAATATGGTCGAACCTGATCCCTTGAGATACATATAGGATGGTGAATATGTACCAATTATTTCAAGGCATTTTCAAATGATTATGACACTTCCCCAAAGCTGAAGGGCGCACAATAAGCCAAATTCTAAGTTATAGAAGGATTCTTAATGAGTAGAGACTCTAATTCCCTCTGAGTTGTCGATTGTGATGCTCCAGAAGATGATAAATTGGCCTGAGAAAAATTGAGATCCCGGTTCTTCCTCCCTATAGTCCTCACTATATGAACAACCTAATCAGTTTAGGACCTTAGAGGTTAATGGGGGAGAAAAGCATCCCTTATCTCAGTAAGAGATGTAGAAGTTGTGTGTATTTCTTTCAAGTACATAACCTTTTGAAACATCATGTTGTAGAATTTTTCCTCCAATTGATGCTTCTCCTCAAGGTGTTGGTTAGAGAAAAGAGTTTCCCAACGACTGGTTTCACCAAAAGCTAAGGTAGAAGAAGAATGCCAAGTACACCGATCCAAAGTTATCAGTTCACATGCCCTGCCATATTGGCCAAACATGAGAAATCCTTTTCTAAAGGAGGGATTCAAAGGTCTTTTGGAAGAACGTGAGCCTTACCTCGTCAGCAACAGAAGACTAGAAGACCTGATGCACTCTACAACCTCGAAAGAGTATTCAAAGCAGTGATAGTCCCAATGGGCCCTGAAGCAACAAAAATGATTGTTTTAGTGCTTGCTGACCATATTCCCTGCCTCAAAATCCATATCTTTACTTCATTTGTCATTATATCCGCACGACATTGACAACAAGCAAGGAAACACCCCACGAACAAGGAAATCGAAAGCATATAAGCCAATAGTTCTAGAACTTACCAAAGACACATTTCCTTTTTTCCATGTTGGGGGCCTTCACCAGTAGACAAGTATTGTTGAGGTACTTATGACATTTCCAGTTTGCCTCCTCCTAGTGAATGTTGCCTCATAGTTAGCCTAGATATTTGAATAGACTCGTCAAACGCTTCTTCTGGTATAGATCCTCATCAGAAAGATATTTCTTTTTATACACATACACCCTATTTCCCATGGGGAAATTGTGTTCGGACCAGTAATCAAGGAAAAACTCATTCCCAATAAAGCGTATTATTGCATAAGCTTCTGAACCGATAGACGCTACCAGGAAGAATCGATCTTCAGAGTGCTATATACCCTCCAAAAAATCCCGACTACGAATATATATATATATATATATATATATATATATATATATATATATATATATATATATATATATATATATATATATATATATATATATATATATATATATATATATATATATATATATATATATATATATATATATATATATATATATATATATATATATATATATAAAGAAGGCGTTAAATTCAAGTATTGAGTTTCAAACTCAATTTTAATTCAGTGTTCTTTCTTACATATTGACTTGAACGTTAAAATACTAACCTTATAAATTAATCATCTCTCCACCGTACTAAAAGCTCAAATCTTCTATTACTTCTAATCCTCACTCCATTTCTAATTCCATAATCAGACAAATATGTTATTACAAAATATAAAGTAAGAATGAAAAAAAAAAGAAGAGAGAATTAAAATACAAATATGTTATTACAAAATATAAAGAGAGAGAATTAAAATAAATCAATCGTAATAATAAAGATCAATCTCATGGCTACATGATTAAGATTTAAGAGATCAATTTATCTTTCAATTGTGGCACACAATATTGGACACCTAAAATATTTAACAACAAAGAGAAAAAACTTTTGATAAAGACAAAACAATTTAAATATAAATATTCATGCTCATGATAACTTTTTTTTTTATAAGACGGTGTCCATCCACGTTAACTTTCTAAAAGGTATATCCACTATAACATATTCTTCTACCATTTTTATTCACATCCAGCTGTCCACCTTTGTTAGTAATATTAACAAGCCAACAAACACAATTAATTAATCAATTAATTAAATCAAAATGCCAACCACATAAAATGAAAATAAAAAAGAAGATTGATTGATTAAATAAATGGAAATTTTTGGTCTGTAGGTTAGGGGTCAAGGTGGAGGAAGTAGGGGATTGTCAAAATTGTTATTGCTAAGTAGAAAGGAAGCACACCTAGATTGGGTCCACTTCTTAGATTAAGTGTAATGCAAATAGGTGACATCCACTATATGGGACCCACACAACCTCTATCCTCTTTTTTGGACTAATTGTTTATTTTAGTAGTATTTCATTAATGTCCTAACCATGGTTAACTTTGTTGCTTATTGTGCAAACCATATTTAAGAATTGATATTTATATGTTTTCATAATAACACACATAAGATTAGAGATTTTTAATTGTAATTATCTTGTGCAGCTAGCTGAGGGCATTGCTTGCTTACCATGTCAATTGTCAATGTCATGCACAAAAATATCTTGAGCTAAGTTTACAAAGAGGGATCGGATATTGCAATTTTAGGTATGGGAAGGTTACGTGTTTAAATAGAGATCACAAAATTATTTGTTGTTGGTTTCTTATATTTTCCTCAAAAGGAGGGTAATCTATTTGAGACATATATAGTTGGATATTAAATTAGTTTAGGTAATTAGAATTCAAACTTAGATTCCTAGGTAATTAGTTGGATATTAAACATATTTATTAAAAAATGTTGAAATAATTTGTTTCTCAAGATAATTGACTTTAAGAAGAATAGATAACATATTTTGTTTGTCAAGATAATTGACTTACAAAAGAATAGATAAAATTAGAGTGAAGAAAATCTTATTTAAATTATCTTAATGAATTACAATGCATGGAAAAAGTATATAATTAAGAAATTAATCAATTAATTTAAATACAAAATTGTTGTGACAGTTTGTTTGTGTTGTAAGTCATTTACTTGGAGCATATTCAAAGTGTAATTTACGATGAATGAATTACATTGTCAATGTAAACATTAGAAATTAGTAAAAAGAGAAAGCTGTTAGGGTTTGAATTAAGATTGCAAAAGTATTTAATACAAGGTTTATCAAGTTTACATATAATAAAGTATAAATAGACAATAATACCCTTAGCTTAATTATAAGAAAAACTCAGTGGACATTATATAAAAGTCCATTATCTAACATCGTCTCTCAAACTCATGATGAATGAAGCATGAGAGTTTGTTAATTAAAATATTAAAATTTTTGACAAAATGAGATTTTGTGAATAAATCAATAATTTGTGATGCGGAAGAAACAAACGGCAAAGTATCAATGTCATGCTAAAAATGATGACGAGTGAGATGACAATTAATCTCGATATGTTTTGTACGTTTATGAAAGAATGAATCATGGGAAATTTGAATGACACTCTTATTATCACAATAAATGGAATTCGGTCTAGTAAAAGAAACACACATATCAGAGAGTAACCAACGCAACCAAACTATTTCAACTCTAGTGGAAGTCATTGCTCGATACTTTGCTTCTGTCGAAGAGCGAAAGAGAAGGTCCTACTTTTACTCTTCTAAGAGATGAAAGAGTCTCCAAGAAAGACACAAAACCTCGTGATACACTTACGATCAGTAAGATCACCAACCAAATTAGCATCAGAGTAAGCACATAATTCTAAGGAAGGGGTTGACGGGAACAAAAGATTTTGAAATTGCGTTCCTCAGAGATAACAAAGAATATGAAGAACAACTTCCCAATGTACTGTAGTAGGAGAAGTAACACCCCTTCTAAATTACCCGTGATTTATATAATTAATCAGAGTTTTAAACACATAACAAGAGGCGTCACAATTTTAAATAATTCAAATAATCAAAAACAGTAATCATGCCTTTACTGACGAACTTATCAAATAAAACGGAAACACGGATTATGTTTAAATAGCGGAAATATAACATAAAAATCCGGAATACTTCAATCAATAATTGTTTTCAAGACATAAACCAAAACATAACAAAACAGCCAGTTTTAATTCCATCAAAATTCCAATCAAACGTTCCCCAGTGTTACAACTACCAGAGCATGACACTGACACGCGGATTGACTAAGTAGCACAACTCTAAAAGCTGTCCTCACTAATTCCCAAGCAGCTAATCACTTCGAATATGAAATAATTAAAGTAAAGGTGAGATTTCATCAAAATTAAAATGCATTATACATTTCTTAAGAAAAATAAAACAATCAATTCATTATTCACCCTTATTAATAGCATTAGCATACGTTTCGCAAACACAATCCAAACATTCATTATGCATCACTGGGTCAAGAATCTAGCCTCACTACCTCTGTCCATTAGGTAAGTTTATTGGCCCTGCAAGTTCAATTCCGCACAATGGAAATGAACCATTACCAAATGCTCATGCATGCACATCAGAAGCATGCAACAATTCAAAACATGGAACATGGACACACAACATTATTCCAATTATAAATCAATAACAACAAAAACATCTGGTACAACAATCATAACATCAAATGTTAATCACAATCCATAAGTTAACATTCTGCACAATTATTCAACACATGATTCATAAATTCTCAACGAGTTCTGATTACGGAAGAGTTCTGATTAAGGAAGCTAAATCAATCCTTCCAGATTTCATTTATTAGTGTTGAAAATATTTTCATTAGGTAGTACTCCTCCTAAGCTTTCCAACGATACCAACTATGCCTAAATCGGAGTTACGGTTAAAAAGATATGATTAAAATCGTTTCAGAAAAATTATGTCCACTCCAACACAGTATGCATCGATGCATAAGGCTATGCATCAATGCATAATCAGCTTGCATCGACCCCAAATTGGTATGCATCGATGCATAACATAAAATTTTCTGCATTTTTAAAATTTTCTTCAGTATGTGTCGACACATACGCAACTTGCATCGATGCATAGCCCTGTTTTTGGCCTATGTATCGATGCATACGCATCTTGCATCGATGCATAGCTTTCCAATTTTCCTTATGGATCGATGCATGGCTCTATGAGTCGAAGCATAGCTTTCCAAAGCTTCTGGTTTTCTAAAATTTTAATGCATGCATCAATTCATAAAGACTTGTGTCGAGCCATACATGTTGATTTTCATCAAAAACCCAGTTTTCTCTACTGTTACGAATTTCCATTAATTCTAATCATCACCCAACAACATACTATCACCAAAACAGAATTAATTCATGAAATTTCACATACTTTTGATTATAGGAACATGTTTTCTAATTAACCTATAATCATTCCACATCAATCTAATCGTTCTTGACAATCTCAATTACGGTTTTTCGTCGGATTTTAACGGCAGGGCACAACCTAGAATCATAATTCGAGATTCCTAACGGATTGAATTATTCTATCGATCATCGAAACCTATAAGGCATAAAAATCAGATTGAATCCCACCTTACCTCGCGATGAATTTTCGAATTCTCGACGTTTGATTTTTTCTCCTCTTTCTCTTCTCTTTTCCAATTTCACGTAGAATGAAAATCCTTATTTCCTTTCCTCACTTGTTCCTTTTATTCCTTTATTTATTCCTTTTTATTTTCCAAATAATAGAAATAATAAATTAGGATTAAGTAGAGCTTTTTACTCCATACACCTCTAATTCAACTTTACACCCCAAACCTTCCTTTATTTAATTAAATAATTAAATCCATTAATCCAAAAATATTAATAATTAAACCTTTAATTAAATTAATAATTAAATTTCTAATTATTTAATACTTGAATTAATTTGGGGTGTCACAACTTTCCCCTACTAAAAAGAGTTTTCGTCCTCGAAAACATACCTTAGACGAAAAGTTCGGGATACGAGTTCTTCATCTGTCCCAAGTTACATTTCCACCTGCTGGTCCTCCCCAAGCTACTTTCACCAGCGCTATCTCTTTACCACGTAACTGCTTCACCTTCCGATCCTCAATTCTCGCAGGTAATGCCTCGACAGTCAGATTATCTCGTACCTGTACGTCATCTACCTGAATCTCATTAGGCGGATCAGGAATGTACTTCCTCAACTGAGATAGATGGAAGACATCATGCAAATTCGCAAGTGACGGTGGTAAAGCAATCTGATAAGCAAATTTTCCAATCTTTTTGGTAATCTGATACGGACCAATAAAACGCGGAGTCAACTTCTTTGACTTCAAAGCTCGACCAATACCAGTCATCGGAGTAACTCGCATAAACACATGATCTCCTTCACTAAACTCAAGATCCTTCCTCCTCTTATCATGATAACTTTTCTGATGACTCTGAGAAGCTCTCATCTTCTCCTGAATCATCTTGATCTTTTCTGAAGTCTGTTGGACAATTTCCGGTCCAATCACAACATTTTCTCCAGATTCGTACCAACACAACGGTGTACGACACCTCCTACCATACAATGCCTCAAACGGAGGCATATCAATACTCGAATGAAAACTATTGTTGTAGGTAAACTCAATCAATGGTAGATAGCTATCCCAAGCTCCACATTTCTCCAACACATAAGCTCTCAACAAATCCTCTAACGACTGAATCGTTCTTTCCGTCTGACCATCTGTCTGCGGATGATAAGCGGAACTCAATCGCAACTTAGTACCCAAAGCTTCTTGCATCCCCGTCCAAGACTTAGACGTAAACCTTGAATCTCTATTTGACACAATACTAGATGGAATACCATGAAAACTTACAATCTTCTCAACATACAATTCTGCCAACCTTTCCATTGGGTAATCCATTCTTATCGAAATAAAGTGAGCAGATTTTGTCAACCGATCGACAATAACCCAAATAGAATCACAATTCTTCGTTGTCCTAGGCAAACCAGATACAAAATCCATAGAAATGCCATCCCATTTCCACTCTAGAACAAACAACGGTTCCATCAATCCTGACGGTTTCTGATGTTCAATCTTTGACTTCTGACAAACCAAACAAGCATAAACAAACTCAGCAATTTCCTTTTTCATTCCAGGCCACCAAAATAACTTTTTCAAGTCATGATACATCTTAGTAGCACCGGGATGAATACTCATTCCACTACGATGTCCTTCTTCCAAAATACTCTTCCGAAGTTCTGCAATATCCGGAACACAAACTCTGTCACCAAATCTCATAACACGATTCTCGTCAATTCGGAATTCACCTCCTTGACCTTGGTTAATCAATGTCAACTTATCCACCAAACCAACATCAGATTTCTGCCCAGTTCGAATTTCCTCAAGAATACCACTAGTCAACTTCAACATTCCCAATTTAACACTATCAGAAGTAGTCTCGCATACCAAACTCAAGTCTCTGAACTGTTCAACCAATTCCAATTCACGAACCATCAACATTGACATATGCAAGGACTTCCTACTCAATGCATCTGCAACAACGTTTGCCTTACCGAGATGGTAATTCAAACCAAAATCATAATCTTTCAGAAATTCCAGCCATCTCCTCTGTCTCATATTCAACTCTTTCTGATCGAAGAGATATTTCAGACTCTTATGGTCACTGAATACCTCAAATCGAGAACCATACAAGTAATGCCTCCATAATTTCAAAACAAATACTACTGCTGCCAATTCTAAATCATGAGTCGGATAATTCCTTTCATGAACTTTCAATTGTCTTGAAGCATAAGCCACAACCTGCTTATCTTGCATAAAAACACCACCTAAACCCATCAAGGACGCATCACAATACACAACAAAAGATTCTGTCGAATTCGGCAAAATCAGAATCGGAGTACGAGTCAACCTCTTCTTCAACTCTTAGAATCCTTTCTCACATTCAGAATCCCAAACAAACATCTGACCCTTTCTGGTCAATTTAGTCAACGACAAAGCTAACTTCGAAAATCCTTCAATGAACTTTCTGTAATAACCTGCAAGACCAAGAAAACTACGGATTTCAGAAGCATTCTTCGGCGCTTCCCACTGAGATACCGCTTCTACCTTAGTAGGATCAACAACAATGTCATTTTTGGAAATCACATGACCAAGAAAACTTACTTCACTTAACCAGAATTCACACTTAGACAACTTCGCATACAACTTCTTCTCTTTCAACAGTATCAACACAATTCTAAGATGTTCTGCATGCTCTTCACCATTCTTTGAATAGATCAGAATGTCATCAATAAATACCACCACAAACTTATCAAGATACAGATGAAATATCCTGTTCATATACTCCATGAAAACACCAGGTGCATTAGTAACTCCAAACGGCATAACAGAATACTCATAATGTCCATACCTCGTTCTAAATGCAGTTTTCTGAATATCTTCCGTCTTCACACGAATCTGATGATTTCCAGACCTTAGATCAATCTTACTAAATACACAAGCTCCAACTAACTGATCCATCAAATCATCAATCCTTGGCAATGGATACCGATTCTTGATTGTAACCTTGTTCAACTGCCTGTAATCAACACACAGTCTCATTGTACCTTCCTTCTTCTTAACCAACAACACCGGAGCACCCCACGGCGAAACACTAGGACGAATAAACTTCTTCTCAAGTAATTCCTCCAACTGCTTCTTTAATTCAGTCAATTCAGATGTCGACATGCGATAAGGCGCCATCGACACCGAACTAGTTCTAGGAATCAAATCTATAGCAAACTCCACTTCTCTCTCAGGTGGCAGCTCACTAACATCTTCCGAAAACACTTTTGGAAATTCATTCACAATAGGTAATTCACCACTCTTAGATTTTCCTTTCACCTCCATCAAAGAATACAACATAAACACCACAGCACCATCTTTAACAGCTGAATTCATCTGCTTAACTAACATGGTTACATCTTCAACTTTAACTTCTTCAGGAAAAATAACCGTCTTCTCAAAACAGTTAATATGATCCTGGTTGAATACCAACCAGTTCATTCCAAAGATGATATCAAGTTGTTCTAACGATAGGCATACTAAATCCATACCGAAAATTCTACCAAAAATTACAATAGGACAATTCCTACAAACATATGAAGTAGTCACTGAACCCGACGCAGGAGTGTCAATGACCATACTTCCATCCATATTAGAAATATCCAAGTTCAATCTCTTAGCACAATCCAAAGCAATAAAAGAATGTGTCCCTCAAGTATCAATAATCGCAATTAAAGGTATGCCATTAATAAAACATGTACCTTTAATCAACCGATCATCTGGCTTAGTCTCTGATCCTGACAAAGCGAACACTTTCTCACCAGCTTGTTCTTTCTTTGGCTTAGTGCACTGCGGACGAGTATGACCCTCTTCGCCACAGTTGTAACAGGTTATCTTTCTGGCTCTGCATTCAGTAGCTACATGTCCAAACCTTCCACAGTTGCTGCACTTCTTTGCATCATTCTTGCATTCATTAGCTCGATGCCCTATCTCACCACACCTGTAGCACTTAATGGAAGAACCAGAATCTCCCCCACTAGGCTTCTTCCAACTACCGGATTTCTGATTATTCTTATCATAGGGTTTACCACGATCCATCTGTTTCTTTCCTTTACGATCAACATATCCTTGAGCATTCGTCTTAGTACTAGCAAGATCCTCTTCTAGAATCCTACTACAGTCTACTAGATCAGAAAACCTCCTGATGCGCTGATACCTGATACCCTGCTTGATCTCATCATGAAGACCATTCTCAAACTTGATACATTTGGAAAATTCTCCATCTGCATCGTTTGTATAATTAGCATAGTACTTCGCCAACTCAGTAAACTTCGAAGCATACTCACTCACAGACTTGTTGCCTTGCTTGAGCTCCAGAAACGCAATCTCTTTCTTGCCCCGAATATCTTCAGGAAAGTATCTCCTCAGGAAAGCTCTCCTGAACCCAGCCCAAGTCAATGCAATGCCATCTTCTTCCATTTCAATTCTGGTAGCAACCCACCAGTCATCAGCTTCCTCTTCCAGCATGTGAGTACCATACCTCAACTTCAGTTCCTCGGCACAACCAATTACTCTGAAGATCCTTTCGATCTCCTTCAACCACCTCTGAGCACCTTCGGGATCATGAGTGCCTTTGAACAATGGAGGATTGTTCCTCTGAAAGTTTCCCAACTGCCTATCAGCACCAATACCTCCTCCTAGCTGATTCCCTCCAAGCACACCAGCTAGCATTCCCAAGGCTTCAGCAATAGCAGTATTGTCTCTTCCGTTACCTCTTCCGACCATTGTTCTGTAACATTACAAAAAAATCACATCAGCACACAGTATTGACAGTGTTACCTTGCACTAGTCGCATACAAAAGGGATAAAGACTCTAAGACACGACCGACTACGCTCTGATACCACTATTGTAACACCCCTTCTAAATTATCCGCGATTTATATAATTAATCAGAGTTTTAAACACATAACAAGAGGCGTCACAATTTTAAATAATTCAAATAATCAAAAACAGTAATCATGCCTTTACTGAAGAACATATCAAATAAAACGGAAACACGGATTATGTTTAAATAGCGGAAATATAATATAAAAATCCGGAATACTTCAATCAATAATTGTTTTCAAGACATAAACCAAAACATAACATAACATCCAGTTTTAATTCCATCAAAATTCCAATCAAACAATTCCCAATGTTACAACTACCATAACATGACACTGACACACGGACTGACTAAGTAGCACAACTCTAAAAGCTGTCCTCACTAATTCCCAAGCAGCTAATCACTTTGAATCCGAAATCATTAAAGTAAGGGTGAGATTTTATCAAAATTAAAATGCATTATACATTTCTTAAGAACAATAAAACAATTAATTCATTATTCACCCTTATTAATAGCATTAGCATACGATTTGCAAACACAATCCAAATATTCATTATGCATACAGCAACAATTAAATGCAATTGAAACACTAGAATTCATCCTAACATGTTACAATCATATATGCAATGCAGACTCAAATGCATGTGGTACCAATCGTGAACCAAGTCCACACCCTGTTCCACTTACACTTTGGAAAGCAGCGTCAATCAATGATTCGCCCATACATCACTGGGTCAAGAATCTAGCCTCACTACCTCTGCCCATTAGGTAAGTTTATTGGCCCTGCAAGTTCAATTCCGCACAATGGGAATGAACCATTACCAAATGCTCATGCATGCACATCAGAAGCATGCAACAATTCAAAACATGGAACATGGACACACAACATTATTCCAATTATAAATCAATAACAACAACAGCATTTGGTACAGCAATCATAACCTCAAATGTTAATCACAATCCATAAGTTAACATTCTGCACAATTATTCAACACATGATTCATAAATTTTCAACGGGTTATGATTACGGAAGCTAAATCAATCCTTCCAGATTTCAATTATTAGTGTTGAAAATATTTCCATTAGATAGTACTCGTCCTAAGCTTTCCAACGATACCAACTATGCCTAAATCAGAGTTACGGTTAAAAAGATATGATTAAAATCGTTTCAGAAAAATTTTGTCCATTCCAACACAGTATACATCAATGCATAAGGCTATGCATCAATGCATAATCAGCTTGCATCGACCCCAAATTGGTATGCATCGATGCATAACATAAAATTTTCTGCATTTTTAAAATTTTCTTCAGTATGTGTCGATACATACGCAACTTGCATCGATGCATAGCCCTGTTTTTGGCCTATGTATCGATGCATACGCATCTTGCATCGATGCATAGTTTTCCAATTTTCCTTATGGATCGATGTATGGCTCTATGAGTCGAAGCATAGCTTTCCAAATCTTCTGGTTTTCTAAAATTTTACTGCATGCATCGATTCATTAAGACTTGTGTCGACCCATACATGTTGATTTTCATCAAAAACCCAGTTTTCTCTACTGTTACGAATTTCCATTAATTATAATCATCACCCAACAACATACTATCACCAAAACAGAATTAATTCATGAAATTTCACATACTTTTGATTATAGGAACATGTTTTCTAATTAACCTATAATCATTCCACATCAATCTAATCGTTCTTGACAATCTCAATTACGGTTTTTCGTCGGATTTTAACGGGTAGGGCACAACCTAGAATCATAATTCGAGATTCCTAACGGATTGAATTATTCTATCGATCATCGAAACCTATAAGGCATAAAAATCAGATTCAATCCCCCCTTACCTCGCGATGAATCTTCGAATTCTCGGCGTTTGGCTTTTTCTCCTCTTTTCCAATTTCACGTAGAATACAAATTCTTATTTCCTTTCCTAACTTGTTCCTTTTATTCCTTTATTTATTCCTTTTTATTTTCCAAATAATAGAAATAATAAATTAGGATTAAGTAGAGCTTTTTACTCCATACACCTCCAATTCAACTTTACACCCCCAACCTTCCTTTATTTAATTAAATAATTAAATCAATTAATCCAAAAATATTAATAATTAAACCTTTAATTAAATTAATAATTAAATTTCTAATTATTTAATACTTGAATTAATTTGGGGTGTCACAGGAGAAACAACAAACTGGTTCACAACATGCACTACATAAGAAATATCAAGTCTAGTAATAGTAAGATACACTAAACTTCCAACTAAAGTACGATACAAGGTGATATTTGGTAGAATAATGCCATAAGAGTAAGTATATTTAACATTTAGCTCAAGAGGGCTATCTACTGCTCAATTATCAAATAAGCGAGCTTGTTCAAGAATATTAGCAATGTACTTGGACTGAGAAAGAAGATATCCTCTAGGGGAGTAGGCAACTTCAATCCCTAAAAAATAAAGAAGAGTGCCTAAATCCTCAGTCTCAAACTGCTTAGATAACTAAAACTTCAACTTATTAATCTCACCAATATCATCACCTGTAATAATCATATCATCAACATACAAGAAGAGTATAATGAGACCATGAGAAATGGACATGACAAATAAAGCAGAGTCATGATCACTAGGGTGGAACCCAAGAGATGTAATCACATTATAAAAATTCTCAAAGCAAGTTCGTGGAGCTTGTTTCAAACCATATAGATCTTTCTTTAACTTACACACTTCCCATTAATTATGAAAAACACCTTAAGGAGGAATCATATAAATTTCCTCTTGAAGATCACCATTCAAAATGCATTTTTTACATCCATTTGAGAAATATGCCACTCACGAATAGATACAACAACAATAAGGGTGCAAATAATGGTCATCTTGGCCACATGAGCAAATGTTTTTTCATAATCCATACCATATTGTTGAGAAAATCCCTTAGCAACAAGACAAGCTTTATATTTCTCAATTGTCCCATCAGATTTGGTTTTCATCTTGTATACCCAACGAGACCCAGTAGCACATGTTACTGGTGGAAGAGGTACTAATTCCCAAGTATTTGTCTTTTGCAAAGCAACAAGTTCCTCTTCCATAGTCTGGTGCCAAAGAGGATCAAGTATAACTACTTTATTGGAAGATGGCTCAGACAAACTATGAATAGAAGTTAGAAAAGAAGCAAAAGAGGTAGAATAAATGGAGTAAACTAAATCAGGAAATTTAATAGACTTACAATCACTAGAAGGATAACGACAAGGAGGATTGATAGTAGGTGGATATGTTGTTGTAGGATCAACAATCATAAGAGGTTGTTAGGAAGCCGTGGGGACAAAAAGGACATGTGTACCTGGAGTAATTGTGGTATCAACCCTGTATTTCTCAACATTACAATCACTAGAAATATCATCATCAAAGGAAAATGGATCAACGTCAATAAGCTTAGACTTAGTATGAGTTTGCAAATCAGAAGAAAGAGAGTAAAATGGTATATGTTCAAGAAAGACGACATGACGAGAAACATACATTTTATTTTTAGTAGGATCATAACACTCATAACCCTTTTGACCATTCTCATAACCAAGAAAATACATATTGTAGAATGAGGAGACAATTTGCTTCGCTCCACTTGTTGAAGAAGAACAAAACAAGTAGAACCAGAGACCTTTAAGTAAAATTAATCAGGAGCACAACCATACAAAGTTTCAAAGGGAAACAAGCCTAAGGTGACAGATGATAGAGTTCTATTAATGACATGGAAGATAGTACGAATTGCTTCACCCTAAAATTCACTTGGAACCGAAGCAGACAACAAAAGTGAACGAACAGTTTCAACAATTAGACAATGCTTTCTTTCAACAACACCATTTTGTTGAGGAGTATTAGTACAAGAGCTTTGATGAATAGTACCATCACTAGCAAGTAACTCATAGAATTTGTTAGAGGTATACTCACCACCTAAATCACAACGAACACTTTATAACAATATTATGTGGAGTTTTAATCATAGCCTGACGACATATTTTGCTCCGACGTCCTAAACGACATAATTCCTAAACGGAACTTGTAGAGGACATGGCAAAATCCAACTTTCATGTTCAACGTTTTTCCTTGCGGCGCTCGAATCAAAGAGAAAAATAGCCTCAAACATGCACACCACAACTGTTTGAATATTGTAAACATGATGAATTTATAACTTCCGAGCCTCGTAACGTTTGATCCGAGTCTTGAATTAATTTGATTCCTTCAGTAAAGTTGTAGAATACCGCGAGATGAACAACTTTCTATTTAAACATTTTTCGAAACGGCGCCACGAACTATATGAAAATCAAACCCGAAGTCATCGATCTGGCCATATGAAAACTTCAGCAAAATTTCACTAAGTGTTGGACTTTGTACACATGATAAACTCATAATTTTTGGGCTTCATAACTTTCGATCCGAATCTCGAATGGATTTGACTTCTTCAGAAAAGTTGTAAACTGCCGCGAAATGAACAACTTTGATTTTGAACTCAACTCGAATTGATGCTTGGAATCGCGTGTAAAATGCCTCCGAAGTCAAGTACTTGAACATGTTGAAAAACACTCAAAATTTCACTAAGTGCTAAATTTCCAAAGTTATGAACATTAAAGTTCAGAGCTTCATAACTTGAAATTCGAGCATTTTCAGAGAAATCTTCACAAGGATAAATTCGGAGTACAAAATATGCTCTTTCTACAATTTACAAATTCACGAAATTTTAACCACAGAAGAAATTCCCGTTTTTTTTTCCGATTCTTCTGACTTTTCTCAACGAATGATCACATTCTCATAGATATCTACTTTTGACAATAATTTTGACCAAAAATTTATCTGTTCAAACTTTGACTTTCTGTTGACTTTTCAATACACAGACTCAAATATGCTTTTATTCGACTGCTCTTAATTTTCTGATGAATCGCGTGGATCGATAAGCCATATGCATATACTTCAAGACTCATAGAAGGCCATAGAATCATTTCGGGCTCAAGTATTCGACCACAACACACTGTAGCTCGAAACCCTTAATCAATATCTACAGGATAGGCAATTAGAACCTCAAAACCTCAATTCTCGAGATATATCCAGAACATTTTCCAGACACACACATCTTGTACACCGAGATGACACTTGAAACAACAGAACCTCAGACATTCAGCTTTTGGGAATCAAACCTCTTCTTCAGAATGGTATATGCTCTCATAATCGAAAGATCCCGATCCCATGGTTAATGCATAAATGACATGTATGTAATGCACCTATTGATTAAGTGTAAGCCAATTACTTATTGAAGAATGATGAGGGCGAACTTTGGGGTGCAACAACTTCCTATATCCAATCTTCTCCGACCGGGGGGTGAGATTGGCGCAAGACTTTCGAACCAACAAGGTAGAAGATGATTGAATACCTAAATGAACTGTAAAATTCGCGCTCTGAAGGCGAGCAGAGAATTATTATATTTTGGATTTTCTGCTCGAACATATACACTTGGGAAAACATAAAGGGGGACAAACTCAATTAAAAGAACTCGGGCATTTCGCTCACGAGAATACTTTTATTGAAGCGACCCACCAGGGAGGAACATGAGCGGGAACACTTTTACAAATGCGAACTCGGGGAGATAACAATAGAGAGCACTTATACAAAAGTGGCTCAATGGGGATGAGAACATTTGTACCAAGACGGACTCAAATATACATGCCCGGTAAAATTGGACATATATGAAGATATCTTAACGAGGAAACACTTGAACAAAAGTGAACTCGCAAAGATAAAGAAGAAGAAGCACCTGAACAAAGGCGAATTCCGCTAAAGAGAAGGACATATGTGCCAAGACAAACTTCAATTCACATGTTTGGTAAAATTGGATGTATGAAGATATGAGATCGAAATAATACTTGAATAGAAGTGAGGTCAATAAGACAACAAGAGAGAGTACTTGTACCAAAGCGATTCACTGGGGGATGAGAACATCTGTACCAAGACGGACTCAAATATACATGCCCAGTAAAATTGGACATATATAAAGATATCTAAATGAAGAAACACTTGAACAAAAGTGAACTCGAAAAGATAACAAAAGAAGAATCACCTGAACAAAGGCGAATTCCGCTAAAGAGAAGGACATATGTACCAAGACGAACTTCAATTCACACATCCGATAAAATTGGACGTATGAAGCTATCAGATCGAAGCAAGACTTGAACAAAAGTGAGCCCGAAAATATACGAGAGACCACTTGTACCAAAGTGACCCACATATACACATTCGGTAAAATTGAACGTGTACAAGGATGTCTAAACGAATAATCACTTGAACAAAAGTAAATTCGAAAAGATAACAAAAGAAGAATCACCTGAACAAAGGAGAATTCCACTAAAGAGAAGAACATTTGTACCAAGACGAACTTCAATTCACACATCCGATAAAATTGGACGTATAAAGATATCAGATCAAAGCAACACTTGAACAAAAGTGAGCCCAAAAATATACGAGAGACCACTTGTACCAAAGTGACCCACATATACACATTCGGTAAAATTGAACGTGTACAAGGATGTCTAAGTGAATAATCACTTGAACAAAAATGAATTTTGAAGAAATTAGAATGAAAGCACTTGTACAAAAGTGAACTCACGGGGAAAGGTTATCAATACAAAGACGGCCTCACCGGGGAGGAAAACGTCAGACGAAGACGAACTTGCTGGGGAAAAGAAACATCTATACATATATGAACTTACAAGGGGAAGAGACCGATCAGAGGGACTCTAACAATGATTGCCACCATGTTGGGCTTTTAAGAAGGTGTATACAACGACATAAGAACTATATTATCCCTCAGGCCAAAGGCGGGGTATAATTCTTCAAGAGTGACAATCATCTGAATTACCACACACCAAGTATGGATACTCAAATACTTGAAAAGAGAGAAAGGTTATACATCGACTCTTACTCACACTCTAACAACAAGACAAACACGAGCAACATAACCAACGACTTGCATAAGCAAGGAAATTCTACGACTTACTGGGAAAAAGGGTGACACAACCTGACCTAATTAAGGTAAATTACGCCACAGAAGACTCCACTGGAGAAGGAAAGGGTTCCCATGAGACACTCAATTCGAAGTCGCAATTAGGGAAGCAGAAATTCGTTGAGAAAAAAATCTTGAGGGTAAACCACAAAGATTATTTATTTCTTCTCGATGAATACATAATTGGCAGATACTTAATATACATGTTTGAATGTTTCATGGCGTAATTCTCCCAATTAGTGGAATGCGATACATTCAGGGTAAATGCAATGTAATGAATGCGTACCTAAACAACTACATGAGAAGTAATAATATTGATGATCGGCTGCTGAAAAGCCATGAAAATCCAGGAAAGGGGTGCGCCACTAAGAAGTGGACTTTAAAGAAAACTTGAAAAAATAAATAGCAATTCCAAGACGAGGAAGCCTTCTTCACTCGGGGAGAGCCGGATTGGACTTCAACCAAATCTTGACTGCCTGGGGAGAGAGTCATTACTCTTTACTGCGGATACAGAAAACTTCTCTAGATAATTCTCCTACTCTCACTGGGGAATTTGGAAGACTTCATGGGGGAAATTCACTAACATTTGCGAGTAGTCATTAGTATCTCGAATAAATCGAATGGAATTAGACTTCATCGAGCCTTTAGGAATTCTTCAAATGCATGGAAACTCATAGCCTTTAGGAATTCTCGAGCCTTCTTTATCAGGAACTTAGCACGCAAACCCTTAACTCCGTTTCTTATTTCCCAAATAGCTTCAATATCTGATCGCTTTAGATGTAACGCTGACGCGATGTCTTCGTACTTCGGAGATCTTTTTGAACCGGTGAATGGCATCTAATTAAGAATAGGTATCCCAAGTAGCTTAGAGAACTCTTCCAATGTAGGTACCAACTGATAATCTGGGAATGTAAAGTAGTGATGTTTCAGATCGAAGAACTGGAATAAGACGTGCATCATATCTTCTTCAAAATCGGAGATAACCAAGTCAAGCAGATAACCATGTCTTTTGCTGAACTGAACATGATTGGGAATTTCTGAAACCAATTCTTTGAGTTGAGACAGTATACCCATGAAGTTGATTCGGATAGTCTTTCTGGAAATCATGACTCCCTGTAAAATAGAGCAAAGATAAATTCCTAGGTCCTTAAAATAGTTAGAAATGATATGATGATGCGATGTTATGATGTCATGATGTCATGATTAAGCAAGTAGCAAGCATAAACAATTCACACAATAGCCCTAGGTTTAAGGCTTGCATGAGGTATAGGTGTCTACCCTACCAAAAGTTTGAGTGGGTTCATCCTATCCTATAATAGTAACCGGATTCTAGGAATCTCATATCATTGATCTTTCTCGTCGTAGGCTTTATTTCAATACGACTACCAAGTGGTCGACCGAAACATCCCGAAAGTCGAATCTTAATGAGCGTAGCATCTAGTATCAACCAACTTCAGTCTACACCGAAGTCGGCCATCTCACTACCTTCTAATGGCCAAGATGGGTCAATTAAGGTTCTAAAAGTTGTGTTAGTGTTGATGACACCATGTAGACGCCAAATACTTTCCTCAACTGAACATGAGGAGCATCGGGACATCCAAAGTGTCGAACTAACGTAGCCATCATGTTGACTGTTTCGGTATACGCCTAACGGTCGCGACAATTTATTGTTACTTACCTAAGGAAACTTGGATTCGGGTGTAGGATCCGCCACAATTATAATACCCAAGCAACCCTTAAGATAAAGCATACAAGTCAAACAGAAAGCAGTAAAGTGATCTAAAAACCTTAAGGTATCCTCTCTTTCAGGGTGTCCCCAACAGAGTCGCCAGTTCTGTAACACGGTGGGAGAACTGACTTGTTTGTTTTGCGTTTGATCGCAAATGTTGCGAATAGTAAGAGTCGCCACCGAATTTTCTTTTATCCAATTAAGGGAAGGTGAAAAGAACAGGAAAAGACCTTCGTTAGATTCTGAGTAAGGGAGGTGGTTATGAAAAGGGAAGGTGTTAGCACCCTTTCCATCCGTAGTTATCTACAGGCTCTTAATTGCTTTAGCACTTTGAAATTTGCTTTCTGTGTGTTTGAAAAATATTTTGAAAAGGCATTTCGCTTTGACTTCGCAATGATTCGCGTTGGAATGTATACGAAGTGTTTGGAAATGTTTTGTTTTGGAAAAGTTTTTTGAGAAAAGTGTGAGGTGTAAAAAGATGTTTTAATTTTGAACAAGCAAAAGAGACTTATTACCTACTCAGAACGGTTGTTTCCGTGTTATTTTGCTTTCCTTTAGAATAAAGCTATCGATACCATTAGTTGGTAGGTAACTTTATTCGTTGGATGTAAAGGGACATTCGAAGGGACATCGGATGTTCATAGAAGGAAACTTGTAGGAGTATCCTAGCACATCCGTAGGGACGATCATCACTTTTTATAGGCAACCGTGGAACGAGATCATGTATTCATAGGCAACATCGAGGGACTATGATCTTTTAAGTCGAAGGGACTGTGATGATATTTCATAGGCAATTGTGCTAAGATACCCCCACGTTCGAGGGACTTGACCATTTCTAAGGCAACGAGAGAGAATACCCTAAGGGGTGCATGTGTGAAGAGAGTGCATTGTTTTTAGATATTTATCTTGTATTAGTGATCTAGATTGATTTTATCTTGCCATACACTCCTAATTACTTGCAATTTATAAGTGCAGAAAGTAAATTGCAGAAATATAAAGGGTCCTACGCTATTACATGGCTTTGGGGCAGATACATAATAGGGGGAGCAGAAAGTAAAGTGCGGAAAGTAAAATCCTACGCTATTACATGATAAAAGAAAATTTGCAACCTATACAAGCTTTCTAGAATTTAAAATGCAAGAAATATAAATTGCGGAAAGGAAAACTAGTCCTAATATTTTTTGTATTTTTGAAATTGGATTTTATGTGAAAATAGCCTAAGTCTAGTTGATTTTAATTAAAAAAGAAATTATTGGTGAATATTAACCTAAATTAATTAATTAAATAAAATATTAGTGAAAATTCTCTAATTAATCCTAAATTAATTAACCTAATTACTAATTTAATTAATTAATTAAAATAAGCAAAATAAGAAAAAATATGAAAAATAAAAAAAACGTTGGAGAGCTTTTGACAGAAGCCACCCCAGAAGCTGGAGCTTCTGGGTGTTCCTTTGTTGGAGGCATCTAGAAGTAGGCACGGGGTTTACGATCTTGACGCGCCTGTCGGAGCTTGGGGTTCTAGGTCGAAAGGGTCGAAGAGCTTGGGATTCTAGTCTGGGGCCATCCAGAAGTTGGAACTTCTAGAAGAATTATGCGCTGGAAGACTCAGAAGTTGATACTTCTGATGCTGATGAGGCCCAAAAGGGAGCTTCGATCTTGAGACGCCCAGTTGGCACTGGTGGAAAGGATCCGTGGAGCTTCCGTGACTTCTGGCAATCTGGAAACCTGCAAGGCAAAAAGAAAAATATTTCAAAAGGTGGGGTTTGAACCCACGACCTAATAGAGATAATGACATATTGCGTGCAAGGTGAACCGCTGGGGCGGTGATACATCTATTCATCCTTCTGAACCCATAAATAGGTAAGGGTTAATAGCCTCTGAATCAAAAGCACCAGAGCAATACTCCGGTCATCTTCTCCGATCAGGTTCAATCTCCAACCTACAAAATAAGCAATATGAATGCAACAAGGGTACCCTATCCCCCTAATTCAAGGGCTATGAATCGATTGGTGGTGTTAAATAGTTTTGAATCGGCCTAGAAGTACAGATACGAAGCTCTTCCAGTTTCTTCCCTAACAATGGCATCTAGTGATTTAGCCATGGAAAACTTCAAACGACTGCCCAGACCTATTCTATATCATGCTACACTCAAATGTAAAACACGAATTCAAGAGAAAGATGCAAACTCATATGGCATGTTTCAACGTGTTATGATCATGAATGATGATGCATACTTACTCAGACTTACCTCAGGATCACAATGGAATGCTTAAAAGTGATTGAAAGTGGCTGGAAAGCAAAACACGATTTTGCCAACTTTGTAAGAAATTTGAGAAATTTCTAGAGTTTGTGAGAGGCTGGCTACACGTGTAAGGGTTGTCTAAAGGAGCTCCTGAACTTGTAAGAATGCTAGATATTTATAGAGGGATGGAATTAGGTCAAGGCATTAAGAGAAAATATTCTCCTTAAATGGAGAATATTTGATTTGAATAATTTTACAAAATCTTTCCAAATTTGCTCAATCTTCCCTCAATCTTCTTGCACGAAATTGACAACCTGTAATGAGCTATCTTGGACCCCAAGCCATGCAAATATCCAACCCAACTTGCCTTATCTTTTATTTTTGCATTTTATTTACCTAATTTGAATTTAAGCTATTAAAATTCAAAAATAAATAAATAAATGAGGTAGAGGGCGTGGCATGCTGTGTAGTGGTCACGGATAATCTCATGATCAAGTTTAAATCATAAAATCCTAGGCCCATTTGGAAATTTTTGGCTTTTGCGAAGTATTTTTCTTCATGCACCTCCCCAAAAATGCTCAACTTGCATAATTTGTATCTTGCTCAATTTTCAACATTTTTTAGTGTTCTTGGACTTTTTAGAAATCTCAAGATGTCTTCTAAATAGCCTTTTTGGTTTCATCTTCATTAGAGTTTCCATGCTCATGGAGAATGCTTTGTAAAAAGATGACTTTTGTTGACTTTTCTAAAAGGACCTATAATGTCTTGATCCATATCTTTCAAATAAAGCATTTTCTGCCCAAGCTTGTGAGACATGAAGTTGTATAGAATTGAATTCTCTTCAAAATGAGCTGTGGTGGAGAAATTTATGATGAAGTATGTGAAAGTTATGCTTGGTCAAAGTTCTGTTGACTTTTGTCTATAGAAGCCCTAATTTGGAAACTTTGACTTTTGATCAGATCTTGACTTTTCTTGAGGAATCATGATCAACCCTTGATTAAATGATGAATATCACTTCAAAATATTGATGTTGACCAAAAATTATGAAGTTTGACTGTATGTTGACCACAATTGACTTTTTGTCCAACATAGCTGATTTTCAACTATCTGAGCAATTAGATGAGCAAATTTGACTTGTGAGGCTTGAAACTTGACATGGTGGTCCCTTAAGGCATATGATGAGGTATGATAACCACTTGAAGCATTGGAAGTCCATCTTGATTGGAGGATGGCAAAACCCTAGCTTGGATTGATTGCTTAGGAGAGGGTTTGTCTGGTCAACCCTTGTGAAATCCTCGAGAATGGAGATGTGAATTGCCTTGAGAAGTAAGAGGGAAAATTTGGGGTATAACAGGTACCCATGACTTGCACTGGGGGTTTACGTCCTGCCTTAGGATGATACCTTATCAAAGATCTTAGTACATGTCTTTTTTGAAAGACAGCTTCCGCTGGGGATAATCCTTGTCAATATTCACAGGGGATTACGATAATGTCAATATGTCGACGTGTGTATCACTGGGGAACTAATCAACCCATCAGCCCCTTCTGGCGATGAATTCTACTTGAGAATTGACCTCACTGGGGATAAGCCTCAAACAACATCAAGGATTATACTGGGAAGTACGACAATATTAATATGTCGAAGCACGAATCACCGGTAACAAAATCAGTCTATTGGGACCTTCCAGAAATGAATTCTGCTTGAGAATTGGCTTCACATGGGAGAAACCTAGATTAAGATGTACTCTTCACTGAGGAACATGGACCTCATACTAATAAACCATCATGTACCTGCAAGTTGAAAGTCATAACGATGCCTCCGAGCATGGACTGGATTACATAAAGAGAACTTTCCCCCGCGTCTTTGGATTCTGAAAAGATTCTTCTTTGATCAATAGATTCTCAGAGAGGTGGATAAACCTTGACACAAATGCCCTAGTTTGATTGAACTTTGAGGGATGTAATCCTGACTTGAATTCCCCAGATCACTCATCACTTAAGAGATTTTTTGAATCTCGACGTAACTTCGTCGGATTGATCATCAATTTGAGAGATTGTCAGAATCTCGACGTTACTTCACTAGATAGATTGTCATTTTGAAACTTCACCAAATAGATTATCATTTTGAGAACTTGTCTGAATCTCGACGTATCTTCACCAGATAGATTGTCATTTTGAGAGATTATCTGAATCTCGACATAATTGCCCCAGTTTAATCGTCGCTTACTCTACAAAGCATCGACATGTTTCTCTACCCTTCAGGGAGATCAAACATTGAGGTACTTCTGCTCAACTGAATACCATCACTGGGATACTGCGCCTACTTCATGGGGTATTGATAATCCAATTCTTCGCCTCGTACTCTCAAAGAAATGAGGGACTTACAAATTTTTGAAGACCAAACCTCATCAAGGTAATTGTATTGCATCTGGAGTGCATTCTAAGACATAATTGTGCTTCTCAGTCTTTACGTCTATGAACTGATCTGGATTAGGAAATAACACCAATCCATAGATTAGCAAGGCCAAAATGTCTTCAAATGCATGGAATTCTCAAGCTTTCTTTATCAGAAATTTAGCAAGCAAACCCTTAACTCCGCTTCTTGTTTCCCAATTAACTTCAATGTCTGACCGCTTTAGATGTAATGCTGATGTGATGTCTTTGTATTTCAAATCTTTTTCTGAACTGGTGAATGGTATCTGATCAAGTATAGGTATCCCAAGTAGCTTAGAGAACTCTTCCAATGTAGGCACCAACTGATAATCTGGGAATGTAAAGCAGTGATGTTTCGGATTGAAGAACTGGAATACGACGTGCATCATATCTTCTTCAAAGCCGGAGATAACCAAGTCAAGTAGATAACCATGCCTTTTGATAAACTGAGCGTGATCGGGAACTTCTGAAACTAGTTCTTTGAGTTGAGAAGGTATACCCATAAAGTTGATTCGGATAGCCTTCCTGGAAGCCATAATTCCTACAAAACAGAGCAAAGATAAATCCCTAGGTCCTTTAAATAGTTAGAAATGATATGATGTTATGATGTTATGATGTCATGTTTGAAAAAAGTAGCAAGCACAAGCAATTCACACAATAACCCTAGGTTTAAGGCTTGCATGAGGTATAGGTGTCTACCCTATCAAAGTTTAAGTGGGTTCAACCTGTCCTATAATAGTAACCGGGTTCTAGGAATATCATATCATTGATCTTTCTCGTAGGCTTTATTTCAATACGACTACCAAATGGTCGACCGAAACATCCCGAAAGTCGGATCTTAATGAGCGTAGCATCGAGTATCAACCAACCTCAGTTTACACCGAAGCCGGCCATCTCACTACCTTCTAATGGCCAAGATGGGTCAATAGGGTTCTAAAAGTTGAGTTAGTGCTTATGACACCACGCAGACGCCAAATACTTTCCTCAACTAAACATGAGGAGCATCGGGACATCCAAAGTGGCGCACTAACGTAGCCGTCATTTTGACCGTTTCGGTATACGCCTAACGGTCGCGACGATTTATTGCTACTTACCTAAGGAAACCTGGATCCAGGTGTAGGATCCCCCGCAAATATAATACCCAAGCAACCCTTAAAATAAAGCAGGCAAGTCAAACAAAAAGAAGTAAAGTGATCTAAAAACCCTAACGTAGCCTCTCTGTAGGGTGTCTCCCTAGCAGAGTCGCTAGTTCTGTAATACGGTGGGAGAACTGACTTGTTTATTTTGCGTTTTATCGCAAATGTTGCGGATAGCAAGAGTCGACACCAACTTTTCTTTTATCCAATTAAGGAAAGGCAAAAAGAACAGGCAAAGACTTTCGTTAGATTCTGAGTATGGGAGGCAGTTATGAAAAGGGAAGGTGTTAGCACCTTTTCCATCCGTAGTTATCTACGGGCTCTTAATTGCTTAGCTCACTTTACAAATATCTTTTTTGTGTGTGTGTTTGAAAATGTTTTGAAAAGACATTTCTCTATGACTTCGTAATGATTCTCGCTGGAATGTATACAAAGTGTTTGGAAATGTTTTGTTTTGGAAAATACTTTGTAATGATTCACGCTGGAATGTATACAAAGTGTTTGAATTTTTTTTTGAAAAGTGTGAGGTGTAAAAAGTATTTTGATTTGAGCAAGCAAATGAGAATTATTACCTACTCAGAATGGTCGTTTCCATGTTATTTTGCTTTCCTTTAGAATAAGGCTATCCATATCATTAGTTGGTAGGTAATCTTATTCGTTGGATGTAAAGGAACATTCGAAGGGACATCGGATGGTCATAGAAGGCAACTTGTAGGGATACCTTAGCATATTCGTAGGGATGATCATCACTTTTCGTAGGCAACAATCGAGGGACGAGATCATGTATTCATAGGCAACATCGAGGGGCTATGATCTTTGTATCGAAGAGACTATGATGATATATTTGTAAGCGTCTTAGCTAAGATATCCCCACGTTCGAGGGACATGACCATTGTTCGTAAGGCAACAAGAGAGGGTACAATAAGGTGGGTGCATGTGTGAAAAGTGTGTTGTATTCAGATGTTTTATCTTGTGTTAGAAGTGATCTATATTGTTTGATTTTAATCTTGCCATACACGCCTAGTTACTAGCAGTTAAATATGTGCAGAAAGTAAATTGCGGAAAGTAAAGTGCAGAAAGTAAAGGTCCTACGCTATTACATGGCTTTGGGGCAGATACATAATAGGAGGGAAGAAAGTAAAAGCAGAAATGTAAAGTGCGGAAAGTAAATCCTACGCTATTACATGATAAAGAATTTGCAACCTATACAACCTTTCTAGAATTTAAATGCGGAATAATAAATAAACAATTAGAATAATAAGAAAATGTTAGTGAAAAATATTTTGGAAATTAGTAGAAAAAAGGTTTTAGGTTAATAATCCTAATTACTAGAAAAAGAGATTATTTTTGGAGTTTTTTGTGATTTATTTTAATGAAAGAAAAACCTAATTCTAATTAATTAGTATTTAATTAGAAAAATGATTTAAATGAAAAGAAAATGTTTTTGTGTCAAAAATTAAATAAAGGTTTTTGAAACCTAAATCTAAAATTAAACATTTTTTAGAGTTTTAGAAAATAATTGAAAAGATAATTGAAAAGAAAATAAATTAGTTAAAAAGAAAATAGAAAAAAATAATAATTTTTGTCAGAACTTCTGACTAAGTTTGCCCCAGAACTTCTGGCTCACTCTTTCCAGAACTTCTGGAAGTTGGGTCATCGTTCCTTGCCAGAACTTCTGGGACCCTATATGGAAGTTTCTTCCAGAACTTCTAGAACCTGGGCGGAAGTTCCTCCCAAAACTTCTGAAAACCTGTTTTCCAGAACTTCTGGAGGCTGTATATGTTACCTGCATAAATGAGAAATATGTTAGAAAAAGTGAAGGAAAGAACAGATTGAACACCGCCTCGAGGTCATACGTCATGCCTGACCGTCAAATTGTTAGGCATATGAAACAAAAAGATTATAAGCGAAATTATTTTCTAGATATGAAAACACGCGCCAAGAACATCATCGTCCCCATTTGAATTTCCCAGGCTTTTACCTACGAACGCTTCTGTTGCTAAAGCCTATAGTGACGATTTTGTTCGTCACTACAACACCTATAAATTTCCAGAATTCATAATACACAATATAAATTTATATTGAAAACATGGTTTGATTGTAAATTGTCCCCTGAATATGAATATGTCCTTGGATTGGTCCAATTTTGCCTATTCTGGAAATCCCTAATTCAAGCTCATGAAACTCTAACAATGGTGTAGTTCGATCCCTGCATCTAAACTCAAATCGGACCACCCAGATAGCTTGCAAACATCATTCTAAACATGAACAAATAATTGAAACAGGTTAAATATGCATGTATGATCAAAATCGAATTTGAAAAATAAGTGTGCAAACCGTGACTGTAATTTTACGATTCTAGATGTATTGCTTGCTTGTGAGTATCTGGAATCGATCAGAGGAACACCAGGAATGTGTTGCAAGGCTTAGAATGGCCTGAAACGATGCAAAACCTTGGCTTCTATGTAACTTGAGTGCCACGGTTTTTTGAGGTTTAGGTTAGGGTTCTTGGCTGCAAAAATTCGTCCTTAAGGGTTTAGAAACCTTCTAAATATATAGAGGATGGATTTAGGTTAAGAATATGAAGGAATTATATGCCAATCAATGGGGAAATATTTGATTTAGAGTAAAACCAAATATTGTCTTTTTTGAGCCAATTTCAATCAAATCTCTTGTCAATCTTCATTATTTCGAAATTAACAGCTTGTATGGCTTGCTTGGACCTCAAGAATGAGAGAAAATCAACCTTGCACTTAATATTTTGATTTTATATCTTTTATTTTAATTAAATTGGTTTTAAATGAATAAAAATCCAAAATAAATAAAAATAAAAGATAAAAGGCGTGGCCTTGACCTTGGAGGTTCTAATTCAAATAAGAAGCATGTTTGAACCAAGAAAAGTTAGGCCCATTTAGAAAAAGTTTGATTTTTTCAAGTATTTCTCTTCATGCACCTCCTCAAAAATGCTCAACTTGTACGATTCGTATCTTGCTCAATTTTCCATATTTTTGGGTGTTCTTGGACTTTTTAGAAAGCTCGGGATGTCCACTAAATAACCCTTTTGGTTTCATATCCATTGAAGTTTCCATCCTCATGAACACTTCTTTGCAAAAAGATGACTTTTTGCTGACTTTTAAAAGGACCTGTAATGTTTTGATCCATAACTTCCAAATGAAGCATTTCTAGCCAAAGCTTGTGAGACATGAAGTTGTATAGAATGAAATTCCCTTCAAAATGAGCTTTGGTGGAAAAATTTCTAATAAATTATGTGAAAGTTATGTCTGGTCAAAGTTTTGTTGACTTTTGTCTAAAAAACCCTAATTTAGAAACTTTAACTTTTGAACAAATCTTGACTTTTCTTGAGGAATCATGATCAACCCTTGATCAAATGATGAATATTACTTCAAAATATTGATTTTGACCAAAAATTATGAAGTTTGGAGGGAAAATTTTGGGGTATAACAGCTATGCTTTTAGACTTCTTATCAGACCTCTCATAATGTTTGGAGTGAACCCACAAGTTCATCCACTTTCATGTTGTT
This sequence comes from Vicia sativa, assembly GCA_021764765.1. Lineage (NCBI taxonomy): Eukaryota > Viridiplantae > Streptophyta > Magnoliopsida > Fabales > Fabaceae > Vicia > Vicia sativa. Next base: position 28,071,586 of record CM038795.1, on the reverse strand, counting down.
GATGTCCCGAGCTTCTTCAATAGTTGTTACCTTCATATCAAATCTCTTAGGTAGAGATCTGAGCATCTTCCTTACCAGCTTTTCATTTGGAATATTCTCACCCAAGGCACTGCAAGCACCAACAATTTCAAGAACATTCATGTGAAGTTTTTGAATGCTTTCCTCTTCCTTTATTCTCAGGTTTTCAAATTTAGATGTGAGCAGCTGCAGTTTTGACATTTTAACCTTGGATGTCCCTTCATGAGTAGTCTTGAGTATTTCCTAAGCATCCTTGTCCACTTCACATGTATTGATTAATCTGAAGATGTTTCTGTCAACTCCCCCTAATATAGCATTCAAAGCCTTTGAGTTTGCAAGAGCTAGTTCATCATCTTCCTTTAACCAATTTTCTTTAGGTTTCAGCTCACCAGTAGGTTGATTATCAGCTCCAATAATCACAAGATGTGTTCATCCCTTCAAAATAGCCTTCAAAGCCTTGTTGTCCAAGGACTTTATATAAGTTGTCATACGAGGCTTCCATAAATCATAGTTAGAGCCATCCAGGATGGGTGGTCTATTCAAATATATTGCCTCATATCCATACTACCAGAAAGTATCTTCCCTAAATCTCACCCAAAGACATAGCAGGGTACCTGCTTTGATACCAATTGAAATTCTGGTATCAAATATGAGATGTCGAGGATAATGTCACGATACTTATATCTTCTTAGAACATAGTTAAACAAAACAGACTATAACAGTGCATAAAGCAATAAAAACACAGAGAGTTGTTAAACCAATTCGGTTCTAACTAACCTATGTCTGGGAGCTTCCAAGTCAGGGATGAAGTTTACTATTAGTAGTACTAATTCAGAGTTAAACCTTCCCTGTTTACACCTCCTCACTTAATCAAATTATCCAGTTACCCTTCTACCTAAGATACCACACTTAGATATGAGAATCCTCTGCTCACTCCCTCAGTACCACAATCCGTGATACTGAAAATTGAAGATACTCTTCAAAGACACACAATCACGCTTGCTTCAAAGCTTATGGTGATTGAAAACTCACAACTTAAAAACGTCCTTCTCAAGTAACTAACAAGAGAGGCTCACAATGAACAACTAACAACCAAAACAATGAACAACCAAAAGTAAAAATTAAAACTCTCTAAACTGGAACAGCCAAGTCCAAAATAAGGATTGCAGCCCTTTAAATAGAGTAACAGCAACTAGGGTTGCTTTACTCACAAGTCTTGAACGCCTCTTGTCTTCTCTCCATGAAACCAGGATATTAAAACTCCAAAGATATTGCTGAAGAAGTTTTACCAGCTTCCATAATCGAAGCACACAATTAATAACAAACTGACTTCCTAAAATTTTTGCACTTTAGTCAGTTACACATGTCAGGACATCTGTTGTGACATCTTCTACTTCAGTAAACTTCAGGACATTTCTTAGCTGAATGTTTTACCAAAATTATTGCCAATCAATAGAACCAGCACAAAAAAATTACATTTAAAATATATGTATTGTTATCGTCAAAATCCAGAGACAAATTGTAGAATCTGAATCTTGTTCTAACACATTCTTCATCACTCTTACCATCGAGATTTTCATTAGAGAAAAACGACAAGTGAAAACCTTTCACATAAAACAAATCTTTCATTTTTCCTTTCCAAACATTATAATTGAAACCATTCAAACTCACCATCATAGACGTGTTCGTCTCCATCGTTACACAAATCAAGCCACGACTCTAGATACCACTTGTTGGGAGGAAATCACAAACGCAACAGAATAAACCAACAAGACAATCTCTCCTAAGTATCAAATACAACTTAGAGACAATTAACACAAAAACACACGAAAACAACACAACACATTTTTATAATTGAAAAACCTCCATTAACTAGGAGTAAAAAACCACAGGACCCGTATGTCACTTAAAATATCCACTATAATCGACAATGGGTACAAGCAAGGTTCTCTCTAACACTAGCTAGAGGCATACATAAACATCATCAAGATTTGAAATCAATCTTAAAATACAACAATAATCAAGAGAGACAAAACAATCCAATAATACCAAGAAATTCATACCTCAAAGATGGACTCGACAAAAGGACTTAGAAAGCTCTGAATTCAATCTACATCGTTCAAAAAGTGCTCCTATGAGTCATAAACGTTGTGTCAAAATTTTAGGACGATCCGATCATTGAATTTTGCGCTAGCTCCGATTTTATGGGGACTTATTTGTGCAAAATTGGGATTGTGGAAATATGGTTTTCTCTTTAGCTTTTCTTATTATTTTTCTCACATAATGAATGAACAACCTAATTCTCTTTATTGAATAATAACAAAGAAATAGACACACATGAGCCACTAACCACATCTATTAGGACCTCTACAAATAAAAAGGATAGTCCAATAATATTTCTAGAAGAAATAGGAGAGTGATTAACCAACCCTAAAACTAGGTCATAAGTATTCGAATTAGTAACAATAATGAAGATGATTGATACATCTATTCAAGAAAAAACATGATTTATCATTGATCTACCAAGATCACTTTCAAGTCAAAAAAAAAAAAAAAAACTTTTTCTTCCATATCTTTTGCGTTTATTGTAGAGTTAGATAAAATAATATCACTGCCACATTGCGGTTAAGAATATTCTTTGACACAAGCCATTACTTTTTGTCTGAAATTATTTATTTATCTCATAATGTTACTTAATCAACAACCTATACACTAATTAACCGAAATTATTCATAAACTACCAAATATATATAGATATTTTGGTTTTTTTAGACACAACATTCTTATATATATTTTTAGAATATAAATATGTTTACCTAAAATATGAAAGTATTATTACACACGGGTCTAGAATATATGTACTACTAACTGTCAACATCTCATTTACCATCAGTTGTAAACTCAACAAAATTTAAACAATCAAGCCTTAAAAACATTCTAAAAAAAGATTATAAATAAATAAATAAATCATTCCAACTACAAAATTATATTATTTCAACTTGTTTAATAACTATCATCCTGATATAAACAACTCAATTGTTGAATGGTAACCTTTAAATAATATACTCTAACTTTGAACTTTTCCCACATATATTAAAGTATTATGCTATATGTATTATATATTAATGTATTAATATATTTATATTAATAAAGTTCAGATCATGTGTCAAGTGTGTTTCTAAACAATAAATGTATGTGTCATACACTACGCAATAAAGAGTGCATGACTAAAAAAACTTGCCAAATTTGCACGCAATAACTTTTAATCTGTTTGTTCAGAAATAGCTATACTAGTTTTTTCCCTCATTCATCTGTTGAACGATTCTAAAGAATAGTGAAGCTTTTAGAGCGTGTGTAGGTAAAAATGAGGTGAGATGTAGAAAAGTATTTAAGAATTCAAAACACATTTTTCTTGCTTCTGTTGTCGTCATGGAGTTGTCGTTGTCTTAATTTAATTCTTATCTTTATTATTAGGTCATAGTTCTAAGTCTAGCTACCATAGAAGAAAGTTGAAACACGTGCATGTTCATGTCCTATGCTTCCAATGTAACGTTCCATCATATAACAGTATTCACATTTGTTTTGGTTAATTTTTGTTGACAGTGGTTAAATTAAGTGAATATTTAATCTATTACATGATTTTTTTACGCACCAAGTGGAATTTTATAAATGCTCTTTAAAATCGAAAGTATATTTTATAGTGTGCATCTAGATTTGATAAAGTATATATACAAATTGAAAATTTTAATTTCAGCTTAGTACCGAAAGTGTATTTTCGATTTTATTCCTTACACAAATCTGAAAACATTATTGAATTGCATCATAATCTCACATTACAATTTATAACATAAACATAGCAAATACATTTAGGAGTTAAACATAAATCAAACATTACAAATCAACATCCAGGTGGACGTTGCAATATCATGATAATATCATCGACTGATCTTGTTATAGTCGCATCTAGCTTGATCATAACTTTCTCCTCAAAACTGTCAAAAGTATTTCACATAGTCAGTAAATCAGCGTCATTCTTCAACTCACAGTTGATGAACTTAAGCTTCCCATCTTTGTCAATCGATGGCGAGTGGAACTCGATCTTCACTACCTTGCAATTATTGCCAAAAGATACAAGTTCCTGCAATATTTCACGCACATCTTCAATTGGCATAACAAATAGGCCCAATTTGAAATACTAATAATCCTATAGCATTTCGACACCCACATACTTCGACTGCAGTATGTAGGTCTTTGACACCAGCGTGTGAACATACTTCGACGACAAGCTAAACTTTGTCGAACAAAGAGGCTACCTTCGACCCAATAGAGCTCGATCCAATATCTCAAAAATCTCAACCTTGGAACAAACTCTAATATCAAAGAACGAACTAGCTTTCTTCATGCAACTTTATCAACTGCATACATTGAAAAACTTGCAACTTGGCAATGTCTTGGCGATCATATCAGCAGCATTGTATTATGTTGAAACCTTCAGCACTTGGACTTCTCCATGCTCGATTACCCCTCTGACGAAATGCAACCTCGCATTGATGTGCTTTGTTCGCTCAAGATAAGCTGAATTCTTTGACAGACGTATTGCACTTTGACTATCACATTGAACAGTGATAACTTGCTTTTGAATTTTCAGCTCCTTAGAAAAACCTTCAAGCCTCAATGCCTCTTTCACAACTTCATTTAAAGCAATATATTTCACCTCAGTGGTTGATAATGCGACAAGCTTCTGAAGTGTTGCTTTTCAACTAATTGTTGTATCAAACATAGTGAAAACATATCCAGAAATAGATTTTTTGGAATCCATATAACCTGCATAATCAAAGTCGACATATCCTTTGATTAATGATTTACTATATTCACCCAAGGCTCCACCATAAATTAGGACTTTATTCAGAGACCCATTTATGCATCTTAGAATCCACTTCAATGCTCGCTAGTGAGTCTTTCCAGGGTTCGCCATGTACCTGCTTACAAGACTTACTACATATGCTATGTCGGGTCTAGTATGAACCATAGCATACATCAAAGAACCTACTAAGTTAGCAAATGGGATGTTATTCATATAAGATATTTCGATCTCAATACTGAGACACTGATCTATATTTAGCTTGAATTGAGGATTTGTTGGAGTCACAACAGTTTTTGAATTCGACATACCACACTTGTCGAGAATCTTCCGTAGGTATGCCTCTTGAGATAGGCATAATGTCGAGTATTTTCTATCTCTTCGAATGTCAATCCTAAGAATCCTGGATACAACTCCTAGATCCTTCATTTCTAACTCCATCAAGTGTTGTTATCATGAGGAGATTTTATCTCATCATTCATGGCCTTCATCCAATCAGTCTTATTTCGAATCCTCATAACTTGCTTATGGTCTCTTGGTTCTTCGTATAAAACATCACTTGCAGAGATTAAGGCATAAGCTATAAGATATGCATACCCAAGTCTCTGAGGTGCCTTAATGAATCTTCGTGTCCTATCTCTTGCCTACTTCCTCAGCATATTTTGCTTCTTATTCGACTTTATTTGGGGTACGCACTTCAGCATCAACATGCTCCACCTCAATAGGAATTTCTCTTTGTTCCAGCTCTTCGTCAGATATTTCTGAACTTTGACCAACATCATCAGTTTTCTTGAAAGTCATTTCATCTTCATTGAGAACTACATCTCGACTAGTGATACACCTCTTGTGACTTGTCTCTAGGCATCATAGCCTATAAGCTTTGAATCCTTCGGGATATCCCATGGACATGCATTTTAGAGCTCTAGGTTTGACCTTGTCTTACCTAATGCGAGCATAGGCTAGGCAGCCAAATACTCTCAGTTTGTCGATATCTGGTGGATGTCCCGACCAAACTTCTTCAGGTGTCTTCATATCCAACACTATCGAAGGACATTTTTTATTAGATATGTAGTTGTCGAAACAACCTCAACCCAAAACACCTTCTTTAACCCAACACTAGTACACATGCATCTAACTCTTTCCAAGATGGTTCGTTTAAATCTTTTAGTCAAATCATTTTGTTGTGGAGTACCTGCAGTATTTATGTGTCTTGCAATCCCAGAGGCAACCTAAAAATTGTCGAATGCCTCATTGCAAAATTCAAGGCCATTTTCTGTTCTCAACCTCTTGACCTTTCTGCCAGTCTGATTTTCCACCAGAGTCTTCCAACTTTTCAAATTTTCAAAAGTTTCATCCTTAGTCTTCTAGATGAATACCCATAACTTTCAAGAATAATCATATACTATGGATAGAAAGTACCTTGCTCCTAAAAATGATGGACACCTTACAGGACCCCAAAGACCATCATGGATGTAATCAAGGGATCCATTTATTCTTTGTTTGCCTTTGTTGAAATTCACTCTGTAAGATTTTCCAAGTACACAGGGTTCACAAATTTCAACTTTTCGACTTTGTCTCCACCAAGCAGATTTTGTTTCCCTAATTCGACCAGACCCTTTTCACTGACATGTCCCAATCTCATGTGCCAAATTTATGTCTTTGACAAAGGTTTTATGGATGCAACATTTGTCGAACCACTTACAACTTCAGCCTCAAGGGTATACAAGCCTTGTTTCTTCACGCCTCTCAATACTTTTTTCGAACCCTTCATAACTCTGAGGATACTTTTCTCTCCTTGAAAAATATATCCTTTCTTTTTCGAATTCACCAAGAAAAATCAAATTTCTATTTAAATCAGGTACATACCTAACTCCAGTCAATAACTTTATTGACTCGTCTTGGAGCTTGAATCTCACAGATACAACAACTGCAATCTTGCAAGCTTTGTTATTTCCCATCAATACAAATCCACCATCTTGATCACATAGCTCTTCGAACAAGTATTTGTTTGGAGTCATGTTCCAAATTCACCCAAAATCCATAATTCACTCTTTTGACGAGTTGCTGCTATAAACAACAAGAACATTAGACGTGTCGAAATCATCTTGAATAATAGTTGCATTGTCATTATCCTTACCTCCATGTTCTTTCAGGCGTTCAGGACACACTTTTTTTGTATGACCATCCTTCTTACTATGATATCATCGAATACCATATGCTTCACCACTATAAGACTTCGAATGAATTTTATCCTTCTTCTTGTCGAACTTACTATCCTTTCCCAAGAATTTTCCTTTAACAGCCAAAACTTCACCAACCGTAGAAGGTTTATGCTCCTTTCATTCATTGTAGTCCTTCAAATACAAGGCTGGTTGAACTTATTCAAAGGTCGGGGACTCCCTTCCATACAAGAGAGTTTCTTTTAAGTGAGCATGTGTTATGGGCAAAGTGCACAACAGCAACAGTGCTTGATCTTCATCATTGATCTTCACATCAATATTTTTAAGATCAAGAATCAGCTTCTTGAACATATATAACTGTTCAATTAACTCTTGTCTTCAATGATCTTGAATGAATACAAAGCTTTCTTCAGGTAAATTCAATTTACCAGTAATTTAGTCATGTACAAATTTTCAAGCTTCACCCATAACCATATCTTCGTCGTCTCCTTTGATAATTGTCGAAGAACCTTATCATCAAGGCTCAACAAAATTGCAATGTGGGTCTTCTCTATCATTATCGTCTTCTCAATTGTAGTTAATGCAACATTCATGGCAGCTTCTCCCTTCAACGGTTTCAAATAACCCTGCTGAACCAGTAGGGCTTTCATCTTCAAGTGCCACAGACCAAAACCGTTCACTCCGGTGAACTTTTAAATCTCATACTTTGTTGAAGGCATCTTCTCCACGCTCACCGCAATAATTTATTGTGAAACAGATACCTTAGAAACAAAGTATAGACTTGTTTCTTTATGATCAAGAAACAATTAGGATATAATATAATGAAGAACACGAAGAACAACAAGGATTGGTTATTAAATGTTATTCTTTACTTTCTCTTTAATCAAGATTACAAGTGCACAAGAATAACAAATAACACTCTCACCCTAAATTAGGAGTTGCAGTTTGCAATAATGAGAGACTAATATGCTATTCATAATAAACCTAACATACTAAACTAATGAACTTTTATCACAAATAATCATTACAAGCTAACTTAGGGTACAAACTAACTTAAACAATTGAACATAAAAAATATGCCTAATTCAAAATACTAACAATCCTAGCATTTGGGCTCCTACATACTAGAACATATTTCGACTACAATATGTAGATCTTCGACACCAGCATGTGAATATACTTCGACGGTAGGCTAAACTCTGTTGAACCAAGAGACTGGCTACATTCGACCCAATAGAGTTCGATCTAATATCGACCCAATAGAGTTCGATCTAATATCTTATGATAATAGTTTAAAACACATTTTTACATAAATTATAACAATATCACCATTTTTTTGGAAAGAAATAAGTTATTTTGTAAAATAAATGTTTCATTGACATTTTTAGAAAAAAGATACATTTCATGACATCACAATAATAGTTTAAAAAACAAATTTTTACATAAATTATATGAATATCACCATTTTTTTTGCAAAGAAATAAGTTATTTCGTAAAATAAATGTTTCATTGACATTTTTAGAAAAAAGATACATTTTCTAACATTTTTGAAAGAAAAAAATTTCAAAATTAATTTTTAGAGAAAAAAAAAAAACGAAAGGATCATAAATATTATATCTCCAATGAGATTGTCAAAAACATCGATATATTACTACCAACGAGAAAAACATCAAAATTCCTCCTAAAATATTCATACAATCTTTAAAAGGAAGTTTTCCAAATCCCATTTAGTCACGCAATATATACGATATAAACATCGACACTCACACAGTGATCAAATGGAAGTTAACTCATTTGATCACAATCATATAATGTCTCATCACAATAAACATGCAAAGTCACATAATCATTCAGGCATAAGATATTACTATCATAATACAATAGACCGAAGGGGTTGGGTCAGATCCTATTTGATTAGAAAAACAATCAATCGATATAGATAAACAAGATAAGAGAGAGAGTTATACGACGTCAGTTGAAGGGTAAGGAACCTTCACCGTCATGTTGCCTAATAACCACATTACGGTAAATAATTTTCCCCTTATCCTCCGTCTCCAAATTTTGTAATTCCACATACTCATCAATATGTTTACCCTATTTTATTTTATTTTTTTCAATTCTAATTCACTCTTACACGTTATTGTATATTTCAACTTAACTCACAATTATATTATAAATTAACATAAAATAATTAAAAAAAACTAATGTTATATTATTATTATTATTAAACCCTTAAGGGTTTGCCTAGCAGTTGAAGTTTGGGTCTTGAGAGTGGCTCCTCTCAAGGTTTTGAGTTTGCTAGCTCATACAGAACTTTGTTCTGGCATGCGGGGTGCTATCAATTCATGTGTTGGATCAGTCCATTCAGAATTTTGTTCTGGCTTTAAACGAAACTCTCGCTAGTGGGATTCCTCTTAGATTAGTCGGTTGCGAAGTTGGATACCAAAATTTCCAAAAAAAGACTTATTTTTGTTATTATTATTATTATTAAATTCTAATAAATCAAATTTTCTGACATCTGTAATTATTATATTTTTATTTAAAATCAAATAAATATTTATTATAACCTTTCACCTCCTACTTACTCTCATACCCCAATATTAATGTTAAATGTAACTGTAATCTTATATTAGTATTATTATTATTAATAAAAATATTATTATTAAATAAAAATAAATTTCAAAATTACAATTGGTCTCAACAATATTATCTCAATCTTTTATGCATTCAACAATTTAGATTAATAAAATAATAACTATAAATTAAGTCGAACTCCAATATTTATTCTATTAGATTAAATAATTAAATAATCTAAAAATCGAGGTGTAACAACTCTCCTCCACTTAAAATTTCGTCCTCAAAAGTTGTCTAATGCAAACAACTTCGAATAACATCCTTAATCGGATGCATCTGATTCCCACATCACGCTCTCTCTAGTATTCTTTGAAAAAATTATCGCATAATCCATAGAAGTAGTGTCTAACTTCCACTTAGGCATTCCCAACAATTGTATCAATACATACGACTTTTGTTCCTCAATCTTATTTATTCACGACCCAAATATTTTATAAGGGTCTTAATTCAATTTAGTAGCTCTACGATAATTACTCTAACTGATAATGTGTCTTTCTGCCAGAGTCATCTCCTTAAGATCTAACACATCAGACACACAAACTCTATTTTGAAACCTCAATATTGTATTCTTATTAACTCTAAAGTCCTCACCTTCCCACTGATTAACTAATGACAAAAGATCAACTCAATGTCACATCTAGCTTCTGACTATTCCTTATCTCATTAAGAAAGCTACTGGTCAACTTTATCATATCCAATCTCACAGTATTAGTATTCCTCGCACACCAAGCTCAGGTCTTTGAATTTTTTCGATCAAGTCCATCACTCTAACCATCAATGTCGACATGCGTAACAACTTCCAATTCAAAGTATATGCTACAACATTGGCTTTATCGAGATGGTAACTCAAACAAAAGTCATAGTCCTTCAAAACGTTAACCATCTCCCATGTCTCATATTAAGGTGGACAAGATTAAACATATATCCCAAACTCTTATGATCATAAAACACTTCAAATCTTGAACCGTACAAACACTGTCTCCAAATCTTCAATACAAGCACCACATCGGTTAACTCTAAATCATGAGTATAATAGTTTTGTTCATGAATCTTAAGTTTGAAGGTAGGGGAAAACACAATAAGAGGGTTTGAATTGGGTTTTTAGAAACAATTAATTTTCCTTTTTGTAACTAAATGTGGAAGCCTTCGAGTGAGCAAGGAAACTATAAGGTAAATAACACATTCATTTTATAAAAGTCCACCTTCTCAATAAGGCTACATCTTGTCCACCTTCCCCAAGTAATTTTTCCTTCAAAAAGGACTTAATTCACTAATCTTAAAAGATTACAACAACCTCTAAGAGTCTAGAAAGACACCTTATCCCTCTCAAGTATACATACTAGAAAGTCACTTGAGGAAATATCAATTCTAAATAGAATTATTTTTCTGGAGATTACATGAGTGCTCTTCATAAAGCAGATTTCTCCTAATTTGAGTCCATATTATTTTTGACACATATCTGAGCAACAGCTCTTGTGTCAAGCACAAGTTACATGAAGATTTCTAAGAGATAACATAATCCTAACAACAACTCTTGTGTTTTATATGTTTTTGCAAGCCTGAATGTTATGTTGATAACACAACAACATCTTACAGTCTTCTTGTCTTCATCTTCCACATTGAGCAAGTAATGAGCAACAACTCCTTGCTTCGTCATGAACCTGCAGAGATATATGAGGTTGAAATTTCATCTTGTGGAATATATTCTCTCATCATTTAGCACGATGCTAGCAACAACAGTTTTTAGACTTAGTCACGATGACAATGTCATGCAATAACTACATTTCATTTTGCACTTTGTTTCATGTTGATTTTTCTTTTCTTTTCATCACATTTTCTTTTGTGTGTTCACTGCAACATACATACTATAGTTTTGTGAAGCAGTAGTTTACTTATATATGTTTTTGGAGGGATACATTGAAGAAAAACACATTTAATGAGTTATAACGGTTCTTCACTTTTGTCTATTTTCCAAGAATTATAGTTGATATAGGTAATTATTTCTTTTCAATGTAGCATGTGACCTAGGTTATGATTATCTTTTCTTAGACAACGTACCCTTAGTCTCTTTTTCTAACTTGGACGTTTTTGTGTAGAGATTTTGATTTCTTCTGATGATATGCTTATGTTTCTGAAGTATTGAGCTTGACATTAATCACTTGTCATTGTTCTTCTGATGAGTAGTTTAGAAACTACTTATTTTGTTGTAGTGCAAAAACACCTGTTGTTTTAAGAACACATATTATCTTTCGAAACTATAGGTATCTGCTTATCTGAGACATCAAGTTTTTCTTATGATGAATAATTACTCCTTGATTATTTATCTTCTTTGTCAAAGTGTTAGAATCTTTCTGATGGAGGATCATGTCTTCAGGTGTGGAAGCAGCAACTTATCTGAGAGACGGCTTCATTTGTAGAAGGCTTTCTAATTTTTTATATCTTCATTTATGATATATTTATTTCTATTTTCTCTTGACTTCTTTCTAATTCTAATCTCCATATTTCTAAGCTGCATTTCTACTATTTAAGCGCGAGCTCTTTTATAGAACCTTTTTGTCATAATATTTGCATACTTAATGAAACCATTAGTAGTAATAAGATTGTCACTAAAAAAATGGTTGTTATCATCAAAACAAAGAATTGATTAGAAGCTTTCTTGCTCTAACAAAGTTGTTGAGAAGTACAAGTTACTTGTTGAAGCGGTAAAGCGGAAAGCAAAAAGTAAGTTATTATTTTACCGGGTGATATAGGTTATATCGTATCGCGTCTACAGAGATTGGTATATTTAATTTCCATTTAAAAATTTCTCGCGTTTATGAGTTTGGGGTTAAAATGGATTGTAAGGAAAGGGCAAACTATTGACAAGAAAAAAATACATTATTTGGAAAAGACAAACTTATCCGATATGAATATACAATACTCATCACAAACTTAAATCTATTGATCAGTTGTACTCTACACACAATACTCGTCAAAATCATCATGTATCTCTCACATTAGTGTCCATCTCTGCAACACCAACGAGACGTATCAAAATCAAGGTTATGTCTAACCCAAATTGCGAGAACAATCGTATTCTCGCGTCGGCAATGTCTCGCGCGAAACAATAACTAGAAAGCATTAAGCTTTGATACCCAAGTGATTGCTAAGCCTAAATCTATCTCTAGATTTTAGAACCTAACAAATTTCTTCCCCTAATAAAAACTTGTGATGTCTATCTCTACAACAACCTATATCAAAATATAAATGCAAAAAGATCAAGGAAAGCAACACAGTTTATTTGTAAAGCATATATTATACAACACCATGATGAATACATATACATATGTTCAAATTACATATACTAACATAATCCAACAAATATAGAAATACATAGAGAATAAAAGAGGAAAACCAAACATCTCACAGGTTGTCAGCGCCGATTGATGAGAAATCCGCCTCCGATCATCAAGATGCAAGCTCCGGAGTTTTTATCTAATCTCTCTAGACCAAATATTGAAGGTTTGATAAATGGGGACCAAAAATACCCAACCATAACCTAAAAAATATGTTTTTCCTCTTTTAACGAGTTCTAAAATTGTAGGGCGCGCTTAGCGTTCTCTTTGTTGTGGTGATATAATCGTCTTCTTGTTTTTGCCATAACTTGAGAACCGTAACTCTGATTTATGCACGGTTTGAAGCGTTGGAAATATTATTCAATTTTCTATCTAATAATGACTAAATACCATTATTTTATGACTATTTGAAATATTTGAAAAGCTTATTCTTTGCTTTGTGCATTCTCTTTTATTGCTCAAAATCGTGCGTTTAAAGCCGTGTCTTCAACACTTTATTGCTCATGCTCCAAATATGCATCAATGCCTACAAAATGAATAGAAAACTATCAAAAAATACAATATTTATACAAAACATGATTATACTCAATATGTACAAGTACACTCATAAGTTGAGGTTTATTCAAAGGATTACAACAGAATGAGTTGATAAGTGCCACTAAAATATACACAAATATAAATACTATTTTGCATTTATCACTACTAAATGTAAATGTTGCATAAGTACACCACTCAAACCATCTTGTATGCATCATAATATACATCAAAAGGTTCTTTTGACCCTGGAAAAATCAAAACTACCGTCGTCGTCAACTTCTTCTTCAACTCTCTAAAATTTTCTTCACATTTGATATCTCATTCAAAGGCTTGACCCTTTCGAGTCAAATGCTTCAAAGGTATAGCTAAGTTTTTTTGAAGCTTCCCTCTATAGTACTATATCCACTTTATAAGGATCAATAATTATACCACCACTAGAAATGCATGACCAAGAAAGCTTACTTCTTGCAACCAAAATTGAAACTTTGATAATTTGGCGCACAACTTCTTATCTTTCACAACTTGTAGCACAATATAGAGATGTTTTGTATAAACTTCATCTAATTTAGAATACACCATGACTTCGTTTAGGAAAACCACAACAAATTTATCCAAGTAAGGATGAAAGGTTCTATTCATGTACTCCATAAACATATCGGGTTCATTAGAAAAACTGAATGACATCACTGAGTATTCATAGTGATTGTATTGAGTGCTAAATGTAGTCCTTGAGATATCGTCATTCTTCACTCTAATTTGATGGTAGCCCGATCCCAAGTCGATCATACGAAATAAATACACATGCTTCAACCAATTTGTTCATAAGATCATCGATTATGAGAAGGACTATCTATTTTTTATAGTAATTTTGTTCAACTATCGATAGTCAATGAACAATCTCGTACTGTCTTCCTTCCCCTTCATTAGTAACGTCAGAGCTCCTCAAGGCGATACACTTGGCCTAACAAATTTCTTCTAAATCAAATCTTCCATTTGTTTCTTCAACTCACCTAATTTTACCAAAGACATTATTTAAGGTGTCGTGGACACAGGTCTAGCACTTGGTATTAAATCTATGGCTAAGTCAACCTCTCTTTCTTGCGGTAGATCATTAATATCATCTTGAAGTATGTATTGAAATTCACACACCCTCAGTAGATCAACCATATTCCTTTTACTTTCAACTTACAAGGAAGCAAATATCGTAGACATTTGAGCTTTATCCTTCAAGAATTCCTTCACTTGAGTAGAAAATATAACCTTTAAATTTTCCTCGCTATCAAACTCGAGGAACACCACGACCTCATCTAGAAACCTACACTCCTACTAATCAGTGGCATGTTGAATTAACACTTCACACCTGAAACATCTCCGAGAAACTGAAGCTTCTCCCCCACTTTTTTGATCCCTCTCATGCAGGAAAGCGGTTAGAAAACACAAGAATTAGTTATCAACTGTATTTCCCACACATGTTACACACCAAGGAGCAATTAAGTTCACAAAAACCTAGCCGATTGGAAAGACTTGCTCTGATACCACTATGTAACATCCTAAATCCTCAAATTCAATTTTTAAATTTAAATCACAATCATGATGTTACTTCAATAAAACAATCATAAATTATTAATGCAACATCAACTAATTCACAGCGGAACATCAAAATCATAACATTACCCAAAGGAATTAAAGAAAAATAAAATTTGGTTTATAAAATTACAGAATTAAAACATTATTCGACTAAAACAAAAGCGATAAATGCGAAGAGGACTTCAAAGTCGTCTTTCATCCATCACGAACTATCACCATTGCTGATTATTTGTACAATCGTTGCACAAGGGCATCCAATAAACAAACAAAAGGGTGAAAATACACTTACAAATAATAACGGTGATAATTAAGCATGCGTTATGATAGTTTAAACACACAACAATAATTCACACTAAAAAACAATATCAATATAATGCTTATGAAATGCAATATACTTCAACCCATCACCTAAATGCATGTGGTACCAAGTTTTTGTGAATATATATAATTCAACAATCTCTGGTTTTTCCACCAAATCGACGATCCACACCAATGGATCTAAAACCCGCCTTTGGTATTTCCCATTGAGACCAACGATCCCCATTAAAGATCTGAGACCATAAAATAAGCCGAAGTCTCTCATGAACTCTAAAATATATGTATGGATGGAAACATGAACAAGCTAACATGCATTTCACCAAAAGATTTATGAATCACCAAAAGATTTATGAATCACCAAAGATTATTTATAAAATTATTCACCAAAAAGTGATTCCATATGCAAACTACGCATTGCCAATGAAAGACCACCAAAATAATTATTATATCACCAAAATATGCATTAAGCATAATCCACCATGCACACGGGTATAAACATCACCACATACTATTACAACAATCTCCCCCCAAGTGTTATCCAGGGGGATTCGAACCCATGACCATGCTCTAATACAACTTGTAGGATCAAGCGCTTACCACTGCACTAAAAGCAATTTCTGATAGTGAAGGCACAACTTTATTTGCTTATAGTATGATCCTTCAGGGGTTGCGCCTAAATTAAGGTTTAAAAGATCTCTCTAGGCGTCATGGGTTGGGATGTTAAGCCCATTCGAATCCCTAATGGTGACGCTAGATTTATTTTTCCAACAAAAGGAATAGGAAGTTTGCTTCTGAAGTAAAATCCTCTGGAAACTAGTTTTCCCTTCTTGTCTCTAGGATTTATTTCTTTTGTTTTGTTTGATATACTTCTTGTACTCTCTATTTTTAAATCAATGAAATTTTTATCGGGGGTTCTATCGCTTTTAAGTTTTTGATTCTGAACTTTTTTGTTTTATTTTTATTTTTTACTTTTTTTTATTGATGAAAAGAGGGAGAAGTTAATATGATTTTGATATATATATTCTCTTAATAAATCTCAAACATTTTACATTCTTCTCTTTATTTCTTTAGAGATTTATTAATCGGACAATCAAAATTTGTTTTATTTTGATCAACGCACTTAACATCATATATAGAGTACAAAATTGTTCTACACACATATCAAGCCAACATGGATAAAATGTTATGACATTTTTCTGTAATAACTTGAGTGCCGTTAATATTTCCAAGAGTCGTGTTCAACATAGCACAACCAAGCACATTGACATTCGTCATCATTTTATTATGGAGCTCGTTGAAGATAAAGTTGTAGCTCTTGAGCATGTAACAACTGACTAAAAATTGGTTGATATTTTCACTAAATCATTGGATGCAAATCATTTTTAAAAACTAAGGAGTGCCCTTGGTATCTACATCTATGAGGGTCTATAATAGTCAAAGCTAGGGAAGTATAGGGAGTTTTTCTCCTTTTTGGTATGTACTACACTTGAAACAAAGCAAACTTTACTTGTTTCAAAACCTCTTTTTATTTGGACCTTCATTACAAGAAGAATATTTTTCTCCTACCTCTATCTTTGTTTCTCTCTTTTCATCAAGTGCCAATTTTTTACAATGTGAGCCAAAATTTTGGAAATCAAAGAAAGAGTTCCTTTAACAAAGGAATCTCAATCTTGAAGGCTATCGAAAGATTTTGATTTTATGAGGCTGAGAAAAATAAGAACAAAGGAGTTAGGTATACCTCTTATGCAAATTGTAGGGTCGCACTTGCTGAGTCATCGAGTGGAGCGTCTGTGAATGAGAAAAAATTTGTGACTAAGATAAAGTCCTTGAAGAAGAGACATTTGTTCAAACCCATGAATCTGACTTAAAGGTTTATGAAGACCAGGTTACCTTCATGAATTCAAGAAGATGGAAATGTGTATACCTTGTCATGATGTATGAGAATACAGTAGCCACTGTATGATGTATGTAGAAAGGAATACCTTTGCTAAATTATGGCAAAATGCCTCAAAAATTTAAAGACTTAAAATTCATAATTATAAAATTTAAAGATAAAAAATTCACAATTATAAAGTCCGGTAAAATATATAAAGACCAAAAATTTATATTGTATATAACAAAAAAAAAAATTGGCCCTTTTTCAATTATAAATCCCGGGAAAAAAATTTAAAGACCAAAATATTATATTGTATATTACAAAAATAAATATTTGCCCTTTTTTTCTTTTTTAATTTTTTAATTTTTTTAATTTTATTTGGTTAAAAAAAAAAAAAGCCTGGGCAATGGCCCTAGCACGCCGTATGGTGAAACCGCCAATGATGGTGTGTGTATGGGTAGTTTTTCTACTAACTACTGATTGTGAGAGAGTTGATATCTATTGATTTCTAATTGTCGCGGCTGGGAAAAATCATAGAGTTGCCACCATCTTTTATTCATTCCTAAGGAATAGGAGAAATAATGATAAAACCCTTAAGGTAATGATAAGACGGTTATCACTACCGAATGAGGGTCTGAGAGTCAATTAAGTGAAGGGAATGTGTTAGGCACGCTTTAGCTCTGTGTTGTACTCAACGGAAACCTTCTATAATTTTAGGGTAAAGGTGAATTTGTCTAATGTTCGCTTGCTTAATTTTTTATTTCTTGCTTAAATGATTTATTTACAAAGTATTTACAAAAGAGAATGAAATATACATAAGGTTAAAATGGGAAAGGGTTAGTTAAAGTTAGGGCACTCGCCTTGATTTCGCAACTGTGTGCCTACAAATCCTCGTGAGTGATGAGGAAGTCAGAGTCTACGTAGTTTGTAATTGTTTAGTTAGTTAATTTTGTATGTGAAAATGATTTGAGTTTTGGATTAGAAGCACGAGGAAAAAGAGTTGATTTGATTGTCGCATGCAGCGAGGGAAAAAAAGTTTGATTATCGTAGGGGGCAAAAAAATGAATTAATTTGATGGGTGACGTGAATTTTATTGTTTTGGAAGTTTTTAATTTTGATCTTTTTTTAATGTTAGTGCCTAATATACAATCGAGAAAAATGACTTATTTACAAATGAGGTGGATGTTAATTTATTCGGGGAAATTATACATGTTTACAAATATAATTAACCTATTAAAACTAACTAATCTATATCTTTTTGTGATTTTATATTTTTATATCTAAGTTAATCTAATAATAAAACTAATGAAACTTAAAACTAAATAATGCACTTTGATTTTGTTTTGTTTTTAATACTTGATAAAATAAACTAAACAAACTAAAAAATTAAATAAGCTAGATTAGAACAGAGGGGTGCAGAGGCCCATGGCCCATTAAGAAGAACCCTAACTAATTATCTAAACAAATAAATAGAAGACAAAATATTTAAAAAATGAAAACAAAAGTTATGCACAGTGGCGCCGCATTCACGTTTTAAGGAGAGAGTATTTCTATTTGACTTTTCAAACTTACTTACCCCAGCCAATCAGGATGTGACACGTGTCATAAAAAATAAAAGTAAATAAACTAACAAAAGTCAAAACAGAGAGATAGCAAGAACAGGAAAACAGTTTCAAAGAAAATCTTCTCTCTATCATCGATACTCTTTCTCTCAACTGCATTATCTTTGCACACAAAATCCACGTATAGAGTTTTAAAAAATCATCATCACAATATGAAGCACAATGGAGAGTGTTCTGTTTCCAATCCTTCTTGTTCTGTTTTTTTAGCTTCTGTAAACTTGGTTGTTGATTGTTGGCTGATTGTAATTGTTGTCATATTTGTGCCATTGTGTTTGGTTTTGGGTTTATGTTTTGGTGATGGTCGGTGTTTTGAATAGCAAAGGAGTTGCTGTGCAGTTAGAGGAAGGTTTATGTGCACAAGTTCATTTGAGTATGGTATGAAGCTTGATGGAAGGCTTTGATTGGATGCAAAAAAGTAAAGTAAGGTTGATGGCAGGGCCTGCCCAACATTATTACATGAGGCTTAAAGTAATCTTTAAATGAAAAATTTACTTTGTATCCTACCAATATTTCTCATACCCCTACAATTTATTTAATTCGATTAAAAATCCTTAAATAAGTCATGTAAATTATTTATAAAAAAAAGTAAAAAAGTTACATTTTACAAAAAATATTATAATTGAAAAAACAATTTGAGTTTAAGCGACACAAAAAAAGCATTGTCTAAAGTCTAATATTTTAAAACCAACCAGAATATTTAATAAAGTTGTTTCGGATGAAAAACATACACCACTTTAGCCACGGTTGTAAACCGTTGCTTAAGTCAAATATTTTGAAAAAAGAAAATGTAAACTATCGGAAGAGTTTCATAAAGTAGTTCGGTGAATAATTGCTTAATTGAAGAACAGTTTTTTGAAGTGTTTCGATTGTTTAAACTTTTTTCAAAAATTTAGACTTTAGACAATCGTTTAAAACTGTGGCTAAAACGGCGTATATTATTAAAAATATGCAGGCTAAAGTGCACAAGGCATGCGAATCACTTTAGGCAACCGTTTATTTGTTGCCTAAAGTCGTTTAAAGGCTTCTAAAATTTATTGAATTGTAATTATTTTTTTGAAATGTAAGTTTTTTAATTTTTTTCTAAACAAGGGTATTTTAGTTAAGTTCAAATAAATTGTAAGGGTAGGAGAATAATTATTGGGGTATGAGGTAAATTTTTCTCTTTGAATTTAGGTCTTTTATATTCTAATAAAAAATTAAATTAAATTATTAATATATTTATTTAAAATGTATTTTTTAGTTTTTTGAGATGTAAAATTATTTATTAATCTATTATAATCGACTTCAGTTAAATTTTTTTTTTTTCATTTGATAATAAAGCTAATTCATTTAATCTTTATTAATACATTAATACATTGTTGATCTTAAATAAGATTTTATTAATTTTAATTTTGAAAAATTTATTTCTGTGAAGCAATAGTTATAGGAATCGTTAACATTACTCTATAAGCAACGAGTGTATTTGGGAAGGAGTTTTGTCTTAATTAGGGATGTAAATGGATATTCATGGAGACAGATAGTATGGTATTTGTGTCTGTTCCGTTGAATAAATATGATATTTATATCTGTCTCATATCTGTGTGGGTATTCGTTAAACGAGTAATATACGGTTTTTTAGATATTCACGGATATCCATGGTTTTTTTTTCAATGTAACTTTATCCGTTGGATGTGAAGGGACAATCGTAGGATCATCATATGGTCACTGAAAGCAACATGTAGGGATACCTTAGCAATTTTGTAGGGACGATCGTCACTTGTTCGTGGGAACAACCGAGGGACGAGATCATATATTCGTAGGCAACAACGAGGGTCATCGAGGGACTATGATCTTTGTGATGATTTAACTGAGGGACTTTGTTAATGATACCCCTAAGTTCGAGGGACATGACCATTGTTATTCGAAAGGCAACAAGAGAGGATACCTTAAGTGTGTGAGTGGGTGCAAGGAGTGTGTTCAATTCAGATATTTATCTTTGAATTAGGGTTATTCTAATGTTGTTTTTAATCTTGCCATACAAACCCTAGTTAGCATACATTTAAGCAGTTTAATATTCGTAGGAAAATAAAGTGCGGAAAATAAACCTACATTATCATAAGGCTTTGGGGCAGATACATAATATAGGTGCGGAAAGTAAATCTACGCTATTACAAAAAAAAACTTTGCAACCTATACAACAATTTCTAAAATTTAAAGTGCAGAATAGTAAATAAATAATCGGAAAAAAATATTAGTAAAATGTTTTAATGTTAGTAGAAAATATTTTAGGGCTAGTGAACCTAATTACTAGAAAGAAAATATATTTTTTTGGATTTTTGGATTGATTTTAATTAGGAAAGCAAATTAAGGGTTAATTTTAATGGTTAATTAACAATTAATTAAAATAAAATAAAAATAAAATATTTTTTATGTCGAAAATAAAATAAAGATTTTTCTAAGGTAATTCTGAAAATAAAATATTTTTTTGTGATTTTTTATGTATTTTAGAAAATATTTTAAATGAATTAAAAATAAAATTGAAAATATGAGAAAATATGTTAGTTTTGCAAAGTGGTAAAAATAAGGTGGGGGTGCCAAAGTTCGAACCCCTGACACTAGGGTTGTCAACCAAAACGCGTTGCCACCTGAGCTACCTGTCATTGGTGTTAGTATAATGAAACAAATATAATATATATTAAATACGAATTTTAAAATATATTAAAAGAAAACGCGTGCAAATGGGGCTTCGTCTTCGATTTGAATTTTCTGGGAATTTTACCCACGACTTTTCCGTGGGTAAACCTATATCGACGGTGCTTGTTCGTAGCTACATCCCTGCAAAAATCAAAACTTAAAAAATACGAATGATAAATGAGATGTGAGACCATAGATCGATTGGAATCGATCCACTAAGCACGATGGTGCCCATGGTTTGGTCCAATTTTGCCTAAAACAGGAAACCTCAAATCGGAGCTTCAAACCCTAGCCATGGTGAATCTCTATTCCTGCACTCAAACTCAAATCAAGCTATACATAAAGCATTGAAATCATGTCAGAAATACAGATATATAGTCAATTCATGTTAAAAATGCATGTATATATGAAATCGATTCTGAAAATATATATGGAAACTAAAACTGTGTTTTTACGTTTTGGAAACTTTGGATCGCTTGTGAATGTTTGGAATGGATTAGAGGAACATGATGAAGTTATTGGAATGCTTGGAACGACTTGAAACGACGCCAAACATGGTATGCAAGTAACTTGAATATCACGGTGTTTTGAGACTTGGCTAGGTTTCTTGGCTGCAAAATTTTCGTCCCTTTATGATCTGAACATGTTAAGTACTTATAGAGGATGGAAAATAGGTCTAGAGATGTGAAGAAAATATATTGCATTGAATGGAAAATATTTGATTTTTCAATCTTTCAAATTTGCATCCAAAGCTTCCAATTTTGTCTCAATCTCATGTCAATCAAATATCTTCAAAATTGATAGCTCTTATTGAGTATCTTGGACTTCAAGAATGCTGAATAATAGGCCTTGCACTTATTGATTTGATTTTTGCATTTTATTTTAATTAAAATTGGATTTAAATGAATAAATTCCAAAATAAATAAAATAAAATAAAATAAAGGGAGGCGTGCAAATGGACTTAGGAGTCATGGATGATCTTAGGAACAAGTTTGGATCACAAAAATGTAGGCCCATTTAGAAGAAATTTGATTTTGTTAAGTATTTCTCTTCATGCACTTCTTCAAATTTCCCAAACTTGCACAAGTTGTATCTTTCTCAATTTTCAACATTTTGAAGTGTTCTTGGACTTTTCAAAAGCTCAATATGTCATCTAAAAACTCCTTTTGGTTTCATCTTAATTGAAGCTTTCATGTTTGTGTACACTTCTTTTGAAAAAGATG
Source organism: Vicia sativa (assembly GCA_021764765.1). Classification (NCBI taxonomy): domain Eukaryota; kingdom Viridiplantae; phylum Streptophyta; class Magnoliopsida; order Fabales; family Fabaceae; genus Vicia; species Vicia sativa. The sequence continues at coordinate 28,048,722 of CM038795.1, read as the reverse complement.
ACTTTTGTTGACTTTTAGAAGGACCTATAATATTTTGATCCATAACTCTCAAATGAAGCATTTTTAGCCAAAGCTTGTGAGACACAAAGTTGTAGAGAATTTAATTCTCTTCAAAATTAGCTTTAGTGGAATTTTTTTTGATAAAGTATGTGAAAATTATGCTTGGTCAAAGTTCTGTTGACTTTTTGTTAAAAAACCCTAATTTAGAAACTTTGACTTTTGATCAAATCTTGAGTTTTCTTGATGAATCAGGATCAACCCTTTATCAAATGATGAATGTGGCTTCAAAATCTTGATGTTTACCAAAAATTATGAAGTTTGACTGTATTTTGATCACAATTGACTTTTTGTCCAATACAACTAATTTTCAACCATCTAAGCAATTGACTGAACAAACTTGAGCTGTGAGGCTTGAAACTTGACATGGTGATACCTTGAGACATATGAGTATGTATGATTATCACTTGAGGCAATAGAAACCATCTTTGACTTGAGAGAATCAAAACCCTACTTGTGGGTTTATTGCTTAGTGTCATACCCCAATTTTTGACCTAAGATACCACCTTACATTATTCACATATGCATCATTGCATCATTAACCAGTTTCAGAACAGGATAGATCGTGCGTGGCTCTAAAAAGTCAAAGTTAGGGTTTTATCAAAATTTCATTTGTACAAGATATAATCAATTAGGGTTTGAGTCTCCACTCACCTCAATTGATCTATCTTAATCAATCATCAACATTTGATCTTCAAATTCCCCAACTTTTTCTCATGATCTACTTTGAATCGACTAATTAGGGTTTTGGTCGAAGATAGTGAATCATTGACTTTTTGCTCAATGAATGACCTATTTGCTTGAAGGTTGATCTCAACATCATCAATGCAACATCTTGACCTAATTTCTTGGTTCAAAACATTGCAAAATTCATGTTTCTTCATCAGACAAATTCTGAATCATCTGATGAAAATTCATCTGCACAAAAAGTCAAACTTTGACTTTTCGTCAAATTTTTCAAGTCTAAAATTTTTCAATCATAAAATCATTTCAAATAATCCATCATGATCATAAAAAATCAAGAAATGTGAAAAAGTCAACAAAAAGTCAAAGTTGGAATTTTTTTTCTAACACTTAGAAAAATTTTCAAGTGTTAAGAAAACATGGTTTTTTCTTACTTTCATGGTCATTTTTCACTTAGATCCATTGTGATTCAGGAAAAACTCAAAACATGAAAGTTGTAGGCCTTGTTACAAGCTTTCCAGAATTTTCAAGAACTTGCAAAAATACTTTGCCTAGCTAGGGTTTTGATTTTGAAACATAGAGCTCCAAAGCCATGGATTTCCAAAATCATGCATCAAAATTACAAGTCATTTTTTCAACTTCTCCTTCTAGAAGCCTTGTCACCATTAAGAGATAGGTTATAACTGATAAATATCAGTTAGCAATGATTGAGATAGGGATTGGATCAAGAAGAAATTTTAACCATGGTTAAAGAAATTAACCAAGTGCATTAAATGCAAAAGATTCCTTCTTACCTCTTAAGCCAAGTTGCAAGCTCTTTCAATTATAACCTTGCCTTGTCATTCAGAATTTTTGGCCTATAAATAAAGGTCATTTCTTCATTCAAAACTACCCCAAATCAATCACAATCCAAGCTTTCCTTCTTTCTTTCTTGATTTCCAAGTTTCAAAGTTCTAAGAAGGAGAATTTTGCAAGTTTTAAGTTTTGCAATTTTTGAGCAAACTTAGGCTTCAAATACTTTCTAAACACCATTAGAAAGTTGTTAGAATCCTCAAGCTAGCCCAAAAACTAGCCAAACTCATAAATCATTTCCAAACCTCATGTATGCACATATTGAGCCATAACTTACAAACTCTCAATCCGCTTGTGCATCTTCCAAACTTTCACTTCAAACACCTTCTATACATCATATAGAAGTAATCTAAATCATCATTTCACCACTGTAAACACAGAATCATGAAAATCGATTCTCACTTCAAGTGATTGTAACTGGAATTGGTCAGAACAATCCAGACCATTTCAAACCAAGGTAAGCATATCAACACCTTCCATAAACATCACTGAAGCTGTAGCAATCATCAAAAAACCTCTAGAACACCTCCAGCAAGAAACACGATTTCAGTTTAAAGAGGTATAAACTTGAACTTTGAACTCTGTGATTTCTAACTTTCAGTTCAAAAAAGGCTTGGCCATTTTGTTTCTGCACTATCACTGAGTAATAACCCTCAATCAATTGCTTAAAATTGTGCTCATACATGATTTCATAATCAAAACTTAGAATTAGGGTTCTTTGTGTTCATACGAAAATTAATGATTCTAAGCTTAAAATAAATGAAATTAAATGTCATAATCATGTTCCTGGTAAAAATTTGAGCAAGTTTGATGTTTGGATCATTTGATTTCACTGAGAAATGAAGAATCCATGGAACCAGAATTTGGAGGTTGAAGAAGATGTTGTTGCACGCGTTTTCTAGTTTCCAGAACTTCAAATTCATGTTTTATAATATATATTTATGGTTAGAGATAAGATAATGGATGTATCACCGCCCCAGCGGTTGCCAGCACGCTCTTAAATCTCTTGCCTTGCCTCAAGGCCCAGGGTTCGAATCCCCCTGGGACCTTTTTTTAATAAAAGGCATCATCAACTTCGATGCTTCCGTAGCACTTCGAGGCTTAACCCTCCGTAAGTACTTCGACATTGCCTAGAAGCTTTCACTTACACCTTTAGAAGCATTTCTAGTGCTTCTACCTCCAGAAGCATCAAGCTTCTAACATTCCTAGAAGCATCAAGCTTCTAACATCTCAAGAAGCAACGTGCTTCTCATCCATCCAGAAGCAGCCAGCTTCTAATATATCCAGAAGCAGCATGCCTTCACACGCTCCAAAAGCAACATGCTTCTAGGCTTCCTTCAGAAGTAGCTAGCTTCTAATCCCCTTTCCCCCAGAAGCAGCCAGCTTCTGATCCCTTCAGAACTCCAACTTCTGAAGCTTTTTCAAAACTTCATTTTTTCAAAACTCCTTCAAAGCAAGGTGATTAAATGACAAGTCAAGCACATAGCTTAGTGGAAAAAATCTTCACTTCTAAGCCAAAAGTCCAAGGTTCAAACCTCCTTAGGACCAAAAACTCTTTTTTATCACTAATTTTCTCAAGTTTTTTTACAACCTTCAACATTTTCAAAAACTAATCAAAATTTCTCATTTTGAGATGATTTTTTGCACACTTGTCATTTAATATACCTATTTTATGATTATGTCAAAAAAATCCAAAAATATTTCCTTTTTGATTATATTTTTATTAAGGTTAAAAATGAGACATTTAAGTATTTTTAATACTTTTCAAAAATGTTTTCTTTCTAATTTTCAAACTTAAATCTTTTTCAAAACTTCTTGTGAATATCCTTAACTTTTCAAAATCATTTTCAAAACCTTTACAAAAACTTTTCAATAAACTTACACACCTTTTTCCATGATCAATTAGATTTAAAGATAAACCAAACCAGATTTCTCCTTGAATTTCTTAATTGATCATGGGTCTCCCTCACGGTGTAAGTCCCAACCCTCCTATGTACATATTCATTTCCTTGTACATAATCACCCTTTCGTGTACATATTCATTTCCTTGTACACATTCAATCGTCTTTGTAAATATTCAAGCATAAACAAATTTTGTTCGTTTGTTTTCATCCGCTTGTTTATACACCGATTCCATTGGTTTTAAGAGGAGCATTATTCCCGGTGAAACTGCTCTTAAACCAATGGGCCTCCCTTAAGGTGTAAGTCCCAAAACCTTGTATATATTCAAGTTACACTTGCTTTAATTGCTTGTTTTATACACTTGTTTATATATTTCCTTCATAAACTCCTGTGAATACACATCACACACTTGTTCATATAACTGTTCAGTTATAACATAACAACTAGTCTAACAACTAGGTTCCCTTTAGCCTCCTCTTGGGCTTTGTACAAGATAACTCATTTATTGAGTTAGCCTCCTCTTAGGCTTCATATAAGAAAACTCACAAGTTGAGTTTAGCCTCCGACTAGGCTTCATATAAGACAACTCCCCTGCTGAGTTAGCCTCCTCTTGGGCTTCGTTCAAAAGAACTCACTCGTTGATTTTAGCCTTCTCTTGGGCATCAAACAAGAAAGAGACCTAGAAATCTCTTAACAGCCTCTTATTGGGCTTCCAATACAAAGAATCACCCGCGCTAGGATACAACCCTGAGAGTATGATTTCCTGGTGAAATCACTCTTGAAATCCTAAGAGGATGGTTTCTCGGTGAAACCACTCTTAAAGCCAAAGCCAGCCTATAGCTTCCTGTTGAGCTTCATACAAGGACCCTCGATGACCCTCAGAATGCCTTCTCTTGGGCTCACAATACAAGGACCCTCAATGACCCTCAAAATGCCTCCTCTTGGGCTTACAATACAAGGACCCCACAGGCTTCTTAAAAGCATCCCTCTAATCCAATCAATTTCTCCTCGAGATTTAGACATTTATCATCTCTATGGAAGAAGTATCTCATCTATCACATCACATACAAAATCAAACACTTTTCACTCTCTTTTCAAACAAAAACATCTTTTAATTGTAAACGATAACGCTTGTACACTCAAGCAAAACACCAAAACTTACAATTAAAGATTCAATCATCTTTCAAACATCTTTCTTAACTCGTAAGTGGTAACGCTTGTACACTCAAGCAAAACACCTAATACTTACGATGAAAGATTCAATCAATCAACCCTTCAAAATGTATGTGATGAAATAGATTAAATACATTTTTCATTAAGATGACATTTGTCTTTGTCTCTTAATAACACCCGTTGCTTCCACTAGCATAAGTGGGAACTACGATTGCTCTGACTTTCTCAACCTCCCTTTGAGAATACGTAGGCACAAGCTCTCATCCTTGGCGAGCATACTTCTTTCTCCCTCAAACCAAACAAAACCATAGCTCCCTTAGATCCGAGCTATAGATGCTCTGATTCCCATTAAGGGATATGTATGCAGAAGATCTCAATGATCTTTGCGAGCACAGTAATAACAAAACTTAGGATCCCACATAACCTATCCTTCTTAAAATCCAAAGGAGAAACTTTCCCAAGAATAGAATAGCAAATTAAAACACACAAACATATCAAAAATATTCATATATATATATAAATAAGGCTATAGATAACTATATATATTTAGGGTGCCACATCTATTCCCTTTATATAACATACCCCATTGCTCAGATCTCTCCCCAATGCATTGCGTCTAGTTCACGCTAGTCGCACCGCATATCATTATTTATTGAGGGTATTGCAGCTTTCCCCTTTTTCATCTCATTTTTCTTGTTTTGGAAACAATAAAGCTTGATGCTCGCGACATCTTTAAAAATAAATCAAAAGAGTAAGTCGTTTCGAGCCAGAGATTCGAATTCCGATTCGATTCCCTCGTTCGTGACTTTTTAACCCGAATAGAAAAAATGGCGACTCTGCTGGGGAGTACGCTAAACTTTTATTTTCAAAAAAAAACAGTGACTCTGCTAAAGAGCACCAAGCTTTTTTGTTTTCAAAAGAATAAAGAAAGGGGTAAAGTTGTCATATATGCATATGTTTGTTTTTCTTTATTGTGTGTTTTAGTTCTCGCGATTTCATCTGATGGAAAGAAATCCTAACCCGGATTTAAGAAACATTTTAAGATCTAGGTTGGGGTATAGTCCTATTAACTTGTGAGAAGTTTCATTACTTACTAAGTTAATTTGAGATCCCTCTCTCAGTGGAGGTTGTCTTGGGAGTATTTGTGTTTAGCAAGTATTTGCGAAGACATTTTGCTTTCAAGGGAACTAACGAAGCTGAGTGGCTGTAGAACACATAACCCATCCTGGCCACTTAGGATGTAGTGCAGAAGCTCTGCAGGTGTAAACTTGGATTAGTTGACATGCGAGACTACGATCAGGCGAGTTTTTCTTGAAAAATATTATTGGACTTCAAGTATTTAACAAATCCGATAATATTTCAAAGAGAAGCGTTGAACCTGTATTATCAGTAGAACATGTTTTGCAGGTGAATAAGCCCTTAGAACTTACCTGCGTTAGGTTCTTATCGTTGGCCTCATGCTCGTGACTTCAAATGCTTGAACATGTGTATAACCACTAACCATGTTTGTATCTTTGTGGCATTCATGCATTCATTCAAAAACTTCAAATTCTCATTTCTCTTCCCATTTCCAAAGAATTTAGAGATTTTTCTTTGTAAACATTTTAGGTTAGAGTGATGGACGTCAGAAGAAGATATACCAAGAAATACAGTTTTAGAATTCCTGATATAGGAAAGTTAAAAGAGTTAGCATCCTTGGTAGAAGATCCCTCGGATTTCAGAAAACGCTATGGAACTCTTTTAACTGTCCTGAACACTAACGTTGATGAAGGACTTCTCAAAACTTTCGTTCAGTTTTATGATTCAGTCTATCGTTGTTTCACTTTCCTTGATTATCAGTTGATGCCTACTTTGGAAGAGTATGCACACATCCTAGGTATCTCAGTGTCAGACAAGGTGCCTTTCAATGGTTTGGAATCCATTCCTGAGCCACCAGTCATTGCAGCAATGACTCATTTAAGGAAATATGAGATAGACAAAAAACTGACTACCAAAGGAAAACTCGTAGGACTAACTTCAAAGTTCCTAATGGAGAAGGCTTTTAAATTTTATGAGGTCGGTAGCATGGTAGCCTTTGAAGCTGTTTTGGCTTTGCTCATCTATGGATTGGTGTTGCTTCCCAACGTCCCAAGTTTCATTGATATCAACGCCATAAGGATCTTTCTGATTGGAAATCTCGTTCCCACTTTGCTTGGTGACACGTATTTCTCCATTCATCATAGGAATCGTCAAGGAGATGGAACTATCGTGTGTTGTGTACCTCTGTTATTCAAATGGATTATCTCACACTTGCCTAAGTCTCCTATCTTCCGCGAAAACAAAAACGGTTGGCATTGGTCTCGAAGACTCATGTCTCTTACTAATGATGATATCCATTGGTATACCTTGGCCAATAATGAGATGGAAATCATTGAAAGTTGCGGAGAGTTTGCCAACGTACCTCTCATTGGTATGAAAGGAGGAATTAACTACAACCCATTCTTGGCAAGACGTCAACTCGGGTACGCCAATTCTAGTAAACCCCTTGGTTTTACAGTAGAAAATTACTTTTATCATGAAGGGGAAGATTCCCAAGGTTTGAAAGCAAGGATGATAAGAGCTTGGCATCACATTCGAAGGAAAGAAAAAGGTGATGCAAGGAATTGTGTAGCCATGGAAATCTACACTTCTTGGGTAAAGAAAAGAGCGAAGGAATTCTGAATGCCTTATGCTTATGAAGAACCCATGTTCCTAGTGGTATCTAAATCTACCACCATTCTCATCGAGACTATGGGAGAGTACCAAGGAGCTTTGGCTAAGATGAGGTTAGAAAAAGAAGCTTTGGAAGACAAGTTTCTTAAGACTGACTTTGAGAATGAAAAGCTTAAGAAGCAGGTCAAAGATCATGAAAAATGCTCTACTTTCAAGATGAATGGCTCATGGAGAAAGATGAGAAGATTCATCGAAAAGATGACGCAATCAAGAGATACATCAAAGAAAGGAAAAGAAAGCTTGAAGAAATGACAACTAGCAATCATGCTCCTGACGATTGGAAAAAAGTCATCAACAAGCTAAAAGCCGAAAAAGCTGAACTGAAAGCTTACTATGGGAAAGAAATCCTGAAGTTGAAGCTACATCAAGCATTTGGGTCTTCATTAGACGAAGACGCTTAATTAGTTAAGATTTATTTTTATCATTTATTTTATCATTGTAAGAGCTATGCTCCAAAAAAAATTGTTGTAATCTTCTTTCAAATATTAATAAAATAAGAGTTTTCCATCCAAATGTTTGCAAGAAATTTCTCTCTTAGCGTAAATTCTTTGGAAATTCTTTTCTCTTTGCATTCATAATCATGCATCATACTTTGAATCTCGAGTTTGTTATTTAGAATCTTATCTTTTGGAATTTTTTCCAGAGAGAAAGATCGTCAAGCTGTCGCGTCTTAGAGTTTCTCGACTACGTTCACAGTCAGCTCGTAGATACAATACTCGTGCAAACAGGAGAAAAGCAATGGAAGATTTTGAACAAGAAAATGTTGAGCTTCGTGGCACAGTGACAACACTTTAGGAAGAGGTGGAAAGACTCACTTCTTTGGTAAGTTCGTTGGTAGCTACACAAAATCAGCAATCAACATTAAACAGTCAAAATCAAGCGACGATTTCAGAGATCACTACTACTCCAGTCTTAGCTGTTGCAGTCAGTAATCCTCTTTTCAGTATGCCAGAAGGTTATCCATGGGGCATGCCTTTCAATTTCGGCATTGGATTTCGTCAACACACTTCTGATGTACAGGCAACCACAATTGAGGTTCCTACTTTACAGAACTCAACATTTACTCCGCAGCACGGAGTAACCATTCCTCAAGTCACTATGCCGGTTTCTCAACCGATCATGACAAACTCAGCTTCTGTAGTTCACGCTACCGTGGACGAAGGAGTCTATCATAACCCAGGCGACAACACGAATCCTCGCAAGTTCAAAGAACCTACTTTTGCCAAACATGATGGTGTTTCCTTTCCAAAAATTCATCTGAAGTCCTATGTTCAGAAGATTCAACCCCACACTGCTGACAGGAAATTATGGATGCATTTATTTCAAGAAAGTCTATCTAGAGCACAGTTAGAATGGTATTATCATCTAGAGAATACTCACATTCATACTTGGAATAAGTTAGCGGATGCATTCTACAAATAGTTCCAGTACAATGCTGAATTGGAACCAACCCGCATGCAACTGCAGAGCATGTCTATGGATCGTGATGAGAAGTTCAATGAGTACGCCCAGAAATAGAGAGATCTAGAAGGCAGAGTCCAGACACCCTTGTATAATAGGGAATTGGTTGACATGTTCATGGGAACGCTGACAGGCATATTCTTCAATCATCTGATTGGAAACTCTTCAACCGGATTCACCGAGCTGATATTGACAGGCGAACGTATTGAAGCTGGAATCAAAAGCGGAAAGATTTTAAGTCGAAACATCTTCAAATGCTACGAAGAGATCTTTTGGTGGGAAGAAAGAAGCTAATGTTGTGTATTGTCAGAAGAACCGTGACAAAGGTGATCGCCGTCAATCTGTGGGGGAAGTCCTGATCTCAAATCCAACACAAGTGCAACCTCAACAAGACAATACACATAGGCAAAACACGCCAAGAAGACAGTTCACAAAGATCAACATGTTGTTGTCTCAAGCATTACAACACATATTGAAAGCAGAGATAATTACTTGGAGGGATCCTTCTCAGCATGTCAACACTTATTCTCCGAAGTACAACCCTAATTCACAGTGTGCATACCACTCTAATAGCCCAGGGCACGACACCAATAACTGTTGGTCCCTGAAGAACAAGATCCAAGACATGATTGAAGCCCGAGAAATTGAATTCGACCCTCCTGTCAAAACTCCAAATGTGATCAATGCACCTATGCCCGATCATGGCAAGAGTACCAATGCCATTGATAACGACTCATATGTCTTTGCTGTGAATGAGTTAACCACTTCCTTGATGATTGTCAAAAAGAATTTTCTACAAGTCGGCTTATTTCCAGGACGTTTTGACAATTATCGTTCCTGCGTGTCTGAGCCTAATGGATGTGCCTGGTTGAAGAGAGGTGTGCAACGCCTAATAGACCGCCGAGAAGTGTTATTCCTAAAAACTTCGTCCATAGAGAGTTTGTGCGAAGATGTTTCCAAAAGCTTGAAAATTGAAGACGTAAGCGACGTTGTACCAGAAGTTTGGGATACCTTGGGGCAGCCAAGTAGGAATTGTGATTTCATGGTAAAGTATACCGCTCCTGTACAAAATCGTAATCAAAGACATCAAGGCAACCGGATGGGGAGATGATGAATATCCCGAAGAATATGTTGATGTGAACACAATAAAGATCACTCATGCCGATCATACTCCCATAGTGGCACCTCTTATTATTACCCCGCCCAGATCAATCCCATATTCCTCTAACAAAGGTATACCTTGGAATTATGGAGCCGAAGTCTACTATTATGGCGTCAAGAAAGAGCCATTGACCATTGAAGACAGTACAGTTGAAGCTACCAGTACTAATGTCGATAATATCATTGGATCAATCAAAGTAATCAGAACCGGAAGAGTATTTTCTCCAGATATTTCTCCTCCAAAAGACACAACTACACCAGTTCGTGTTCCTTCTATTAAACCAACTCCCGAGGCTCAAGGGAAAGAGAAAGTGACTCAACCTGCTCAGACAGTAGTACCAAAGGAAGTTGCTGAAGGCACCTCCAAATAAGAGATGGAGGAAATTCTGAAGATCATTAAGAAGAGCGACTACAATATGGTGGAGCAGTTGGGACAAACCCCATCCAAGATTTTCATGCTACCTCTGTTATTGTGCTCTGAGGCTCATGCTAAGGCCTTGGTGAATTTTTTTGAAGAGTGATCACATACCGCAAGATACTTCTGCTAACCAATTTGAAAGTTGTATTGCTATCCTGACCGCAGACAATGGTTTGGGCTTTTCTGATGCTGATTTGACTCCTGCCGGAAGGAAATACAACAAACCCTTGCATATATCTATGGAATAAAAGGGAACCACATTGTCTCATGTATTGGTGGATATTGGTTATGCTCTGAATGTCTTGCCAAAGAGTGCTCTCGACCGACTTGATGCTAAAGAAGTGGTCATGAAACCCTGCGACATAATTGTAAGAGCTTTTGATGGTTCGAAGAGAATAATACTTGGAGAGCTCAAACTATCGATCAAAGTGGGTCCCCAGACTTTTGACTTTACTTTCTTTGTAATGGACATTCGTCCAGCTTGTTCTTGCCTGCTCGGACGCCCTTAGATATATGGGGCAGGCATTGTTACCTCTACCTTACACCAAAAGTTGAAGTACCCAGTGAAAGGGAAGATTGTTATAGTATGCGGAGAAGAAGAATACATGGTAAGCCATCTATATCAATGAAGTCACCATCAAATGTTTTTTATCTCGCAAAAGGAGAAAGGTAAACGCATCGCGAAAACCTGAAAGGGATAAGACACGGTCTTGCGACCGAGAGATAGGGTAAGGGAATCTATTACGCAAAGGGAAGGTATTAGCACCCCACACGCCCGTAGTACTCTATGGTATCCACTTCTATTTTTTGTCTAATGGGTGTGTTTATATCTATTTATTTGTTTAATTGCTAAATCTGTATAGAGTATGGATGTGAAAAAAAAGGAAAATAAAGAAAACACGAGGAAAAGAAGGAAGTATTTACAAAGTTTGCTCGATCGAGCCCCGTGACAAGATGTCTACGTATTCCCTTGTGCAATGGGAAAGTCAGAGCACCATAGTTCGACTCATATGTTTTGGTGGGTTTTGTGTTTTTTACTTATGAAAAAAAGTTTTAAACACAAAAAGAAAGATGCGCCCGTAGGCGAAAAAGCGTTTGCATTGGTTGGTTGTTTTTACCTTTGGAAAAGGAGTTTGAACCATTGTTAAGTGTTTTGATTTTCAAAAGAAAAGAAAACAAGTTTTAACTTTATTACATGCAAGTATGCAAAAAAGAAGGAAACAAAACAAAAGGGAAACTAACTAGTTCTACCCCTAATGTTATCATGCAAAGTGGCCTTATGGTTGAGGATTAAAGTCTAAGCTCGAAGACTATCCTAACCGAGCAAACCTAAGGAAACTATCCTAACATCCACCTTGGTTGAAGAACCGAGGGATACAAGGAATAGTAACACGATTTGCATGTACCATACAAGACACGGACTAGAACTGTGGGGGACGACTGCCGACCCTTTCCGCTTGCCCATCATATCAATGACTCGATAATTAGAAATATAAAAAGCGGGACTTTGCTTGGTGGTGCCACGTCGGGTGTCCTAACCACTTCTGACCTATGCAAGCACAATTGTAAACACACAATGAAAATCGCCTCCCTATGCACGGAAGAGGACTTTAAACAAACCAAACACAATTAGCAAACAGAAGCACCCTAAACAGGTCTTTAAATAAACCAGAGGGATTCTTGAACATGCTCCAACTACAGAATCCCCATCATGCATCTCTATTCTTACTTATCATGGCAAGGAAAGTGGTAAAACCCTACTTCTCATTCTCTCTAGAAAAGCGGTAAAAGAATACGGTAAACAAAGTAAAGTTAATACCAAACGGATAATAAAAATCCGAAGAGCACTGCAAGCTAAAAATACTCCAGAAAACTTCGAGTAAACTGCCACCAACAAAGCAATAATCAGAAATAGATCGATCAATATAATCCACAAGGTGATATCGTGCAACATGTGCGTATAGCAGACACGTCCTCATAACAATCAGAACATCTACACAAAGGTACATATCCATACAAAATAGCAGAATACGTGTTTCTCGTAATATGAGTAAACACGAAGCAAAGTGCGTTTAAAACGCAAGTAGAACCACGGGAGAAGTGGTGTTTTAGTGTACCAAAATTAGGTACCTAACCAAAATATCCTCAATGTACCTTGCACAAGTTAACAAACACGTCAAAAATAACAAGGAGGCGGGAATATAATTGCATACTCACATCACAAGTCAAAATATGATCCAAATGTGAAGAAATGGAATGTGAACATGTATAGCAACATAAGAATGGAAAATCGGGCAGCCACACACACATAATGAAAAATAACCCATGAACAATAACGGAATCGAGATAAGTCCATCATAATAATCCTCAAATGCAATGCTAAACATAGCTAGAGACCTAGAGTAGTTAGAAACCAAAAATCTACACTAAAATAGCCTAAAATGCATTATTCACAAAGGAATCGAGGCATGAAGTGTAACTTCTAATAGGGGAAGAAACTACCTATACTAAAACTTACATAAACATCTCTAAAGATAGAGGAAAAGATTTCAAATCAAACATGCAAGAGCAATCTAAAAGAACTACACAAATGTTTAACTAGTTCCTAGGAATTGAACTACTAAAGGTTAGCTTTGAAGTTATATTTACAACCCTAATATGAGGTTTACATTTAACTACAATTAAATGGGAGAAAATATCTTAAAGTTTCTAAGAAACACATGGTATTACACTCCTACAATTAGTCGATTCAAATGACAAAGGAGAAACATGCTTTTAAACCCTACAACATAATCGAAACTTGAGAATAAAGAAATTATTGAATTAAATTAGACATGAAATTCTAAAAGTCAGTAGATAAATCATATTAAATTCATATCTTAAAGGCGACCATACAACTTTCACCTCCAGACTATGTTTCAACTACACCAACAATATGGTTGAATATAAAGCATGCATCATGGGTATCAAAGTTGCTATTGACTTGAGGATAAAATTCTTGCAAGTATATGGAGACTCAACTTTGGTGATCAGTCAGATTAAGGGCGAATGGGACACAAAGCATCCAAATTTAATTCTATATCGATAATATGTGTTAAATCTAATCCCCTACTTCGAAGAAATCACTTTCGAGAACGTCCCACGAGAAAAGAGTCAGTTGGCAGACGCGTTAGCTACCATGTCATCTAAGTTCAAAGTCAGATGGGACAACGAAGCTCCTCAAATTACGATTGAAGGACTAGACGAACTAGCATACTGTTGCGAACTTGATATTGAAGGAGTAGATGAGAAACCTCGGTTCTACGAAATGAATACGTATCTCGAGGCTCAAGAATACCCTGAATGAGCATCTGTCAACGATAAGAAGTTCCTAAGAAGATTCTGAGAGCAGGTTACTATTGGTCCACTATGGAGGCTAATTGTTATCGCTATTCCCGATCTTGTCACAAATGCAAGATATACGCAGATAAAGTGCATGTACCTCCAAATCCATTGAATGTTGTGATCTCCCCATGGCCTTTCGCGATGTGGGGCATTGGCATGACTGGAGAAATCAAGTCGACCACTTCTAATGGGCATCATTTCATCCTCGTTGTTATTGATTACTTTACCAGGTGGGTAGAAGCAACTTCATTCACATCTATTACCAAGAATTTTGTGGCTCGATTCATCAAGCATAATCTTATTTATCGGTATGGAGTCCCCGAAAGGATTATCACAGACAACGGTACCAATCTCAATAACAAGATGATCACCGAACTCTACATGCAGTTCAAGATTAAACATCACAACTCTTCTCCATACCGGCCAAAGATGAATGGTGCAGAGTTAGACGAAGATGAATGGCTCCAAACTCGGCTTGACTAGATCAACTTGATTGATGAGAAGCGACTCACAGCCATCTATCATGGATAGATATATCAGAAACGCAAGATCAAAGCCTTCAATAAGAAAGTCAAACACTGAGCATACCAAGTTGGCGATCTAGTAGTCAAGCGCATCATCCTACCATAAGGTGATCCTAGGGGAAGATGGACTCCCACCTATGAGGGACCATTCGTAGTCAAGACAGTATTTTCCGGCGGAGCCATGATACTGAGGACTATGGATAGAGAAGACTTCCCACACCCTGTGAACACGGACATAGTAAAAAAATACTACGCATAAACGAGACCCGCTAGGTCGAATGGCCTAGGCAAAAATAACAAGGTCCTAGTGAACCAAAAGGGTTCGGGCAAAAGTTAGGGACATCTGGAAAGTCAAAAACCTGCAAAGGTGGCTTAGGCAAAAAAGGGTATCCCGGTAGACTGAAAATCCAAAAGGGAGGTCTAGGAAAAAGTTAGGGATTAAAGCGTACGATACGACTATGTCTTGTCAAGATCATCTACTTACACACTATACTACTATCAGCTTCAAATGGCGCAGATCAATTCAATCACCTTCTTCTGGCAGCAAGGAGATGAGATAGTCGAAAATATATGAGCAATAACAGAGTTGAAACTCGACGAGATTGTTTCCACATAGCTTTTAGTATTTTCCAAATGTTTCCAACAATTTCCTCTTAGTAGGGTATTTGTCTCTCTGTATACGAATTGCCTGTCTATAGTCCCCTTTTCAAAATTAATACAATTCCCCTTTTCCAGTTTCAAACTTTTTAATTTTATCTATTTTATTTGCATAAGTTCAATGATTGCTTTGAATGATTATAAGCATTTGACGATAAATATTTGTTCACAAATACACGAAAAGCAAACAGAAACAGCAATTACTACAAACTCTAGGAATTGGGATAACAACCCAAGTCACCAACACATCCTCGTAGAGTCCATTTCACAGAAATATCCGCACAGAATAATCTCTACAATCCCCACAGACCCATCACCCCCCGATTTCCCAACAAGACTACCACTCTATCATCTCCTTTCAACAATGTCCAACGCTTTTGTTCACCATGTTAGTCCCCAAGCAGTGATCCTATCGAGCAGTGATCCTATCAACTCATCATGTTAGTCCCCGAGCAGTGATCCTATCAACTCATCACGTTAGTCCCCGAGCAGTGATTCTATTAACTCATCACGTTAGTCCCCGAGCAGTGATCCTATCAACTCATCACGTTAGTCCCCAAGCAATGATCCTATCAACTCGTCATGTTAGTCCTCAAGCAGTGATCATATCAACTCATCACATTAGTCCCCGAGCAGTGATCGTATCAACTCATCACATTAGTCCCCGAGCAATGATCGTATCAACTCATCACATTAGTCCCCGAGTAGTGATCGTATCAACTCATCACATTAGTCATCGAGCAGTGATCATATCAACTCATCACATTAGTTCCCGAGCAGTGATCGTCTACATTGTCATGTCAGTTCTTACGCAGTAAACGTCATCCTTGTTACATTGGTCCCGGAGCAGTAACCAATCATCAACCAACTTATTATGTCAGTCTCCAAGCAATAATAGGTTATACGGGATCACATCATTCCCCAGCAAGATTTGTACACGAGATGTTCATCCCCAACTAAGTATCTCTCAAGGATTACCATTCTCCGGTAAAATCAGTATCCAGGCCTGAAACTCGGTCAGATAGTGCTTCAGAGGAATCCATATCTCTTGTTCCCCAATCAGGGTCTCTAAAAACTACATCCCTGTTAGTGTTTTAAGTTGGCATTACTTTTTGGTAAAACTAGGCTATGGCAATGTCTTGATAAATGTCATGACATTCAGAGATTGAAGATAAATCCTACTTGACAAGGATGTTTAAAGTACAGCTCGGAACTGGAAGATAAAAGTTGTGCTGGAATTCTGCAGAAAACAGTCTGATGTCATAACAGATGTTATGACATTCAGTGTGACATTCTGTTCTGCAGAATCTGTTTTTCCTGAGACTTTTCAGGAAGTTTGTTGAGCTGCTGCATTATGTTTTTCTGTTATTAAAATGTATGCTCACGTGGCTGCTAGGTTAATCTTAGTTAAACCTAAATTGGTTGTTGATAAGACCAAGTTTTTAGGATTAATTAAGTGAACCCTAGCTATCTTTATGGAAGCCCAAAAATGAAGTTTCAGGACTGCTTCTATAAAAGGAATAGAACCCTTACACTGCTGTTGCACCCTTGGAATGTATTGAAGATTTAGAAGCTTGTTATTTGTGTAATTCTAGTTTCTCTTGTGAGCCAAGCAATTATCAATTGATAAATGCCTTGGACTAGGATTTGTTTGTAAGGGTAGTTTATCACTCAAAGCTTTGAAGCACGAGTGTTTGTCTCTTGATTAAAGTTTTGAAGCAAAGTCAAGATAGTTTATTGAAGTGTGTCTTCACAATTCAATTATTAAATAGGTTGATATCACTGCTGTGATTGAGGGGGGAGTGAGTAGGAACTCAGGTCTAAGTAGGACTTAGATTGAAGTTGTATTGGGTATGTCTTAAGTGAAGGAGATAAACTGGTTGGTTTATTCCTGAATTAATTCTACTAATAGTGAATTTCCTCCCTGGCTTGGTAGCCCCCAGATGTAGGTGTAGTTAGACACTGAATTGGGTAAACAATTTATTGTGTTCTTTACTGCTGTTTGAATTTAGTTTGTGTATTGTTAACAGAATGTCAGATACTGTGTCATAACATTCTCTGTGACATCAAGTATCTGCTGCCAGGAATTTCAATTGGCATCAGAGCAGGCACCCTGCCTGTTATTTCTGGGTGATATCTAAGGATAATAGTTTCTGGCATAATGGATAAGGAAGGAGGTTTTGGAGGTAGACCACCTATACTGGATGGGTCTAATTATGATTACTGGAAACCTCGTATGGTTGCTTTTTTAAGATCAATGGATATTAAAGCGTGGAGAGCTGCTGACAAAGGTTGGAAACATCCCACCAAGCTTAAGAAAGATGGGACTACGGTCTTGAAACCTGAGGAAGAATGGAGCAAAGAGGAAGAGGAGCTAGCACCGGGGAACTCTAAAGCATTGAATGCCATATTCAATGGTATTGACAGAAATATCTTCAGACTAGTTCATCAATGTGAGTTGGCCAAGGATGTTTGGGACACTCTCAAAACTACTCACGAGGGGACATCCAAGGTGAAGATGTCAAGACTTCAGATGCTCACTACCAAATTTGAGAATTTGAAGATGAAAGAAGATGAGACTATTCATGAGTTTCACATGAATATCTTGGAAATTGCCAACACATCAGGAGCACTTGGTGAAAAGATGTCAGAAGAAAAGATGGTGAGAAAGATTCTCAGATCCTTACCTAAAAGATTTGCAATGAAAGTGACTGCAATAGAGGAGGCTCGGACATCAAGACCTTGAAGGTTGAAGAATTTATTGATCTCTTATGACTTTTGAGACGGGAATCGGTGAAACTGTGACAAAAAGAAGAGCATAGCACTTGTATCCAATCAAGAAGGATGCAAGGTGGAAGATGAAGAGAAGATATCCGAAGCTATAGCTATGCTTGGAAGACAGTTCAACAAGCTCATCAAGAGGATTGATCCAAAGTCAAGGTCAAATGTCAAGGACATTCCATCTGACATCAGCAGATCTTATGATTCTAGCAGAAGATCCAAGTCAGAGGAAAAAGGGAGTCAAGGCAGTGGAATCCAATGTCATGGATGTGAAGGATATGGACATATTAGAGCTGAATGTCCTACCTTCTTAAGAAACAAAAGAGAGGAATGACTCCACTTGGTCTGATGGTGAATCAAGTAGTGACTCTGAAGAGGAATCAGCCAAACTTGTCACTGCCCCTTCTGAAAGTTGCAATTCAGATAATGATTCTAGTGATGAGGAAGTAACCTTTGAAGAAATTGTTGATACTTACAAGAAGTCGTATCGTAAGTGGTGAAGTATGTCAAGAAATGAAAAATGTAAAAAGTCGATTGAGAAGTCGGAGGCTTAAATGTGAAGTCGAAGTCGAGAAGAAGGAAAATACAACACTATAAGTCATCTCAACAAAGGAAATTATAGTGTTGAATTCCAAGCTTGATCATATGACTAAGTCCGCCAAGATGTCGACTCATCGGACCGATAAGTTGGAAGAAATCCTTCACCTTGGTCAAAATGCATGGAATAAGCATGGTCTAGGATACGTGGTCGGAAGGAACTTGTTAGTGACAAGAAAAGAAGAGGTATGGGAAACCAAGGTCAAAGCAGATGTCACAACATAAAACAGAAATGTTTCGCCCAGGCATGTGGTCAAAGAAATTTGTCGACAACAAGAAGAAGAATGCACCTAATAAGCCAATGTCAAAGCAGATGTCACAAAGATTGGGTCAACATCGATCATAGAAACATGAATAATAAGTTTCAAAGATGGAGATGTCACCATTGTGGAAGGTTTGGACACATAAAACCCTTCGCTATAGGCTACATGGATACCCCAATCGACTCCTATGTTAAACCTAAAACAAAGAAGGTACCCTACACTCAAAAGTGGAAGAAGAGGATCAAGCATTGATAGCTCACACTTCCCTTAGAGTGTCCGCCAAGGAAGATTGGTACTTTGACAGGTGTTCCAAGCATATGATCGAATAAAAACCCATCAATAATGTCAAACCTCATTCTACCATTTTGTTACTTTTGGAGATGGAGCTAAAGGAGAAATCAAGGGTGTTGGAAACTTGGACTGCTCGAGTTCCAAACCTAAATGGAGTGTTGCTGGTTAAAGGCTTGACTACTAACCTCATAAGCATAAGTCAACTATGTGATATGGGATTCAAAGTCAACTTCACTAGGTCTGAATGTCTTGTAATCAATAATAAACAAGAAGTAGTTATGAGAGGAGTCAGATCAAAGGACAACTGCTACATGTGGGAATCGAGACCAAACTGCCTTCTATGTGCCCTATGCATAAAGATGAAAAAGAGGTAAAATTGTGGCACCAAAACTTGGTCATCTACATCTCGGAGGAATGAAAAGATCATCTCTATGGAGGTCGCCGAGGGATGCCAAGACTCCATATTGATGAAGGGGGTCTGTGGTGAGTGTCGTTGGAAAGCAAACGAATGTCACACCCAATGTCTGACATCCGACCACTCTAAAGTGTCGAGCCGCTACACATGGATTTGATGGGCCTATGCAGTTGAAAGCCTTGGTGGAAAAAGATATGCTTATGTTGTTGTGGATGATTTCTCTAGATTTACCTGGATAAACTTCATCAAAGAAAAATATGATGTGTTTGATGTTTTTAAAGAATTATGCAAAAGACTTCAAAGAGAGAAGGAAAGTTGTATTGTCAGAATAAGAAGTGATCATGGAAAGGAATTTGAGAACAGCAAGTTTGATGAATTCTGCTCCTCAGAGGGAATCAATCATGAGTTTTCTTCTCCTATAACACCTCAACAAAATGGGGTTGTAGAAAGGAAGAATATGACTATACAGGAATCTGCCAGAGCAATGATTCATGCTAAGAAACTTCCTATTCATTTTTGGGTTGAAGCTATGAATACAGCTTGCTATGTTCACAACAGGGTCACCTTAAGAAAGGGAACATCCTCCACCCTGTATGAACTATGGAAGGGAAGAAAACCAACTGTGAAATATTTCCATGTGTTTGGCAGCAAATGCTATATTCTGACAGATCGTGATCAAAGGAGAAAGATGGACTCTAAGAGTGATGAAGGCATTTTTCTGGGATACTCTACTAACAGCAGAGCATATAGGGTATTCAACTCCAGAACCCAAGTTATGATGGAGTCTATTAATGTCATTGTTGATGATCATCATCAGGACCACAATGTCCCATGTGATGTTGAGACATGGTTTGAGACATCACCACAAGTACCTGATAGAGATGATGTACCTGCACCTACTTCACCAAAATCTAAACCAGAGGAAGCCAACAAAGATCCTTCCATCAGAATTCAAAAAGTTCATCCAAAGGAACTCATCATTGGAGATCCAAACAGGGGTGTCATTACTAGATCCAGAGAAACTGTCTCAAACTTTTGCTTTGTGTCAAAAATAGAGCCAAAAAATGTCAAAGAAGCTCTAAGTGATGAATTCTGGATTGGAGCAATGCAAGATGAATTGAACCAGTTCAAGCAACATGAAGTATGGGAGTTAGTTCCTAGACCAGAAGGAACAAACATCATTGGCACAAAGTGGATCTACAAGAACATGTCTGATGCAGAAGGGGTAGTCACAAGAAATAAAGCAAGACTTGTTGCTCAGGGTTACACTCAAGTTGAAGGGATTGATTTTGATGAAACTTTTGCTCCAGTGGCTAGACTGGAATCAATCAGACTACTACTAGGGGTTGCTTGCATTCTGAAATTCAAATTATTTCAGATGGATGTGAAAAGTGCCTTCCTAAATGGCTACTTGAATGAGGAGGTATATGTAGAATAGCCTAAAGGATTTATGGATCCAAGTTTTCCTGATCATGTCTACAAGTTAAGGAAAGCCCTATATGGACTAAAGCAAGCTCCTAGGGCCTGGTATGAAAGGCTGACCAAGTTCCTTATTGACAAAGGATACATGAAAGGAGCCTTGGATAAAACTCTCCTTGTCAAGAATGAAGGAGGAAAGATAATGGTGGCTCAAATTTATGTTGATGACATAGTATTTGGAGGAATGTCAGACACAATGGTGAAACATTTTGCCAATCAAATGCAAGCTGAGTTTGAAATGAGCCTCATGGGAGAGTTGACTTATTTTCTTGGACTGCAAGTCACACAGATGGAAGACTCAACATTCCTTTCATAGAGCAAGTATGCAAGGAATATTGTCAAGAAGTTTGGAATGGAGAATGCCAGCCATAAAAGGACTCCTGCTCCCACACATTTGAAGTTGTCCAAGGACACAAGTGGTGAAAAGGTTGATCAAAGTTTGTATAGAAGCATGATAGGTATCCTGTTGTACCTAACAGCCAGTAGACCTGACATTGCATTTGTTGTTGGGGTATGTGCAAAGATACCAAGCTGAACCTAAAGTAAGTCACATCAACCAGGTGAAAAGAATTCTGAAGTATGTGAGTGGAACTTGCAATTATGGTATCCTGTATTCTCATGGATGTGAACCAATTTTGTCTAGTTATTGTGATGCTGACTGGGCTGGTAGTGTTGATGACAGAAAAAGCACTTCTGGAGAATGTTTCTTCTTGGGAAATAATCTTGTTTCTTGGTTCAGCAAGAAGCAAAACTGTATGTCCTTGTCCACTGCTGAAGCTGAATACATAGCAGCTGGTAGCAGTTGTTCTCAAATGGTCTGGATGAAGCAGATGCTGTCTGAGTACAATGTCACACAGGATGTCATGACATTGTACTGTGACAATCTGAGTGCTATTAATATTTCAAAGAATCCTATACAACACAGTAGGACTAAGCACATTGACATTAGACATCACTTCATCAGAGACCTTGTGGAAGAGAAAGTGATTAAATTGGCCATGTAACCACTGAACTTCAACTGGCTGACATTTTCACTAAAGCTCTTGATGCTAGTCAGTTTGAAAATTTAAGGAGCAAACTGGGTATTTGTCAATATGAGGAATTGTAGCAATTAAGATTGCTTACAAGGAATGGAAGAGACCTTTTATTTCAATTAATTATAAGTGGGTCATTTAATTATTTTCCCCTTATTTTTAAAAGTTTCAAGAATAGGAAGAGACTCCTCCATATAATAGCCTCTTCATTTGAAAGTATCATATCCTCTTCTTCCAAAAGATACTCTCAAACTCTCTGTTATTCTTGTTCTCATTTTCTCAACATATCTCAGCAAAATATGTCTTCATCATCTTCTTCATCCCAAGACTCTGACTGTTCATCTCCTACCATCGCTGAGATTAGGGCAAGCGCTGCAGCCTTGAATGTTGAACCTGTGAAGGTCTCTCCTCAGCGTTCAATGGCAACTGACTCTAAGAAGACCAAGAATCTGCATGCAAGGAATACACGAAGGTCATCAGCTTCACCCTCTGGTAAGATCTCTGAATCATCCTCATTTGTTCCTCCAGAGATAGCAAATAGAGAAGGTACTATGTATGTGCAAGAAGCCATTTCTAGGATAGTCACCCGGATCCTAAACAAAAACCACTCTGTTCCTGGAGTTTCTGTTCCCCTTAACCAAGAGTCTGCTAGCCCTAGTTTAGCAGCTGATCCAGATGTCACAAAGAATGTCAAGACATCTGATGATCATGTCAAGCAAACTCCTGTGGATCTTGATATTGATACTCCAGTTGGTATCTCTGGTTCTCAAGTTGAGAAGATGACCAAAGCTGGAACTTCTTCAAAGAAGTATAGAGTTAAATCTGTTGGTGGTAGCTCGAGACCCAAGAGGACACCAATTGCCAAGAAGAGGAAGGCTCATGAACCTTCAGAGTCTGATCAAGATTCTGGTTTCAAGATTAAGGCTGAAGTGGTAGCTGGTAATGTTGCTGATGATGTTGCTCACAATGATAATGCTCAAAGTACTTCTTCAGGAAAGGAGAGCAACTGATCTGTTGCTGTGTTGCTTCTGTCTATTGTTTCCTGTTCTTATTCTGCATTTCCCATTTTTTTTGGATGACTGTAATTTTTGTTGACAGAATAGTAATCCTTTGACTGAGATATAACTGTAAACATTGTGCTGGTACTTTTCTTCATATATGATTGAATGATTGGGGCACTTGTACTGTTTTCTTTGGCCCCTTTGTGGCTAAAAAGGGGGAGAAGAACTATTGTGGGAAACTGTATTGGGAAATTGGGAAACTGTATGGAAATTTAAATTTGTATATGGGCAATTGTGGGAAATCTGTATGGGTAGAATTTATCTTATCTCTAGGTTCTAGTTTCTTTAAGCTTAGGATAGCTTAGAACTAGTTTTTCTTCTGCTGCATAGGTACTCTGATGACTTAAGTAGTTTTAGCCAAAAATGTGCCAAAGGGGGAGTTTGTTAGTGTTTTAAGTTGGCATTACTTTTTGGTAAAACTAGGCAATGGCAATGTCTTGATAAATGCCATGACATTCAGAGATTGAAGATAAATCCTATTTGACAAGGATGTTTAAAGTACAACTCAGAACTGGAAGATAAAAGCTGTGCTGGAATTCTGCAGAAAACAGTCTGATGTCATAACAGATGTTATGACATTCAGTGTGACATTCTGTTCTGCAGAATCTGTTTTTCCTGAGACTTTTCAGGAAGTTTGTTGAGCTGCTGCATTATGTTTTTCTGTTATTAAAATGTATGCTCACGTGGCTGTTAGGTTAATCTTAGTTAAACCTAAATTGGTTGTTGATAAGACCAAGTTTTTAGGATTAATTAAGTGAACCCTAGCTATCTTTATGGAAGCCCAAAACTGAAGTTTCAGGACTGCTTCTATAAAAGGAATAGAACCCTTACACTGTTGTTGCGCCCTTGGAATGTATTGAAGATTTAGCAGCTTGTTATTTGTGTAATTCTAGTTTCTCTTGTGAGCCAAGCAATTATCAATTGATAAATGCCTTGGACTAGGATTTGTTTGTAAGGGTAGTTTATCACTCAAAGCTTTGAAGCACGAGTATTTGTCTCTTGATTAAAGCTTTGAAGCAAAGTCAAGATAGTTTATTGAAGTGTGTCTTCACAATTCAATTATTCAATAGGTTGATATCACTGCTGTGATTGAGGGGGAGTGAGTAGGAACTCAAGTCTAAGTAGGACTTAGATTGAAGTTGCATTGGGTAGGTCTTAAGTGAAGGAGATAAACTGGTTGGTTTATTCCTGAATTAATTCTACTAATAGTGAATTTCCTCCCTGGCTTGGTAGCCCCCAGATGTAGGTGTAGTTAGACACTGAATTGGGTAAACAATTTATTGTGTTCTTTACTGCTGTTTGAATTTAGTTTGTGTATTGTTAACAGAATGTCAGATACTGTGTCATAACATTCTCTGTGACATCAAGTATCTGCTGCCAGGAATTTTAATCCCCAAGCAGAAATCAAAAACCCCCGGCATAACATACCCATCTTCTTCAAGAAGGATATAATTTGAAATACCACATCTACATTCATACACCATTTATAAAAAAATCATAACATGTGCATATATCATCCATGAGCATCATTACAAACGTACATGCATCATAATATGCATATAACTAATCTCGTTCTCTCAGTTTAATTTCTCAAACATGTGAAAATTATCCGCAAACTCCTAGACAACAGGTCAAAGATTAATGCCCGAACCAAGATGGGAAAACTACCTAAATGACCAGACGAGCTTACCAACAGACAAAGGGATATAGATTAATAACCGAAACAAGATAGGAAAACTATCTACATCCTGATGAATACTCATTTCAGATAAAGCCAAGACGAAGGTTTATTTTGACTCTTTCTTATCATCAACTACTCCAAATGGCATCTTTAAGCCCATCTCCGACTACACATGGTCATCTCTCCACCTGCAGAATGCTGCATATCTAGTTAAAAATCAATATATACCAATAACCTCATTCAAGGACGAGCATGGAGTCTAACGTACGACTCGCTCCCTAACACCAACTTCTCCAAATGACATCTATAAGCCCATTCCAGTTCATTGTCAACTAATGATCTCATTCCATACACCAGCGAGTGCAAATTTTCAAGTGTACTCGAGTGTTCAATCATCTTCTACCTTCAGGTCACAAAAGGTAAGCATACCAATCTAACCCTTCAGGTACAAGAGGATTGAACAGGGGCAAATGTTATACCCAAAATTTGCCCTCCTATTTTTTCAAGTCAATCCATATCTCCATACTCAAGAATTTCTCAAGGGTTGACCAGATGAACCCTCTCCTAAGCAATCAACCCACAATTAGGGTTATGATTCTCTCAAGTCAAAGATGAGTTCCATTGTCTCAAGTGGTCATCATACCTCCTCATAGGTCTCAAGGGATCACCATGTCAAGTTTCAAGCCTCACATCTCAAGTTTGCTCAGTCAATTGCTCACATGGTTGAAAATCAATTGTATTGGACAAAAAGTCAATTGTGGTCAACATACTGTCAAATTTCATCATTTTTGCTCAACATCAAGATTTTGAAGTCACATCCATCATTTGATCAAGGGTTGATCATGATTCATCAACAAAACTCAAGATTTGATCAAAAGTCAAAGTTTCTAAATTCAGGTTTCTTGATAAAAAGTCAACAAAACTTTGACTAGGAATAACTCTCACATACTTTATCAAATTTTTTTTCACCAAAGCTCATTTTGAAGAGAATTCAATTTTGTACAACTTTGTGTCTCAAGAGCTTTGGCCAAAGATGCTTCATTTGAGAGTTATGGATCAAGACATTATAGGTCATTCTAAAAGTCAACAAAAAGTCATCTTTTTCAAAAGAAGTGTACATGAGCATGGAAACTTCAATGAAGATAAAACCAAAAGGAGAGTTTATAGGACACATTGAGCTTTTTAAAAAGTTCAAGAACACTTCAAAATGTTGAAAATTGAGCAAGATATAACTTGTGCAAGTTTGGGAAATTCGAAGAAGTGCATGAAGAGAAATACTAAGCAAATTCAATTTTTTTTCCAAATGGGCCTAAATGTTTATGGTTCAAACTTGTTTCTAACATTGCCAAGGACTTCTAAAGCCCATTTGCACACCATGCTTCCAACTATTTTATTTATTTTTGAATTAATTCAATTTAATTCAACTTTAATTAAAATCAAATGCAAAAATCAAATCAATAAGTGCAAGGCTTATTTTCCAAGCTTCTTGAGGTCCAAGATACTCCTTGAAAGCTGGCAATTTCGAAAATACTTGATTGGCAAGATATTGAATGTGATTGAATCCAACAAAGTTAATATTTGGTGCAAACTTTCAATAAAATATCTCAACATCAATGCAAGATATTTCTTCCATATTTTTTTACCTAATTTCAATCCTCTATAAATATACAACACCTTCAGATCACAAGGAGACGAAACCTTTGCCTCCAAGAACCCTAACAAAACTCAAAAAATTCGTGTCATTCAAGTAACTTGCAGCCAGTGTTTTGGATCGATTCAGGCCAAACAAAGCTTGCCATCACGTTCCTTGATCCTCTCTGATTCATTCCAGACGTTCATAAGCCATCCATACATCCAGAAACACGAAATTGCACATCACGGTTTGCTCTTAAAAATTTAAAATCGACTTCAATGTTTCACGCATTATAAATATAATTTGATTGCATATTCATGTTTGTTTTGATGTTTGGAATGTTTCTGTAGGGTTCGATTTAAGCTTAGATGCAGGAACCAAGATGTGCCATTGTTAGGGTTCACGAGCTTCAATTGGGGCTTTTTGATTTAGGTAAAATTGGATGAAACCAATGGCACCATCGTGTTCAGCGGATCAAATTGGATTGATTCGTGGTTTCCAAACAAATTCATATTGCGTATTTTGGGATTTATGATTGTGCAGGGATATAGCTACAGACGTTATCCGTCGGTATAACCTTTACCCACGAAAAGGTTGTGGGTAAATTCCCCAGAAAATTTGAAATGGGGACGATGACCCCTTGGCGCGTTTTTGGTTTGAATGGGTTTCAGGAAACTATTTTCTTTTATATTATATTTGTTTCGTTTTACTAACAACAATGGCAGCTAGCTCCGTTGGCAAGGAGGCGTGTGTGTGACCTGAAAGGTATGGGTTCGATCCCCAGCGAACCCCTTTCTTTTTCTTCCCTTTTCTTTTCTTTTATTTTCTAACATATTTCCTTTTCTATTTATTTATTTTTAATTTATTTTCTTTTAAACTATTTTCTAAAAATATAAAAAAAACATAAAAAATTAATTTAATTTCAGAATTTGGTTAATTAAACATTTAATTAATTGTTGACATAAAAATAATTTATTTTTCTCATAATTTAAATTATTTTTCATAATTAGTTGTTAATTAACTTAGAATTAGGTTTTATTAATTAAAATCGATTTCAAAAATATCAAAATATATTTTCCTTTTACAATTAGGGTTTAGATGTTTTTTCATATCATTAGACATTTTTCTTTCAATTTTTTTACTTTATTTCGCATTTAAATATTAGAAATCGATGTATAGGTCGCAAGGATATTTTTGTAATAACGTAGATTTATCTTTCCTGATTTACTTTCCACACCTCTCGTTATGTATCTGCACCAAAGCCTTGTAATAGCATAGGTTTATTTTTCGCATTTACTTTTCGCAACTCTATTATAAACTGTATATAACTGCTTAGATATATGCTAATTAGGTTTGCATGGCAAGACTAAAATCAACCGTTAGATCACCCTAATTTCCAAGATTAAAATATCTGAATCAAACACACTTATCACACTTGCACCCTCTAGGGTAATCTCTCTTGTTGCCTTTCGAATACAATGGTCATGTCCCTTGAACGTAGGGGTACCGTTAGCAAAGTCCATCAGTTAAATCATCACAAAGATCATAATCCCTCGATGTTGCGTACGAATATATGATCTCGTCCCTCGGTTGTTGCCTATGAACAAGTGATGATCGTCCCTTCGAATTGCTAAGGTATCCCTACATGTTGCCTTCAATGACCATACGATGATCCTACGATTGTCCCTTCACACCCAACGGATAAAGTTACCTACCAATTAATGGTATGGATAGCCTTATTCTAAAGGAGAAGGAAAAATAACAAGAAACGACCAATCTAAATAGGTAAATAAGACTCTATTGCTTGCTCCAATCAACAAATACTTTTCACACCTCACACTATTTTCAAAAACAATTTTCCAAACAAACACTTTGTATACATTCCAGCGAGAATCATTACAAAGTTAAACATTTTCCAAACAAATATTTTCAAGCACTTCGTATACATTCCAACGAGAATCATTACGAAGTCAAAGCGAAATACTTTTCAAGTACTTTTCAAAATACTTTTTAAATCACACAAACACATCAAGCAAATTTTCAAAAGTGAACTAAACAATTAAGAGCCCGTAGATAACTATGGATGTAAAGGGTGCAAATACTTTCCCTTTTCATAATTATCTCCCTTACTCAGAATCTAACAAAGGTCTTTCCTGTTATTTTCATCTTTCCTTTATTGGATAAAAGAAAAGTCGGTGGCGACTCTTGCTATCCGCAACATTTGCGATAAAAAGCAAAACAAACAAGCCAGTTCTCCCACCGTGTTACAAGTTCCCTATTCTGACCCTCCACGCTTTGTTTGGAGTTCGCTTCGTCATGCGCTGATACTCGCACTCATATACTCTTCACACTTGGTAATTAAATACCAAGGCGTGAACCTTGTTCCCACAGGTGAAAGCTCCTGGTTGACTCAAATGATTCTCCCTTCTTGGCTATGGTCTTTCACACTGAAAGAAGGCTCCTGGTTGAATCGGGTGACGCGCCACCCTTAGCTATGGTCTTTCTTTCCCCCCTCCCCAAGCTTCCATGTAGCATTTGTTTGTGCATTGCATTGTTTGTGTGTTTTTTCCATTATGATAGTCATCCATGTATGTCAACATAGGTAGATATTCTCTTTTCATTCTTGATTTAGGGCCACCTTTGTATGATAACATTAGGGATAAAGCTAGTTAGTTCCCCTTAGATGTTTTTCTTCCTCTTTTGCATATTAAAATTAAAACTCTTTCTTTATCAAATTTCAAAACATGTTAATAAATTCAAATCCTTTCGTTAAGGTAAAAACAATCCACCAACTGCAAACCATTTTGTCTTCGTATCTTTTTCTATGAAAACCTTTTCGATAAGGATGTCGCTTTCAAATCCGAGCGAATTGTTAAGTGTGCAAGCGACCGATCATGAGACTTTTGATAAGCTGCAACGCAAAGCATGAATTGCAATTGTAAGGATGCAAAATGGAATTTCTCATAAAAAACATTGCAACCCACCAAATTTTTTACGGAGAACTTCGTAGTGCTTTGATCCCTAATTGCACGAATGGGGTACGTAGGCACTAAAGGTTCGCAACTGCGACAAGCACGACTAAAAAATATTTCATTTTGTACATAATACTTTGCATTCATTCATTGTGCCTTAGGCATAGGTTGTAAATAGATACACACACCCGTTGGATAGAAATTAGGAGTGGATACCATAGAGTACTACGGGCGTGTGGGGTGCTAACACCTTCCCTTCGCGTAACTGACTCCCTTACCCGATCTCTTGGTCAAAAGACCATCATTTCTCCCTCTCAAGTTTACTCGATGTTTTCTTTTCCTCTCGTAGGATAAAAAATGTTCGATGGCGACTTCATTGATATTCTATCCGATGATTTCACCAATAGTTTCAACATACCTCAGATTATTCTATCATCAACATCATTCTCAAAACCAGATAATGCAAACACTTCCTCTTTAGCTTGATCCTTCTTTGGCTTGTCACACTTGTTACTAATGTGCCCTTGTTCACCATAATTGTAGCAAGTCACACTCGAACTAACCTTGCTTGCTCCTTCTTTGGCTTGTCACACTTGGTACTAATGTGCCCTTGTTCGCCATAATTGTAGCAAGTCACACTCGAACTAACCTTGCAATCAACAGATTTGTAACATGGCTTGCAACATTTGAAACAATTCCCAAAATCCTTTCCACATTCAAAAGCACGATGCCCTTAGACACCACACTTGAAGCACTTAATCAAAGTAGAAGCTCATCCCCCGCTTGGCTTCTAGGCATAACCAACTTGTTGTTTCCTCTTGTCATTACACATCTTCCAACAAAATTGACATTTTCATCTCCTTTCATTCAAATTGGGCCTTAGACTTGAAATTGAGTTCAAATTGGGCCCCATTCAAATTTATCAGTGTTAGAAATGTAGGAATTACAAGGTCATCGGTAACCGTGCGAAATTTGGAATCTGGCTCAACAAAATAAAAGTTGGGGCTAAAAATTGTGGCGCATGGCCTAAAGAAGGGACGCAATCAGATAAGCGAAGAAGAAGTTATGAATTTTTGAACATTCATGGACACAGAGCCAAATTGGTAAATGCTGAATTTTTATTTAATTTCTCCGTCCAGCATGGAAAGAACGCCTCAAACAAAAAATTTCGGATCAAAATTCGAACTCGAGGTCTAAAGCAAAGTCGAAGATAACAAAATTTGTTCAATTATGCTGTCGGAACCGTCACGATACGATAAAAACCCAAGGAGATATGAATTTTACAATATCGAGAAACAATTAGACAAAAATTTGGTTCAGCTCAAATATTTCTTCATTAATCCATAATTTCGGGGACCTTCCTCAAAGAATCAGTTCTCGGCACGAACATATGAAATGAAGATGGAATCGAGAAATTTTTTTGGCTACTAGAATCACTCGAATACGGTATTTCAATCAAAAGTTATGCAATTTTTAGCGTCTCCGAAAACAAGGTTCAACCAGAAAAATTTGTTTACGGCTTTTTGAAGATCAATTTTTCGGAGACCTTCTTCATAAAATTAGCCTTCGGCCCGAACACCAAAAGTGAGGGTAATATCAAGGTGAACCCGATGATCAAAGAATAAGCCAAAAATACCAATCATGGCGAGACTTACGGATTTCTGAGCGCCCGAAAAGTAGATAACCCGCAGATAAAATGACTTTCGTTTCAGGGAAATTAAATTATTCGGAGGCTTTCCTTGATGAATTGGCTTCCAGCCCGAACATGGAAGATAAATATAATATCGAGACAATTACAATGCATGTGGAATCAACTCAAAATTGTATCCCGATTGACAATTGCGAATATTTGAGCCCGAACCAACGAAAAAATTATTGTGCCCCTGGACTGTCTTAAATCAACCAAACACTTAGTTTCTCCACTATTTGAAGCGTATTAAAATACATGAGAGTCTGACATGGAGATAGCTTGACTGATCATTGCATTGATAGCTTGTGAAACATGCGAAACACATTCAAACCTTACAAAACCAAAGCTATGTTCTATCACGCGGTATAACAAAACGACCTCTTCTTGTGAAGATTTCGAAGAGAAAAGCCTTGACCTCATAACCACTAGTCGATTGAGGATGTATGAGATGTTAAATGACCTAATGGAGAACACGTGTAACACCTTTCCAATACAAAGGAATTTTTCACGATTATTTAAACGGATAATAAGAGTATATAACCAACAAGGGCGTCGTATCTTCATAAAAACATCATAACAAATGTACCATGCTCCGTAACACGGGTTGCAATAACTATACACCAGATAACATGCATTTAGCTTCTCCAAATACTGCAGTGAAAATCATAAATATCAAAACATCCTTAATTTGGATACTTCATATGATTCCTCAAAATAAACATTGTGATTCAATTCAGATATCAATACCATAACAAGGTAATTTAGAAAACACCAAATAAACAGAGACATATAGTTCTTATTAAACATTCTCACCCCTAATGTTACATGTAACACCCCAAATTTACCCATCGAATATTATTAAAATTAGAGTGCGGAAAAGATAATCATACAAGGGATGTCACAATTTCTTCGCAAAACAACATACATTTATTCACAACTATACAAATACATAACACTTAGATCAAGGATGAACTTATAACAATACTTTTCAATTAAATCAACTAATCAACTAACCACAGAATCATAATTCTTCATTAGAAACAACAATACATCTTTTATTCAACGTCAAAACATTTCACAATATTATTAATATTATTTAATTTCACT
Source organism: Vicia sativa (assembly GCA_021764765.1). NCBI lineage: Eukaryota > Viridiplantae > Streptophyta > Magnoliopsida > Fabales > Fabaceae > Vicia > Vicia sativa. The sequence continues at coordinate 28,016,694 of CM038795.1, read as the reverse complement.
TAGCATAATTATTCAACTAAACCAACTTCAATAATCAACATGATCAAGTATTCACATTATTCATAAACTTCAACAATTTAAGCAACTACAACAAATTAAGCAACTTTCATCCCCCGAGTGTTATGTATTAGAGCAATGACACCAATTCGGACTAACGGCAACTAACGACTTCATAAATGTTACTTCGAACTTCCACGACTATCCTTGAGTACCTGCCCATTTCCCATGGTAGAGGAAATATCAGCAGAAGGGGTGAGATATTCAACAATATAAACAAGTGTATGATAAATAATTTGCTAGGATTAAATCATGCAAAATTATCACATCGCAATTAACACATCACAACAACTTTCCAATTAACAACAACACAAACTACTTCACAGTTAACAACAACATAATCATCAACGTAACAACTTAAATCACCACAACATAACAACAACAACTTAATAACAACACCGACTTATAACAACAACAACTTTAGCGATAACAAATTATAGCAACAAAACTTATAACGACAACAACTCACAATAATAGCTTATAACAACAACAACCCACAACAATAGCAATTTATAACAACAACAACTTATATCAACAACAACATAACGACAATCAATAACCAACGAAATAATACCAACAACTTTAATACGCGACTCAATATGTGACTCAACTATGCAAATGCATGTGGTACCATTTGGAGCAAAAATCCCAACTTAAAATCATGTCAGGTTATCGAGGCATTCAACAAGGCATAAGCCTTCAACGTGGTGTCATCAAGGCCAATGCATAAGCCTTCAACTTTCAACGTGGTGCCATCAAGACCAACTTAATCATGCAATTTATGTTATGCGACCTCAACTTCAAAAACAAAAATACACGACAATGCCACAACAACAACAACAACATACAACAACAACTTAAAATATGCATCAATGGCATCAACTTAGATCAACACTGGTCATTCGACCCACAACTTAATTCAATTTAATCAACATTGGCCTTAGGCCTACAACTTCATCAACATATCAACAACAAGTTAGTAACAACAACAATTAAAGCAAACACTACGACAAATACTACACAACTTAACTATTATGGATCTACGCTTAAAACGTCTTGTTTACCACAAACGATACTTATTTAGTAAACGTCTTCTACTAAATTAATTAATTAGTCAACTTCTTGATTTTCCATTAATAAGATGCCCGCTATATTCGACATACGTGACACCATTCCAATTCTTCAATCAACCAATAGTAACCACACCGCATATACGAGTTTCTCCAACAATTTCTAACTAATTCCGGTTAATTCCGGACAACTAATTGTTACAGCTTAAATTACTATTTCGACTTATTCGGCTTTTATTTTTATTCACTGCTACCACTGTTAATTAATACTGCGACTTCTGTTAATTTTATAACACTACTATAACTACTTCCTTTTACTAAATTCACTATACTGCCATACTTCTAAACTGCTAAAAACACCAGTTCCGTCAAATTATTGTTTTATGCTACAAACAGTTTTGCTGGCAATCTTTAATCATGCTAGTTGACTGAGCTTCAATTAATATATTCCTCTACCATTGTTATTGTGCTACTAGTATATTAATTAATTAATATTACCAACTACGTATATAAGTTATTCCATGTGATCTAATGAACCATGCTAGTAAACAACAAGAACTAAAGCCATAACACATATCTCACACGTAACAACATCTGGCCTCCACTTATGGATTGAGGCGCCCACCTCAAGTCCTTGAGAAGACCGCCTCCTCCCCAAAGCCATGGAGGCGCCCGCCTTCTCTTCCCAAGGCGCCCGCCATAGTGCCCACGTGGCAAAGCCACTTCCTCTCATCATCCTGGGGCGTCTGCCCCCAAGCTAGTGGCCCTCGTCTCAAAATTTCTCTTCTGCATCTACGTTTATATTTCCTCTTCCAGTTTTCTTCGTCCCGTCAAGTTTTCTCCTTTAAAACATTATCGATCCCCACAAATCACAACAATTAGTCTTATTATCATTAAACCCACAAAACTCAACTTAACAATCCATACTCACAGGAACAATGCATTCGGTTACATATCAACAACAAAATTAATATGAACAATCAACTCTCACATGACCAATTATAGCATTGTACTAACAACAACAATTCATGGCAGAATTTTATATAATCTTAACCCCCACATACGATTTATCATAAACCCGTTTAGAGAGTTAGAATCCCACCCTTACCTTGGATTGACGGTCTCGCCATAATTTCCGGTCGAATTCTGATTTGGCTTTCCGGTCTACAATTCCTATTCCGGCGACAGTTTCCTCTAAACCCTTGTTCCTCTTTTCTTTCTCCCACATACAACGTTTCCCCAAAAAATATTACTAAACCCTTATAATCCTCCTTTTATATCTCTTATAATTAAATCCATCTTATAATAATAATAATAATAATAATAATAATAATAATAATAATAATAATAATAATAAATAATAATAATAATAATAATAATAATAATAATAATAATAATAATAATAATAATAATAATAATAATAATAATAATAATAATAATAATAATAATAATAATAATAGTAATAATAATATATTGGATCTATTATTCACACCTCCACTAAATCCAATTTAATTAAATACTGATTCCATATAATAATATTATTTCTAATATTATTTTCTACATTTTCTCATCCATCGATTAAATAACACCAACTTGCAAATAATATTCTAATAGTAATTCTCCGATTAAACCAACTAATCAACTAATACCCATAATTCGACTCTTCTCTGAATAATTCCAATTAAATTAATAATATCATCCTTAATGTTATTCTTTTGATTTATCCAACTAAAATCCAACTTAATAATTCGAATATGCCTCGTAAATAATAATACTGACAAATCCAAGTACTCCTATTAATTTTCCAACTTTGACAATTCCAATAGATAATTCCTTATATAATTTAATTAAATAATTAATTAAATTCGGGGTGTTACATTACATGTAAGAGCAATCCTTTATTCTATTGAAAACAAATAAAATGCTTCCTGAAGCTATCCTCTAAGCTCCTATGGAATACTCTTGATCAGTTGCGCGTTACCGACGTGGAAGCAACATTCAAACAGAAATGGTGAATAAATCTTAATAATTGTATAAAACATAAGGAATAGATATAGCAAAGCATGCACGTAAGTAAGGTATCACGCTTCATCACTTTATCGTGTCATTCTCACTATTTCACCAATTCGTCAAGATACCAACACATATTATCATATATCAAACACCTTCACCCACACCTTCACCAATTCATATATTATCATATACAGAGTATCATCATTCATCAATAAAACACATAAACTGCACTGTCACATAGAATATAATGCTTCATTATAGACTCATGCATTCGATACTGAAACTTCACTGATGACTTAGTCATCTTCAATCTCCAAAGATCCTCATCAATAGGATCGATTACCACTTGGAACTAGAGCACTTCACTGTTGCACCCAATCCACACTATAAGATTGTTGCCTTCACTGGACAATTATCCTACCATCATCACTCGACTGAAGTCCTAATCACCATCACTGGACCGAAGTCCTAAACACCATCACTGGACCGAAGTCCTAATTACCATCACTAAACTGAAGTCCTAATCACCTAATTACCATCTCTCTTCCTCGCAATTGTTTCACTTCTCGACCTTTTATTCGTAATGGTAACGTCTCAATAGTCTGGTTATCTCTCACTTGCACATCATCCATCTGAATCACATGCGAAGAATATGGCATAAACTTCCTCAATTAAGACACATGAAACACATCATGAAAATTCATAAGTGACGGTGAAAAAGTAATTCGGTAAGCCACCTCACCTACCTTCTCTGATATCTGATACGGTCCAACAATCACGACGTAAAGTTTCTCGATTTCAAAGCTCTACCAACACCGGTTACTGGGGCAACTCGTAAAAACACATGATCATCTTTCTTGAACTCGGTGTCCTTTCTTCTCTTATTATGGTAACTCTTCTGACGACTTTGAGAAGCCTTCATCTTCTCTTTGATAATCTTTATCTTCTTATTTGTTTCTTGCACAAGCTCAGGTCCAAGCACAACACTCTCGCCTGACTCATACCAACACAATAGAGTTCCACATCTCCTACCATACAAGGCTTTGTATGGCGCCATCCTAATACTAGAATATAAACTATTATTATAGGTAAACTCAATCAACGACAAGTGGTTGTCCTAAGCACCTCCTTGTTCCAACACACAAGCCCTCAGTAAATCTTTCAAAGATTGGATAGTCTTCTCCGTATGACCGTCTGTCTGTGGATGATCAAAACTCAACCTCAACTTAGTACCAAAAGAATTTTGCAAACCCATCTAAAATTTTGAAGTAAACCTCATATCTCTATATGACATAATACTCGTAGGAATTCCATGCAATCTCACTATTTTCTTAATATACATCTCAACTAACTTTTCCATTGAATGCTTGATCTTTAGTGGCAAGATATGCGCTAAGTTAGTTAACTTGTCAACTATTACCCATACCAAATCATTACCTCTAGCAGTCTTCGGCAATCATGTCACAAAGTCCATGGAAACACTATCCCACTTTCAATCAGGAATACTCAATGATTGCTTAAGACCCATCGGCTTCTAATGCTCAATTTTTGACTTTTGACAAGTCTAACAAGCATAAACAAACTTAACAACTTCCTTTTTCATAACCAGCCACCAAAATAACTTATTCCCGTCTTGATACATTTTCGTAGCACATGGATGAATACTAAACCCACTTCTTTGTCATTCCTCGGTAATACTTCTCTTAAATTCAAGAATATTTGTAACACACACTGTATTGCTAAACCTCATCACATCATTGTCATTAATTTTGAACTTATCCCATTACCTTGGTTAATCAAAGTCAATTGATCGACCAACTTCAAAAGGAAACTTTTGTCCTTCTTGGATTTCCTCTATTATCCACTAGTCAACTCCAACATTCCCAACTTCACACTATCGGGTGTTTATACACATACCAAACTCATATCACGAAATTATTCGATCATATCTAATTCTTGAATCATAAGCATCGACATATGTAGAGACTTACTACTCAATGCATCAACAACTACATTTGCTTTACCAGGATGGTAACTCAGACCAAAGTCATAATCCTTTAGTAACTCAAGCCATCTTCTTCGTTAATCCATAATTTCGGGGATCTTCCTCAAACAATCAACTCTCGTCACGAACATATGAAATGAAGATGGTATCGAGACAAAATTTTGGCCACCAGAATCACTCGAATACGGTATTTCAATAAAAAGTTATGAAATTTTTAGCGTCTCCAAAAACACGGTTCAGCCAGAAAAATTTGTATACTGCTTTTTGAAGATCAAGTTTTTCGGAGACCTTCTTCACAAAATTAGCCTTCGGCCCGAACACAAAAGGTGAGGGTAATATCAAGGCGAACTCGGTGCTCAAAGAATCAGCCAAAAATACCAATCATGGCGAGACTTATGGATTTCTGAGCGCCCGAAAAGTAGATAACACGTAGATAAAATGACTTCTGTTTCAGGGAAATTAAATTATTCGGAGGCTTTCCTTGATGAATCGGCTTCCAGCCCGAACATGGAAGATGAATATAATACCGAGACAATTCCAATGCATGTGGAATCAACTCAAAATTGTATCCCGATTGACAGTTGCGAATTTCTGAGCCCGAACCAACGAAAAAATTGTTGTGGCCCTGCATTGTCTTAAATCAACCAAACGCCTGGTTTCTCCACTATTTGAAGCGTATTAAAATACATGAGAGCTTGACATGGAGATAACATGACCTATAATTGCATTGATAGCTTGCGAAACATGCGTAACACATTAAAACCTTAGAAAACCAAAGCTTTGTTCTATCACGCGGTATAACAAAACAACCTCTTTTTGTGTAGCTTTCAAAGAGAAAAGCCTTGACCTCATAACCACTAGTCGATTGAGGATGTATGGGATGTTAAATGACCTAATGAAGAACATGTGTAACACCCTTATAATATGAAGGAATTTTTCATGATTATTTAAATGGATAATCAAAGTATATCACCAACAAGGGCGTCGTATCTTTATAAAAACATCATAATAAATGTATCATGCTCCGTAACACGGGTTGCAATAACTATACACCAGATAACATGCATTTAGCTTCTCAAAATATTGCAGAGAAAATCATAAATATCAAAACATCCTTAATTTGGATACTTCATATGATTCCTCAAAATAAACATTGTGATTCAATTCAGATATCAATACCATAACAAGGTAATTTACAAAGCACGAAATATACAGAGACATATGGTTCTTATTAAACATTTTCACCTCTGATGTTACATATTAGAGCAAGACTCCCTTATTCTATTGAAAAAAATAAAATGCTTCCTGAAGCTATCCTCTAAGCTCTTATGGACTACTCTTGATCGGTTGCGCGTTACCGACGTGGAGGCAACATTCAAACAGAAATGGTGAATAAATCTTAATTATGATATAAAACATAAGGAATAGATATAGCAAAGCATGCACATAAGCAAAGTATCATGCTTCATCACTTCATCATGTCATACTAACTATTTCACCAATTCGTCAAGATACCAACACATATTATCATATACAGAGTATCATCATTCATCAAAAAAACACATAAAATGCAATGTCACATAGAATATAATGCTTGCTTCATTATAGACTCATGCATGTGATACTGCAACTTCACTGATGACTTAGCCATCTTTAATCTCCAAAGATCCCCACCAATAGGATTGATTCCCACTTGGAACCATATCACTTCACTGTTGCACCCAACCCACACTATAAGATTGTTGCCTTCATTGGACAATTATCCTACCATCATCACTCGGCCAAAGTCCTAATCACCATCACTGGACAGAATTCCTAATCACCATCATGGACCGAAGTCCTAATTACCATCACTAGACCAAAGTCCTAATCACCATGAATCCAATGATACACAACAACATACATAATGTGACCACAACTAGTCAACATGTATAACCATTCATGAATCATCACAAGCATCATCATATCATCAAAGGAATCAAATCAACATCACAACATCAACATATAAATCAACACGTCATAATATACATCACATAATAATCATTATGAACCAAGCATCATCATAAGATCGTCATATCATCATCATCTCATCAAAAGAATCAAAACATCATCATAACAACATCATATAAATCAACAGATCAACATATATATCACATAATCATCATTATGAACCAGGCATTATCATGAGATCATCATATCATCACCATGCTCGGGTATGCTCGGGTCAACCCTGCCTTCTTCATGAGTCGACTCATGTTGTTTTATGCTGGATTTTTCTGCGATTTTACTACATTATAGGTCCTAAAATATCATTTAATCATAGGTAATCATCATCTATTATCATTCTATATTACTACATTAATTATACATTATTTGGGCATCATTATTTATCTATATTTCATCAAATCCTCATCCAAAATCACCAATTGATCATTCACCAAAATCTAAGGCAATTCTACCAAATCCAAACCTTAAATCAAATATAATAAAGATGATAAACCCCATTACCTTATGATTATTGTTAGGTTTTGAGTCCTCTTCGTGTTCTACAAATCCCTCTTTGCATACTTGTCTCCTTGTGCGCTAGTTATGCCTCTGCCTCTCTTCCCAAGAACTATCGTACAAAATAAGCGTTTCTAAATTCCCAATTGTCTTTTGTCTCTCTTAACCCTTGGACCTTTAATATCAAACTTCTCACTATGTCCTTACTTATTCTCCACTAATTACCATCTTATCCTTATTTTCTCTACACTTATATTATTCTATTATTCTATTTATTTAAATCCAAATAATTCTAATTGATCACTATTAAATCTAAATAATTATAAAATAATTATTTAAATTCTAAACCTTCTTATTATCTCATCCTACACGACACGACTCATCATCGCAAACACCTTATTCATCAAGTCACTACTATTTACATCACAATTGCATCACGAATACACATCACATATCGTCATAAGGACTCTCGCAAAGTGTCAAAACGTCATATATATATATATATATATATATATATATATATATATATATATATATATATATGTATATATATAAATAAGCATCAATACATCGAAACATCATATATATCAAACACTTCACAAAGACTCATATATTCACGCTAAATTAATCTAGAATTCAAGGTGTTACAACTTTTCCCCAGTTAAAAGAATCTTCACCCTCGAAAGTTACTCGATGAAAACAACATTGGATAAAACTCTCTCATATGATCCCCGTGTTCCCAACTCCGACTTTCACCAGCGGGTCCACTCCACAACACCTTCACTAAGGCAATCTCTTTTCCTCGCAATTGTTTCACTTCCCGACCTTTTATTTGTAATGGTAACGTCTCAATAGTCTGGTTATCTCTCACCTGCACATCATCCATCTGAATCACATGCAAAGAATATGGCATATACTTCCTCAATTAAGACACATGAAACACATCATGCAAATTCATAAGTGACGACGAAAAAGTAATTCGGTAAGCCACCTCACATACCTTCTCTGATATTTGATATGGTCCAACAATCACGACGTAAGGTTCCTCGATTTCAAAGCTCTACCAACACCGGTTACCGGGGCAACTCGTAAAAACACATGATCATCTTTCTTGAACTTGGTGTCCTTTCTTCTCTTATTATGGTAACTCTTATAACGACTTTGAGAAACCTTCATCTTCTCTTTGATAATATTTATCTTCTTATTTGTTTCTTGCACAAGCTCAGGTCCAAGCACAACACTCTCGCCTGACTCATACCAACACAATAGAGTTCCACATCTCCTACCATACAAGGCTTTGTATGTCGCCATCCTAATACTAGAATAGTAACCACTATTGTAGGTAAACTCAATCAACGACAAGTGGTTGTCCCAAGAACCTCCTTGTTCCAACACATAAGCCCTCAACAAATCTTCCAAAGATTGGATAGTCTTCTCCGTATGACCGTCTGTCTGCGGATGATCAGAACTCAACCTTAACTTAGCACCAAAAGAATTCTGCAAACCCATTTAAAATTTTGAAGTAAACCTCAGATCTCTATATGACATAATACTCGTAGAAATTCCATGCAATCTCACTATTTTCTTAATATACATCTCAACTAACTTTTCCATCGAATGCTTGATCTTCAATGGCAAGACATGCGCTGAGTTAGTTAACTTGTCAACTATTACCCAAACCGAATCATTACCTTTAGCAGTCTTCAACAATCATGTCACAAAGTCCATGGAAACACTATCCGACTTTCAATCAGGAATAATCAATGATTGCATAAGACCCATCGGCTTCTGATGCTCAATTTTTGACTTCTGACAAGTCTAACAAGCATAAACAAACTTAACGACTTCCTTTTTCATACCCAGCCACCAAAATAACTTCTTCACGTCTTGGTACATTTTTGTAGCACATGGATGAATATTTAACCCACTTTTTTGCTATTCCTCAATAATAATCCTCTTAAATTTAAGAACATTTGTAACACATACTCTGTCGCTAAACCTCATCACATCATTCTCATTAATTTTGAACTTATCCCCATTACCTTGGTTAATCAAAGTCAATTGATTGACTAGCTTCAAAAGGAAACTTTTGTCCTTCTCGGATTTCCTCTATTATCCATTAGTCAGCTTCAACACTCCCAACTTCACACTATCAGATGTTTATACACATACCAAACTCATATCTCGAAATTATTCAATCATATCTAATTCTCGAATCATAAGCATCGACATATGTAGCGACTTACTACTCAACGCATCAACAACTACATTTGCTTTACCAGGATGGTAACTCAAACCAAAGTCATAATCCTTCAGTAACTCAAACCATCTTCTCTGTCTCATGTTTAATTCTTTCTGGTCAAACAAATACTTCAAACTTTTACGAGCACTAAGCACCTCGAACTTATAACCAAAAAGATAATGTCTCTAAATCTTCAACATGAATACCACTGCTGCTAACTCTAAGTCATGCATAGAATAATTCCTTTCATGAATTCTGAGTTGTCTAGGAGCATAAGCAACAACTTGTCCATTCTACGTTATCACACCACCAAGTCCCATCTTATACGCATCACAATACACTACAAATGACTCACTTTGATTAAGAAAAACCAACACCAGAGCAATCGTCAATCTTTTCTTTAGTTCAACAAAATTTTCTTCACATGCAACATCCCACATGTCATACCCCAAATTTTCCCTCCTACTTCTCAAGACATTTCACATATCCATACTCAAGGATTTCACAAGGGTTAACCAGACAAACCCTCTCCTAAGCAATCAACCCAAACTAGGGTTTGGCTATCCTCAGATCCAGGTGAGCCTCCAACACTTCAAGTGGTCATCATGCCTCATCATATGCTTCAAAGAATCTCCATGTCAAATTTCAAGCCTTACAAGTCAAGTTTCCTCAGAAAATTGCTCAGATGGTTGGAAATCAGTTGTATTGGACAAAAAGTCAACTGTGGTCAACATACAGTCAAACTTCATGATTTTTGGTCAACATCAACATTTTGAAGTAACATTCATCATTTGATCAAGGGTTGATCATGATTCATCAAGAAAACTCAAGATTTGATCAAAAGTCAAACTTTCCAAATTAGGGTTTTTGAAGGAAAAGTCAACAGAACTTTGACCAGGCATAACTTTCTCATACTTTATCAGAAATTTTCCCACCAAAGCTCATTTTGAAGAGAATTCAATTCTCTACAGCTTCATGTCTCACAAGCTTGGTCAGAAAATGCTTCATTTAGAAGATATGGGTCAAAACATTACAGGTCATTTTCAAAATCAACAAAAAGTCAACTTTTTGTAAAGAAGTGCTATTGAGCATGGAAACTTCAATTGAGATGAAACCAAAGAGGTTGTTTAGAGGACATCTAGAGATTTCCAAAAAGTCCAAGAACACCCAAAATTGTTAAAAATTGAGCAAGATACACCTTGCACAAGTTGAGCATTTTTGAAGAGGTGCACAAAGAGAAATATGTGACAAATGCAAATTTTTTCCAAATGGGCTTATAATTTTATGACCCAAACTTGATCATAATATTATCCATGACCTCTTTACACCATTCCACGACCTTTTCCTATTTTTTTAATTTATTTTTGAAATCAAAAGCATTTAATTCAATTTTAAATTAAATAAAATATGAAAGCAAGGTATAAAACAAGTTGGGTTGGATTTCTATCTATCTTGAGGACCAAGGAAGCCCACAGTACATGCCAATTTCGTGCAAGCTCATGAAAGGAAGAGAAAATCAAATTTTGGAAAGATTTGGTGGAAATTAACAAGAAAATATTTTTGCATTCAAAGCCATATCTTTTTTCATTCTTTTTTATCAAATCTCTTGCTCTATAAATACATAACACATTCATAAGACCAAAGGACGAAACCCTAGCCTCATGAAGCAACCCTAAAAATCACAAATTTCTCTCAAAGTTGCAATTTTCGAATTTTGTTTTCCAACAGGTTTCAATCAAAACCAAGCATTCCATTATGTTCCTGAGCTTCCCAACAAGCAAACCAAGCCCTTACACGAAGCCAAAGCATTCCAGATCGCGTTGTCCAAGCATCACCGGTTTGGTAATACTCTCAAATTCGTTTTTCACAATTCATGCTTTATTAACTGTTTTTGTTTGTTTGTTTGATCTCAGGATGTCACACCCCAAAATTTACCCTCCTTATCATATTTTTTTCTTGGAACATATTCATGCTTAATTCATTGTTTCAACCGGAATTAACTCAAACTTTGGTTCAAAACACATTCGAATATTGCACAACGAAAAAAATCAAGTTCATTCGAAACTTTGTGGAGTTGAAAGAATTTAGTTTGTGTTAATCTGAATTTACCAAGTTCATAAGTTATTTGCCAAGAAAGATCTTACATACTCTTTGTAAGGTATTGATGAATAATTTATTAACCATCCAAATGCGAGTTTCACTCAAGTGTTTCTAAACACGTTACGAATCCGTTCAAGAACCTTTACAGGTCATGGAAATTTTGTCAAGTTCCGTTTTGAACATTACGCCTAAGCCATTTCATTCAAAGTTCACTATGAGAACAATTTCATCAATGTTTCAAAGTTACTACAAGTATGGAACGTTTGTGTTATGATTCAAGGATCAAAGAATGTTCAAACCGAGTTTGTTTTTATTCAAATTATCAAACTTTTGGTACAAGAGTATTTCGAAATTGGAAAGTATACAAGTTCACCAAAAACATTGAAGCTTCTTACATTTTTCAATTATAATATTGAATTACAATTCAAATTCTCCTAAAGAATCGATGCCTAAACTACAAAATTTTTGTCTTCGAATCATCACCATCTTCTCTTCAAGCTCTCCTATCTTTTGCTTTGTCCATGTTCTTCAAATGTTGCCATTTTCTTTTCAAGCTTGCCAATTCCGTCACATGAAACAAGAAAGAAAAGTCAAGTTAGAAGCAAAACATAATTGACACAAAATGCGAGAAATTATCAAAGGATTGTTCTTTTTGTCAAAACATCATCATTAGGCGTTTGGCGGGAATCAGGTTTTTTGCTAAAGCCTCAAAATCTCGTTTGAAGATTAATCATCGGCGGAAATCAATTTTGTTTGCAAATCGTGATTCAATTCAGTTCACAAACAAAATTTGCTCAGTATTCATCATAGCATAGAATCCGGGCAGCATACTACAAGCATACGGAAAAGCATACAACGAGCAATCGAAGCGACAATGTTAATTCCAGGCAGCAAGTATTACAACAGCGACAATTTTATATCCCGGGCAGCATACAAGAGGCATAGATCAACACAGGCAGCATAAGCAAAAGCAAGTATATAATCAGTTCATGATTTATACACAATAAGGCCAGCATGTATAAGAAGCGACAGGAGCAGTTGGGAAGAAGGAAAAGAAGCAAAACTCAAGTCAACATAGCAGGCAGCAACCATACAGCATTATCAATCCCAACAGGGTCAAAAGCAGGGGCAGTTGAGAAATTAGAGAAAAATTCAGAGCAGACAGTATGGCCTTAAGCATGGGAAACTCAAAAAAATATCATGACAGCATGGTGTTAGACCAATTAACACAAGCAATATGGACAAGCTAAGAAAAGGTGATAATATCTGATCAGGATATGATAGAAAAAGGGAGAAAAACTCTGAATATATACAAAAAAAAACAACCAGCAGAGAGAAAGAAGGACAGAAAATTCAAAACCCAGAAAACCATTCTCAAAACCAAAAAAGTGTAGTGTCAAGAACACAAGAAACCAGAAAATCAAGTGCAGATCTGTTCTAACAGCAAGCCATCTCAAACCGAAAACCCAAACCAGAAATCAAAGAGAGTATCCATTCTTATCGAAACTGACAGGCAACAGAGAGAGAGAAAGAAGATGAGTTTAACCAAAACATAACAGCAATAACCGAAATCCCAGCAGCAACATAATCAAACGGAAAACGCAAGCAAACACAAATAAGCAAGCAGCTCATCATTTTCCTACGCCTAAAGCCTTCAGATTGTATATTTTTCAGGAATCCAGTTCCGAAATCGAGAAAGAAGAAGAGTTTAAGAAAGGTATTACCGGGTTCTGACGAGGAGGTTGCGAATTTTGTCGCCGTCCTTTCCCCTTTCCTTTTCCATTCATGAATCTGTAACACAAAACAGAAAACAAACATCAGAAAACAAAATCAAACATCAGGAATCAACATGCAAACACCGTGAGAGAGAGAAGACAGATCGCGATCGACGGCGAGGAAGAGAGAGACGAATCACGGTCGTGAAGGAGAGAGATGGGTCGATCGCGTGAGAGAGAGAGAGCGGCGATGGAGAACCGTGACACCGAGAGAGACCGGCGAGCACAGAGAGCCGCGGCCACGATGAGGGTTTGTGGCGTGAGAGAGAGTAAGGAAAACGCGTGAGAGATGCGTGAGGAAGAGAGAAGACAGAGTTGTTTTGTTTTCCAAATTTCCCTTTTCCTTTTTCTTTTCTTTTTAAAATAAATTCTTTTTTAAAAACAAAAATGTAGTATTGAACAAAAAATGTATATGTGGTGTAATATTGCCGTTTTGGACCATCGGAGCATTTTGGGACAAGATCTGTCGCACCCAGTTTACTAGCACATATGGAGGTATTTCGGACCGGTCAAAAGATCAGATGGTTTTCTTTCCACACCATCCAGAATCAAGGCGATACAGGCTATTTCTGAATTTTGATCTATTTCCATTAATTTATTTTGTGCAAATAATATTGTTGCGATGTACTGAATAATTATTGGATCTGATAGTTTTTGTATGATGATTTATCGATTAAACTATTAGCCGATTTTTCATCAAACAGAAAAAATCATCTCTAATAATTATTTAAATTTCCGATTGTATTGCGTGGTATTTTGCTTGTTTATTTACTCATTCAGTATTTATTCACCAATGTACACGTTGCACACAATTAAAATTAAAATCAACTCGATTTCATCCTGATTGGCTCATACGCCGATTTCTTAAAGGGTCTCATGGTTGGGGATGGGCATGGCCATCCTCACGAGATTGGTTAAAGCCCTTGTTGCTTTAACCGATCATAACCCGAAAACAACATTGGTCTATATACCAATCACCATGCACCAAGGTCTCATGGTTGGGGATAGGAGCACCTATCCTCACGAGGTTAATTGAGTCCATATACTTGATTAACCATAACCCGCTTCCATTTCATCTCAGCACGCGTATCAGATTACTTTCGCAATTAACATTTCAAACCTCGATCCAACGTCGAGTGCATTTTCAAAACCTTTTTCATAATAAAGTACAAGTTTTTTAGTCGTTAGACGATAGCTAGTTGCTAAAAAACTTGTAACCAAACAAACTTTCAGTCTTTAAGTCGTTGGACGCTAGACCTGTGGCTTAAAGACTCCTAAATAACGTGAACTCGTTTCACTTCACTTTTTCTCAAAGAAAACTTTTTTGGATGATAGACGACTCGTGCGAGCTTTCGTTCCTCGGGTTTCTAGTATTTGAATCGTGAGACGCTAGCCTCGTTGTTCGGTACTTTTTCATCCACATAAAAAACAATTCAACCCATTCAAATCCTTTTCTCGCTCATACGCGATCATAAAAAACTCTTTTCAGATAAAGAGAGTGTAATAGTCGTTTCAAATACGAGCGAGGACTTAAGCTTTTCAAACAAACAAAACAAGTCCTAGCTCAAAGCATTTGAAACGTCTAAACGCACGATTTTTCAGATAAAATCAATGCAACAAATTAAAACCTTTTTAAGAGGAACTACAGAGTTTTGACTTTCCCATTGCACGAGGGAATATGTAGGCACACGGTTCTGAAACCGTGTCAAACTCAAAATAATAATAAACAAATTTTGTTTTCTTTTTAGTATCCATAACCTAGTAAACACACACACAAAAGCGTAGAATTAAATGGGTCCCATCGAGTACGATGGATGTAAGGGGTGCTAATACCTTCCCCTTACATAACCGACTCCCGATCCCACTCTTTGGTCACGTAGACCGCCTTATCCGCTTGTTTTGGGTTTTATCTATATTTTCCCGTTCTTTTCAGAACGAATAAAATTAGGTGGCGATTTCACCTGTTTTCGAGAATTTAAAAGATTTTTGAAAATCGAGTTGCTTCACAGGACATCCATTAGAACATGTTTGATGCATTACATGCAAGCTTTAACGCAGGAATAAGGATTTGCCATTGTTAGGGCAAAACTGTTGAGAGCTTCGAAGCTCAGTGCACAGGGGTTTTTAGGGCAAACCGATACCACCATTGAACTCGCAGGGGTCGATTTAGGGGGGGGTAGCCTTAATATCTTGTTCAAACTCTTTCTATTTCGCAGGTTTCTAGAATCATCTCGCCGGAGAAGATGACCGGAGGTCCGATCTGGGCCTTTCTGGTCTGGATCAGAAGAGAAGCTCTGCACATCTATTAATCCATGTAACTTAATTCATGGATGTATCTCCGCCCCAGCGGTTAAACTTGCGCGCACTAAGTCACTTGTTCTATAGGGCATGGGTTCGAACCTTGCTTTTGCCATTATTTTTCATCCTATTTTGCTATATTTCAGGTTTCTCCAGAAGTCTTGCCCAAAAATCACATCTTCTGGCCATTCATGCTACGCTTTAGGCCCTAGAAGCTGAAGCTTCTAGGTGTGCTTCCCAGCAGAAAGCCCCAGAAGGACGCACTTCTGGGCATTTCCAAGCCAGAAGCTCCAGAAAACCCAAGGTTCTAGGCACTCCCACGCACAAGAATCCCCAGAAGTAGGCACTTCTGAGCACGGTCAACCAAGGATCTCTTAGAAGTTCCAACTTCTGGGAGAATTCTTTCTAGAAGCCTTCTAACACTTTTCTTATTTCTTTTCATATTTTTCCTTTTAATTTATTTTCTTTTCAAATAATTTTCTCATGCATTAAAAATCACCAAAAATATTTTCTTTTTGCATTTTAATCAGAAAAATACTTATTTAATTTTTGATATAAAAATTAATATTTTTGCATGCATATTTTAATTAATTGTTAATTAACCATTAAATTGACTTTTAATTATTTTTCCTCATCAAAACTAATCCAGAAAATTCCCAAAAATTATTCTATCATCCAATTATCATCATCAACCCAAAAACATTTTTCTTCATTCAAAACTTTCTTTTACTAACGAATTTTCTCTTATGCGGATTTCTTATATTTTCTGATTATTATGTATCTGCTTACAGGTTGTAATAGTTAGGATTTATTTTCTCGCATTCTTTTCCAATATTATGTAACTGCTAATGGGATGTAATAGTTTAATTAGGATTTTACTTTCCGCACTCCTATTATGTAGCTGCCCCAAAGTCATGTAATAGCGTAGGACGTTTATTTTCCGCACTTTACTTTCTGCAATTTACTTTCTGCACCCTATAAACTGCTAGTAATTAGGTGTGTATGGCAAGACTAAAAACGAACGTAGATCACTTCTAATTCCAAGATAAAATATCTGAATTTAACACACTTTTTTCACACATGCACCTCTTAGGGTAATTCTCTCTCGTTGCCTTTCGAATAAATGGTCAAGTCCCTCGAACGTAGAGGTATTCTAGCACCATTGCCTACAAATATATCATCATAGTCCCTTCGAATAAAAGATCACGAGTCCCTCGACGTGGCCTACGAATACATGATCTCGTCCCTCAATTGTTGCCTACGAAAAGTGATGATCGTCCCTTCGAATGTGTTAGGATACTCCTACAAGTTGCCTTCTATGACCATCCGATGTCCCTTCGAATGTCCCTTTTACATCCAACGAATAGGGTTACCTACCAACTAATGGTACGGATAACACTATTCTAAAGGAAAGTAAAACAACACGAAAACGACCATTCTGAGTAGGTAATAAGACTTTTAGTTGCTTGCTCTATCAAAATACTTTTCACACCTCGCACTTTTTGTCAAAGTTCAAACACTTTTCAAAACAAAACGTTTCTAAACACTTTGTATACATTCCTACATGAATCATTACAAAGTCAAAGCGAAATGCCTTTTCAAAACATTTTTGTCAAACACACATAAAGCAATTTTTAAAGATGAGCTAGAAGCAACTAAGAGCCCGTAGATAACTACAGATGAAAAGGGGTGCTAATACCTTCCCTTTTCATAACCTTCTCCCTTACTCAGAATCTAACGAATGTCTTTTTCTATTCTTTTCACCTTTGTGACACCCCGAATTAATTCAAATGCTAGATAATTAGGAATTTAATTATTTAATTAATTAAAGGCTTGATTATTTACATTTTTGGATTTAATTGGACTTTTTTTGATTAAAAAGAAGAGTTGGTGGTGTGAAGAGTAATTAGAGAGTGTGAGAAGTAAATCACTCTACTTTACTAATTACTAATTATTTATTTTATTGGAATAAATAAAAGGAGTATTAAAAGGATTATAAAAAGGAAAAGAAGGGAAAAAAATAAGGTCTTTTTGGAAAATCATTTCACGTAGAATTGGAGAAGAGAAGAGAAGAGAAGGAAAAGCCAACGCCGAGAAAAATCGAAGATCATCGCGAGGTAAGGGGTGATTTCATTTGGTTTTAATGCCTTATGGGTTTTGGGAATTAAATGGATGATTGGGTATGTTAGGAAATTTGATTTTGATAAATATAGGTTTGTAGGATTAAACCCTATTTTGTGTCGGTTATAGGATTTAAGACCATTAGTGTGTCGAACAATTAATAGGAATGATGGAACAATGATGTATGATGATGTATTGATGTATAATGGTTGCAATTTGGTGTTTCTAATGTTACAACACGTATGGAAATGATTGGAAGTGATAAGGAATGCATAAATGCTGTTAAAATAGCAGATTTTGATTCTGCAGGTCGTGGGAACCGGTTCCCAGTGGGGAGGAACCAGGTTCCCAATGTAAAACTTTCAAAATTGGCAATTTTGTGCGTGGGAACCGGTTCCCAGTGGGGAAGAACCGGGTTCCCCATACAAAATTCCAGGAAGCGTGTATTTTCAAAAAGTGGGAACCGGGTTCTCCCAGTGAGGAACCAGGTTCCACTGTGTTAAACTTCAAAACACTTAAAACTTCAAAAATTCATATTTTTAAACCAGAATTCGATTCGAAAGTGCCGCTTAGATTTCTTAAATTAAAAATACTATCTTTTAAAAAGGGGAAAATATTATTTTGTTAAAATTATTTTAAAAAGAGTCGAGCTTCCGATTTTGGAAAGTGTGGATAGTTAAGGATAATGGGGAATGATTATGAATGGTCCGAACTAACGAATGAGAAATAATGCTTACAATGTTGTGTTTGAATATTCATTATGATTGAATGTAATACATTAGTGATTGACATTATGTGAATTATGTTGATATCATAATCTGTGAATTGATGTTGCATGCTTTTATGATGCATGCATAAGCATTTGTTAATTGGTTCATTCCCATTGTGCAGAAGTGAGCTTGCAGAGCCAATAAACTTACCAGGATTCAGAGGTAGTGAGGCTAGATTCTTGACCCAGTGGTTATGGGCGAATCATGGATTCCGCTGTCTTTCCACATGTAAACGGAGCAGTGGGTGAACTCGGTTCACGTTTTGGTACCACATGCATAGAGTCTGCATTGCATATGGGATTATAACATGCTAGGATGGTTTCCAATGTTGCAATTTCCATCGCTTGTTATATTTACACGTCCATTGTGTGAGATGCATTTGTGAATTGACTGTGATTATGTGTTTGGATAATGGACTAGCGTATTTAATTATTCCGTTGTATTTAAAAACGTATAATGCATTTTATATTGGATAGAAATCTCACCCTTACTTTAATGATTTCAGATTTGAAGTGATTAGCTGCTTGGAATCAGTGAGGATAGTTTCTAGCGTCGAGTCATTAGTTAATCCGCGTGTCAGTGTCGTGCTCTGGTAGATGTAACACTGGGGGAACGCTTGATTTGAAATTCTTTATGATTATTAAGTAGTGGTTTTGGTCCATGTTTCGATTTATATCCTGGGATAGTTATAAATGATGTATTCAGGATTTGTTATGTTTCATTTCCGCTGTTAAACATAACCTTAAGTCTGTTTTATTTAATGATTTCCTTCAGTGAAAGCATGACAACTGTTTTGGTTATAACTTTGAATTTTATTAAAATTGTAATGCCTCTTGTTATGTGTTAAATACTCTGATTATTAAATTATAAATCGCGGGTAATTAGAAGGGGTGTTACAACCTTCCCTTAATTGGATAAAAGAAAAGTCGATGGCGACTCTTGCTATCCACAACATTTGCGATAAAAAGCAAAATAAATCTCAAAAGTCAGTTCTCCTACTGTATTATACCACAGATAAGCTTGACCTTTTGAGTTCATTGCGTCAACGATAACACCAACTTAGAAAACCCTTTAATGAATCTTCAATAATAACCTGCCAAGCCAAGAAAACTTCGAATCTCAGTTGCAGACTTCAGAATGATCAGAACGCAAGTACAAAAGAGTATGAGTGAATGAATACTTGACCCTCTCAAGTGAAAGAGTATTTATAGCCCCAACATTGGGCCAAGGTCTTCGTATTGGGCCAAATAATTAGGCCCACCAACAAAGACTGTCAGGGTTACATGGGTAATAGAGTCCAGCAAATGGCCTCCTCCTTGGTCAAATGCCCCGAGATAATAGGAAAGTTGAACCCGTTATTCCCGGAGGGCATGATGGTGAGATCTCCAACAGATATTGATTTAGGCATAGTCCATTGGACCATGACAGACACTGGACTAGGCTTGCCCAACTATGGGCCACGTGATGACCTAGTCCAAAACTGTTATGTATCTGAGACATATAGGTTGCCATGGAATATAAATATCAAATGCAAGGGAAAATTTTATGGGATGGTACCTGAATAGAAGGAGAAGCGAATAAACTAGTAAAGGCAAAAAGATGGAGATGAACCAGGAACGAAAGACACATACTAGAAGAAATATGGAAAAAGCATAAATCACCAAGACTTTGGTGAATAAGAAGAAAGAGTTTGCAAACAACATAAATTTAAGTTATGAAAGGGAACATAAATTGTTTCAAATGCCAAAATAACCTTTTTATAATTGAGTAAATTAAGCAAATTAATGATACAGAATGAAAGCAAATGGAAGGTGAAAAATTAACGACCAAAATGACGCTTAAAAAAATACAATGACACTTGAGTGCACTCGAATACTCTAGGAGAAAATGTCAAGCTCTAGAGGACTTTCCATGCACCACATCACAACAATTCTTAGGGCAATTGTTTTGGACCAACCAAATGTCCAATACCAGAAAAACCTAAGATTCGCCTAGTGCATAAATACCATAATGTGTATCGCAAAAAACATTATTCAATCTATAATTCATTCCATCCCCTTTTATTTACAAATTGATTTAGACATTAGAGTACTAACTTTGGATGTCTACTTCATACAACCACATTAAGGATCAACGATCAACAATAATAATTCTATTTTTCGAATGTAATAATAACAATGTTATTTGATAATTAATTTCTATTAAAGAATATCGTTAATTCCTTTAATGAAGCATTTCTTCTCGACCAATTTTTTTTTCTTTTCATAATTCTCGAACAAAATATATTATTTAAATAATCTTATTCGGTTTTATTCAAATCAATAATATTAATTTACACTTTTTTATTTATAAAATCATAAAAAAATTAACATTTTACATTAATACAAAATAATATTATAATAAATAAACAATATAATAAACTAATATTTACACATAAATCCAGTACAATAAATACTTTTTTATCATCAATTATTTTTCACAATTGCATTTTTAAATTTTCATTTCTTATGAAAAATATTAAAGATTTAAAAATAGACTCAAAAGAAATAAAAGTTGAGCAAAGCAAAGAAGCGAAACTTGCAATTAAAAGAATGACACATATTATGGTTTTCCATTATAATAAAATGAATATATAATATTTCACATTCCATACGGAATGTTGGAAAAATCATTTTCCTTGCGATAATAATCCCAAATACAGGGGCAATAATGTTTGATGAGAAGATAAGAAAAGAAATCACAAAGACGGAAATAGGGGCGACAACTTCTGTTCATTGTTCACGTTTCAGTGGTGCCCTACTGCCCAAACGCATCAAACCGGATTAAAAATTAAATTAAAAATAAAAACTGCCCATACAAATTAATTTACTACTACAATATTAGTAATATATTAAAAAAGAAAATGAAGCAACCATGGTTAAGTTTAAGTTAAGTTACGCGGGTGGTGTTAAATGCACCCTTCTTACCCGTACCCCATTACACTGCCCGTCCACAGCACGACAACGCCATTTCCCAATAAAAACAGGACAACTTTCCCGCGACCGTTAAGACAAACGCCGTTAAGTGTTCCGTCCAATCGTTATTCGACGTTTGTGAACTCCGTTTATTTCTACTCCTTATATTTCCAACGAGCCGCCTTTTATTTATGGCGTTGTTTGCGTTTCCCTAGCAGGAAATTTTCTTCACTTGCTATAGCCGGTTGGAAAAGCAGGTGAACCGGGAGTAGCCGGTTGGAATTTGACCGCGGTTAAAAAAATTGAGTACTCTAGTTAAAGTCATCGCTTCCTAGTTCCGACAATGGTTATGGTCCTCTGCAACCATTTATTTATCATCTCAGAAAAAGATAGATAAAAAAAATACAAGAGAGAGAGAGAGAAAAAATATAGAGAGAGAAAGTGGGTAGTTGAAAGGGTCAATTGAAGGCTTTGGTTTTGTGTTTTGATAATTGGTGTTTTGAGGTTGTGAGAATCTGTGTATTTGGATCAAGAATTTTTTCATGAAGGTTGCATGTTTGGGATGAGAGATCTGGAGGAAGACAGAGAGAGAAGAGATAACATGGCGTCGTCTGAGGTTTCTATGAAGGGGAATTGTGTGAATGGAAAAGGTGAAACAAACGAGGGTGTTGGAGATGCTCAAAATGGCTCTTCGTCTTCATCATCAGGAGGTAAAACTCACAAGTCACAACAACAAGTTAACGTTGTTTCTCACGAATGTTTTGTTGGAGAAATTTGTCAAGTGATAATGTTTTTTGTTTTTTTTTTTGGATTTTTTTGTAAATTTTTTTCAGAGGCTGCTGAGGCTCAACTTTACAGAGAACTATGGCATGCTTGTGCGGGACCGTTGGTGACGGTTCCGAGAGAAAGAGAGCTTGTGTTTTATTTTCCTCAAGGACATATTGAACAGGTGACATAAACATAAACATGAACAAACTTCATTATTACCTATTTTCCGACACTAACCTATAATTTGGTTCATGTTCTTGTTTGTTAGTTAGTTGGTTACTTTACAGTTAACGGGTTCTTTTAATTCTTTCAGAGTTTAAACTCAGATTTGTTACTTTTAACTAGTTCTGCTTCTAAATTTGCAGAATCTGGGTTTTTTCCTTTTATGTAATGTTATGTTTTATGAAAATTGTGGTGATTATTGGTGAAATTGACATAGTTTACATACATTAGGTGGAGGCTTCGACGAATCAAGCGTCGGAACAACACATGCCGGTTTACGATCTCCGACCCAAGATCCTTTGTCGGGTCATCAACGTTATGTTGAAGGTAACTTTTCTTCTTCTTTTTTTCTTTTCTTTTCTTTTTCAATTTTGTAGAATTTTTTATGGAAATAAATAAAATATATACCTGGGTTTTCTAACGGAGTTCTTTTGCTGTGTAATTAGTATTAAATAAATATTTGTTTTTTGTAATTTTTTTTTGTAGGCGGAGCCTGATACTGATGAGGTGTTTGCACAAGTGACTTTGGTTCCAGAGCCAAATGTTAGTTTATATGTTAATTCTTTTTAGTTTTTTTTTTTTGTTTGGGTTGGAAATTGGAATAACAAACATTGCATGTTCTGATGTTTTTTTTATGTGTTGTTTTGGATTGTGGATCTGAATGATGTTATAGCAAGATGAGAATGCGGTTGAGAAAGAAGCTCCTCCTGCTCCTCCTCCGCGGTTCCATGTTCATTCATTTTGTAAGACGTTGACTGCTTCTGATACTAGTACCCATGGTGGGTTTTCTGTTCTTAGACGTCACGCTGATGAATGTCTTCCTCCACTGGTTTGTTTCTCTCTTCCCTTTTCTTCTTCTCCTTGTGTTGTTTCTTTGGTTATATTTTTCTTAGGTGTTTTGTTTGTTTATAGGACATGTCAAAGCAACCACCTACACAGGAATTGGTGGCAAAAGATCTGCATGGAAATGAGTGGCGTTTTAGACACATCTTTCGCGGTAATTACTAGTTCATCATTTAATATTTTTTATCTTTTGATTTCTTTTTCACTTAAATTATATGGTTTTGTTTTGTTTGTGTCTGATGTGTGAATTGAATTGTTTTCAGGTCAACCGCGTAGACACTTGCTGCAAAGTGGTTGGAGTGTTTTTGTCAGTTCTAAGAGACTTGTTGCTGGAGATGCATTTATATTTCTAAGGTTTGTTGAATTATATGAAGATGGTTGAGTTCCAATATTTTCTGTTATTGGAAGTGTTTTTGACTAGTTAAGGATTTTTCAGAGGTGAGAATGGGGAGCTTCGAGTTGGTGTAAGGCGTGCAATGAGACAGCAGGGTAATGTTCCATCCTCGGTTATATCTAGCCACAGCATGCATCTTGGTGTTCTCGCCACCGCTTGGCATGCTGTGTTGACAGGGACCATGTTCACTGTCTATTACAAACCTCGGTATACAACTTGTTCATATGACTCTGTTATATTCTAATTATTATCTGACATGCTGTGTTCCTCTCTCATTGATTTGTCATTATAATACTAATTACACCAGTGTTGCCCATTTCTATTTTGCAGGACCAGTCCAGCAGAATTTATTGTTCCGTATGACCAGTACATGGAGTCCCTCAAAAACAATTATACCATAGGAATGCGGTTCAAGATGAGATTTGAGGGTGAAGAGGCTCCTGAGCAGAGGTATGAATGATTAATAAAAGAATGTATTTTTCTCTATTTACAATGTAATCCTTCTGCTGGCTGATTTTTTTTGTTTTCTTTTGGTTGGGTTGTGTATTTGTAGGTTTACCGGGACCATTGTTGGAATTGAAGACTCAGACACTAAAAGATGGCCTAAATCTAAATGGAGATGTCTCAAGGTTAGATGGGATGAAACATCTAACATACCTCGGCCTGAGAGAGTTTCCCCTTGGAAAATAGAGCCTGCTCTTGCTCCTCCAGCTCTAAATCCTCTTCCAATGCCAAGGCCTAAAAGGCCTCGAGCTAACATTGTTCCATCTTCTCCAGATTCTTCTGTTCTTACTCGTGAAGGTATTGCGAGAAATTTATGTTTCCAAGAGTTCCATATTTGCATAATGTTTGTATTTGCTTGAAGCCTTATATGTTTTTAATGATCGACAGCATCGTCTAAAGTAAGCATGGACCCTTTGCCCGCTAGCGGTTATCAAAGGGTCTTGCAAGGTCAAGAATCATCGACCTTGAGAGCAAATTTGGCAGAGAGCAACGAGTCTTATACTGCAGAGAAGTCTGTTGCGTGGCCACCAGCAAACGATGAAGAAAAGATTGATGCTGTTTCTACTTCAAGAAGATATGGATCGGAGAACTGGATGTCTATGTCGAGGCAGGAGCCAACCTATTCGGATCTTTTATCAGGATTTGGTAGTGCCCGAGGAGATCATTCATCCCAACAGATGTTCATTGATCAAACTGGTCATTTGGTAAATCATACTAGGAAAAATTTGTTGGATCGTGATGGTAAACATAAAATGCTTAATCAGTGGTCTGTAATGCCACCTGGTCTGTCGCTCAATTTCTTGCACTCTAATATGAAAGGTTCTCCACAAGGCGGCGATAATTCAACTTACCCAGTTCCAGGGAATATGAGATATAGTGCATTTGGGGATTATTCTGTGCTTCATGGACATAAAGTTGAAAATCCGCATGGAAACTTTTTGATGCCGCCGCCTCCTCCAACTCAATACGAGAGTCCTCGTTCAAGAGAACTTCCTCATAAACAAATACCTGCAACTACAAGTGAGGCCTCAAAACAGAAAGACGGTGAATGTAAGCTTTTCGGCTTCTCACTTCTCAGTAGCCCCACTATGCAAGAGACTTCAATATTACAAAGAAATAATACAAGTGAGACAGTTAGTCCCATGCAAATTTCATCATCACAACATCATACATTTGAAAATGATCAGAAGTCCGAGCATTCAAAGAGCTCAAAACCGGCCGATAATCCTGTTGTAGTCGATGACCAAGAGAATCAAATTCAAACTCCTCAATCTCAACTTAAAGATGTTCAAGTCAAATCTCAAAATAGTTCTGCTCGAAGTTGCACAAAAGTAAGTATCTGTATTGTTGTATACGTTGTCAACATTGTCGTCTAGAAATAAAATAATTAACGAAATGCTTTTCATTTAAGGTTCACAAGAAAGGTATCGCGCTTGGTAGGTCGGTTGATCTCACAAAGTTTAACGACTACGATGAACTAGTCACTGAGTTGGATCAACTGTTTGAATTCGGAGGCGAATTAGCATCTCCACAAAAAGACTGGCTTGTTGTCTACACTGATAATGAGGGTGACATGATGCTTGTTGGCGATGATCCATGGCAGTAAGTATCCATCCCTATGATTCTCTGATTAGCCTTTCTGTATCAAATTTCTCGAAGATAACATGTTTCATTCAAATTCAGGGAGTTTTGCTCGATGGTCCGTAAAATCTACATCTACCCAAAAGAAGAGATTCAGAAAATGAGCCCTGGTACATTGAGTTCAAAGAACGAAGAGACTTATTCAGCTACTGATGGTGGAGATGCACAGGAAACAAAATGTCAGATGAATCAAACAATTTCAGATGCTTGAATTCATTCTTTAGTAGATTCAATTTTCTTAGTATCAAGGTATGAATGACATTACTGATAAGTACATACGACATTTTTTGTTACATTTAATGTTGTTACCTTGTATAACCCTGACACAGTTTTACCTAGTAAAATTACATATGTTATGAACAAACATTAACCAAGGTTTTGTTGTATAAAGATTCCGGACTTTGGAATGGAAAGAAGTAGAGAGAGGACTGTCATAAAAACAAGAAGAAGCAGTTAGAGAAAAAATGTATGACCTGAACAAGAAACTTTTAATTCTGAAGAGACAACAACATCATCAACAACAACGTATGTGTTTGGAATCAGAATATGGAGTTAGAGTTTTCCATCCGATTTTGGACCATGTCGTGGAATTAGTGTTAGTAGCATATTTATATATATGACTTTCCAATTATAGTATATATAAATAGTATAGCTTGCATTTTTCATCAAATCTAAACCTTGTTCATAGTTAAGCTAGAACCCATTAATGTAATTATTATTATCAAGTAGTTCATATACATGGAAGGTTTATCTGATTAATTATTATGGATATTGGATATCATTTTGCTTGCTTAATTATAATGTATATAGTTAATTAATTAAATTAAATTAAATATTTGGTGATTGTGGACGGTGTAGAAAATCGACACGTGTGCATGAAAATCTTGAAGGTTGATTTTTATTTGAAAATTTTGAAAATGAAAATTCAGTAGTATTGTTGGTTTAATTGTGGTGGCACTATTTACTAGTTAATAATTTTTTTGTGTGGTCCTATGATGTGAGTATATATTTGTGACGTGGGTTGCGTGATTAAATTTCATTCCGTGAAAGCACCATCGTTGAATGTTGTACATTATATGGTTTTTGATAAAAAAATTATTGTCCTTGCGATCTATAAAAAAACATACACTATAATATGTGCACGTTGTGGACCTTGAAATTTCATGGGTTATGTACTTTATGTCTAACAATCTTTGGACCAGTGATTCATTATTTTTTTTTATAGGTTGAAGTGTAGGCTCTAATAGGGGACTATGCTTGGCCAAACTCTTGATTTTTTTCTGCAGATATATCTTATTCTACTAAAGAATTTTTTATTTTTACTGATGTCTATGGAGACATCGATGAAATTCCAGTTGTTTTTTATTGACTAATATTTGCATTTTTGGTTATCCTTCTTTCATTTTCCTAACTTGTTAGTCATCCTTTAAAAAATAAGTAGGTTTTAGGTTCTTTTGAATATTCTCGAGTCTTTAATTTTTCTAATTTATTAGTCCTCCTATAAAAAAATATTTAAGTTTTAAGTTCTTTGTTTTGGGATTTTGATTGTACCTGATTAGGAGGATCGTCGATGACCTAAGCTGCGACTGCGGTTGGAGAAAGAGGGGGTACCTGCAAGATACTTCGATGTCAAAGTGAGAAAAGGTGAGAGGAGAAAGCAAGTAGGAATGTTGAGAGCGAATGAATAAATACCCGACCCTCTCGAATGAGGGTATTTGTAACCCTCAGCGTTGGACCAAGGTCCAGTTAGTGGGTCGTTTAACCAAGTCCACTAAGGGACTGTCGGGGTTGCGTGTGTAAGAAGTCCAGTACGTGGCTCCTCCCTTGTTTGCCACTCTGAGAAGCAAGGGAAGGTTGACCCCGTTATTCTCGGAGGACATGACGACAATTAAGTAACCGTTGGCCACGTGACCCTAACACGTATGTGGGGACTTCTCTAGCGGTTATGGGCAGATGGGCCTTCGTGTCCTTATGCCCATTAGATTGAGCCTAAATAATGGTGGGTCAGATGTTGGGCTAGTCCATAACATGTTTTTTTTGGTCATATCTCAGATTTAGGTATGCCATAGATTTGGTTATGTGATAGGTTGATATATGACTTGATAAAAAAATATTGATCAATTTTGAAAAAAAATTCGCCACATCATTTAAATACATTATAATATGATTTTGTATGGTTGCTGGAATTATATTACAATGAAGGAGGTGCCAACGTAATATTGAAGCTCATCACACTTTAAGACCTACTCTAAATGTGATCTTTTAGGTAAACAATATATGTGAAACATTTAATAGGGCAATTCTAGAATATAGGGACAAACTAATTATCAACCTTTTAGAAGGAATTAAATATTACTTGACTAAAAAGATTACTAATCAGAAAGAACTTATGGTTAAATATGATGGTATGTGTGCCCTAGAATCTAATGGACTTTAGAAGAATAAGAAATTTGCAAAAAAATTGGACTCTAACTTAGCATGGTGATGATGGCATGGCTATAATTGGTGTAAAATGGTATTGAAAATATACTGTGTCAACATCAAAGAAGAAACTTGTGCTTGTAGGAAATGAGATTTGTCTCAGATCTTTTGCAGCCATGTCATATAATGTATATGGAATAATAAAAAGAAACAACCTGAAGACTATATTTCTGAGTATTACATTTATAGGTTGTATGAACTATGTTGCATATTATGTCATGTTATTGTATGCATGGTATGACTATGATATTAAGTATTTGTATTTTGTGCGGGAAATCAAATTTTCAAAAAACATACTCACACATTATCTACCCTACAAATAGTCCTTAACTATGGTTTGTAGATGGTGCATTAATGGTCAATCCACTAGTGATGAGAAGGACAAATGGACGTCCTAAGAAGATGAGAAACAAAATCAATGGTGGACCCAAAAATTCATATATTCAGCTAAGGAAGCTTACAACGGTTACATGTCACAAATGTGGATTCATGGGAGATAACATGAGAACATGTAAAGGAAAGAAGGAAGTAGATAGGGTCATGCTAAAGGGTAGGCATGGCAAATAAACCCGCAACCGCCGGGACCCGCCCGCCCCGCCCCGGAATTAGGGAAACCCGATTTAACCGGGGGCGGGAGCGGGTGCGGGGAAAACTCGTTTTTTATTTACGGGGGCGGGTGATGGTAATACCCGCCCCGCACCCAGATCCGCCAACTAAATTTAATTTATTTTATTTATTTTTAATATTTTTATTACTCATTTACACTTTTTAATACTTTTTAATGTTATAATATCATGTTTATTAAAATTATTATTTATTTTTTTGAAAATAAAATTTAAATAAAACTATCAAACTTGAAAAATACTTTTAAAATAATTAATTATTTAGTTTAATTATTTATTTTTAACTTTATTGAAAAAAATATAAATTTAAAAAAATATATAAATTTTATTCGAGCGGGTGCGGGGAAACCCGTTTCTTGTGGGGCGGGTGAACAAATTTTAACCCCGAACGGGTTTAGGTGCGGGTGCGGGTTTGAATCTGGGTGGCGGGTGCGGGTCTGGATGTGCTTAAACCCGCCCCCGACCCACCCTGTTGCCATCCCTACTAAAGGGTGGTAATAAGACTAAGAAGTAAAAAACTACTAAGGGTGGCAATAAGATCAAGAAGCCAAAAATTACAAAGGAAAAGGGAAATAACACGAAGTCAAAAAGTGCAACACAACATACTCAAGAAGTTGGATCTTGCTCATAAGGAACACAACCCACTCGGGAATATAATTTAATATTATGTCTTTGTATTTGGTATTTTTATATTTTGGTGTGTATGAACAAGTATTTTGGTGTGTCGTGAACAAAGTTGAAAATGTCATCAAGTTTATAAAATTTCAATGTTAATTTGTATTCTAAAATTTCATTGTTAATTTGTGTTCTAAAATTTCACTATTAAAGATTAAGGTCTATCATACAAACTGTTAATTTGTGTTCAAGAATAATACATGTCTGCCATAAACATTGCAAACTAATGTTAAATTGATGTATTTACTGTCACACATCGGTGTAAATATGTTCAATATAATGCTAAATTTAAATCATCATCAACAACAACAACGTTAAATTGTTAAAGATATTGCTCATAACCATAACATATTGCAAACTTGTGTTAACATGTTCTTTTATCCATTTCATTACATTATTGCACATAACCAAAACACACTGCACATAACCATATTATATTGCACATAGCCATAACATTATTTTGTCCATTTCAACAATAATAAGAACAACAACAACAACAACAACAGTGTTAACCTGTTATTTTATCCATTTGAACATCAACAATATTGCACATAACCTTAGCACAATCAATTAACATAATTATTTCATATTCAACTTAACACAATCAATTACATTATATTTCACATGACATTAACTGAACATTACATTGCATTGCACATACTCTTAATCGAATATTACATTGCACATACAAGCTTAGCGTGATCAACCTAAAATAATCAACCTAATCAAATAATTCATTACATTTGATACAACCAATCCAATTAACAGAACTAATGTCATTCCCATGGTAATCTTGTTCATCTTCTTCAAGAACTTGATCTTGAACTTCAATTGATCCTCTCTGATTATGACTTCATTCAACTTGACATTTTCTTGGTTTAATTTGTGATGCATTGAAGATATTACTTCCTTGACTCTTTGAGACATCTCCTCATCATACCAGACGAAGTGACTACACTTCTTATATCCCTGAATGTCGAAATAGAGAAGAACAATGAGAGATTTTTTAGAAATCACAAAATAAACTTGGTCATGGATTTTACCAATCAAACTAATACCTTGAACATCCCATAACCAAAAAAACAATGACACAAGTTCAAATCGTTCAAGCCGCCATCAATGGAGATGGAAGACCAAATTTGCATTCGATATGATTGGAGCGAGAAACAATACAATTACTTGATTTTGAATATTACGACATGGTGTTGAGTGCTTGATTGTGAAGATTGATACGATTTCTATAGTTTTATGGGAAAGGAGAAGAAGATCAAAATTTCTAGAGTTTTTTTTGTGCAAATAGGGAAAAACACAATTGTAGGGTTCTTCATGTGGTATTTTATAATTAGATGTTTTTCATTTAAATTTTTTTAAAATGACGTGGTAGAAGTTTTTTAAAAAAATTAGTCAATATTTTCTTTGCCACGTCCAGGGGCGGATCCAGACGTTACATATTGGTGGAGCTAAATACAAAAGAAACTATAAACTAAATCATGTTGAAAATAAAAAATAATAATATTTAATGTAATACATTACAATGAAAATCGTCTACCATCCATTTCTTGAAAATGAGCTAAAATAACATCATGGCTTAAATAGCGATGTCGTCCTTGTAAATTAGCGTGTTTTTGGTTTTCGTCTCTATTCTGTTTTCTTTGTCCAAGTCTTTATATGTTCAATTCGCGTTGACTTCAGTCTCTAACGTCAATGAACCGTTACAAAAATGATGATGTGACTAATGTTTGCTTAAGTGGCATGATTTTTATTTTCTTTTTGTTTTTTATATTCCACAAAGACTGGTTTTTTTCGTTAACTCATAGCATACTTTCTCCACCACCAAGCCACTTCTTCTTTGTGTTTAACATATGCAATGCATTGCATATGTATATATATTGTATAATGCAATAATTTGTTTTGAAATAGATGAAATATTTTAATTATATTATTTAATTAGGTGAAATATTATGAAATAATTATTTCATATTATAAATATATAATATTTGTAATATTTAATAGTTGAGATATTAACTATTAATAAATTTTTGAAATATTTAATAAACAAAATAGTTTGGTTTATTTTAACTATTTAGTTTATTAAATAATTATTTAATTAAATATTTAATTTATTTAAATAATTTATCTTATTTTAAAAATTATTGTATATTGAATAGGTTAAAAATATTTCAACAATTTATTAAATATTTTAATTTTTTAATATTTACTAGTCTTCAATTTAAAATATTAATAGATGAAATATTTAATAAATTAAAATAAATAATTAAAATATTTAATATTTCAACTATTAATATTTTAAATATTAATAGTTGATAAATTAAATAGTTGGAATATTAATAATTTATATATTAAATAGTTAAAATATTTAATAAATTAAATAGTTAAAATATTAATCTTTGGAACCCAGAATTAGAGACCTAAAGCCAAAAAATACAATATCAGAACCATATAATTAGGGGTCTAAAATATATATTTTTAGGGACTAAAATAAAAAACACGCTAACTAACAAGGACGATAACTAAAAAACGCTAATTAAATAATTTATTAAATATTTAAAATATTTATTAAATTGGTTAAAAACTATTTCATCAATTTATTAAATGTTTTAAGTATTTAATATCTTAACTATTAAATATTTCAATTAGTATAAATTAAATATTTATTTCATAATATATAATTCAAACTATTGAATTTATTTATTAACTATTAAATACTTAAATTATTATTAATTAAATAATATAGTTAAAAAATAATTAAAATATTTCAAACTATTTAATATATAAATTACTGTATTTATTAATGTATATTATTATTTATTAGAACAAAACAAAAATTAACACCAAAACTCAAAACAAAACAAAATATATTTTAACAAAATTAAGATATTATGTAATATATACAAATGAATTGCATTTATGTAACAAGTAATATAAGTGGCTTGGTGGAAAGAACTAAAGGTTGGGAGTCAAAGGTCCTTGGTTCAAAATTGCTAGGGACCAATTTTTAAAATGGTTACACGTCAGTGTTGTTTGCCACATTAGAGTATAACGTCGACTCTAAATAAAAATAAGAGAAACCTCTATCATAACAGAAGGCAATTGTGAACGCCTCACCGTCCATTCCAACCCGGACATGATTATTAGCAAACTAACTAATTCCACACAATGGGCATTAGCTACTCACAACAATGATATGTATGCATGCACATCTTTAAAGCATACATTATCAACACTGAATATGATAATAACTCATTTCATAAACAACTTTCAATCATACACAAGCAATTACATTCATAACCCGTAATGTTATCACAACATACATAGTTAAGCAACATTATGTATTCATCACTACACCATAAAACCACCACATTGTCACATATACTCACGGTATGCACTGTTGCAGCGGTAAAGCGGCAAGCAAAGAGTTGGTATTATTTTTACCGGGTGATATATACCGGTTAGGTTATATCGTATCGTGTCCACAGAGATTGGTTGTTGATTCGTCGTTCGACAATTCTACCGTTAATGAGTTTGAGATTAAAAGAAATGAAAATAAAAGACAAAAAGTAAATGAACAAAATTATAAAGGATAGATGTTTTATCCGAATCTAATGTAAACTACCCGTCATGACTTAAATCTACCACCCATGTCATACTCGCCACGATACTAGTCCGTGTCATCACATACCTCTCACAATCTAAGCTATTTCTAACCCAAATTGAGAATCCTCCTAAATCATCTCAATAGCCATGTCTGGCCTATCTCAACAACACAGGAGTCAACTGCGTCACCTCCATACCTATCTCTAGCATACTTCACCAACGCAGAGGCATTAAGTTCAGATACTCTATAGTGAATGTTAGATCTAAACTCATTTCAAGCATTCAGAAACTAACAGATAATCATCCTAGGTAAGAATCTAAGCGATCTATCTCTAGCAAAGCTCAAATCCCTAACATAAAGTAAAAACCTAAGATAATCACCGACACAAATTTGTAAAGCAAACTTTATACAACGCCAAGGGCGACAAATATACATGAGTTAGAGTAGATATACATACAAAACCCAACAAAAGAGATTACAAAGAGAAGAGAAGAAGAGGAACCAAACATTTCTTGGTTTGTCAACACCAATCGACGAGAGATTCGACTCCGGATCATCAAAATGCAAGCTCCAATGTTGTTTTCCAAGCAAATCTATCAAAAATATGATGTTGATGGTGTTGGGACTCAAAAATACCCAACCCATAACCTAAAAATGTGTTTTTGGCCCCTTTTAAAGAATTTTGAAGTCGCAGGGCGCGCTAAGCGCGGTCTGTTATGTTCAGCATCTTGTTTTTGTCATATCTTGAGAACCGTAACTCGGAATTGAGCCCGGTTTGAAGCGTTGGAAAGCTTATTCAATGCTATATCTAACCATGGATAAATATCAAGCTTTATTGATGATTTTTATTCTTTGATTTGAGCTTTAGTCATTGTTGAGTTGCCCAAATCGCGCATTTGAAGCCGTGTCTTCGACACTTTATTACTCAATGCTCCAATTATGAATTAATACCTATAAAAGAGATGAAAAACTATCAAATGATACAATATTTACACAAAAACTCAATTATTCTATTATGTACACATTTATACCAAAAGCGGGGGATTTATTCGAAGAATATCAACAAAAGAACGGATAAGTGCCACAAAATGTATATACAAAATAACTACATTTTGGCACTTATCATGCACACAATGTGCAAAACAACACAATTAGATAAAAATCGGGATTTTTAAAAATAAATCAATTTACTGTCAATTTATTCATTTCATAAAATAGAATATTTTATTTGAGTCACAACGTCCAAAACGGCGGTTAAAACGGACTTACGTTTTGAATGTTACGAATTTTCAAAGTTTTACAAAATCTACCAATTTCAGCCAGGTAACTAGTTACTTCAACCTCAAGAGGCCTTGTTACATTGATTTTCAGTGAGGTAACGGGTTACCTCACCAGGTAACCGGTTACTTCACTGAAAACAGTGAAAAATCTGGTTTTTAAGCTACGAAAATGCCTCTTTTTCAATTCCCACAACTCCAAGCTTCAAACAAATCATAGTTTTTAATGTATTAAATTATACCCTCATATCACACAACATTTTAAATCAAAATAACACACCAATTTCCTCAATTCCATTGCAATTGTATCAAGAATTCATCACTTAGATCCAAGCTTAATCTTTTTCTCCTTTGAATTGAAGGTTCCCACCCTTACTTTTGGATTGAAGGTTCCCAAGCTTAATCTTTTTCTCCTCTTCTACCATGGAAGTCTTCCTCAAGCCCTAGCTTTCCTTCATCTTATTTTATGTTTCTCTCAATTTTTCACGATCGTAACAATGAAAACACAAACCCCAACTTCTCCTTAAGTCCTTTTTACCCTTAGGACCCCTAATATTGTAATTCCCATCATAACCTCACTTATGCCATCCAACTTTACCACAACGTCCTTCATTATTTCTTTACTCATACTATCTAATTTTAATTACTAAAATAATTATAAATAATTATTCTTAAATCCAAATAATTCCAACTAAATTATTCAAATAAAATAATCACTAACTAATATTATTAATTAGTTACTCACCACACCCGTCATCTCTACACTATTGCTTACACACCTCCAACACCTTAATTTCTATATTTCTAAGGTAACTACCCCATACCAAGGGTATCACAACACATCAAAACACCCATTAACGCATATGAATGTCAAACACCACATAATTAAATTATGAAAAATAATTAAATAAAATTGGGGTGTTATAGTTACCACTGATCACTCATTTTGTTACATAATTGACTTTTCACAAACTTCATAGCTGAAAAAACACGTTCCACGCTTGCAGTTGCTACAGGAAAGACTAAAGCTAATTTCAGAAGCTTGTAAATCATATCAAATGCGTTGCACTTATTTGTTTCCACAAGTTTTGCACAAAGATCTGAAAGTCCTTTTAACTTTGAAAATTTTGGGTCACATCGAACATTTCTAACATAATTTTGAAGTTGATGTCGCACCACCACTTGTGGCACATCTACAAAATCATTTGGATAAAGTTCAACCATCCTTAGTAATTTTTTCACGTCAAAAGCTGCAAATGATGATGAAGGACTCAAACATGAAACACATTGCAAAAGTTTAGTATTCTTTTCATCAAACCTAGCATTGAGCTCATGCAACTGCAAATCTAAAACATTAAACAAACAATCATGCTTATAATGATGCAAATTAGAAACACAATAAGTTGTAGCATGTCACCTAGGTTTCTTCCCTTGCACATACAGTGCATCCATATTAGGTACATCAATATCATGCTTATTGCAAATTTCCTTAACCTTAGATATAAGTTCTTCTCATCCATCATTCATCATTTCTTGTAATTCTTGTTTGGTAGCACTGACAAGTGACAAAGCATTCAAAAGATCTTGATCACGTTTTTGTAACGCTATACTCAAATCATTTATAAATCCTACAATCTCAACCATCATATATTGCATGAAGATAAAATCAAAGGATTGAAGCAAATCTAACAAAAGCACAGTTTCACCATATTTTTCAAATGATGTATCATTCCCAACTTCTTTGAGTACCCCAATAATGGCACCATACAAAGTCATCAAGCTACTTGTTTATCTCATAGCAATTCTTGTCTCTTGTTAGAAGATCGTATGAAATTAACAAGCATATTGACCTTACCAAAAAAACCAATAACATATTTGTGAGTCTTAGCACATGCAACAAGTGCAAATTTCTCCAAATTCATCAATCAAAACACAAAACACATCATCCTTAATATCACATACAATTTGTTGAGTTATTTCACATGCACAAGCAACAACAAGATTCTTTTGAATCTTAGGGGTAGTCATAAGATTATTTCCTGGAGCATAATCTATTAACTAGCTATCTCTGGGTTAAATTCCTTTAAAGTGTCCACCAAATCAAGAAATGGACCCTTAAATAAAGAGTTAAGGGACTCGTCACTCCCTCTAAATGGCATGTCACACCTCAAGAGAAACTTAGTAGCTATAAGGGATGTGTTTACACGAACACAATATTCGACATTCATTTGCTTAGTTTGATTAACAAATGTGGCCTTAATACTTTGGTTTGGATTCACGGGAGCATAACCCATATGCACACAATTAACATGATTATTACAAGCATGATTAGCCAATCTTTGAGCATTCTTCCAATCACCAAAACCGTCTCCCACAAAGTGATCCCCCCATATTTAGAGACATTTTAAAACAAAAAACATGGCAAACAAAATGCTAGATTCTTAGATTCACTATAATCAATCCAGTCATACAAATCAAACCAGTTTTTACAAAATCGACGTGTTTGTTTACCTTGAGCAAACTAAGGGTAAACAAAATTGCGAGGAGGTTGATGACGACCTATTTTTAAATAAGCTTTTATTACCTCATTTTGAATGTCTGGATGATAACTTGAAATTGGAGGCCTAATTCCTGGATCTATCTCCAACAATTCATAATCAACAACTTTGATACTCTCACTTGGATGTCGAGTTTCCGATGATTCTATATTAGGCAAAGAAGTAGCTTTGTCTCTAGAAAGTATTGGAAAAAAATTCTTCATCCTATAACGAGAATAATGAAATCATTTAAAACAGTTATTCATATTAATATTATAAAGATAACATTGAAACTAGTTGATTATGAAAGAAATCATTTACGATAAATTGAAAAAATTAATTTTTTTAACAAATTGGGAATTTGGGGTTCAACTAAAAAATAAGAAAAATTAAAATACTTACTTTACCTTAGATTTTGAATCACCGACGAATAGATGTATCCAAACTAAATAGAAAAATTGGAGGAAATGATGGATTAGCAATGAGAGGAAGAGTGAAATGTTAGTGAGGTTTGAGAGGGAGAGTGAAATGGGTTAGTGGAGTTACTGTAATAATAATGTTATATGAGAGAGAATTAATAATTTTATATTACAACTTTATCTCTCTCTATCTCTCTTCAATATCTATATGTAATTGTGTTGATCTTTTCGTCGCCAATCACATTCACATGCTAAGGTATATATCACTCTATTACCTATTGTTAATTGTTATGTGAGAGAGAGATGAAAAGGCTATTATTCTCTCTGTGTGTGTGTGTGAGAGAGAGAGAGAGAGAGAGAGAGAGAGTATTTATATCACTTTTTTGCATCTTATCTCAATAAATGTACTAGTATAATATAAAAAAAGTTGAAAAATTCTGGTGGGGCTTTAGCCACACCATGTCTTTACATGTGTCCGCCCTTGGCCACGTCATAAATGAACCTGCCACATAACCAAATGTGACATGGGACTAAAAAAATCCCAAAAATATTCAAAACAAGGGATCTAAAATCTTTTTATAAAGAGGGTTATATGTTAGAAAAATTATATAAAAAAAAAAGAATCAAAATTAAATTTAAGTCTTTATCTTTTTACTCTTTTATGATGAGTAAAATTAATTATGCATTTACAAACTCTTTTATTAATTTATTCCAGTTTCCTCTTTAATATTTTTCATGAATTACTCCATTTACAACAAGAATAAAATGTGTTCAAGTGAACAACAACCTAAAAAAACATGCTTAAAGAATAACAACAAGTTAAGCTTGTTTTTTTAGTGATTTTAACTTTGTTCTTCTTACTTAATGCACTCGCTTTAAGTTTTCTTTGCCTTATAATTTATAACTTTTGCTTTGTTTGTATTTTTTAAAAATTGTTATGAATGCGTATAAAAGAAAAAATATTTTATAAACAACTTTGCTTACTCATTTTTCCCCACCTATTTGCATTGTTACTATTTGAAATCATATTTTTTTGTCATACTTTTTTTTTTTTGGTACAATTTTTTTTTTGGTACAACATACTTTGTGTACATGATATTATGGCTACACACAAGAAAGTTTTTAAAGATCCTCCTTCAACTAATTATGAAGCTCAAATATCTAGAGTTAGTTGAGGAGATCTGATAAGTACCAAAATGTAGTTATTTTGTATATACATTTTGTGGCACTTATCCGTTCTTTTGTTGATATTTAGTCGAATAACCTCGTTTTTTGTTGTAAATACGTTTTATTGCGTTTTGTGTACATATTATACCGTTTGATTAGTTTTTTTATATACTTTGTAGGTATTTGTTGCATTATTGAAGCATTGAGAATAAAGTCCAAATGGAGCTCCAAGATGCGTTTTTGATCGAACAAAGGATAAGGCTTGAAGGTGGAAACCATTGGAAGCTGCGAGAGAAAGCAACAAAAGTTGTTGCCTGGGCAATTTTGCCAAGCGAGGGCCTTGCGTCGCCGGGCGACGGTCCTGTTAGAGGAAAGAGAGTGTTGTTCTTACTTGTTTCGCTGCCTGGGCGCTGGGCGAGGAAAATAGAATTTCGTTGGGCGAAGCTTAATTTTGCTGGGCGAAGGTAGATATTTGTACAGGCTGAGAACGTGGCTTAATTTGGGCCAAGTTAAATGAAGATTCGTCGGGCGAAGCTTTTAGTTCGTCGGGCGACTGTGCGGAACCAGATTTTCTTATACCATTTCATTTCATTTTTTGTGTATGGTTTTGGGGTGTGAGATTCTTGCTCCCAATTTCATCACCCATATAGTTTTTAATAGATTAGCTTAGAAAACAACACTAGGGTCTTGCTCACGGATGATTGGAGGTGGATTGCTCTTCGATAGGTGTTGACAAACCGGTGTAAATGGGTAGTTTATCTCCTCTTTTCTCTTTGTATTTCTCTATTGTGTTGGTTATGTATGTATATTTACTCTGAACACATGTATATTTGTCGCCCTTGGCGTTGTATAAAGTTTACTTTATAAATCTGTGTTGGTAGTTATCTTAGGTTTTTACTCTATGTTGAGGATTTGAGCTTTGCTAGAGATAGATTGCTTAGATTCTTATCTAGGATGATTATCTGATAGTTTCTGAATGCTAGAAATAGGTGTATAGCTGACATTCACCATAGAGTATCTGATCTTAATGCCTATGCGTTGGTGAAGTATGCCAGAGATGGGTATGGAGGTGACACAGTTGACTTCTGGTTGTTGAGATAGGCCAGACATGGCTATTGAGGTGATTCAGGAGGATTCTCAATTTGGGTTAGAAATAACTTAGATTGTGAGAGGTATGTGATGACACAGCAGAGTATCATAGGCTGCGTATAACTGGACAATAGATTTAAGTCTGTGACGGATAGTGTGCATTCGTTTCAGACAAGTTGTCTATCCTTTTTACTTTTTGTTCATTTACTTTTTATCTTTTATTTTCAACCCTTTTATTCTCAAACTCATTAACGGTAGAATTGTCGAACGACGAATCAATAACTAATCTCTGTGGACACGATAAGATATAACCTAACCGGTATATATCACCCGATAAAAATAATAACAACTTTTTGCTTGTCGCTTTACCGCTGCTACAAAATGGCGCTGTTGCTGGGGATAGGTTTTGTTGTTTTTGTATTGCGATAATTCCGTTGTTTTTTAGTGTTATAAATATTGTATATGTTGTATAGACTTTGTATATGAACTTGTATATGTTACTTGTACAAGTTGTGGTTACTTTCCATACTAGTACATATTTATGATTTTGTTAGCTTTCATGTGATGTTGTGAATTGTCTCGTACGCGTAACGTTTGTTGTGTGGTTGTTAGGACACTTTCTTTAAGTTTGTGCGGTGTGGAAGTACCATGGCATGATGAGAGGAGGTTACTAGTGCTCACACAAGAAAGACGTCGAGCTTACGACGTAAAACAAGCATGTTTTTTTATGTGTGTGGTGACTTGTGTTTTAACAAGTTGAAATAGGACTTGTTCTTAATTTCAAATCTTCACTTTTCAACTTGTTAATTCATTTTCACCAAGTTTTTGTATCGTTATTTGCTTTTGTTTTGTTACGTAAATTGTGTTTTTCTCAAGCTTGTCGTGTATATCTTGAGGAGTTTTGTTGGATGTAAATATTGTACATTTTATTTTTCTAATTCTTTTGTTGTTGTTTGGACTCGAGTTTTGGTCCGATAACTTGAAGACTTTTGAGGTGATTTTCCGAGTTTGATCGTTTCAACTCGCGGATGTATGGTAATGATAGTTTCAAAGTTGGTCCATGTCAAGTACTCGTTTATCGCTTTCTATAGCATAACATGTTTAGGAAATTTATCATTTGTACAATTACCATGTCATTCATTCTTTTTGCATTACTTGCTCATGAAATGAATCACTTTAGTACCCTTTTTAACCATAAATGTGAGGAAGCTTTCCATTGTTTACATATGCTGAGAGTCCACATTCTTGTTTTAACTGGACTTTATTATGCTTAATCTTTTATTTTGTGTTGATTGTATGATTGATCAAGGCATTTTATTGATTTTGAGCATAACTATCTTGGCCAAATATTTAATTCACCTTGTGTGTGTGTGAACCTTTGTTACCCCATTTGAGCTTTTATCAATATCCATGTTTATTTGAATTTGATACTTGTCAATGAGTGTCAATTCACCTTTTTTTATGGATGTTGATTTCTTTGTTTCTTGAACCCTTAACTATATGTTGTTGTATGGATTTTTACCTTGCCTTAGAAAGTAGGGAGTATTCACATATTAATGTTGGTTGGATTCAAGTTGAGGAGAGAAAAGTTTATATACTTATATTATGGTTGGTATGAGGTTAGGAGAAAAGAAAAATAAAAAGAAAAAATGTGAAAAAAAATTAGAAAAAGAAAGAAAAAAGAGAAAAGCTTTGAAAAAGAAAAACAAAAAGAGTAGGAATAATGTTATGTTAATAAGTGAGGTGTGTTTGGTGTGAAATTTGTGATGAAGAATAAGTTTGATTGAAATTATATTGTTTGGAACTTTGTAATTTGATCACTCCCTTAGGTTTAATCAAGCTTTTGTCTCGATTCGCTTTAGGACTTATCACTTGTTTGTTAACCAAGCCACATTACAACCTTGAAAAGCCCTTGTGATTCTTGCATTTGTATTTTCAATACGTTTTTGGATGAATGCATAATTTAGTCTATTGTTTGCAAGATTGTGGATGAGTGTTTTTTGTCCCTCGCCTTTGTGTGTTCTTCATCTACCGATGAATTTTTGCTAGGTGTGATTCATGATTGATCTTGTTTTGTTTTAGAATGTTTTTCATGATTTTTGTACTTAGGATTTATTTTGTTTATATGTTATCGTTGTAGGATAGTGGTAAGTTTGTACTTTGTCGTGTATGTTTTTGTTTGAACCATACATTTATTTTCCGTTTTAAAAACATGTTGATTCGTGATTCTTTGATTATCATTCATTGTTTCTTTAGGTTTACTTGACTTTGTTTGAGGACAAACAATGTGTCAAGTTGGGGAGAGTTGATAAGTGTCAAAATATAGTTATTTTGTATATACATTTTGTGGCACTTATCCGTTCTTTTGTTGATACTTATTTGAATAACCCCGCTTTTTGTTGTAAATACGTTTTATTGCGTTTTGTGTACATATTGTACCGTTTGATTAGTTTTGTATATATTTTGTAGGTATTTGTTGCATTATTGGAGCATTAAGAATAAAGTCCAAATGGAGCTCCAAGATGCGTTTTTGATCGAATAAAGGAATAAGGCTTGAAGGTGGAAACCATTGGAA
Organism: Vicia sativa; assembly: GCA_021764765.1. NCBI lineage: Eukaryota > Viridiplantae > Streptophyta > Magnoliopsida > Fabales > Fabaceae > Vicia > Vicia sativa. Next base: position 27,973,956 of record CM038795.1, on the reverse strand, counting down.
GCTGCAAGAGAAAGCAACAAAAGTTGTTGCCTGGGAAATTTCGCCAGGCGAGGGCCCTACGTCGCCGGGCGATGGTCTTGTTAGAGGAAAGGGAGCGTCGTTCTGACTTGTTTCGCTGCGTGGACGCTGGGTGAGGAAAATAGAATTTCGCCGGGTGAAGCTTAATTTCGTCGGGCGAAGGTAGATATTTGTACAGGCTGAGAATGTGGCTTAATTTGGGCCAAGTTAAACGAAGATTCGGCTGGGCGAAGCTTTTAATTCGCAATCGCGTCGGGCGACTGTGCAGAACCAAAATTTTTATACTTTCATTTCACTTTTTGTGTATGGTTTTGGGGTGTGAGATTCTTGCTCCTAATTCCATCACCCATATAGTTTTTGATAGATTAGCTTAGAAAACAACACTAGAGTCTTGCTCACGGATGATTGGAGGTGGATTGCTCTTCGATAGGTGTTGACAAACCGGTGTAAATGGGTAGTTTATCTCCTCTTTTCTCTTTGCATTTCTCTATTGTGTTGGTTATGTATGTATATTTACTCTGAACACATGTATATTTGCCGCCCTTAGCGTTGTATAAAGTGAACGATCAAAATGAACAACCACACCATAATAAAGAAGAAGAAGAGGATGATGATATTTTTCAACGAGATTTTTTCGTGGCTGCATTAGTTGGTGATTATGAAGTACATGATTTATGCAAAGAATAATGGATAACTAGTGAACTAACGGGCCATGCATGGTTTCAAGAAATATTACAAGAAAACCTCATCGTTATTATGAGATGCTTCAGATGGAAAACATATTTTTAATAAATTGTACATTGAGTTATTTGAGCTTGATTTAAATTTTTCTAATCGCAGGGAAGACCCAAGGGCCAAGCCACCTAGGCTAGGGGATTTTAGGTCTCAAAAGTTTCGAGTTAAAAAAGGCCTTAAAATATTTCTATCTAGTTATAATAATATATAATGACACATTAGATACATAAATTATCATGATTGAGTTGCTAAAATTTTGGCCTCTTTTCCTTTTGGTCTTGAGTTCAACTATTAGATACCACAAAATTATTATTTTAAAATATATTTTAAATTTTTCTTTAGACCTCTAAACGGATCGGAGCGGACTTGTCTAATCGAATAAGGATTGAATACATGGTTGCAATGTCTTTAATTGTTGTTGGCCATGGAGTAGGTAATAGAATGATTCAAGAAATATTTCAACACTCGGGTGAAACTGTAAGTAGACATTTTCATTAGATATCTCATGCTCGCCTTAAGTTGTCTTTAAATATATTAAACTCGAAAATCCTATGTTTCTTCATTGTCATTTCAAAACAAAAAATGATCAACGATAATGGCCATTTTTTAAGAATGCTATAAGTGTAATTGATGACACACATGTGTTATGTGTAGTTAGTGCTAGCGAGAAAACCAAGTTTGTTGGAAGAAAGGGAAATCCAACGCAAATTATAATGGTTGTATGTGATGGGAATATGTGTTTCACTTTTGTATTATTCAGTTGGAAAGATATTACCCATGAAACTCATGTTTTCGACCAGACTCTCACAAATGTGAACCTTAATTTTCCAGACCCTCCTTCAGTTTGGTTCTTTTCTATTACTATAAATTAATTGTTGTATTAATGATATTTCACTTCACATTTTAATAATCACTTTAATTTTTAGGTAAGTATTTTTTGGTTGATTATGGTTATCCAACATCTTTAGGGTACATTGGTCCCTTAAGATGTGAACGTTATCACCTCTTTGATTTTAAGCATTTTAATAGGTTTTCAAATCACAATGAAGTATTCAATTATTACCATTCAATTTTAAGGTGCACAATAGAAAAACTTTTGGGATATGAAATAGTAGATTTGTAATTCTACATCATATGCCTAAGTTAAAATATGAAACACTAGTTTAAATAGTCATCGCAACAATAACTATACCCAACTTTATAAGGAGGAATGCAAAAAACTATTCTGATTTTAATCTTAAAGAAGCTAATAACATAATCATTAAGCATGAATATTAACATGGATCAGTCACAAGTTTTAAATGTAACTTCTTCATCATAAAGGATTATGTTCGAGAATCAATTCATAATAAGATCGTAGAGTACAAACAAATAAATTAATAGTGCAGTGATATTTTAGTACTATAATATTTCACAATAAATTTTGTTTTATGTTTGTAATTTTTATTTGAATAGTTCTTATTTAAGGTATTATGCTAATTTAATAATTTTGTTTCATGTTTTAAAAAATACTATAAGTAAGAATAATATGTCTTACATGTATTTGCTTACGTTCTTTTTTATATTTATATAAATAAAATTAATTTTGTTCAAAATTATCCAAAGAACATGAATTGACAATCATTAGTAAATAAAAAGGTTTGTTCTGGACTGGCCCACGCTCTAGGCCCAATAAGAGTCTAGGCCCAATTGTCCTTGGGAAATGATCTGGAATGTCCACGCGGGGGCCACGTGGCCAACGGTCTCTGACTGCCACGTGTCCCCCGATAATCTCGCACTTTTACCGATCCTCAACCGCCACGCCTCCTGTGAACTTGAACAAACCCGGATTTCCGGCGACATCTAGGGAGGAGGCCACGTGGGGCCTCCATGCACACGCAAGCCCTAGCAATCCGCTAGTGGGCTTGGATTTCTGCCCACTAATCGGATCTTGGCCCAATGGGGTATAAATACCTCTCACTTGAGAGGTCGTATCTCATTCTCTACTCTTCTCTTACTTGCTTCTCTCGCCTACTTACTTTGGCATCGAGTATCTTGCAGTACTTCTCTTTCACTTTGGACCACCGTTGCAGATTGGGCCAAGACACCTTCTGGTCAGGTACGATCAGTGGCGCCGTCTGTAAGAATCTTGCTTCCCCGTCTCCTTTCATTCAGTTGACCAAAGCAAACCAAAACTCCGTTTGTCATGGCCAACCCTGCAACCAACGTGCAAAGTCCCCCTCACGACGATCTGGCCGAGCATAACGACACCGTTTTCCCGAGCGGAGATCCTCGAGATGGGCAACCTGCCTCCTCCTCGCCTGGATCTTATCGAGGAGACGAGCACGGAGCTGAATCAAATCGCCGTCGGGCAACTGAACCCGCAGTCTTTCAAGAAGTGCTGCCACCCCCCGACGCCGATCCCACAATCACATCCCTCTTCGCGGCCATCAACAACACCAATCTCCTGCTCTTCACACAGGGAGAACGCCTCCACGTTCTCGAAGCTTCCCGCCGATCACCGCGGAGACGCCGACGACCAGACTCGTGGTCACCATCACCACGACGACATCGCTCTCGAACTCCCCCGCGGAGAAACAAGAGGGATGACTCTCGAAGCCCGACACGCCGCTCCCAAGGAAGGGGACCCGTGACCGAGCGACGAGACCAAAAACAACCTCAATCACCTCCCCGACGTGAACGAGGGGCCAACGAGTCAAGAAGGACCAAGAGCAGACATACCCGCACCAAAACTCAACGCCGCTCTCGCTCGCGCTTTCCCCATCTGAGCGACGAGGATGACCCCCGTGGTCCTTTGTCCGCTAGCATCATGAACGCCCCAATTCCTCGGGGAATGGAGAAACCGCCCCAGCTGGCCAACTATGATGGAGTGGACGATCCTATCGACCACATCGACGGTTTCAAAGCTATGCTCCAATACCTCAACGTTGGAGGACCGATCAAATGCAGGCTATTCCCCACCACTCTCAGGAAAACAGCAATGGATTGGTATAAGAGTTTACCCCCGGGGTCCATACACTCCTGGAGAGAGCTCAAGGCCCAGTTCACGAGCACATTCACGGCCTCCCGCAGGCATCCGAAGACCGAGGCCTCTCTCGAGGCCATCATTCAGAAAAGCGATGAGACCCTCCGGGAATACATTGATGACTTCAACAGGGAAGCCATACAAGTTCCCTGTGATGATCAAATGAAGCGGTACTTGCTGGAAAGAGGGCTCCTCCCCGGCACAGATTTCAGGAAAGCCGTTGGCATCGAACCCCCGGCCACCTTCGATGTCCTCCTCGACAAAGCTCGCGCCTATATCACCTACGAGGAAAAGGAAGCCGCCAATCGCGCTAGAGACTCGAGGAGTCGAGGCTCGGGGAATTCTACCAGACACCAGGATAACCGACGACCAGAGGCAGGTTCGTCTCGTCGCCCTGATGAGAAACGACGCGAGGATAGGCCCCGGGAATCCCGCGAGCAGCGAGGCCCAGCTGGACGTTTCACCGACGGCACTCCGCTGACCGCTTCCCGCGAGCGAATCCTGGCGGAGTGCTCGGCTACCGAGTTCAAGGACGGAGGAGTCAGACGTCCGAAACCCACCCCTGCAAAACCGGGCATTGACAAATCGAAGTATTGCCAGTATCACCGCAGTCACGACCACTTGACTGAAGATTGCGTCCACCTCAAGGACGCGATCGAGACACTGATCAAAGGCGGAAGACTCGGACAGTATAAGAAGCCTGAAGGATCACGGCACCGAGAGACCAAAGAGGTCGAGGACGAGGGACCACAAGGGACTCCGCCCCCAAATAACGACTCGTGACTAGGCCCGAAGACTTTCAGAGCCCTATATTCACCCACATCCCGTGGGAAGAATTCCCCTCGGCCATGGTCATCTCCGGCGGCGGCGACGCTCAACTGTCCATTAACTCGGCCAAGAGAAAGTTCGACGAATTGATCGACAAGGCCCCAGTCAACGAGGTCTCTCTTGAACAGTTCCGCGGTAAATCTGAACCGATCACTTTCTACTTGGAAGAACTTCCCGGAGGAGCACCGAACGCCCATATCCCCCTCCTTATCAAAGCAAGGATGGCCAACTTCGAAGTCCACAGGATCTTGGTCGACGAGGGCAGCTCGGTCGACGTCATGTACACTCACCTATTCCGAACACTCCAGCTCGACGAATCTCACTTATCACCATACGTGGGGTCCGACCTTCAGGGTTTTAACGGCTCCACGTCCCGACCCTGGGGGTACGTCGAGCTCCTCGTCACCTTCGGCGAGGACGTTGCTTCGCGACAGGTCAAAGTTCGCTTTCTAGTGATCGACTGTCACTCTCTCTACAACGCCATTCTGGGCAGAACTACGCTGGCAGAACTCACAGCAGTTCCTTCGACCGTCCATCTGAAACTCAAGTTCTACACCAAACGAGGACGCGTCGCTACCATCTGCGGCGACATCAAAGCTGCGAGGAGGTGCCACAACGCCGCGGCCAGAGGACAGACCTTGGTCGATCCAAAAGCGCCCCCCACCAGCAAGAAGGAAGGGCCGGACAACGCCCAGGTCGAGCTCCCTAAAACCGCAGATGATCAGAGTCCCAACGTCAGCTCAGTGGACCTCGACACCAGATTCGCAAAGGACGAAATCGACGGGCAAGCAGGGGACGCGGATCCACTCCGCCCAATTCCTGACGGCGAGTTCGAGCTCGTCCCTGAGAAGACCCAAAGAATGCGCCAAGATCGCGCCGACCTCCCGACTTGGCAAAGAAGCAACTCGAGCTTGTCTTCGGAGAATGCAGATCATGGAGCGCAACGGAATGCCCGACTCGACCCCGAGGTCGCGCCATCACCGCCATAGATCCACCGCTAGGGCCATAGTACAACGAGGCGCAAGCCTCCCGAGAAGGCGAGGTCCGAAAAGTCAGAAAAGACCTCCTAGAGGCGAATTTTATTTCGAGGCCAAGTATTCAACTTGGTTGTCAAACGTTGTACTCGTTAAAAATCTAATGGAAAATGGCGATGCGCTGACTACACCGATCTTAATCGGGCATGTCCCAAAGATGCTTTTCCCTTACCTAACATTGATAGACTGATCGACAACTCGGCCGGCTATAAATTGCTTTCTTTTTTGGATGCTTACTCAGGTTCGACCAGATCCTCATGGACATGGCCGACAGGACCTGCACGGCCTTCATGACAGAGTCGGGGAACTATTACTACAACGTAATGCCCTTCGGACTGAAGAACGCCGGGGAAACCTACCAAGAATGATGAACAAGGTGTTTCAAAACGAGATCGGAGACATGCTCGAGGTATACATGGACGACATGATCGTGAAATCCCAAGCCGAGGACGACCACGCTTCACGTCTGAAGAAAGTCTTCGACCAAGCTCGGAAGCACAAATGCGCTCAACCCGCAGAAGTGCACGTCGAGTCAAAGCCAAGTTCCTCGGTTCTATCTTACGTAATCGAGGATTGAGGCCAACCCGACAAATGTCGGGCATTCTCCGAATCGCCACGCCGTCCAAGAAGTCCATTCAAGTCTTGAACGGTATGCTCACCTCTTTGTCCCGTCAGCAAGGTCGGCACAACATGCGCCTTTTCAAACTCTTGCGAAAGGGCCCACCTTTGAATGGAACGAGGAATGCGAGCAAGCCCTCCCGCACCTCAAACGGCACTTTCGCAACCACCGTTTCTCACGACCACTGGAAACGCTATATTTATACTTAGCCGTGTCCAATGAAGCAAGAAGCGCAGTACTATATTGAAACCGAAGACGGCAAAACCCGTCTACTTCACGAGCAAAGCCCTTCAAGGACCCAAACCAGATATCAAGAATCGAAAAGTCGCACTCTCGCCATCGCCGCGAGGAGATTGCGATACTATTTCCTCGCCCACGCCATCGCCGTGGCGCACAGCAAGTAGCAGCCTCGCCCGTCCGGATATGGCCGACGAATGTCTGGTGGTCCTTGAACTTTCAATTCGACATTCAAGATGAAGGACTAAAGCCTTGAAAGCACAAGCGCCGACTTCCTCGCCGAAATGACCGCTCACGAGCAGGCGCCTCAGGCAAGCAACAGATGGACCCTGCAAGTCGACGGAGCCTCAAGTTCGACGGGGAGCGGCGCCGGCGTCCTCCTCGAGAACGAAGAAGGCATCGTCATCGAGCATCCGTTAACACTGGCCTTCCCAACATCCAACAATCAGGCAGAATATGAAGCACTGCTCGCGGGGCTACGACTAGCCGAGGACATAGGCGCTCAGGACATCCAAATATTCACCGATTCCCAACTCGTCGCATCGCAAGTCCTTGGAGACTACCAGGCTAAAAACGACAACCTCATCGAATACCTTCACCTTGTCAAGGAAAAACTAAAGGGCTTCGACCGAGCAGAGATTAAGCACGTCCCCCGAGAACAGAACACCCGGGCAGATATCTTGTCCAAGCTCGCGAGCACAAAGAAGAAGGGAGGGAACCGGTCCGTAATACAAGAAACACTCGTCCAACCGAGCATAGAAAGGTTTCCGACGACACTCGACGTAAATGCGATCGGTGATGCAGACTGCTGGATGACCCCCGTGTTCAACTATCTCACTCGCGGGGAGTTGCCCACTGATAAGCTGGAGGCCGCCGCCACCAAACGCCGCACATGTTTACGCCGCCCCGAGCGCTTTGTACGGCGAGGCTTCCATTCCCTCCTCAAGTGCCGAGGAGTCCAGTGGTGGCATCATCCTTCATGAAATTCACGAAGGAATTAACGCCCAACACCTGGGAGGACGGTCTCTTGCCCGCAAAGCATTGCGTGCCGGCTACTATTGGCCCACCATGCAAAAGGACACCAAAGAACACGTTAAAAAATGCGACAAGTGCCAACGCCATGCCGACATGCACATTGCGCCGCCCCACGAGCTCACGACGCTCACTTCCCCGTGGCCCTTCAGCTGGTGGGGAATGGATATACTCGGTCCTTTCACACAAGGCTCTTACCAAAACAAGTACCTCATAGTGGCCGTGGACTACTCCACGAAATGGATAGAGGTCGAGGCACTTACCAAAATCACCTCCTTCAACATCCTTCGTTTTTACAAACGAAACGTCCTTGCCCGCTTCGGTATGCCACAGGCCCTCGTCACGGACAACGGGACACAGTTCACCGATCAAAACTTCCGCAACTTCGTAGCACGGCTGGACACCAAGCACCACTTCACATCTGTCGAGCATCCCTAGACCAACGGCCAGGTCGGCAGGTCTTGTTACGAGGACTCAAAGTGAGACTCGGGAAGCCAAGAATGTGGGTAGAAGAACGACAGTGCATGGGCATACCGAACAACTCCCCATTCCACCACGGGAGAATCCCCATTTCGATTAACATACGGGACAGAGGCGGTCATACCCGTCGAAATCAGAGAGCCGTCAAGACGCACCGAATTCCCCCTAGAGGAGGAAACAAATGACGAAGCACTGCGCGAGGAGCTCGACTTAGTCGACGAGATACGCGAAGGCGCGACATTACGAGAAGCACGTTTGAAACAACAAATCACGCTGCGCCACGACCAAAGGGTCATCAAGCGCGAGTTCGAAGTCGGCAGCCTTGTCCTCCGCAGGAATCAAAAGGAATCTCGAGAGGGAAAGTTGGCCTCCAATTGGGAAGGGCCGTATCGCGTCTGGGCAAAGACGGGCACGGGAGCTTATTACCTCGAAAATCTAAACGGAGTACAACTCCCTCGACCTTGGAATGCTACAAAGCTCAAACAGTACTATAACTGAGCTAGAACGACCACGTGCTCAACGCCTCGTGGCTCTCAAACCCCTCCACGGAGACTTAGCTCAGCCTTGGGTCGCAGAATGGTGCTCGTACGCGCCCCAAGCCACTAATAAGCGGGGACTTACTCGAATATGACAAGTAAAGACCCCGTTCGATGCAGAATCCTCGATCGAGATCCGCGGGTTTTTCCATGCACCTTAGGCAGGACGTCCGGCTCGCGACGGACAGTCCACACCCCGAGCATGTGGTCCCTGAAACGCGACTACATCCTCGCCCGGAGACCTCAAGACTCCAAGCCTAGCATACGAGCTAGGAATCACAAGGTCGAGCATAGCATACACAAGCGAATATAATAGTAAACAACACAAGTATCAAAGCATTTGTAAATAAAGCATTTATAAATAAAGCATTTGTAAATGAATGGCCGACAACGACTAGCAAAATATCCAAAAAGGCGGGCACCAGCCCAGTGTACGAACATTAAAACAAGAGGCACGCAGGCCAGAAATAACAGGCTCGCAGGCCCAAACAATTCCAAACAAAAAATCACTCATCAGGAGCCACGACATGCCCGTCCACCACGCGGTAGAAGGGGCCAATCCCCGAAGTCACCAGCTCCACCCCTGGGTTCACCAACTGCACCTGTTGGACAGCCCGATCAAAGCCGAAGGACAGCGCCTCCACGGTATCCTCCTCGAGGATCCTCACCCGGGCAATCAAGTCCGCCCGAGAGAGAAACGCCTGTTCTTCGGCGGACTCATCCTCAGCAGGAGTCGTTCGCTCCCTCAGCAACTTGACCTCGGCCGCCAGCCGGTCCTTCTCTTCGACCAACGGCTCGTACTTCTCCTTCATTTCCCTTAGCTCTACCGCCATTGACTGCACTGCATCCGACCTGAGCTTCGCATTCCTTCCATTGTGCCATGTTGTCCACCTGTGGCCGCCCGATCGCTGGCTTTGAGGTTCGAGCGGCGCGGCCATCTCGCTGCTGAGAGTCAACGAGGTCTCGAGTAGCCGGATGACCGCGGACACATCGACATTCAGGCCCTCTCCCCGTACCTTCGGGTCGAGCCCCAAGATCATCTTCCTCTCCGCCTCCTGAACCACCGGGGGGTTTCCCCTCGAAAAGTTGCCTCTAAGCAAAGCACGGGCAACACGTTTGGCGGCGGTGTTTCGACTCTCCTTGGTTGGTTGGGATGAAGGGGGGGGTTGACGACGGGCCGTTGAAGATCAACAACTCGGTCCTTGGCGGAAGGGCCTTAGGTCGCAGCTGAGTATGCTCTTCCATGGCCGCCATTTTATCTCGCAAAACAAAGAAAACATTAGCACACGGGCAACACCCTTATACATTTCCAAATAAATACCTAAGAGCCTCGCCTCGCTGGACTCACAATGAGGAGGGCCTTGGGGATGTATCGCCCGCTATCTCGATTTCCGCTGGAGTCGAGGAGCACATTCCTCCTACGATGGCCGGCCTAAAGCTCTATCTCCAACCTCTCGAGGAGAAATCGCCTCGCTCCATGTTTCTTGTCCGCAAATGTTTCTTGTCCCACCTTTTCCATCCTCGTTTCGCGGATCACGTGTATCGGGCTTGTGACGGGCTTTATCACATAGAACCGCTTAAAGTCCCGACGAGAGAACGGCCTAAAAGCTTGCCCGATTGCTTGAACGACACCTGCACACTTGTCCCTCCGCGCGCAGTGGAAGATAAAAGAGAGGGGGTGGCACCTATGTCCGTGTAGGCACGATTTTGCCCGCATGAAGGCCGGGGTGGATGGAGTGAGGGGAGGTCCCATGTGAAGACCCCGTGAAGGGTGGGTGAAACCCGCGAACCAGATAGGAAATCTCGTCGAGGAGTACGACGAGCAGATCCTCCTTCCGGGCCCAGGGATCTGCACGACCCAAGAAGACTCGAATCCCTCGTCCAAATCTTCTATTTCATTGAACGCGTTGGAGGAGTCAGTGGAGAAATCTGAACGAAAGTCCCTTGGCTCAGGCGCGACCCAGGAGAGGTCCGACGCCAACCTTACTCGGCGAGGTCCGCTTGTCCCCCGTCGCCACCGCAAATATGATCCCCGGCACCTGAAAAGCAGCGAAAGAAAAGTGAATTCGAGGATATCAAATCCACCCCTCCACCACGACTCAAGTGACACGGCGAGGGGCCCGGAAGCACGAGCAGCAACGAGCAGATATGGATCTCTCTCTCGAGGACCTCGCGCGGATTACTCCCCGCCAACGTACTCAAACTTATCAACCAATCATTAAAAATTTCCCGTAATGTGCAACGATCTCCCCGCGAGGTTCACGTTTTTTGGTCGTGGCATTCAAGTCCCTGCCCGTGCCACTCCAATTTCTACCCGTCCCATCCTAATTTCGGCCCGCAGTATTCAACTCTCTCCCCGCTATATGCAAGAGTCTCCCCGCAGTGTTCAACTCTCTCCCCGCTAAATGCAAGAGTCTCCCCACGATATTCAATCTCCTCCCCGCGATATTCATACAAAATAAACCCTAAATTCATCCTAAAACATGAATTAAAAGGAGATTATCAAAAAATTAGGGATGTTTACCTATTTTTGGAGTCGAAGACATGTTGAGAGTTTGAGATAGAAAGCTGTGGAAGATTCTGCGTTCAAGAGCTTTTTGGCTGGAAAATCAGAGGAGAATAAACAAATGAAACCCTAAAAAGTCCTTTTTATAGCCAAACTTCGTGGGCATACGAAAGGTCACGCCTTTTAGGCGCCAAAAGTCTCATTTCAAGATGACAAGTGGCGTCAAGCTGACACGACGCTTGACCTAGGAGCTGGTCCCCGGGGGCCGGGCAATACGGCAAAGCTAGTCTCACTCCCCGACATTCCCACGCGGATCTCCCCGAATATAACAATCCGAAATATGCTCGCCAGGCTACAGGTCTGGGCCTCTCGCACGCTTACCCGGGAAGGCCATCAATGCCGCCGAGGATCCGCCAGCTCAAAGTCATTACTCTACTAGAGCAAAGACTTGGGGGCTCGATCGCCCACGCCTAGGCCCAATAAGAGTCTAGGCCCAACCGCCTTGGGAAATGATCCGAGTGTCGGGGCCACGTGGTCAACGGTCCTTGACTGCCACGTGCCCCCCGATAATCTCGGACCCTTTTACTCGATCCCCTCAACCGTCACGTCTCCTAGGAACTTCGGAACAAACCTGGATTTCCCAGCGACATCTAGGGAGGAGGCCACGCGGTTGGCCATGAACACGAAGTTTCAAATCCGCTAGTGGGCTTGGATTTCCACTAATCGGATCTTGGCCCAGCGCTGGGGGATATAAATACCCTCTCACTTGAGAGGGTCAGGTATCTCATTCTCTACTCTTCTCTTACTTGCTTGCTCTCTCTCTGCCTCTACTTACTTTGGCATCGGAGTATCTTGCAGGTACCCCCCCTTCTCTTTCACTTTGGACCACCGTTGCAGATTGGGCCAAGACACCTTCTGGTCAGGTACGATCAAGGTTAAATATGTTTTTGGTCCCTACAAATATCTTAATTTTTATTTTTACTCTCTATTAAAAATGTACCATATATTTTAGTCCCTACAAATTTTTTATTTATGCAGTTTTAGTTCATACTATTTTCTAAAATTTTGAAAACTGTTTAATTACCCTTAAACTTTTAAATTTTTAAATAATTTTTTTCATTCATGTTTAGAATACTGTAAAATATTTTTTGACCAAATTTTATAATTTTTTAAAATGAGAAGAACTAAATATGAATTTTTAAAATAATGATAAAAGTAATGAAAATCTCGACTTAGAAATTAAATTTTGAGTTTTTTTTTCTTTCGAGAAACTTTTTATAATGTTATAAAGATGTGTGTAAAATAATCATTTAAAAATACACATTGATTTAACATGAGAGACTAAAACTACGTGCATAATAATTTTATAGGGATTAAAAAATATTATTTTCTTAATAGGGACTAAAATTGAAAATGGAGATATTTGTAAGCACTAAAAACATATTTAACATTAAATAAAATTATTTTTAACTCAATTTTGTTGAAATAAATTATGTCAATTGTGTTAGACGATATGATCGATCTAGAAGGGAGATTGAATATATCAGTTTCTTTTTAATTTTAAAATTTTGTGCTTTTTGAAAAGTTATTACGAAAGCTTCCTGGATATCCAATCGTCTAAACGATTCACTATCGAAAAGATTGGATATGCGAATCGTACGAGAATGGTGAGAAAATCGCTCAAATCAATACAATTTATTCTCAATTTGTTAACCGCTTAAACAATCTCAGAGAGTATCGAATACTTCCAATGATTTTGTTTAAGAATAAAATCAAGCACAACGGATAATTTGTGAATAAGACAATTTATCAAACACCTTGTGAGCAAAGTTCACAAGCGTTGTCTTTACCTATTTGTGAGGTCGAAGTTGGTCTTAGTAACAATCAAAAGGATTGTTACCACAATGTATGTTAAAGCTCGACACACCACAAATACGGTTAATGTAAGTTTGATAGTTTGAAATTCACAAATTGCGCAACACAGATATTGAAAGTAAAATGCAAAAAAGAACACGGGAATTTGTTAAGGCAGTTCCACCTATTGTCCTCGCGTGATGTACGTCTGCCCCCAATTCTAGAATCTATAATTGAGAAATTTTCTATAAAATTGCAAATTGTAACAAGTGAAGAAATAGTCCTCTTTTCACACAATTCAATTGTTGATGATGAACCTATCTTCTTAACGATTCTTGGTTAGAGCCAAACCAAGCGTCGATCTCTTCTAGCACACCTCTGATTGACGATACTTGAAATTATAACCAATTTGCTGCAATATTTCTTTCTCTCAGCTGATATCAAACGAACAAGATTGACCCCAAATCTTTCTTCACGATCCTCCGGCTACCGTTACTTGATCAAGCAAACCCACCGTTCATCGACCGTTTTACTCGGCTGAATCCGTTGAAGCAAATATCCGTACCAAAAACCCCACACCGATTTGGATCTAGGAGGACAAAACCGTAATGGTTTTATTCAAGAAGAATCCCACAAAACACAATCAAATTCTAAATTTGTTCTTCAAATTGGATGTTATCACCAATCTTTGATTCTAGATTCAACAACTTTGATTATGAGAAGGTGTTGAATTTGGAGAAGAAATGATGAAAATGATGTGCTCTCAATGTGTTTATTTCACTCTGTTCTTGTTAATGCTCAAAAGGAAATAACCCACTATTTATATGTGTTAGTTAAATGAACAAAAATTAAGGCAGAAAAATTAAAAGAAAAGTAGCAGCATAATAGGGATGCGTCGACCGCTCCAGGAGGGAGGGTCAGCGCATAACCTCCAAAGACTGGGCGTTGAGAGACCATAGGTGATTGCGTCGACCGCAACTAGGATATGCGTCGGCGCAAGTCTTTGAATTTTTTCTCCCAAGAAACTCTTGTTGGTGTGTCGACCGTAAGGTCAACACGTAACTTCCAGAGAATGTCCCTTAAATCTACATCGATCGGATGGAAGGATGCGTCGACGCATCTGCAATTTTTCTAGACACTTTGCACTTTTCTTCTACCAGCTTGTCACACTTGCTTTCCTACTTTCTCTTAGATATACACCATGTCATTTATGGAATTTTGACATCATTAAAACTCGAACTATGCTTTCACAAATTGCAGAACCAAACATTCCCTAAATAACTCATACTTAGACTATTAAAAAGTCTATAAAATATGATGGGCCAACATATATATTCAGATCTATTAGAAAAATATGCTAAATAATATATAAAAAGTTGTGTAATCTATTTAAAAAATATAAAATTGACTTTTTGAAAATTTTAATGTGAAATAGACTTTTAAATAAACTTCAAGACCCAAATAAAATTTTAAGAAAGCACATAAAACAAAACAAAAAACTATAATACTCCATTATATACAAATTTGTCTTTTTTGATACAGTTGACTATTAATGTACGTAGTCCATATAATGATCAAATATATCAAAAATATATATAATTTGTTACCGAGGGAGTTGATCATAAATTAGACTTACTCTCTCCATTTCTTTTTTTAAATTTATTGAATAAATAATGTATTTAAACTATAAATAATATAATCTAAAATAAATAAATTTATTTATAAATAAGAATAGAGGAAATAAATTTTAAATACCGTAGATCAGACTCAAACATTTTAAAATCTAATTTAACCCGACCTATTTTCATAAGTTATATATTAATTAGTCTAACTAGTTAGATTACTTTAATTTTTTTTAGTATAACTAATTAATTAGTTAATTGTTCTTGTCAACTATGTCAATTTTATATTTTTAACAACAACATTCTCTTATTATTCTATATAATTTTTTCCATTCTAAAATTCTATCAAATGATAGAAAAAGGTAAAGAAAAAAAAAGAAGGAAGATAAATAAGTGCTTAAAGATATTGTTCCACTAGTTGTATAATTAGAACATTGAATTTAAATAGTTGATAGAGTGTTTATAAGACGTGTAAGATTGAATGATATCATATTCAAATTATAATAGTACTTAGCATCAATAATCATTTTTGTTGAATGTCGCTAATGTAAGTGGAGACTACCATCAAAATTAATTTTTGTATTCCACTTAAGTATTTTTGGTGCTTAATTATAGAGATTAATATGTTAGTAGACCCACCCACTTCCTTGTCAACTTTTCTTTCAACATGAACATGAAAAAGTTGAAAAACGATAGTGCTTTTAATTGTCAAAATTCGTGTGCAGTATCTACTAATTCTAACAGAACCAAAAACATGTACTTAAGTAAAATTGCTAAGTTGATTAATTTGTTATAGCTTAGAGCAAGTCGTTGACCACTATTACGCTTGACAAAGTATGTGCTTATAACCTGTTTTTTTTCTTCTGATACATGAGAAAAATATTTTTTTTTAAATTCTAATACTCCTACATCTTATTGGAAATAAGAACTTTTGTATTTAGGAAAAGTGTAGAATATTAGAACTTTGAATAAAAATTTGATAAGTTGGTAAATACTCTGTGAAAGAGAGAATTTTGTATTTTATTTAGTACAAAGTGTAGGATTATTGCTATTTTTAATGCTCTACAGAGAACCATAGTTATACTGTTTTTAGAGCGTTTTCATCTCTAAAAATCTCAAAAATATTCTAGAAAATATTACAAATAAGAAATATTTAGGCACTCTAAATATTACAAATTTTTTCTAGAAACATTATTTAAAATGACTTAAACTCAAAATAACTAAGACTCTATTTGATAAAACTAGTTGATAGCTGATAGTTGGTAAGTGATAGCTGATGACAGTTGATGATTGATAACTTATAGCTGATGATCGGTAGCTGATAAGCTAATTTAAGTATTTAATAAATTAGTTCTCATTGATAAATACATAATGACATAAAAGGACATTCTTATTAAAAAATTATGATTTACCTATCTTATTATATTATATTATTATATTATTTTTTATTTGATAAAAATAAATGTAATTAATAAAAACATACAAAATGATTTTAATATATTTGAAAATTTTAAGATAGCATTAAAATAGTGAATTCTTAATTCATCCTATGGGGTGGAATTAAATCCTATGCATTTTCAAAAATGCTCCTTCAAGATCGAAAGTATACTTCTGGTGCGCACTATTTTCTGAAATATTTTAGTTAAAATCGGAAGTATATCTCCGGTTCTATACTAGATGTATACTTTCGGTTTTGCGCATGACAATTAGCAGAAAAAATGAACAAAAGCAATAATTGAAAAAGTTATACAAATTAGAAATTTAACAAATTATACGATTTATAAATCGAACAAAAGATCAAATATGTTATCCAAAATGCATTTCATAATAATGGTATCCAAAATACAAATTCGATACAACACGAAATCAAAAAACTAAAATTAAAATACAAGTGAATGATAAACCTAAACTACTGAGTATGGCAGATGATGAATCGATCTGTCACCCTCGGGGCGTCCCTCTATTATTTTCTGTTTAACAGGGCACCCTAAGCCTCCTCCATGATGGCCTCCAAAACTCCTCTAACATCGGATTCGTCAAGAAACATCCATCTGTCAATCCAATCCTTAGCAAGCTCCATGATACGACGACACCTAAGCATCACGTCATGAGCATGATCCCTCCTCGCCCGCTCCTCCTCCAGGATCTCCTGATGAACTGTCTTAGGTGGGTTCCCTGGAGCATCCTCTACCATGTATGAATGAGACACCCTGAAGAACCATATCATGTAACCGTACTCATAACTCTATTCTTCTGGAGCCACGATACTCCTGGCCTCATCAGGTACAAGATGATTCTCAAAATCATCGAACAACTCATCCATCTCCCTCCTATTCAATGTCGGAGGAGCACATATAGCAAGATCCTAAGGAATGGTCTGGGTAAACCTGAACTAACACATCACCCGCTCTAGCATATAAGGAGCCGCCTTGCGAGTCCCACATGCCAACCAACATGTAAATAGCGAAACCTCATCAAACAATATTGTCTCACGGTGATCGGCGTAGGCACTGAAGTGAATGTCCTCATGCACTATCTGGTCCAGGTAAACCCGGAACGACAGTGTCGTATGGTTCCCTCTGAGCGGCTCATATGCACAGACACATGGCATATCCTCAATATAATCCTCAATAAGTGACCATCCCGAAATGTGGGGGAATTGTTGTATGATCCATCCCTTAAATAACCAAATTAAACCAGTTAGTTTCAGAATCATAATAGTTAAAAAAGGTCGTTAAGAGAAATAATTTATACCGTCATGAGTGACATGCTGCCAGTGATCTGCCTCGTACTCCACTTAACCCCTTGTCATACCCCAATTTTTGACCTAATATACCACCTTACATTTTCATTACTGCATCACTAACAGTTCATAATAGAATTAATCGGGTGTGGCTTCTACAGGTCAAAATCAGGGTTTCACAAAATTTTCATCTAATTCAAGAGGTAATCAATTAGGGTTTGAGTTCTCACTCACCTAAATTGATATATCTTAATCAACTCTCAACAATTGATATTCAGATATCCAACTTTTTCTCATGATCTATCGAGGATCGACCAATTAGGGTTTTCATCGAGGATAAGCAATCACTGATTTTCTGATCAATGAATGACTTTTTTGCTTGGAGATTGATCTTCATATCTTCAATACAACCTCTTGACCTAATTTCTTGATTCAAAATATCACAGAAGTTCACATTTTTCATCAGTCAATTTCTGGATCATCTGATGAAATTTCATCTGCACTGAAAAGTCAAACTTTGACTTTTGGTCAACTTTTTCAAGATAAAACTTTTTCAATCATCAAAATACTTCAAATGATCCATCATGATCATAAAAAATCAAGAAATTTGGAAAAGTCAACAAAAAGTCAAAATTTTCAACACTTAGAAAAATTTTCAAGTGTTAAAATTTCATGTTTTTTCCTACTTTCATGGCATTTTTTCACATAGTTCCATTTGGAATTAGAAAAAACTCAAAACATGAAAGTTGTAGCCCTTGAAACAAGATTTCCAAAATGTCCAAGAACTTGCAAATCCATTGTGTCTAGCTATACTTTTGATTTTGAAATATAGAGCTCCAAAACCATGGATTTCAAGTTCATACTTCAAAAATTACAAGTCATTTTTTGAGTTTTCTCCTTCTAGAAGCCTTGCCACCTAGCCAAGATGGATATAGCTGATAAAAATCAGATGGAAAGTAATTATGATGGAGATAAGATCAAGTTGAATTTTAACCATGGTTAAAAGGAAGGTTCCTTTTGCATTTATGGCAAAAAAGACTTTCTTGCCCTCTAAGGCAAGTTGTACAAATCCAAGCCAATCTTCTTCACTTACCATTCTGATCTCTTGACCTATAAATAGAGGTCATGTTTGCAATTTGAAACTACACCAAAGCTATGCAAGAACAAGCTTTCTCTCTTCTTTCTTAAAATTCAAGTTACATAGTTCAAAGTGAGAATTCTTGCATTTTTCGAATCTTGTGAAAAACTATGAGAAATTTGGTGTCTAACATGTCTTAAAATCAATATAGAACTGGTTTGAAACTTAAAATCAACTTAAAAACAACCAGAAATCAGATTTGCTTTTCAAAATTCCAAAGCTTGCAAAAACTGCCTTATCATTCAAACTGACAATTGGCTCGAGCTAGTCTTGATTTTTTTGATTCAAACATCATCAACATACTTCATATGGATGATACAAATCATTACTCTTGACCTGTAACACCTTCAAGCTCGAATTCGAAACTCATGACAAGCATATGCAAGTGGACTTGGTCAGAGTGATTCAGGTTGATTCAAAGCAAGCATAGCATCCTCACACGTTCCCTGAAGTCCACTGGTGCTATAGCAATCATTAAAACAACTCTATAACAGCTCCTTCAAAGAAATCGATCTCAGCTTCAAGAGGTAAGAACACGAACTTTGAACTTCATATTTTCTAACTTCCAGTTCAAAAATGGCTTGGCCGTTTTGTTTCTGCACCTTCACTGAAGCTTAACCCTCAATCAATTTCATATTTCCATAATCACACACGATTTCAATTTGATTTTTAGGAATTAGGGTTCTTCGTGTTTTTTGGAAAATTAATCATGTTTAACTAAAAATAAATGAAATTAAACCACATCATCATGTTCCTGGTTCAATTTCGATCAATTTTGATGTTTACATCGAGCAATTTCATCAAGAAACAAAGGATCCATGGCTGGATGAAGGATTGAGGAAGAAGAAGATCATTGCTGCTTTTCCGTAAATTCAAATTTTCAGTTTGTAATATAGTTAATTGGATTGGCATAAGTGAACGGATGTATTGCCTCCCCAGCGGTTGCCAGCTCACCTTTAAGTCACTTGCCATGCCTTGCCCAATGGTCTCGGGTTCGAGTAGCCTTGGGACCATTTTTGCCAAACTTTTTTGTTTTCTCTTCATATTTTTTTTCAAACTTCAACTCTTTCAAAACCCAATCAAAACTCCTCATTTTGAGGTGATTTTTTGCACACGTATCATTTAACATACCTATTTTAGGATAGTGTCAAAAAAATTCAAAAATACTTTCTTTTGACTATATTTTTATCGAGCCGAAAACGATACGTTTTGAGTACTTTTCAAAGATGTTTCTTTCAAACTTTCGAAGCCCGAAACTTTTTCAAACTTCTTGTAAGTATATTTCTTCTTTCAAAAACACTTTCAAGATCTTTTCAAAACTTTTCATCAAACTTACACTCTTTTTTCCATGATCGACCCGATTTGAAGATAAAACCGAACTCGTTTTTTCCTCGAATTTCTTAACCGAACATGGGCCTCCCTCACGGTGTAAGTCCCAATTCTTTTTATGTACATACATATTTCCTTGTACATATCAAATTCTTTTATGTACATACCAATTTTTACTTGTACATAATACATATACTCTGTAAATACTCAAGTATAGACAAACTTCTTCTGTTTGCTTTCATTTCGCTTGTATATACACTGAATACCATTGGTATTAAAAGGAGCATTATTCCCAGTGAAACTGCTTTTAAACCAATGGGCCTCCCTTACGGTGTAAGTCCCAACCCTCCTATGTACTTATCCATTTCCTTGTACATAAATACTCATTCGTGTAAATATTTATTCCCTTGTACACAATCAAACTTGTAAATAATCAAGTTACACTCATTCCAAATGCTCGTTTCACATACACTTGATTATATTTCCTTCATAAACTCTTGTAATTAAACATCATGCATTTGTTAATATTTCCTTCATAAACTTCTGTGAATAAACATCATACACTTGTTTATATAACTGTACAGTTATAACATAACAATTAGTCTAACTAGGTTAAAGGGCCTCTGGGCTTTGTACAAGGTAACTTATTTCATCTGAGTTCAGCCTCCTCTTAGGCTTCATATAAGGAAACTCATTCATCTGAGTTTAGCCTCCGCTTAGGCTTGATATAAGACAACACTCCCCTACTGAGTCAGCCTCCTCTTGGGCTTCGTTCAAAAGAACTCCTCTTTGAGTTTAGCCTTCTCTTGGGCATCAAACAAGAAAGAGACCAGGAAATCTCTTAACAGCCTCCTATTGGGCTTCCAATACAAAGAATCACCCGCTCTAGGATAGAACCCTGAGAGTATGATTTCCCGGTGAAATCGCTCTTGAAATCCTAAGAGGATGGTTTCCCGGTGAAACCACTCTTAAAGCCAAAGCCAGCCATACCCTATAGCTTCCTTTTGAGCTTCATACAAGGACCCTCGATGACCCTCGGAATGCCTCCTCTTGGGCTTACAATACAAGGACCCATGGGCTTCTTAAAAGCATCCCCCTAATCCAATCAATTTCTCCTTGAGATTTAGACATCTATCATCTCTATGGAAGAAGTATCTCATCTATCACATCACATACAATCAACTCTTTTCAAACATTTTTCAAACAAAAACATCTCTTAATCGTAAGTGGTAACGCTTGTACACTCAAGCAAAACACCCAATGCTTACAATTAAAAGATTCAATCATCTTTTTCAAACATCTTTCTTAACTCGTAAGTGGTAACGCTTGTACACTCAAGCAAAACACCTATAACTTACGATGAAAGATTTTAATCAATCAACCTTTCAAAATGTATGTGATGAAATAGATTAGATACATTTTTCATTAAGATGACATCTGTCTTTGTCTCTTAATAACATCCCGTTGCTTCCACTAGCATAAGTGGGAACTACGATTGCTCTGACTTTCTCAACATCCTTTTGAGAATACGTAGACACGAGGTCTCATCCTTGCCGAGCAAATTTCTTTCTCCCTCAAACCAAACAAACCATAGATCCCTTTAGATCCGAGCTACAAATGCTCTGATTCCCATTAAGGGATATGTATGCAGAAGATCCCAATGATCTTTGCGAGCACAATAACAACAAAACCTAGGATCCCACATAATCTATCCTTCTCAAAATCCAACGGAGAAACTTTCCCAATCATAGAAATAGCAATTTAAAACACACAAACATATCAAACTATTCATATATAAAGCTATAGATAACTATATATATTTAGGGTGCTCCATCTATTCCCTTTATAAAACAAACCCCCTTGCCCGGAATCTCCCCAATGCGTTGTGTCTAGTTCGCACTAGTCATAACGCATATCAAATCAATTGAGGGTATTGCAGCTTTCCCCTTTTTCATAATCATTTTTCTTGTGTTGGAAATAATAAAGCTTGATGCTCGCGGCATCTTTATAAACAAATCCAAAGAGTAAATCGTTTCGAGCCAGAGAATCCGAATTCATATTCGATTCCCTAGCGCGTCACTTTTTAACGCGAACACCCCTCATTCAACTTGCTATAAAAATAAACCAAGCAGGCATTCCCCCAGTTCCACCCATTGATCGCCTCAAAATCACCAAAGTACCTAAGGTACACGATGTCAGTGTAAGTAGCACTGGTGTCCATAAATATCTGTGTGCCAACAAGATACAAGAGTTATGCTCCCGTCCCATGGCATACCCCCATGTGAAGGGTAAGCTGCTCGAGATCACCGTCAGTAGTTGTAGCACGCGCAAGCTCATCCCTAAAAACCTCCGCTAACCAGCTATATCTCACGTGGCAACCACGTGTATTATCAACCTCCTCCAGAGCGCTATCTAGGGTAACTCCCATCCTCTCAACCAACAAAGTAATGGCCTCGTCTTTCTCTAACTTCTGGTGATCCAGAAAGGCCCCTCTAATTGACAGGTGAAGCAGACACGTGACGTCATCGAGTGTGATTGTCATCTCGCCATGTGGTAGATGAAATGAAGACGTATCATGGTACCATCTCTCTATAAAAGCGTTGATCATCGCTCAGTTGACCATGCTATATCCATAGAGGGTTAAATCTCTCAATCCTATAAGGCGTAGAAGATCATCAAACCATGGCTCGATAGGGGTAATAAGCATGTTGATCTTCCTCCTATTGTTTATGACCTTCAGTGTATCGTGATCATGCAAAAAAAATTCATTGTTAGAATTCATAATAATATTCATAAGAAAATTCATAATTGTAATATAAATGTAAATTTTATACCTCTTCATCCCGTATATGTCTAGCCACGGGTGTGGGATAAAGAGGGAGTGGAGATAAGTCAGAAGGTCCCCCTCTAAAGACCTGAGGGACCTAGGGTGCCACCGCTGCCTCCGATATCTCTAGTGCCTCGGGTGCCACCGGTGCCTCGGGTGCTGGGTGTAGAAATAAGTCTCATCTCAGATGACTGCGCCTATAAAGAAGATGAGGATCCCGTCTCAAAAATCTACGGTGGTGGGGATGTGCGTCCGCGGTAGGACAGAGGCGACGAAGGATGGATTGAAGAATCCTGTTTGCTACAGGAGAAAGATGTAGAAGAAGTAGAATAAGAACTAAAAGAATGTGCATCCGGCATAGCCTGTCCGGATGTCGAAGGAGGTTGTGTTGTCTTACTCCTCTCTCTCTCTCTGCATAGAAGCATGTTGTGCAACCCTCTCGTGCCTTAAACATGATGGTCTCTCAGCCATATCTCCTGTAAAAGTAAGAACGAGATGTTAACATATGGCTTAAAGTGGAAAAAAGGCAAAAATTGATGTAAACTGAAGTATAGTTCCGCTTTTGTTCTTCCCAAAACCTAAGTAAACTTCGTTTTTCTCATGAAACAGAGCTACGAAGTTGCCCTCCCCAAAACCCCAAATGTGTCAAAAAATGCATTGGTCATCAAATAAAGTTTACAAATTATATTCTAATGACTCCTAATGATATAAACTACATAAAAGAACACATTTAAAACCCTATTTCACTAATTTCAATAGAAATTACATAAACTCTAAAAATATCTTAAATCACTTACTTGATTGATTGAAGATGGTTGTTGCTTGCTTGATTTCGTTAGATGTTATATTTATCCAATGCTTGATGACTTGTGTTGATTGTTTGAGAAGAAAAAAATTGATTTCGAGAAAAATGGTTGAAATGAGAGTTTGAGTGTGTTTTTGAAATACTTGTTGTTATGGGGAGGAGAAGAGTTTCTGACGCCCTTAAGTGCGTCAAAGAACCGAAAATATACTTACGGTTCTGAACCGAAAGTATACTTCTGGTTTACATCCAACCCTTTTCAACGTGATTTGCATGATACGGGGTGCGAACCGGAAGTATACTTCTAGTTTCTAGGGGCATTTTAGGAAATTCACGTGGTGCGCACGAAGGATATGAGGTGAAATAAGAAATTCACTTAAAATATATTAAGTTTGTATATAAATTTTAGGCTAAATTACAGTTTTGGTCCCCGTATTTTGTCTGATTCACAAAATTAGTTCTCATATTTTAAATTCAAACAGTTTTAGTCCCCCTCTCATGTTTTTCATAAAAAATCAATGAGATTTTTTGTTTTTAACTTATGTTTTTATCTACAAAGTTCAATATTAGGTTTATATACGATAATTTATCATATTTTACAAGTTATTTGTCGTTTAAAAAGTGAAATCATCATTAATTTTAAGTGCAAAAGCATGAGAGGAAGACCTAAATAATTTAAATCTAAAATAAGGGGACCAAGATTGTTTAAATTTAAAATAAGAGGATTGATTTCGTGAATCACGGAAAATAAAGGACCAAAATTATAATTAAGTCTAAATTTTATAATAAAATTTAACGAGATACATGAAATTTTGAATTCAATTAAATTAACATAAAATAATGAGAAAAATAAATTTATTATTTAATATTCTACCATAAAAATACAATAAATTTGTAAATTTTCTTCATCTTAGTTGATCTCATTGATTCTCCTACAATATTTCATTAACTTGGGAATTATCAACACTATTTTAAAATTTATTTAAAATATTAAATATTCATTTTCTTGTAAGTTGATATTGATATATATATATATATATATATATATATATATATATATATATATATATATATATATATATATATATATATATATATATATATATATATATATATATATATCAACTTAAAATAATAAGGGTATAAATGAAAGAAAAAGTCACAAACTAAAAGCTCAAAAGCTATTTCAAATAGCTTTTGAAAAAAAAGAAGACAAAAGCTAGTAAAAAAAGCTAAAAGCTAAAATCAGTTCCAAACATATTTTTTATTTATTTATATGAGTTGAAAAGGTAAAAGGTATTTTTGTGGTCTTATGAAACAGACTCTAAGCCCAAAAACCAAAATACAAATAATAAGATTAGACCCAAATCAAGTTTAATATTTCAACATTCCCCTTAAGTCAAGTTTAATATTTTAACACTCCCTTAAACTTGATTTGTGACTCCAAGCATACTCTTTAGCTTCATGAAAGTTTTCAACTTGAGTGACTTAGTGATAATGTTGGCAGCTTGATCTTGAGACATCACATACTTCAACTTCACCTCCTTATTCTCGATGCATTGTCTTATGAAGTGGTAATAGGTGTCAACATGCTTACTTCATTCATGAAAGACGAGTTTCTTTGCCAAAACATGTGTTGATTTATTGTCAATACGTATTTCCATATGATCTTCATGTGACAATTTTAACCCTTTCAACAAGTTCCTTAGCCAAATTGCATGGCAAATGCATGATGTAGTGGCGACATACTCAGATTCACAAGTTAACAATGTGACTATTGGTTACTTCTTTGACATCCAAGTGAAAAAAGTATCTTCCATAAATAATACAAAACCAATAGTGTTCTATTTATCATCCAAGTCTTCACTCCAATCGTTACCACTATAGCCAACAATCTTATAATTATTGGAAGAGTGATATTGAAAGCCAAATTTTATTGTACCTTTGATGTATCGAAGGATTCTCTTTGTTGCCTACAAAGTTAGGTTTCTCTTTAACCTTATTCTAAAATCTACACTCAGATGTATAGTGACCAATCTTGTTGCATTGGAAGCACTTGACTTATGATTTGTCGTACCTCGATCATGACTTTCCTCTTCCACGACCTCTTATTGCTTGTGGATTCCAACTTCTTTCTCCATTGTTGAAGTTGTTGTAGTAGTTATTGTAACCACATTTTACTTCTCCTACATGTCCTCATCCTTACCTACAACCTCGTCTTCTTTAACTTTTGTAATCCACATAGTTTGCTTCCTTTATGTTGAGTCATAGTAGTTTCTCCATAGACTTCTTTTGTTTAATTAATCTCTTTTGTTTTTCTTTGTATGCTTGTAAGGAACTCACGATTTTCTCAATAGTCACAGTCCGTGGTTTCTTCAATGTTGGTAACAGTGAAGTCAAAACTTAGATTTAATGTGCAAATTATTTTCTCCATGACTTTCACCTCATCAACATCTTCATCGTTACGTTTAAATTGATTGACTACGTCCAATACTCGAGAAAAATAATCACAAATTGACTCGGACTCCTCCATAAACAAACGTTCAACGTCATCTCTAAGAGTTTGAAGACAAATCTTTTCACCTGCTCAACTCCTTTGTTGCAAATTTGAAGTTTGCTCAAAGCTTTTTTGGTCGTCGCTGTGTTGGATATCTTCTCAAATGTATCTTTATCCATTGATTGATAAATGAGGAAGAGAGTTTTCTTGTCTCTCTTTCTTGACTCCTTAAATGTCTCCATTATACCTTGGCTTAGCGAGATCTCATATCGCTCCTTAAAGTCTTTCTCAACGATATCCCACATATCTTGAGCTCCTAGTAGCGCCTTCATCTTGATACTCTAATTGTCGTAGTTGTTCTTTGGGAGCATCGACATTTGGAAAGGAAAAGCTTCATTCACCATATTTTGAGGACCTTGCAGTTCTGGTACCACTTTGTTGAAAATAAGGCATTTTGTGTTTAGAAAAAGCGTTTAGAAATATTAGAGGATTGAATACAAAACTTGACAAGTAGGGGGATTTTTTATGGACGAATTTATTTTGTGTTCTTTTGATGCAAAAATGTACGATTACATTCATATTTATAGTGCTCTAAAGAGAACTCTGGATACACTAATGCTAGAGAGTTCTCAACTCTAAAAATCTAAAAAATATTAAAACCATCAAAAATATTTAGACACTTCAAACACTAATATGTTTCTACAAATATTACTCGAAATTATCTAAGGTTAGGCTTCGATGGAATTAACTTCTTCATTCATTGCTTTAACCCACTTCAAATCCTTCAATGCTTCAGTTGCATTGACAGATTCAACATCTGGATATAAAGTATAATGTACCATCTCACCTTTGTTATTGACTACATCATCTAATGTAATCACACAATCTTGCAACCTTGCAGGGATGTGTCTTGTTCTCTGAGATCTATTTATACTTGGTTGATCTCTTACTTCCTCTTATTAAACTTCTCTTGCGACTTGAGTTTCTTGTTCTTCAAGTAAGATTCTCACTGAATCTTTCTTGTCATTTTCAGTCCAATCCCATTATTTAAGCTCATTTATGATTATGTCCCTGGTGATCGCATTCCTCACACACCTTGTTTGGAATATCGATTTCTACCAATCCTGAAACCATATTTCTTTTCTTCAAATCTACGATGTCTTTGAAGTTGAAATATCGAAAACCTTAGTCCTACCAAGCAAGAACAAGAACTTAGGGGCCATTATTTTGGGTTGTCCAAAAGGTCCAAGGAGAAAAACCCATAACCAAAACAAATGAACTGAACATGAGGAACAAGTATTTCCCCATTTTTTGCCTCAACAACAAAACTTCGCCCTTAAGACATCACAAACCAGACAAATCATTCAGACAACACTCCACACTTCACGATGCCCTTTCGAAGACAATTTTAACCACACCCATATATAAGAGAGAAAACACATCATTCTTTAAGTAATTCTAATCTATTCACAATCTTACATCACTTTTATAATCGTTAGACTTATGACAATCTTGCATTATCAATGGAAGGGATGAAAACAAGATTGCTAGAAGTTTTGGAAAGAAAGGTTCAGAAGTTCTGGGACAAAAGGCTCGAAGTTCTAAGACGAAAGGACCAGAAGTTATGGAAAGAGTGATTCTGAATTTCTATTACAAAAGGAGTTTTACATCATATCATTACATTATCTCATAGCTATATATATATATATATATATATATATATATATATATATAGCCATAACTCTATGGATAAGATGGCTTACTAATAATGGAAAGAGATTGTATCCTAATGACTCATAAGCCCATTATACAATAAACCACAAAGCCCATTATACAATAAGATACTAAGCCTAAATACACCAATACTCCCCATCAAGGTCAGTGGGGAAACATGGATTCTTTAGTGACCTTGCAATCTGGAACAACAACAACTTTGAGTTTGCTCTTGAGATCTTTGAACACAGAGCTGGAGAGAGGCTTAGTGAGCATGTCAGCCAGTTGTTCAGAAGCAGGTACATGCTGAATGTGAAGTTTATTTGCCACAACTCTCTCACGAACAAAATGTATATCCAACTCAATGTGTTTAGTGCGAGCGTGCAACACAGGATTATGACTGAGTAAAACAGCACTAAGATTGTCACAAAGCAGAGTTGAGAGGAAGCATTTCACCTGTAACTCAGTGAGTAGGGATTGCAGCCAGAGTAACGCTGCCGTAGTATGCGTCAATGCCCTGTATTCTGCTTCAGCACTCGAGCGGGCTACAAGAGTTTGTTTCTTGGAGCTCCATGAGATCAAGCTGGGTCCAACAAATATGCACATGCCAGAAGTTGATCTTCTATCGTCCGGGTCGTTCTCCCACTCAGAGTCACTATAGGCTTTTACTGACAGAGCTTGAGTAGCATTAGCAGGTGACAAAAGCAAGCCATGAGTAGCAGATCCACTAAGATATCTGAGTATGCGTTTAACCATGCTCCAATGGCAGTTTAAGGGGTTAGCCATGAACTGACAAGCTTTGTTCACACAGTAAGCAATATTTGGTCGTGCAGAGTGATATACTGTAGGGCTTTAACAATTGGTCTGTAAATGGAAGGATCTTACATTTTATTTGTACCAAACCTGCTAGGTTTACAACTGTTGAGCATAGGAACATCTACACCATTTACTTCTTCCATGTTTACTTGACTCAACATATCCCCTATATATTTAGTTTGAGTAAGAACAAGCGTGCCATTGTGCTGATATTTGACTTCAAGTCCAAGAAAATATTCTGGCCTGCCAAGTTTCTTCAAGGAAAGTTCACTGTGAAGCTTAGATATAACTTTGTGAACTAACAGAGCAGAAGATCATATGACAAGTATATCATCCACATAGACTAGAACATACAGATTGACTCCTTGATGATTGTACACAAACATGGAATAATCACATTTACTTGCCACAAACCCAAACTTAAAAAGTGTCTTGTGCAACTTCTCATACCAAGACCTGGGAGTCTGTTTAAGTCCATACAAGACTCTATTTTATTTGCAGACAAGAGATTTGTTGGCAGATTCAAAACCTGGTGGTTGACTCATGTAGACTTCTTCTTCAGAGAACCATTCAGGAAAGCATTATTAACATCAATTTGTTGAACATCCCATTGAAATGTGAGAGCTAAAATGAGTAGAACTTTGATAGTAGCAGGTTTAATGACAGGAGAAAATGTTTTATGATAATGAAAACCGTATTGCTGATTGAACCCTTTAGCAACCAGTCTAGCTTTGTATTTGTTGAGGGAGCCATCCGAGTTTTCTTTCACCTTAAACACCCATTTGCATCCTATTGCCTTTCTGTGTGAAGGAAGAGTGGTGAGAGTCCAAGTATGATTTTCCATTAGAGCATTGTACTCTTGCTGCATAGCTTCAAACCAATGAGGTTGTGAAAGAGCCTGTTTAACTATGACAGGTTCAGAATGTGCTAGAAAGACTTTGGGCTTTAAAGAACCAGATTTGCCTTTAGTTACCATGGGATGATTATTGGTTGAAAGTCCAGATTTTGGTATTGTGTCATGAATGAAGGGAGATAGTTCTAGCTCAGTGGACATAGGAGGAGAGTTGCCGATGGCCTGTGTCGGCATAGATACATGAGCAGACTGACTTAGGTCCAAGGAAGTTGCAGATTCAATAGTCACAAAAGTATTGTTTTGACCATTGGAGATGTCTGTCAGAGTTTTAGGAGAATTATCAGGTGAGGTATGTTTTGTAGAGTTATCAGTGTTGTTTTGAATGACAACATGATATAATGCATCTAGAGACTGAGCAGGGCTAGATTGACAAGACTGAATAACTGTAGTATTTTCAAAAGTATTTTTGTACACCATCAATCTAGACATAAAAAGATCATTATCAGAACATGCAGTGGTTGACTGACTCGTGCCATCAGAAGGAAACAAGGAAGTAAAAGGATATTTTGCTTCATCAAAGACAACATCCTTGGAGATATAAATCTTGCCCTCTTTACTAAGGCACTTATGACCTTTATGCTGAGGAGATACACCTAAGTAAACACACTCAGAATTTCTGAGTTGGAGTTTGTGCTTATTAAAAGGTCTAAGATGATGGAAACAAAGACAACCAAAGACTCTTATGCTTTGATAATCAGGAATGGTGTTAAAAGGAGCATGAAATGGAGATGTGAATGCTGGAAAATGAGATGTGGGAAGTCTATTCAGAAGATACACTACCTGAGTGAAGCTGTGATCCCATAATTCTACAGGAATATTAGCATGAGCCAAAATTGTTAAACCCATCTCTACTATGCTTCTATGTTTTCTTTCCACAGTGCCATTTTGATGTGAAGTGTGAGGACAAGCTAATCTGTGAATTATGCCTTTCTCACTCAAAATTTTTGTCAGAGGTCGAAATTCTCCCCCAAAATTAGTCTGAACAACTTTTACTTGTACTTGAAACTGAGTTTGAACATAAACAAGAAATTGAGTGAAGCAACTTAAAGCTTCAGATTTTTGTTTTAGAAAATACACCCAAGTGTACTTGGTGTAAGTCTCAACAACAACCATATAGTACAAATAACCTTGACTAGAAAGATTGGGAGATGGTCCCCATAAGTCAACATGCACAAGTTCAAAAGGTTTGGAATAAACAGTTTTGGATAAAGGTGCATACAACCTGTGAGATTTGCCAACATTACAAGAACTACAACAATCAATATTATCTTTATTGGATGAAGCAATATTACAGAGTTTTAGTATAAACTTGAGATTTACAGAATTTGTATGTCCTAACCTATTATGCCAAATAGACAATTTATTATAGACAGAATTTGCAAGAACTTGAGAATGATCTCTAGTGGACAAGCTAACAACATTTGCAGGTGGAGATTCCACTGACTGAGAGGAAAAACTATAAAGTACACTAGTATCCATGAATCCTTCTAGAAAAACCTCCTTAGATACCTGAGATTTGATGAAACAGGTGTTAGCATGAAACTCAAAAAACACATTATTATCTTGAGCAAACTTTGACACAGACAAAAGATTTCTAGTGATTTTGGGTACATGCAATAAATGCTTCAAGACTAAGTTGGAGTGAGATAATGAAGGAGTCTTGATGTTAGCTAAGCCAACAAACTCAATGTTCAATCTTTGACCATTACCTACAAGAACTTTATTGACACTAGAATAACTTTGTTTATTTTGTAGTAAAGATCTATTATGAATGAGATGATGAGTAACACCTGAGTCTGCAAACCATGCTTGAGACTTTAAATCTGCTGGAACTTGTAGATCATCTTGATGAGTAAGATATGCTGAAGCTTGGACTGAGTTAGCCTCTGGGTCTTTCTTCTCACCCTTCACCTGTTTAGTGGACTCAGAGGCTTGATTCTTTGATTGTGCTGGCTCAAAGTTTTCATCATAACGATGTCAGCAGTCCATAGAAACATGGCCATATTTCCCACAAAGCTGACAAGTTGGTTTATTGCCAAAGGATGCAAAGGATTTGGCTCTGCCACGACCTCTGTTGCGAGAGTTAATTCTTCCTCGCTGATACTGAGAACCACCTCTGGTGGATTTGGAGCTGAAATTGGCTTCAGATTGAGCAACATTTGCTGTGGCATTAGCAAGAGAAAGCTCTTGACGATATTTGTCAAGTTGAGCTTCTTGCACATACAACAGTGCCTCAATTTCATAGAGTGTAGGAGGTTCCATCTTGCCATATACCATCATGATAAATGGATTGTATTCCTCTGGTAAACCCTGCAAGATAGAGTCAATTTGATCACGCTCAGAGATTGGTTCACCCACTGCCAGAAGCGCATCTGCAATTGCACAAATGCGAAGCACAAACTCTGAAATCGAACAATTTGCTTTCTTGGTGACTTTCAGCTCAGGACGAAGTTGATGAACCCTAGCTTTCATGACCATTATGAAATACTGGTGTATCTGCTCCCAGATTTGATATGAATGCTTGCAAGAAAGTACACGAGGAAGCACAGACTTAGAAATTATGGACAGAAGCCATGTGAAGAAGGCTTAATCTTGAGTAATCCAAGCCTCATATTCATCAGAGTAAACATTGGCGCGACGATCTTCATCGTTCTTGAACATTGCAGGAATCTGAGGATTAACTACAAATCGGTGTAGTTTGTGAGCAAGAATGATACCTTCAACCTGTTGATTCCAGAGAAGAAAGTTCTTCTCTTGTGGCTTGATGGAGAGTTTGGGCCCAAACATTGTGTGATGGGACATATTGCTGAGTGACGACGATTGTGTCATCGTGTAGGGATGAAACTCCGAGTTTTTTGGTGATGCAACCATTGATGAAGCTTCTCTGAAGCAATGGAGCAAGAACGTGTAATAGAATTAGTTTGTTGAATCATAAAGAAAGATGCTGCAGCTTCTCAGCAAGAGCATGAGAATGATGAAACGAACAGCGGAAGACGGTTTTGATCAACAACGATTGATACCATGTTAGACTTATGACAATGTTGCATTATCAATAGATGAGATGAAAACAAGATTGCTAGAAGTTCTGGAAAGAAAGGGTCAGATGTTCTGGGACGAAAGGCTCAGAAGTTCTAAGACGAAAGGACCAGAAGTTCTGGAAAGAGTGATTCTGAATTTCTATTACAAAAGGAGTTTTACATTATATCATTACACTCTCTCATAGCCACCTATATATAACCATAACTCTATGGAAAAGATGACTTACTAATAATGGAAAGAGATTGTAGCCTAATGACTCATAAGCCCATTATACAATAAACCACAAAACCCATTATACAATAAACTACTAAGCCCAAATACACTAATAATAATTTTTTAAATTGATTTAAAATGGTTAACATTTTATTCAAAATGTTATTTAAATTCTAACAAAATGTTCTTTTTCTAAAACATCAACAATCAATAAAACCGTGTCACTTTGTATTTTATTCATTCTCAATTAATATTTGTCAAGGCTAAGGTACTTGCCCCAATTCCCAACGGTGCCTTTTATATTTGTTTTTTCATTTCAACAGATTAGGTTTTCAGAACCAGAGTTCCACTCCTTATCGCTTCAACCTACCAAACACACGACGTCTCCCTTATCGTTTAACCGCCGCTGCTTCTTCCTCCTTCCACCGCCACTCTCCAGGTTCCAAAACAATTCCAATTTCGTATTATTTCACTCAACTTTGCATTATTCATTCTAGTATATACTTTCTAGGGTTAAAAATTTGATTTTTTAATGAATTATGTGATTTTTTCTACGTTAACATGTATTTTCATCGGTTAATGCAGTGAGCAATTGAGGAATCATGTCTAGGGTTTTGGCGCAGTCAATTTATGTCCCTGGCCTAGTTTCTGGGCAAAGGCATGGTGGTAATAACAGACCCAGAAGGTCTGTTAAAATGATGTATACTACGCGAACCGCTGCGCCGAGAGTGGCGGGTTTTTCTGGGTTAAGAACTTTGAATTCGATGAGTTCGATGTTGAGGCCCAGTCAGGATTTTCGGTCTAAGGTGTTTACTCAGATGGGGATTAGTCGGGCAAAGACAGGTAGAGGTAGTAGATGTGTGGTGAAAGCGATGTTTGAGCGGTTTACTGAGAAGGCGATTAAAGTGATTATGTTGGCTCAGGAGGAAGCGAGGCGGTTGGGGCATAATTTCGTTGGGACGGAGCAGATTTTGTTGGGGCTTATTGGTGAGGGGACTGGTATTGCTGCTAAGGTTTTGAAGTCTATGGGGATTAACTTAAAGGATGCGCGTGTGGAAGTGGAGAAGATTATTGGTAGGGGGAGTGGTTTTGTTGCTGTTGAGATTCCGTTTACTCCTCGTGCTAAGAGAGTTTTGGAACTATCGTTGGAGGAGGCTCGCCAACTTGGTAAACAGTAGTATACGTTTATTTGTGGATTTGTGTGTTTTATAGTTTACGAGAATTGTGTTCATACTTGATATTTGTATGATATATTCCAAACTTGACTTGATTGTTGCCTTGATTGATCTGATGGTTGGTTAATTTGAATTTGAATGAAATGCATTCAAAGTGAGTTGAAATTTGTATATGGATTGGTGTTATTTATCTTTTGGCCGGCTTTTTCGCCTTTTAATTGGTGTGATTAAAGATTTCAAGCACAATAATTTGTTCGTGCTTGCTGATATTTTGGCTCACTTGCGTTTTGGAATTGCCAGGTCACAATTATATTGGAGCAGAGCACTTGCTTTTGGGTCTTCTTCGAGAGGGCGAGGGTGTGGCAGCACGCGTTCTTGAAAATCTGGGTGCTGATCCAAATAATATTCGAACCCAGGCTAGTATTATGTCCTCGTTTATTATTCCTTTTGCATATTTTTATTTTCTAGTAACATATGTTCATCTTAGTTATGTTTTTGTGTGTTAATCTTGTACTCCAATGGATGGGAACAGGTTATTCGCATGGTTGGTGAGGGTGCTGACAGTGTTGGGGCTACTGTTGGCTCTGGAAGTAGTAACAATAAGATGCCAACTCTGGAGGAGTATGGCACCAATTTGACCAAGCTAGCTGAGGAGGTAACTCATAATTCCTAGTTTCTTCATCACAGATGATAGTTGATGTTTCATTTTGTGTTGAATGTTACTGATTTATCTCTTCTGACCCTGTCCCCAAAAATCAAAATCCCAGGGAAAATTGGATCCTGTCGTGGGTAGGCAGCCACAAATTGAACGTGTCACTCAAATCTTAGGCCGTCGTACCAAAAATAATCCTTGTCTTATTGGGGAACCTGGTGTCGGGAAGACAGCTATTGCTGAAGGTCTTGCTCAACGGATTGCAAATGGCGATGTCCCCGAAACCATTGAGGGAAAGCAGGTTGGTATTTTATTTCTGTTTCTAGTCTATAAATTGGGGTTGATTTGATTCATGGGATTTGGTCTTTCATTTCCATGAACATGTTAAACTTGCTCAATCCTGGTCTGATTATAATTTTTAGATATGGAAGAATGACGTGAAAGCGTTGTTTTGCATTATGTAGGTTATAACCCTAGATATGGGTCTACTTGTTGCTGGAACTAAATACCGTGGAGAATTTGAGGAGAGGTTGAAAAAACTGATGGAGGAAATCAAGCAAAGTGATGATACAATACTTTTCATTGATGAAGTGCACACTCTAATTGGAGCAGGAGCAGCTGAAGGTGCAATTGATGCAGCAAACATATTGAAACCAGCTCTTGCTAGAGGTGAACTACAGGTAATATTTTCTTTTGACATCTCAAAAATGGATATGAGGCATGTTTGACCTGCGGATCAATGGGCATATTTGTCCAGAAATTTCAATAATTAGTTTTGGAATACTTATATCTGTAAAAAAACGTGCACACATTTTCAACAGTTCATTTTTAATCATCAGTATGAAACATTTAAATTCTGGACGATCACTTTGGATTGATTATGAAATGTGAAGACTGAGTACATAAAATACTTGTGCAGTGTATAGGAGCCACCACATTAGATGAATATAGGAAGCACATTGAAAAAGATCCCGCTTTAGAGAGGCGATTCCAGCCAGTTAAAGTACCAGAACCAACCGTGAGTGAAACCATACAAATTCTGAAAGGGCTTAGAGAGCGTTATGAGATTCACCACAAGCTCCGTTATACTGATGAAGCTCTTGTAGCTGCCGCAGAGCTCTCATATCAATATATCAGGTTTGTCATAACATCTATTTATGTATATTCTCTGGCCATTTTCAATTTTAGTTTTTGCTATGAAAAAGATATACTCTTTATAATTTAGAGTTACATGTTTAAATGCAAAATTTAACCAAAATAAATCTTCTGGATTTAGCATTATGCCATTGAACTTTTTTGCAACATTTATTTTGGAACTCATGTAGTTGTTTAATATGAATGAACCAAATGGAACCTTCTATTTGGAACACTCATAGTTGTCGAATACGAATGCTTCAGTTCTATCCTGTTATTTTAGAATCGCTGTTTAAAAGTATCTGTTCATGAAATAATCGTGTCTTCTGCAGTGATCGATTTTTGCCTGATAAAGCTATAGATTTGATTGACGAAGCTGGTTCACGAGTTCGACTTCAACATGCACAGGTATTGTTCATCTACCATTCCCTGAACCAGCAGTTCTTGACTTGTCTGTTGAGCTAATTGGGCCATATTTACATACTTTGCAGTTACCTGAAGAAGCAAGAGGTCTTGAAAAGGAGGTTAGACAGATAGTCAAGGAGAAAGATCAAGCTGTCCGTAACCAAGAATTTGAGAAGGTAATGCTTTAATTTAAGATTTAACTTGTAAACGTTTTACCTTACCCAACATTTTTAGTATACTCAACAACCCTTTTTTCTTATTTTATGACATTTTATTTTTCTAAATAGAAAAATATGCCTTGTAAGCTAATTTTTTCCAAAGTTCTATAGCAACTTAGGTCTCTATTTTTGTTCATTGTAGTGGTTTGTTCCTTCAATAGTTTCTCCAAATTCTTTTACTTTATGGCTAAGAATTATCATGCTGATAATACCTTATGTCTTAATAGGCTGGAGAGCTACGGGATAAAGAAATGGATCTTAAGACTCAAATATCAGCACTTATAGAAAAAAACAAGGAGATGAGCAAGGCAGAGCGTGAGGCAGGAGACGAAGGTGCACTTGTGACTGAAGTTGACATACAACATATTGTTGCCGCCTGGACTGGTATCCCTGTTGACAAAGTTTCGGTTGATGAATCTGACCGCCTTCTCAAAATGGAGGAGACCCTACACAAACGCATTATTGGTCAGCATGAAGCAGTAGAGGCCATTAGCCGGGCTATCCGCCGAGCTCGTGTTGGACTTAAGAACCCCAGTCGGCCAATTGCCAGCTTCATCTTTTCCGGCCCTACTGGTGTGGGGAAGTCTGAGTTAGCCAAAACATTGGCCTCATACTACTTTGGATCCGAAGAAGCCATGATTCGGCTTGACATGAGTGAATTTATGGAAAGGCACACAGTTTCTAAGCTCATTGGTTCACCTCCTGGATATGTTGGTTACACCGAGGGTGGTCAACTGACCGAGGCAGTTCGGCGTCGTCCCTACACTGTTGTACTCTTTGATGAGATTGAGAAAGCCCACCCTGATGTCTTCAACATGATGCTTCAAATCCTAGAAGATGGTAGGCTAACAGACAGTAAGGGAAGAACTGTTGACTTCAAGAACACACTTCTTATAATGACATCAAATGTTGGAAGCAGTGTGATTGAGAAAGGAGGCCGTCGCATAGGATTTGACCTTGACTATGACGAGAAGGACAGCAGTTATAACAGAATCAAGAGCTTGGTGACCGAAGAGCTGAAGCAATACTTTAGGCCAGAGTTCTTGAATAGGCTGGATGAAATGATTGTTTTCAGACAACTCACAAAATTGGAGGTTAAGGAAATAGCTGATATAATGCTTAAGGAGGTGTTTGAGAGACTGAAAACCAAAGAGATTGAGCTCTCGGTTACGGAGAGATTTAGGGAGAGAGTGGTCGACGAAGGCTATAATCCTAGTTATGGTGCCAGGCCTCTAAGAAGAGCGATAATGCGACTTCTGGAAGACAGCATGGCTGAGAAGATGCTTGCTAGGGAGATTAAAGAGGGTGACTCTGTTATAGTGGATGCTGACTCTGATGGCAATGTGATTGTACTCAATGGTAGCACCGGTGCTCCAGATTCATTATCAGATGTTCTTACTGTGTGATAAATATATGGTTGCTGCTTATGGACATGAAGCTTTTTAATTTGACTATGGCCAACAAATCATGGTAGAAAATGGTTGGGGGACCTTGGGTAGGCTGCATAAATTGAACAATTTTTCATTTTTAAATGAGAAGCAGACATTTCATAGTGTATTTATAAGTGTAGGCGTTTGGTGGTCTCACATTTGTTGTGTATTGCCTTAAGGTTGTGTCTGTAAACTATTTTTTACTTAAACTTTTAGATAGATTTTAATTTATATTGCAATACTTTTAAAACATAGATGTAGCATATTGGTGGGTGATGATAGAAGTAGTAAATTATAGTTTAAATCTTATGACTTCAAAACGAACTTGCTCATATTGGACAATAAATAATTTAATTAAGCATATTGTTATGAGCTAATATAGCTAGCTCAGACAAGGGGCAATCAATATTGAGGAAGAGAGGCAAATTGTACAAAGAATGCATTCTCTAATGCCCCGTTGGAACTACTTGCCCCTCCTCTTCAACTTCATAGACAATCTTAGTTTCCTTCAAAATATTCCAAAAGCCAAGTCTAGGTTGCATGCACATGGAGACTTGACCAACTACAATGTCCCACCATAGTCAATTGTCATTGTCATCTTCACAACTAGAAGATAGAAAATGGATGACCCGGCCCCTAGTGACAACTCTAAAAATGTGAAATTTGTGTATAATATGAGACATAATGATTGAAAAATATAAAAGAGAATAGTAGATGTACTGACGGTTAAAGTAATTTTATGGTTAA
Organism: Vicia sativa; assembly: GCA_021764765.1. Taxonomy (NCBI): domain Eukaryota; kingdom Viridiplantae; phylum Streptophyta; class Magnoliopsida; order Fabales; family Fabaceae; genus Vicia; species Vicia sativa. The sequence continues at coordinate 27,935,639 of CM038795.1, read as the reverse complement.
AAATATAAAGAGAATAGTAGATGTACTGACGGTTAAAGTAATTTTACAGTTAAAGTATTTTACACAGTCATCTAATAAACGATGCATATTTTACTACATCACTATAGCATATTTTACTACATCACTATAATTTATTTTACAGTTAAAGTATTTTACACAGTCATCTAATAAACGATGCATATTTTACTACATCACTATAGTTTATTTATTTTTAAATGATTTGACATATTTATGAATTTTCATTGGACGACCCTGTAAATTTTTTTCACACTCACATTCATTAAACTCAAATATAAATATAAATGAAATTAGAAGTAATATAAAAGAAGGTAGAAAATAAATAGTTAAATACATATCATATCCCCTCCAAAATAACTATTTCAAAGAGGTCTCAGAGATGATAAAAAAATATTTCTTACATTAAATTAAAAGGGAAAGAAGAATGTTTATTCCACACCAATGCAAAAAGACTAGAATATCCTCAACGCCTTGAGATGCATCTCTGGATGCACATTTTTCACACAATTGAAGTGAAAATGACGAGAGACGCTTATTCTATAAAATATTGATTCGAATATGAATCTCCTTATGAATAAAATATTGATTCAGAGATGCACTTTTGAAATACACCTTAGTTCGTTAGTTATTAAGTTATCCGAATATGCATCTCTGAAATTATGTTTGGTAGATCAAAACAGAAACAATTATGGCAAAATGAAATTCAAATAACTTAGATTAACTCCAAAATAAATATTACATAGATACACATTATATAAATTTAACATTACATGTTATTAATACTGGGAGAGTTTTCTAAGGAGCATTGATACACAGTGTAGGACTAGACACCTTTGTGAGAGACACACCACTTGTCCATCTAAAACTTTAAGGTGATATGTGAGTGAGTTCTCCCACTTATATATGCTTAAGTATCCACATTCCAATTCAATGTGAGACTATTTCTTCACCACAATGCTCCCCCTCAAGACACTTGTACCGTCGTTCTCACCTTGTAACGAGACACCTCATTTTGGGCATTTCGATACAAGTAAGCCCATCCTTTTTTTGAAACCAAAGTCTTTGATACCATTTGTTGGAGGAGTTTTCTAAGGAGAATAGATACATAGTGTAGGACTCAACACTTTTGTGGGATACACATCACTTGTCTACTTAAAACTTTAAGGTGATAGGTGAGTGCGTTTTGTCACTTATATATGCTTAAGTCTCCACATTCCTATCCAATGTGAAACTATTTCCTCACTTACTCACACTTGCATTATTAATTTAACAATTAAAAATAGGCAGTTCAGGACATTGCAACATTCTTATAACATCGTTTTCTGATCTTCGAATAGTCACATATACTACAATTAGACCCTTTGTTGAGTAACGATAAAAGGTACTTTACATCACCTTCAAATCATCACCCATCTTTAGTTCGAGCAATGTGAATTGTAGCTTCCTTTCTTTGTCTATCGAGGGTGAATAGTACTCGAACTTGACAACTCTTCGATTTTCCAAATATTGTAGGAGAGAATTCAATCGGGTTTTCAGATCAACGAGAAATATATCCTCGTAGATCTGAAATTGAAATGGGATGGGGTGTTGTGCAATTGAAATGCACAAAATCAATATGGGAATATGTAGACATTCTGGTTTGTGTAAAGTAAATGGATTGGGAGTATCCATTTCTAAAGCCCATATAACGTTGTCCTTTTCTAAAGTCATCTCCATAGAAGTGACACTAGCAATTTCTAAGAGTGGAAGTCTATACTTGTTTATTTTATATGTTGAGTCAATTATGAGGTCATAGGGAAATGTGTTAAACAACTTCATAGAATCAGGATGACTCCAAAATATATCTCAAACTATGACTTTATCATCACAAACTTTGTACCTCGAAACAGTCGTCATCTTCCAAAAGCTTTAACAGTTGTTGCATCTTAGATCTTGGTCCTCTTACCGCCTTGTTGTCTCGAGCAAACATACTGTATATTTTCTTGATATTTAAAACATATAGAAGTATTTTTCATTTCAAATATGCAATTATGTTTTTTGGCACCACTATGTTTAGTGTATGTATGAAACAAGTTCCCACTCCTCCGACACAAGACCACATACAATGGGATGTCCGACTAGGATGTCAACCAAGCAATGATTACGCATACCAGATATCATATTAAATTTCCATGTCTCATCCCCCATGCGGTATCATCGCAATTTAAGTGGACACTCATATTTTCTCTTTCCAATGTCATCTCGTTTCAACTTCCTAATATTTGGTTGGTATGTGTTACTTATTTCGCATACCATTGTTACAAATGTTTGTCTTCGATCCTAACAATTATCGAACCTTCCAATTACAACACAAAACACCAATTTTCTGGCCTCCCTATGGACCCATTGTAGTATATGTTTGCAGACAAAAAATACTTCTTTATTTGTAAATTGTGTACGAACATCTACCTATATAACGATCGATCGATCATCCGATTTAACATTATCATTCACTTCTTTGAGTTGAACTCCATCATTCACTTTATTACGTTAACATCATGCTTCACTTCGACCGATTTAACATCCTAACTTACAATAAATTTGGGAAACATATCAGGGTATATCTATTACCATAAAAAAATGTAAAACATTGTGAGAATTTAGAATATTAGGGCAATCTGGAGATGAAATACAAGAATAATGTTTTGGTGTTGAAAAGATGGTTGAAAATGAGAGTGTTTTTTTAAGGATTTTTTCAAAGGAAACTGCTTAAGCATGAAGAGGAAGGTCATGCAAGGAGGTGTTTTATCAATCTTTCCGGTTGGCATCTCCGGAGATGCATCTTCGGAAATGTCACTAAATCATTTTAAAATCAATTATGTGAATAACAAAACAAATTAAATGTGTGCAAGAAGTATTTCAGAGATGCATCTCCGAATATGTCAGAACACAATATGGAGATACATCTCCAGACTATTTTTTTTCCAAAACTGGGGTGACACACAGAATATAGGGCATTGGCATGGTCTTGGGTGCGTCTTGAGATGCATAAAGGGAAAGATTAAATTTTCAAGAGTGTTGTATGCTCATATATGGATTGAATGAGCTTTCCCCATAGTAACATATTGAGGCTTGCAGATTAGACATTTGTTATTTGCTTAGCACATTACATACTTATGCAAACATTTAGGGGGATTGTTTATTGTACTCTTGTGAAAAATAAAAAAATATCTTTATAATTTGAAGATGCATTTTCGGACGCATCTCATCCATACACCATCAATTCATAAGTGAGTCACATCCTTATTCTTCCAAAAATTAATACGGAGATGCATATCGTAAAAAAATACAGAAATATATGCTTGGACAGGTTTTGAGTCAAATACACGCCAGACCTTTCCTCTTCCTCATTTTCAACAAAACATACCAAGTCATAACTTCTACAATACCCCTATATCCACCATTATTCAATCTTGTTCAAAATTTTCTACTCCATTCAATTCAAGTGCTTTATCAATCAATTTCTAACATCTATTCAATCTAAGTGCTTCCTTCCACTACATATTTGGTGATTTTTTTTCATTCTCTTTTTTTTTTTTATTCTCTTCATGCATTACTAAATAGGTACGTTAGATTGTTTAAGGTACATTACTAAATAGATAGTTACCCTCATGGTTAGGTAATTTAATGATACATGTGTTTTCTTTCATTTTTGTGATCCATGCGTTTTCTGCCCATTTAGAGTTTTCTGTGTTTCAGAAAACTGTAGAAGTGCACTTTTGTATTTTGTCTAAATTTGATTTTTTTAAAATACGAAAGTGCACTTCCGTATTATGTTCGCATTGCTTGGTTTTGATGTCTTTCGTCTGGGTTTACTTTTTTCATGCTTTGTTTGGTTTAGTTGTAGGTAACATCACTGGCAATTAAGAATGACCGAGGTGTGATAAAGTGTCCCAACATGCATCTATTTGTAGGGAGAGATCCTGACCATCGCGAGCACTGGTTGATGTCAGTCCATTTGATGCCAAAACGCCCACTTTTGGGATTCAGGTGTCTCTGACTTCATCTTCTTCGTGCCAAGTTTCACATGTTGAAGCCTTGGAAGCCCTATCAGTCCAGGTTGATGCACCTGCTGTCTATGTTGTCGTTCTTGAGAAATTCGGGGGAGTCCATATGACACTTCACTATTGAATCTGTATGCAAACCATGCTGCTAGGCACATGTGATACGAAGAGGTAAACTTTATCTGCAAAACATGTATGTTAAATATTCAAACTTTTAGACGATGCTGTATTTTTTTGCACTAACATGACACTTTCAAATGCATCAACCATGGTAGGAAGATTGCAAGGCAGCAACAACCTGATGAACAATGGTTTTATGATGTCATGCGATAACTTGGGATGCAAGATTTGTGCATGTCTGGTTATATTATTATTAATCATGGTATGCTATCAACTTTCGTTGAGAGATGACATTCAGAGACATCATCTTTTCATTTTCTGCACGATGATATGTCCATCACACTGGATGATGTGTCATCCCTATTATATCTTCTGACTAGGAGAAGATTATTAAAGCACTCCAGAATGACCAGACCTAATGCACTGGAGATGATAGTGACCTATTTGGGAGCTAATCCAAATGATGGGTGTCATGCTAGGTTTACATTTCTGGAGAAACTATATATACACCACTTGGATGCGACAGTGGAGGTGGATGGTGATGATGCACGTGTTATGCATAATAGAGCATGTGCATTGGTCATACAATGTGAATTTGGTTGACACATCCATATTTGTGAACCAAAGTGCTTATTACGCCGATGTGGGTTCCCTTAAATACTTCACTGACTTCAACCAAATTCATGAGTACCATTAGGGGGCCGCTTGGTTGATTTACCTGTACTCGAAGTTAGCTGAAGGTTGTCTTTGGAAGACCAAACATATGACAACAAGCTGCATCATGTTTACATTAATATATTTGCACCTTTACTATTACTATTATTTCATAACACTTTTGTCACATCATTACTAATATTTCATATGTACCATTTTCAAGAATGGATCCTCCAACACTTTCCATGCATCTCCGTCTGATCATATGTTGATGACTACTCTAAGGATCAACCTCGTGCTTGCATATTCGTCCCGCTCAAAGGGAATCCGACCAAACCCTTCAGAGTGTTTTTTGACTTTCAAACATGTCTCTTAGATGACATAACTTTCTACTCTGGATGATTGGCTTGTTGGTCACGCCTAATGTATTTACATTTGCCTGAACGAGTCATGTGGTAGTTTGAATATCTACAAGTTGTTTCAAAAGACCCCTCCATCTCTGCTCCTCCTGCTATGGTCTTTCTCCCTAGTGGGATGTAGGAGGTTAATTGTTTGAGTTCCTAAATATTAATTTGATGTAAAAAGTTGCAAACAATAAAAAACCAAAAACCTCTAGAAAAAGTAATACAAGTAAAGTCTCCAACAAAGTCTTAAACTTGTTTCAATAGTCCTATAATATGCCAGAGATCAGCCACCTAATTAACTTCTCCAACACTCAGTCCAAATAATTTTAGAAGTTTCATGCATAAAACCCAACATGAGAAACCAATTAAACTAAAATTCTGCAAAAATCTCTATTCCAGATGAACTCGAGGCCATTAAAAATTCCCCATAATTCCAGATGAAGAGAATGCAACAACCTGAAATTCATGCAAGAAATGATAGCAGACGTTTTTTTTTCTTCTTTTTTATAAATATCAAACTCCATATCATATATTTACTTTCGAAACTATATTTTACTTACAAAACTTCACAGATGAAAAACTATAAGGAAAGATAATTAAAGACACGCTATCAGTAGTTTCTATTGATCTATTATTGAATGAGACGACCTTTGAGTCGGGCTAACACTCCCACTACGGCTAATCTTCAAAGCTGTTAACGCCTTTTGAATCTCCATTGTCATGGCACTATCTACGCTACCAGATGACAGCTTTCTATGTGATTTCTGCAGGTGTAGTTTAAGCGAGCTGCTACTTAGCCCGGCATTTTTCCCACAGATGGGACAAACTTTCATTGTTGGTTTCCTCTGTTGCCACTCCAATGAAACCTTTCCGTGTATCTTCTGATCCAATACTTGTAAGATCTTTGCGAAACCATCGTTTGGCTGTGCTCGTCGGTGAACTTGTTTCATTGTTTGCCATGCTTTTGATAAAGTATACTTCCTGCACAAGTTACGCTTTCAGGTCATGTTCGATAAGCAACTTAATTAAGCGTTTATGTATAAATTATTTCTATGACAAAAGATAAAATAAAGTTAAACTCGAATAAATCAATCCAATCCGGCCTTAAATATCAAACTGCACAACTTTACTTACTTCCTAAGCATTAGGTAAGCAAGGACCAATGTAACACTTCTGCTTTTCCCTTCAAAGCAATGGACTAAAATTTTCTGACCTTTTTGTTCAACACAATCTATAAAATCGCACGCTTCATCAAATACGGTGGTGATGTTAAAATCTTCATTGTCGCATACCTGTTCAAATGGGATGGTTAATTTAAGAGAAGTTGTAATAGAAAATAAAAATATTGTATAACTTACAGAGAAATTTTTGTATTCAAATACATCAGGAAATTGAGTTTCAGATTGTCCAATTTCATTTGTGCACAAACACAAAATATGTGTAATTCCCAAGTATTGAAGAGTGTATACAGATCTTGCTGCCAGTGCCCCGCCAATGAATAGACAGCTTGTGACAGCAGATGGTTTCTCGGTACTTGCTGCATCAGATATCAATGCAATTCTCTCGAGAATATGCTCAAGTCGGACCTGAGGGTTGAAAGGATAATGCATCACAAATAGGAATGAAGGAGCCTAAAATATTTCGATTTTGAATCTTCTCAGGAGAAACTAACCTTCAGTTCATATGCATCAACAACACTGTTATTATCACTACCCTCGAAAAATCCTGTATTGAAATTGTTGTCTTGGCATAGCTTGACGGCATCATTTTTAAGCATTTCATTCCACTGTTCCAATTCTTTACTAGATTCGGCATCAACCTGAAAAGATTCACCAAATCAAGTATTTATAGTATTCCGTATCACAAAACATGTGATTAGTATAGCAAGGTCATATGCTACCAACCTTGGCAAATTTATTGAAGTCGCGAAGCTTAGCTGTCAAACGGAGATTACGATGTGGCTCCCCATTTCCTTTAGTGAACTTCCCGTGCCAATTATCTTTGGACCCGGAAGTCAAGTCACTACAGTCTCTATTACATGAAGACAGTGACTTTGAAGGAGTTCTCTGAGATTCTGAATCAGCATAATCTTGATTGTTGTCATTGGCATGCCTATCTTTACATGTTGGAGAGGAACAACTACCGCCACTAGCCAGTGAAGGAGAATCAGGAACCAACAAGTCCTCTTTGTCCGACTCCCCTGAAGATATTTTGCTTATAATGTTCATAAACGATCGTAACAAAGTATCAAGTCTTTGGTGAAGGGTGAGTAAGAATATATGAAATCCTTGTAGATCTCTAAGTGCACCTCGAAAACCAGTACGAAATGCATGAACTGACGTCATGTCAATGGTAGGCATATCAGTTGCATCCATGTTTTCTGATAGAGGACATCCTAATTTCCCTCCTGTTATATCATGTAACAGATTCGATGCATACTCAGAGCTATTGATTAGCAACTCAACCAACTTAGGATAATTAACCTGATCATTTGCACGTTTTCCAGCAGGGGGTCGTCGAGGAACACCTGAATCAATGACTACAATGTTAAGGTCAGAAGACATAAATTCTCCCGATGTTTCACTTATAAGGCTCATGTCAGTGGATATTGGTGATTCTGCTGCTTCTGAAAGGTCGGAGGCTTGTGATATTAAACCAGGATTATGGGAATTCAATCTATCTACTGAACTCGACCGTCTTTCTTTTTGAAGTGCCCTAACAACCTTGGGTCTATAAAGATTCATTGCAGAATCCAAAGCTGCTTCTAGTGTATTTGTATTTGCAGAGATCATCTTTTCAGCCAACAGCAAGTTTGCAGAGTTCCCACGCCATCTAAGCTCACGACAAGGGAGCCTATCTTCATTTCGAATTACTAAGTCCAACATCAGTACCCTGCCAAGAGCTTCTGATGTTTTTTCTGCAGATTCTCGTGACTCAAAGGCACTAGTGTTTTCAAGCAAAGGTGAACCATGTACATAACTGCAATAAGATGGTAATTCTTTAGATTCATGTTTGTGTCATGTGTGAGCAAAGATGTTGTGTTAACATGCAGATGTCTGACCATATTATATCAAAATTGAACCATACCTCATTAGAAACAGACATCGGCTAAGCTCTAGAGCTTCCAAAAGTTCAAAACACGTCACTTCACCAACTTCATCACTCTGAGAATTCGATGCCGCTTCTCTAGCTTTTTCTGTAGCTTCCTTTATTTGTTGCCATTCTGAACTGGTGTTATGGATGACTCTAGCCTGTACACTCCCAATTATAAAAGAGAATGAATATGGTACAATTACAGTTGATGGCCTACGTTTGAATATGTAGTGCTTGCGTTATAAAAACCAAATGGAATAACCTGCGGAGTTTGGATTCCTAGCCACTTGGCAAGTTCATATCCAAGGCGTTCAGACTGTGTTGCCATTCTCGATGATGATATTTTTATAACAGCCGCTTCCTCTTTCGGATAAGCATCAGCACTCCCTTGACCATTGAAAAAGGCAAAAAAGACGACACCTCCGGAATTCACGGTCACCTATGTGCACACAACTTAGGAAAAAACTAAGATAGAAATCGAGAAAACACACAACTGAGTAACTTTGAAGGAACTGCTAGTAAGCACATAAAGTACATAATGATTGTAGAAAACTGATGAACCTCAAGAGCTTTGTTCATTTCATCCTCAGAGTGTTCATTGCTACTGCCGTGTTCAGTATGGTGCAGTGAAGAGAGACCATCCCAAGAAAAGGAGCTTGATTCAATATCCAACATTGCAGCTTTCCCAAGTCTCTCCCACAAGCTTATTTCTGTTTGATCAAGTTGCATATCACATTTTTTATCATCAATCGAGTCTCGGACGCTGAAAACAAATTATATGAACATCAACAGCGAACACAAGGTTTAACTTCTCAAAGCCATTACCTAAAGGCTAAAAATTGCAAAAAAGGGGTCAGGGTGAGGCAGACATATTAGAGGGCGCAGACATAAAATCTGGACGGACCCGTTTGACTAACAATTAACTACTAACAACCTGTCCTTAAATCAATTCAATTAACAATTTAACAAACAGAAAAGAATGTGATATAGCAACAAACCTAGAATTAGAAGGCATGGTGGTTAAAGGACTATGAGGGAAACCAGACGATCGATACTTGGAAGTGCGTTTACGAACCAAATGGAGCCATTGCGCGAACCTAAACGCAGGCCCAGCAGTTATATCTCCCAACATATACAAAGCCTGCAACACCCATTTCCACCATTTCACAAACAATCTCAAAAAGCTTCAAAATTTTCAAAATTTTCAACATTTATCATTAGTCCATTCCCACAACATTTGCATTTTCAAAAGAGAAAGAAATAGCAATCTCACCCGAGAAGTCACTGTGAGAGGCAAAGGAACCTCAAATTCAGATTCAGAGTCGTCACTCAGGAATTCCAATTCCTTCTCTTGATCTTTTCCCTGCAATGTCCATTCCCACATACAGAAAAACAAATGTTGATGTTAATATGAAAAGATCATGATCATGATGAGATCCAATTATGGATCTACAATGCAACTATGATGAGTGACTGCAGATCACATTCATAATACATAACATGGTTGTGTGATGATCACAATGCATGTGTGAAAACATATAAAGTTAAAGACATAATGATGTGAATATGAATGAAAAAATAATCATTTTATTTATTTATTTTTGTTGGTGTATAAATATAATGGAGGGTTTGTGAACCTGCTTTTCATGATTTGCCATATGGTATAAGGTATAAAAAAAGTTTGGCATATGTGTGGGGGAAGGTAGGTCAAAATACAAGAGAGAAATGGATGGTATAGGAGGAAAAGTAATGTGCTTTTTTTAAGGGGGAGAGAGAGGTGATGGACACTTCATCATATGTAGAATACAATATAGATAGGTTTTGGAGATGAGAAACATTGGACAGAATAAAAGGATGCTTCAAAGACAGAATCTGTTGTATGATAGTAAGAGATTGACAAGTAGTTAGTAGTATAGTATAGAAATATAAGAATTTGATGGTGTTTGAGATCAGTGTGGAACTGAGAGTGGGTCATGTCGGTTGGTTAGATACAGAAGAAGACTAAATAAATGGAATTAAATAATTATTTTTAAATACCATTTTTAGATTTTTTTTTTAATTGTTGCTTACAAAATTCAAGATATTATTCCTTGTATTTTTGTCAAAATTACTCTTAATTTTATTATAGAGAGCAAAAAAGTCAAATGTATGTGACAAATAATTAAAGATATTATAGGTAAAATAAAATTTATTATTTACAAAATAACAACAGATTATGATTATCTTTTTTGATACGTAGAAAAAATTTAAACGTGACAATTATAAAAAAACAGAGGGAGTATAAGAATTAGAATTTGTTCATGCAAACACAAACAACCTCCATCCGTGTGAGATCAGTTAGACTCGATTTTAGTCTCATTGGGAGGGTCAATGAGGACATTTTATGTCAAAAATGTATGAATTATCTCATTCTTTCGGCTTATTGTGTCTCTCTTTTATGCTTCATCTTTCTTTCCAGATCCAAGACAAGGATTTTAAAGGTCATTATTCACCGACAAAGATCTTAAAGACCATTATTCACCTTAATGAGTATTCATGCCATTAGTCTCATCAATACATGATAGTTATTACGTTTAAGAAACAATTTGAAATAAACTAGTAAATGCTCATAATTGCTTGTTTGTAGCTTTCAATTAATGGACGGTCTATATAACCTTATTTCCTGGTTATGGATAATATTCGAATTGGTTACAAATCGGTCTGCCAAAATTCCAAAATGTACACAGTCCACCAAATATGAGACTCAAGGGGTGGAATGCTTAAGTAGAAAGACACTTGAGCTAATCATACCTTTGTAATTTTTTAGGATGGACTCAGCCCCTCAAGCATGAGGCTCGTAGGGGCAAGATGCTTAAAGAGCATAATTCTTGATCAATTTGAGCCTTTTATCATCTTAACTCAGTAGTTTGGATAATCTAGGGACGATACATGCCTTAGTTATCTTATGGTGGAATTCCTCTAGTTTGGTGTAAATTGCTTATAAACTGACTTTCTTTTAGGTTGTCCTTCTCGAAGTGTGGTTGAGGTCGTCTTATTTGCTAGTGTTATGTTGGTTGGTCTGAGGGGGCTTCTTAGCACATGATCGGTTGGTCTTCTAACTAGGGTTGCCTTTGCTACTTGGAATGTGCTCTTCTGACTTTGTGTGAAACTTCCTATAGCTTAACTTATGCTCCCACTTTATTATTAGGCCCATCTAAAGGTATAACTTATGTTTATTCTTGACATCATCATTCATCATGTTATTGTTGCTTCATCAATATCATCAAGTTTGAGGAGTCCTTTTGTAGTGAGAAAGTTTGAAACAAAAACCCGACACTTTCCCGTTCTACGCTTTCGCGTCGACACCTTATACGATTGTCTGCGTTGAAGCACGAAGAGTTTGAAGGTTGTAGTTTTGTTCTCACACTAATAGATTTTTCTTTTAACATGGAGAACTTGGTGGGTTCCTGCGTCTACTCCATGTGGAATTCTTGGGTTAAATTCACATTCATAAATTTTTTAGTGGATTTCATGGCCTCCCCCAGTTAAGAACATGAGCTAAATTCAAGGAGAACCCGATGGGTTCCATGTCTGCCCCAGTGAAGCACTTGGGTTAAATTCATTGACGGGGAACCCGGTGGCTTCCATGACTTCCTTTAGTGGAGGACTTGAGTTAAATTCATCCATGAAGATCAAAGTGAATTCCATGGTCGCCTCTAGTGGAAGACTCGGGTTAAATTCATTCACATAGATCACAATGGGTTTCATGGCTCCCCCAATGGATGTCTTAAGTTAACTTCATTCTTGAAGAGCCAAGCGAATTCCAAGGCTGCTCCCAGCGGAGGACTTGGGTTTGATTCATTCATGGATAGTCTGTTGGGTGAGAATATGGGATATAAATAGTCTAGACGGGGTAAATAGACCCTTAAAATTTTTATTAAACTGATAATTCACATGGCAAGAGTCTAGACGAAGTTTATTATGGTAAGAGTTTATACAACTAGTAATCTACAATCATAATGAGAATAATAAATCTTCTATATGGATCTTGACTTATATACAACGTAAAGCCAAACTCTTATGCGTAATATTTACTTGATTCACGATTCTTGAATCTTCCAGCTCACTAATCTACTCATATTCTTTGTGTGTGACAATCTCCCCTTAATCCCACCAATTTCTTAAGCGATGATTTGTGTGAAGATTTGACAAGAACTCCACCTTGTTAATATCCTTCCACACAGTTACTATCAAGGTCACATGGAGGGAAGACCATCATTTTTTCACTGGAATTTATCAGCAAAATGACAACAACCACAATCTCGAAATATTCATGAAAATCTTAACTAAACCTTCAAGAATGTTAAGTTTCAAGACAACGTCTCTCTCAATCAATTACAAATATTTCATGATCAATATCTAAAATCAAAACTAGAGGTCCAAGATTAAAGAAATTTGTTTGCAAGAGTTTTTGAACTTTAAAAAATGAGAGGGTGTTGATTTCACAAAATTACAATGATGATTTTGAAAAAGTGTTAAAGTTGTAATTGGAAATGAGATGAAAAAATGAATTTATATGTGCTTGAGATTAAGCAAAAAAATGGAAAATGTTATATTCGAGTCAAGAACATCTCATGATTTGAGTCAAGAGAGCAAGTGAAGTGGAATAAGAAAACATAAAGATTTTGACCCATTTCTTGTTTGATTCGAATCAGGTACAAAGTCTAATTCGAATTAAAAGGTCCCTGATTCGAATCAAGTACAAAGTCTGATTCTAATCAATTTGGACTGAGCCAAACAGAGAAACATGAAAATTGGACAGATTCGAGTCAGGTGTAAAGTCTGATTTGAATCAAATGAAGCAAAGGTCACCCAAAATCTGTTTGATTCGAATAAGGCACAACTTGTGATTCGAATCACAAATCTGCCTAATTTGAATAAAGTTAAAATACTGATTCGAGACAGAGAAGTTGAAAAAATTTATTTTTCCCTGTTCAATTTGATTCAAATCAGGCACGCAAAATCTCAATTTTTCATAATTTTCAAAATACTTTGAAATTTTTATTTTCACCTAACTTGAGTGTTTATATGTGTGTTGTATGATTTATTTAATTATTTGAGTTGTTTTGGTGTTTTGTGGAATTAAAGATACTTTAGTAATTTAATAATCACTGAGAATATAGAGTTTGAGAGCATGGAAAATAAGTTAATATTTATTTAAAAATATAATTAGATATTTTTAATTATTTAGAGATAATTTGAATAATTGAAATTATTAGAAATAATTATAGTATTATATAAGAATTTTTATTAAATAATTATTTAAGTGTAACTTTTATTTAAAGAGAATAAAAGTATTACGTTTATTTAAAAAATAAATTTTATAAAATAAAATAATTATTGGGATTTATTTGGAACATTATCATTAGAAATTTTCATAGCCAGACACGTGAGATAGGGATGTAAGTTAATGGGGAGTGGAGAACTATTGAGATTTTTAGGGTAATATAAACTCTAACGCGAGGAGCTGAACTAGGATATGCGGAAAAAATAGAATTTGGGAAGTGGCCGATCGTGAGAGAGAATTTGGAAGACACAGAGCTTTGGAGTGATTGTTTTTGTAAAATCTTTCAAATGAATGTAAAGAATTCAGTTTCAACTGTTACATCCATAAGAAAGTGCATATTGATCATTCTCATAATATTATATAACTCTTCTTACTCATGTTTTCAAAATAAATAAAAAATGAGGCTCTACGATCCAAGACAAGCTTATAGAGATTGGTTTAATAGTCTGAGAATTTTGTTGGTGGAAAACAAATTTCAAAGAAAGATGATATACAACTCTTCTTTCATATTGAGTACACTTTTTATGTATGATTTTTGTCAATTTGATACTACTAACAAAATCTTGTGCGATAATGTTTCTGATATGATGCATATTAACTTATGGAAAGCTCATTTAAGAGTCCAAGAAGTGAGAGTGAACCCAAATAGATTTAATCAAGATGTTGATTGTGCCTTTTAACGGAATTGATCAAAATGATGATACTAATCATGAGAGAAAATAGTGATAAATGTGTCATATGGCTGAACTAACTCTCTTATCAAATTATTCGTAGAGAAGGAAAATCGAAAATGGCCTGTCATCTCCTAGAAAGGGGAAGTTTCTCAATTTACCTTAAGATTCTGAGGTTCTTTTGGAGCAAATGAGTGCTAAATACAACATATCTAGAGTCCAATATTAATCTAAGGCGTAAGGAGGTTAAATATAGTAGACAATAAAATCCTTCTTGGTTTAGAAAGCTTCAAAGTTTTTTGAGTTTTGTTCCAGAAACAAAAATCAAAGTGGAAGAAATTCTCCAAGGCATTCATATTAGTTGATTTCATAACTGAATATTACCTTATGTGGGGAGAAATAATATTTTTAGATCTTATACCTTACTCTGGACTGCTATTGTCCGTCTATATAACATAACTTGTTCATTTTAGATGGAATATGTGTACTTTGATTTTATTACTTCTTTTTGATAATGAAAATGGGAAGAAGTATACTCTCAGGGGGAGGGTATATTTTCTATCTAACTCAAGAGGGTGATAATCACTCCAAATATATATTTTTACCACCTCTTCGAAGAGATGCCTTGTCATCATCAAAAAGAGGGAGAATGTGAATCTACGTGCTTGTAGGTAATAAAGATCAACATCTAAAGTTTTGATGACGACAACATATGAGGATCTAGATCTAAGTTCCTATACAATCATATACTATATAGCAAGAAATCTTGAAGTCTATTTGGCGTGAAAGCTCTCCAGGTCTTGTTTTTCGATCTGTATGAGTGGATTGAATATTGTAAAAATAAGATAGTATCTTAAGAGTACTAAGGCAACTCACACACACTTAAAAATATTTTTCAAAATATTTTCATCTTGCAAATTGTTTTCTAAACCAAGCGAAGTAATTAAGATGTTTTCCAAACTCTTTCTAAATGTATTTTTTCACTATCTAATGTATTAAAAATGTACGCTAATCCATTAGAAAATAGAAAATCAATTAACCAAGTGATGGGGACAACACCTAAATGACCTACAACAACTATATATCTTATATCTCATTTTTGGGCTGCAAATCATTTTAAAAAAATGGTTTCTAATCGATTAGATTTGTTGCTAACATATTAGAAAAGTTCTAACTGATACCAAATTAGAAATGATGGCACATGTAATACCTACAACGACTCTATATTCAAACCTTCTTATTTGGGTCTTAAAATCATTCATATTTGTGTTTTCTAATTGATTAGATAATAGATTAAATAATCAATTCGGTCCATGGATCGCTTTCTTTTTTGGTGATTCCAACTACTATATAAAGGGTGGGGCGTGGGCCGTGTTTAATGGACCTTCTTTTATTTTCGTGTTACTTCTTCACCCTTCTTGTGCTATTTTAACCTCTCATCTTCTTTTAAGTGATTTTCCATCCATTTCTCTACAATTTCTTATTTTTTTCTCAAGCATCTTTAAATAGAATGAATACCTGAAACACAAGAGATATCAGTGTAATATTGAAATGAAACAACGTAAATAAAGGGGGGGAGGAGATAACATTATTTGTGCGAATTAAGTCAAATATGCGGTATAATTTCGTGTTATCACCCTCTCTTGTGCTTGAGGTCACTTGTTCAATAGTTATGCCCTATTTGTTAGGAGAATATGACGTCCATGAGTCACGGGTATGTGGTGCATGCATTCTTGAGGTCGAAGGGCATGAAGTTATAATAGTAGTTTTCGTGGTTTGACATAAACATCATATTGGGTGAATCAAGGGGATCCATTTTAATTTGTTGTACACTGATTAGCTGCCCCTGAAGCTCAATGCTTGGTAGCCCGAGGACCCTCTAATAAGAAGGTCAATATCTAGTATGGGATAAGGATCCTTGGGACAAGTTTTATTCAAGTTGGTGAAATTAACGCATATCTGCCACTTGATTGATGCTTTCTTCACCAAAACAACATTGGCTAGCCAGGTTGGTTTTTTTTAATTTTGTGATAAAATCGATGCTTGCTAACTTTCACCTTGTTATTGGCAGATATTTCTCCTTGTCAGCTTTCTTTTTTCTTTGAGACACATGTCTCATAGAGGGGACGACAGTGAGGCAATGACACACCACTATGGTACCTATACCTAGAATATTAGTGAGGGTCCGGGCAACCAAGTCAACGTTTCTTATGAGTTGTTCAACTAGTTTGAACTCTTCTCATTTCGAGAGAGATGTGTCTATCTTTGTTAATTAGTGACCTAAATGATCCATCTGAACCTCCTACAGATCTTCTATGGGTGTCAGTATTTAGTTCTCCATGTCTAGTATAGGATCCCAACTTGTAGTGTACTTGTCACGCGCTTCGGGAAATGAGGTTGCCTTGTGGGTGACATCCTCCTTCCATGTCTTCATCCTATTATGGTAATATTCATTGTCACTTTTCTAGTATCCTCAGACCGTCCTGACTCGCCCGCTTGATAACGCATATTTCAGGACCTGGTATTGAGTGGATATGATTGTCCCCAATGAGTTGATGACCGATCTACTAAGGATGACGTTTTAGGGCGATAAGGCATCCACCACGATGTAAATGACTTCAATCTCCTTGAAATATGCTTCAACGTCGCATGATGTTTTCAGGGTCATGTGACCCCTTACTTGCACTCGTTCGCTTGACAAGCCCACTAGTGATCTTAGAAAGCCTTGATGTTGCTGAGATCCAGCTAGAGCTTTTGGATGGTTCTCCAAAGCAAGACGTCAACTGAGCTTTCTAAGTCTATCAAGAGTCACTTGATATCCTTGTTATCATATTGCATAATGGTAACCATGTGGTCGTTGGTAAATTCTGATGGCATCACTGTTAGAGAAAATGACTCTGGAACTTGGTATTCTCCACATAGTTTTGGAAAGAATTGGGGATAATACGTTTATAGTTAGCACCTACCTGGCGTATTTCCTTCGGAAGAAGTTGGAGTTTCCTCTACCGGCGAAACCTTTGTCAATGGTGTTAACCATGAAACTTGGATATGTCTTGGCCATTTTAGGTTAAGTAATGAGAGCCCCATGGTGGATATCATTGCCTTGGTAAAAAAGTACAGATGCATGGCACACCTATGCTGGTAAGGGGTGGCCAAAGTCTTTAAGGATTTTCGGTGGTTTAGGACAAACTCTTCGTGGTGAGAACCCCTATTTTAAAGGTGTTTTCAGTGTGGAGAAAACAAGCTCACATGAGGTAAGAAGCTATGTATTTCTAGGTATTTTCTGTGTATTCATTATTCTATTCTCATTCTAGGAATTAGATATTTATAGAGGCCTATTGGCATGGTTCTAAGGTTTTTTGGGAATTACAATTGCCCACCTAATCATGGCAGCTAACTGTTAAATCCACATTTCCTAAGAAGACGTGGATTATTCATTTGCTATTTTTCTATAATACCTCATATCAATACATGTCATTTTTCATGTTTCCTTATATCTGGCGATTGGGGAGTGTCGCGGTAGGATTCCATCACTCCTTATTAGTGGTATGGTCTCCTTGTTCTTGATGCTTCACAAATATATCACTACCACTTTCTATATTAGATAATTTGAACCGTGACTACTTTTCTTACATGTAAATGGTTCAGATAAACATTACTCGGGAAGAAAGAAAAAAAAAAGATACGAAGACTGAGGATTAAGGCTCTTGTATTGAGTACTTTAGGAAAGCTTCTTAGGGTTAAAAAACACATTATAGGTATGCTAGATTGTTAGGAATAATTAAGGAAAGAATCTCAACCCTTGTATTCCTAAGCAAAATCATTAAGGGTTGAGAGAAAGGGCAATGACAAAAATTAGGATTTGTTCACCTTAAGCTATGGAAGCTAATTTTTTGTAACTTTTATATGTTTTGTAAAGACTCAAGTGAATCAAAGAGTTTTTCTCTCCTCCAGACATAAGTTTATCTTGAATCCAAAAATTATAAAACATTTCTGTCACCACTTTTGCAACTAACAACAAGTGAAACAAAGTTACAATGAAAATAAATCAAATTCCTTCCTAAAGAATACTCTCATAAGAAAAAAAAAGGCCAAAACATGATTATCCTAACTCAGTTGCACTTCAACTCTCAATGTATTTTCCATAGAGCTAAGCTTCATCTTTCTTTTGAATCAGTTTCTCTATCAAATCAGCAGCTTCTTGAATGGTTGTGATGTTTTCAGAGTTATCATCCTCAATATTAAGACCAAACTCTTCCTCTAAACCCATCACTATTTCCACCTGCAATATCACAAAACCATAGCTCTAACACAAACATCCAAAGAAACATTGTTGCACCGAGAGAATCAACAATTGAATTCAAATCTTACTGTGTCAAGTGAATCAGCACCAAGAGCTGAAAACTTGGTTTCTGGAGTAAGCTCAGTTTCAGGAGTCAAAGCTAGTTGTTTTCTCACAATTTTGCTCACTTTCTGCACTGTCTCAGGTTGTGCCTGAACCTAACAAAATTCAAAGTTTCTATTATTACATGCATGCTTTCTGACAAGGAAAAATGTATACAAAAGGGAATCAAACTTACTGCAGAAACACGAAAACCGGAGGTTCTCATAGAAGGAAAGTTTGTCCTTGTCCATCCTACAGAAACTGGTCCAAAACTTGAAGTACTGTAAGAAACCTGCATGCATGTTTCAACAAAAGCATTTTAACAAGTGTATAGAGAGATAAATAGTAAGGAATGAAGTTTATGCATTAAAAGAGAAGAGAAATGAAAAATATGAACCTGGTTGGTTCTTGTGGACAAATGGAAAGAGGGTTGGAAGGTAAGAGCTGAGAAAGAGGCCATTGTGTTGAAGATAACTAGAGAGGAATGAAGAGTAAGAGATGTGGATTGGGTTGATGAGTGAAACGGTGTTATCTATCTTGTTGATGCTTAGTTGGAAAGAAAAGTCATGTCAGCAACAAAATTGGATTATATGGATTATTATTGTATGAATGAGTGGTGAATATTGCTCTTGGAATGTAACTATCTAATCCAATGATTATGTGGCATATGCGTCCAACACTATTGAATTTAGCTTTTCTGTTTTGTTTTCGCACTCTGATTCCTAAAAAAATGAGATCATGATAGTTCAGAGTTCGTATCGAAGGAGCTCGTTTAGCACTAAAGTGATACAATTTATATATATTGTAAGTTAATACGGTATGTTTAAAGTTCTCATAGTAACTAATAACTATTGACTATTACTAGTTCTATTAAATGTATAATGTAATATAATAATTTGAAAATGGTGGACATAATATATATTTTTATTTTTTTACTTTTAAATTGATATTAAAAATTGTTAAAATAATGGTGTAATTGTTGTACGATATAGTATGTCTTAAAACATTTAAATCTAGATTAAATAAAATGAACAAATGTAATATAATAAGATTGAAGGTGGTGCATCAACTAACCTATAACTTTGGAAGCTTTTACACATTCAAAGGATAAACGAAAATCATGGACAAATCCCATATATTACCTCTCTTCTCTTGCTCATTTTTTTCTTATCTTTCTCTCCCTTCATTTCCACACCTAAAAACCACCATTCCCATTTTTTAACCACAAACCCTCCTCTTTTATCGCTCATAAATCTACCTCTTCCAATCAAACACCTCTTTCCCATTTTCCACCTTGTGTTAACTAGTTAGAAACATAAACACAAACAGACACACACTCATACACAGACAATGGCTTTGTTTGACAAATCATCTCGCAACTCTCTTCTCCCTGGATTTCTTTACTCATCAAATGCACTCTCCCATTTGGATTCTTCTTCATTCAACCATGCACCATCATCACCGCCACGACCACGTAGGAATAATATTCCTATGATGATCCCTTCACCGATGGAGAGTGGTATCCCCTTGTTTTCTCCGGCTTACTACGCTGCATGCAGCGCCGGTGGCGTCTTCAGCTGTGGCCTTACACACATGGCTGTCACTCCTCTTGATCTCGTCAAGTGCAACATGCAGGTACATGTCAAATATACGTAAAATATATTATTCCGGTTTTCACGTCGAAAGTAGAAAATTTTGATCTTGTTATATTTTATCAGATTGACCCTGCAAAGTATAAGAGTATCACATCAGGATTTGGAGTTTTGCTTAAGGAGCAAGGTGCTAGAGGTTTCTTCAAAGGCTGGGTGCCAACTTTGCTTGGTTATAGTGCTCAAGGAGCATGCAAGTTTGGATTTTATGAATTCTTCAAAAAGTATTACTCAGATCTTGCAGGAGTAGAGAATGCAGTCAAGTACAAAACCTTCATATATCTAGCTGGTTCTGCTTCAGCAGAAGTTATTGCTGATGTTGCTCTTTGTCCTATGGAGGCCGTCAAGGTTCGTGTACAAACTCAGCCTGGATTTGCTCGGGGTTTGTCCGACGGGTTGCCAAAGTTTATCAAGGCTGATGGTGTTTCCGGGTACCTTTGCCTCTAGTATTATGTAGTTTCTTATCATACATACATGAGCTATGTTACTATGTAACACTGACACTTCAGATCGAAGACGTGTTTGGTGTTCATGTTTGAGTCAGTGTTTCATAGTACATGGTGTTCATGTTTGAGTCAGTGTTTCATAGTACATCAGTAGTTTTAGATTTTGTGAACTCCAAATTTGATCAGAATTTGATATGATGTGCAGGTTGTATAGAGGACTGGTTCCTCTATGGGGTCGTCAGATACCATGTAAGAGAATCTTGTTGGATGCGAAATTCCATGCTTGCTATATTACGCAATTACGGAGTATAAAATTTTCTTTGCTCTTTGTCCTAACACACATTTTGGGTTCTGTCAGACACTATGATGAAGTTTGCTTCCTTTGAGACTATTGTGGAGATGCTCTACAAATATGTGATTCCAACCCCGAAAGCACAATGCAGCAAAAGTAAGCAGCTAGGAGTGAGTTTTGCAGCAGGTTATGTTGCAGGTGTACTGTGTGCAATTGTCTCACACCCTGCTGATAATCTTGTTTCTTTTCTCAACAATGCCAAGGGAGCCACTGTTGGTGATGTGAGTTTATGCATACATACACCATGTTATGTTATGTTCATGTGTGTAATGTTTGCTTACTTGAGTCTTTTCACTGATGAATTTGCAGGCCGTGAAGAAGATTGGAGTAGTTGGTCTTTTCACTCGTGGCCTTCCTCTTCGTATAGTTATGATTGGAACACTAACCGGAGCTCAATGGGGTCTCTATGATTCATTTAAAGTATTTGTAGGACTGTAAGTACCTCCACGATTTCTTAAATTATTATCGGTATCTACATGTGTCAGAGTCTTCTTATCAAGTGTTTGGTGTTCGTGTCTATGTCTGTTTTAGAGCTTTCATCATATATGTATAGTTGCTCCATGATGTACTATGTCATATCATATGTCTCGAGAGCTTCTGTGATTTGTTTCTCTTTGGCTGTTAATCATTTTTCTGTTTTTTCTTTCAGGCCAACTACCGGAGGAGCTGCTCCTCCCCCCGAACCTACACCTACGAAATAAAAACCATCCAAACTACTAAGCTAGATTATGCAGAGGAGAGGTTATTTTGACAGACAAATAATGTTAGATTCTAATGCTTCTTAGTTTAAAGCAAAGAACCAGCACATTAGAATATAATTAAGATGAATGTTCAGATTTTTATCCTTCATTTAACTTTCTTTTTCAATTTGGTATTTTTCATTATGATTACTTGGTTGTCAATGTAATGTAACAATAGTTTGAATTTTCCTAATTTAATCATATCTATGCTTTTTAGTCATGTTGAGGAGGCTATGACGTTTTTTGGGCATGTGTAAAAAAATAAATGTTAGAAGTATAACGTTTGCAAGCATAATTCTAAGAACAATGTTAGTTTCATACTTGATAAAAGAATTATTCTATAACTAAAATAAATAAATTGGAACAAAAAATAAATAGGTTAACTTCGGGAGATGGCCACATTTTCCTCTTTTACGATTTTTCCCACCGATTAAGTTAGGAGGTACCTTGCATAGCAAGATAAGTCCCATCCAGAAGTTGGTGATAATTTCTGCAAGTACCACTCAAATGCCAGATGCTGGAATCTAACCTTCACAGCACTTCTGTTTCAATTTTGATCCGACTAGCCAATCCACTATGATTGAATGTTTCCTCCAGCATCAATTTTCTTCAAAGTAATGTCCTGAAAATCCAATCGTCATTTAGGACTGACCAAGGCTTAGTGGATATACAGTTTCAAATACAATCCTTGCAAACAAGTGCCGTGTTTCTAGCAGGTCGCCACGAGCTAAGGATTCATAATCAATTTTTTTGCCTTTCTTGGACAAGAATTTCTTATAACCACTTGCTTTCAGACAGTCAAAAATGCTTAGAGCTTTTAGGTACATTCCTAATGGGATGAACACCTGTCAAATTGTCAAAGATTAATAATAAAAATTACAGTCTAATGATATTAATCGGTATCATTACACCAATACATCAACAAAGATAGCCCAAATTCATAAAACAGTCAGATTATCATAATGTCAAGAAGTATGTGTAAAATCAACATGTAAGGCATGCTCACCATATCTGAATTAGGGGCTTGAGGATAGTCATCCATAGCTTGAGCTACCGAGTGCCTAGATGTCATCTGCAACAATGACACTTTAACAGACTCTGCAAGATCCAAAATCTCATTTTCCATAGCCTTTGCATTTAGATTGTAGAGATCTGATAATTCAGGAAATCTGATATCGTGTCGTTGGTTGATCCTCCTAGCTATGTCTACCGCTTCCAACAAATTTCCTCCATTATGAATTGCAAGGCAAAATGCAGCAATCACCAAGGGATTCCTTGGTTCATCGCTCAAAGATTTATGCAATGCAAGGATAGCAACCCTGAAAGCATAGATTCCTTATGAGTCTTGCCGTGATGACCCAAATGTAATCAGCTTATAAATCTTTCTAGCCAGATATATTGGATATTTATATCACATGGACACTAACAGTTCTTTCTTGTTTTAAAGAAATATTTAATGCAATATTTTATGGCGTTTTCCGTGTTTTAAAAAAATGCACACAATTGTTCACTTCAGGAGTTGAGTTTTCCTAGTTAAAGTAAAATTTACACAAATTTTAGAAAATAAAAATATGCAACGTTTTCACAATAAATAAGCCTAAAATTCTTTGTAAAAACAAGAAATAGGCATTGTCGTCTTACCATAAGCAGCTATGGCACGGACGGTTAGGTGCCAAAAGTTTATCCAAATTGAAGAAGAAAGACTGCAGATCAAATTCCAAAAATTCAATAAAAAATGTGCCACAGTGGTGCAAAAATGTCAGGCATTATTGATACTCAAGTAAAATAGAATAATTCTGAGATAATCTACCAACCAAGCCATATGCAAATTAAGAAAAATAAACCCCCACCCTGCCCCCTTCCATTTTCTGTTCAGAACATGAAAGTCTTCTGTCTCTTTTTTAAAAGGAGTATCTCTTTACTATTCAAAGTCACATACCAAAATTACTCAAATAACACCGGGCACCCTAACAATGCTAATAAGTAGTCTAGTTACTCTAGATGTTTGATAAAAATAAACATTCAAATATCCTCAGGTAGTGAAACCAAGGAACTCATCATTGTGCATATTCTGGTTTAATACTTTGCAAGGATTGCGTAAAAGTATGGAAGAAGGAATTTCATTACTCCTTCTGTCCCTAATCTATGGTCTTTTAAGCTTTTTATTTTTGTCCAAAAACTTTGATTGTTATAGGAAACCAAGATACAATTTAGCATGTTTTTCCTTGTGTACTCTTACAAGAACTAAATTTTAGTTTTTTAATATATGTGCCCAAACCTTAAAGGACAAAAGATCGAGGATAACAGAGCAAGTATGTGCTTATAACCAAAAAGTTGAGTAGTCTAAGAAACTTGTCGTTTGTATGGTGTTACCAATAAACCAATGAATACATAATTTGAATCCTGCAAGTTCAGTATAAACTTCATAAAGAGAAATGGAGTTACCAAAAGCATATTCATTCTCTTGTCCCGTCTCTTAAATCCATTACGAACAAAATAAAGAGCCTGTAATGTCAAAAGCGAACTGAGCTAGCATTCCATGATTAAGTTTTAGAAATTAGAATGCAGAATCATCAACTACCTGAAAAGGAAGAAGAATATCTAGAAGTCCGAATTTCCATAATAACCTCAAAGAAGCTTCACCAGATCCATATGCTAGCATATAATTCATTTCCATCAGAAGCCTACCCTAAAAGTCAAAAACAGTTAAGGAGGGACACCCAAGCTGCATAGTATTCTCGTCTATGTATAGGATAAAGCAGAGAGAAGAAATAGCATTTTAAATACCTTATCAAGTTGTAACACTGAATATGAAAGATTTTTAATAGAACAAGCGGTTTCACTTGAAATACTAAACCCCAAGCGAGCGGTAATTCTAATTGCACGAAGAATGCGAGCTGCAGAAACAAATGGAGGCAGAAAGACCTATGTATTCACTATTCAGATGAGAAGGTGTGTTCAATGAAGTTTACACAGCCAAAAATATGAGTAATGGTGAGAAAATAGGTTTTTATATTGTGAATTGTCACCCAAAACTCACCACAGTCCTCCTGAAAAGAAGTAGCTGCAGGAACTATGGTTCGGACCTGTTTATATAAAATTATGATGGAAAGTTTAAATATCTGATTAAAAAAAGAAAAATAAGAATCAACAGTAACAAAGAAATACATGCACACTTTCGCTTTTTTAATATCTTTCATTCCTCCCGTGTAATCATATACAATTTTTGCAAATGGATCAAACATAAACCTGAAAGAGTGTAAATTTGGTTAAAAGCAGAAAGAGCTGTATTGTATATATAGTGGAAATATCATAAACAAACATTTGCAGCAAAACAATAAAGGGAATAGGGATTCTGCTTTTGAAATTGAAAGAATTGGTGCTTTACCCGTTAATTGTAAAATCTCTATTCAAACAATTCCTCCAACGAAGATAATCCTCCTTGTTACATTCCTTAGGTGCTTCGATATCAGGAGCGAAGTGTCTACCAGACTTGCTTCTGGTGGTAGTGTTAAAACTTGAAACCTAATAGGAAGAGAGATAAAACTATCAAGAAAAGAAGAGTAAGAAATAATTCAAGCAATCACCCACAGTAGAGATAACTAACCAAAGGTAAAAACAGATTGAGAAACATAGAAATATACCAACCTCAACGATGATACCATCTATATGAACATGACATATTGGGAACCTTCTACCAACTATTTCACACCATGAAAACGTTCTCCTCACCTAAAAATTGAGTCAATATTCACCAAGCAAAGTTAAGGTTAGAAGACAGCAAGCTCGGAACATATATTTCAATTTAGAAGTTAGATTTGTGCAAAGTCTACAACCAGTGCCTATTAATTTGAGTGATAAGGAACTTTATTTCCCTTAAGGTCTCAAATGCAAATTCTGTGAGTGGAAAATACAAGGCTGGGAGAGTTTTGTTACTCATTTAATTAGGTCTACTCAGTTTATATTTGATAATTCAAAAACACATGTACGTGTGTGTGTGTGTGTGTGTTAGTTTTTGTGAGAAATGAGAAAAAACAAAAACAACTATCAGATTAAACTAATTGTTCTTCCTTTCATTGCTCAGCCATAGTTTTTCCCCTTTAAGTTTTTGCAGCACAAAGCATTAGTGGTGCTATTTAAAAAACAACAAATCGAAATAGTGCAGCAATCGCTCAAATGATTCAACATCATTGAAGATCATAAAGAAGAAATCCCCATAGAACAAGAATAATCTAAACCTTTTGGTTTTAATTATTTTTGATCTTGCACTTACGATTGTTTGTTCCCATGTCTCACAATAACCAAATGCCCACATTTGAGTCACTCATATAAAAACACTTGATGCCCTTATAAGTTCTAACTGCTTATAACATTGCTCTTGATCTGTAAGCAAGTAAATTTGATATAAGATAGAAATAGGAAATTAAGATGACCTCTCTAAGATCCGCTGAAGTTATAATATCAAAATCTTTGGGTGTTTGCATTAGTATCAGGTCCCGTACACAGCCTCCTACAAGGTAAACATCATACCCTACAAAAACAAGAAAAAGGGTTACCACCTGTCCACTTCTCTCCCTTAACTCAAAGACATAAACCTATAAACCTTGGAATTTCATACTTACGCAATGCGCACAAATGAACCAAAACATATACAACAGCATAAAGATTAATATTTCCAGATGCATATAAAGATGTTCAGGAAGAACGATTATAGACAGAAAATTTTGATCAATTTGAATCATTTGATAATGTAACTCACAAACGAAATCCCAAAATGAATGTCATTTAAGGTTTTTGCACACATATTAAGGATTGTAATAATATTGTCATAAGACATTGCACTTTTACTAAATTAATCTTATAAATGTGTAATTAGTGTACATAGTAATAACTAAAAAACACAATTGAAAAAATAACTATCATTTCTACATTGAAAAGTGATAATGACACTCATTTTGAAACAAATTTTATTTGCTAAAACGAAAGTCATTTTGAAACAAATTTTATTTATTAAAACGACAGTCATTTTGAAACGGATGGAGTATTTTACTTTAAATATAAGTCAGAGGCAGGATTGTTCACACTTCACAGTGATGATGAACTATGTCTAATATCTTCTAGGTACACAACAACAACAACAACAAAATCTTATCCCACTAAGTGAGCTTGGCTACATTGATCAATTTCCGCCGTAATATTCTATTCAGGACCATATTTCTATCCAAATCGTTAATCTTGAGATCTTTTTTAACAAGTCTTCCTTTATCTATAGTTGTTTAACTTCTCTCTATCTGATGTACTCTCCTTACCATAGAATCTACAAGTCTCCTCTCTACATATCCAAACCACGTAAGTCTATTTTTCACCGTCTTTTCTACTATAGACACGCTCTCTCTAATCTTATCATGCTTAATCTTACCACACATTCAACGCAACATCCTCATCTCTGCTACACTTACTAAATTCTCGTGTTAATTCTTAACAGCCAGCATTCCGCTAATGAATTGAATTGTACTGGAAAGTCCAAAATTAAGAACATATTTCTCAAAACATTCTACACAAAATCAAAATTAGGACATACCCCTTTTCTTCAAGGCATTGAGAACCTTTTTAACCGGACTAGTAATCATAGAATTTCGAAACCCAAGCTCTTCGGAATGAAACTTCTTCCATGCTGGATTCTTCTTATTCACTTCATCCAAAAACAAATCTCAATAAAACTCTAACTCACCATTATTGTTCTTCAATTGGATTCATCAATCATCAGTAATTAACTTCACTTACCTTGTTTTCGATTCAACTCACTCTTACATTCCTCTGGTTCAACACAAGGTACAGATCTCGGCACAACCTAGAAACGGGAAAGAGAAACAATTGAATACAAAATTAAAAGAGAGGAAGATTGGATTCGAGAAGGCGGTACCTTGCGGACACATTGGAATGGGAGAGGACGAAGATGAAGGTTGGATTTGCAGACTAACTTTAAGTTGGAAATTGCCATGGAATTGAAAGTTGATAGGGTTTATGGGTTTTAGGATAAGCCTCTGCAACTGCAATGATGAATTGAAAGATTCCAAGGATATTACATATGAGAAGATATATTTTTAATTTAAAAGTATAACAGAAGATCCATTTTGGTCTCTCGCAAAAGTCAAACAACCCAAATTAATCTCCGACAAAAAATATCCTCAATTTTTAGATTCGAAAATATCAAAAAACCAAAAAAATGTTGCTACAAAAATCAAACTCATGAAGCTTTAAGTAACATGTTATGCATATTAATGACAAATAATTCTCATGATTTATATTAATATTTAACAAGTATGAATTTAAGGTATCTTTTGCATTAGGTCAATGTATCTTTTGTAAATTTTATATTTGGTATTTGAATATCGCGTATTGGTAGTCTACAGCTTTTATAATGTATTTTTAATGACAAGGCTTCATGTATGATTATACATGCTGATGTAAGATGATTTTTTTTTATAAAGTGAGAGATGAATAATTAATAATTTAAAGTAGTGTAGTATAAATTGCAATGAGCACTTTAGTTATGTTAACTTGTCTTAAATCTTCAATTAAATTTCTATCTTCAACTTTCTTGATCAACTTCATCATTGATGTGCATGACACTTTTAATTCTTTTCTTCTTTGATAATCATTGTCTTCATAAAAATTGAATTAGATATAAGATGTATTGTTCACAATCTTCTCTTTTTGATGGTGACAAACTATTTTAATGAAGACAAAGATTATCAAAGAAAAAAATAATCAAAAGTGTCATGCACATCAATGATGAAGTTTATCAATAAGAAGGTTGAACATAGAAATTCAACTGAAAATTATTACAAGTGAACATAACTAAGGTGTTCATTGCAATTTATACTATACTACTTTAAATTATTCATTATTTATATCTCACTTTATAAAAAAACCATCTTGCATCAGCATGCATGATCATAGATGAACCATTGCCATTAAAAATACATTATAAATGCTAAAAACAATGTGGTATTTGACTACTAATATGTGGTATTCCAATACTAAATATAAAATTTGCAAAAAGACATGTTGACTTGGTGCAAAAGATACATTAAATCCATACTTTTTAAATATTAATATAAACCATAAGAAATGTCTATTATCAATATACATTGACCTAGTGGAAAGGCATAGGATTTGGGTTAAAGCTTCATAGGTTCAATTCTTTGTAGGAACAATTTTTGACTTTTTTTGATATTTTTGAATTTGAATTGTTTAAAAATAAAATTGATTTAAAAGTAATTGGGGTTCTTTTGTTTTTGCGGGACCAAAATGAGTGTTCACTCTTTAAAAATATTAATATTTACATTGGGAATGTTATAATTTCACTGTATGATGGTAAAATATAAATTTATATCCAAGATGCGCTATCTTTAAATATCTTATCTTATTAATTAAAGTTATTTTATTAATTAAAGTTGTTGAGTATTTTAATGAATATTTTGGCGCTCAATCTTAGAAATTAAAGTTGTTAAGTCTTTTAAATAATTTTATAATTTGATATTTTATTTATTTATTTATTTTTTAATTTTTTAATTATTTTTTATTAACATTATCTTTATTGATGAAGTCTAAAATGGACCATCAAATAGGTGATTCACAGGTGAATCAATTTTCTAACCTTAAGAATGTGTTAGGATGAGGTAATTAAGAATTTTTAAGAAAATTTAAAATTTTAAGTCGTTCAAATGATTCAATTGAAATTCATTCAATTTTAAATTCTTTTGTTTGAATGGAGTATTAAAATGATTCATTGTTAAATTTTTAGGGTCATTTTCATATGTCGTGAGCATCCAGAGTCCAGGTACCATGATTGGTGTTTCAACTTTGCTGTTAAGGACATATGCAACATAAATTATTTTCTCCTTAGGTACACATATCTTTTTGGGGCCTTTCTGGTTAGAGTTTCTAAAGTTTTGTTTGAACTTTGGTTTAACATGAAAACTTTCAGAATAAGATGTGTATTTTATATCATGTGTGTGACCATAACTAAATTGTTTGTGCAGTGGTTTATATGTGATAACCATTTCATCAACATGTTTAGGTTTATATGTTTCTTTCCCTCTGGGAGTTTCATATCTAATTCATCTTCTGTTATTTCCACTAACACCATAGATCATTGAAGTCATTTTGCTTATATCTATGCTTTTAGCAAGAAATTTATGAAAGCTATATTCATATTCTTTAATAACATCTTTTGAACTTGAAGCAGTATCTGAACTAGAGATTTTTTGAACTTTTTGGAAATCAACTTTGAGTTTAATGTTATTTTCTTTTAGTTCAAAATTTTTTCATTTAAGTTGCTCAATTTCATATATAAGACTCTTTTTAAGTTTCTTGTATTTGATGTTGAGTTGACTATGGTTTTCCAGAAGTTCTGATAAACTATCTACCAGTTCAGCTCGAGTAAATTCTGAAAATACCTCTTCAGGTTTTGATTTAGATCCTGAGTCATCTATTGTTGTGGCCATAAAAGCTAGGTTGGCATGCTCATCATCTGAGTTAGATTCAGCTTCAGAAGATTTTGAGTCGTCCCAGGTGGCCATCATTCCTTTCTTCTTTTCAAACCTTTTCTTTGGATTTTCTCTCTACAGTTTAGGAATATCACTTCTGAAGTGTTCTGGTTCTTTGCATTCATAGCAAATAAAGTTTCTTTTGCTAAACTTCTTGTGTCTAGAAGATTATCCTCTATATTCTAATCTCCTGTAGTTTCTAAACTTCTTTTGTCTGTGCTTTCACATTTGGTTTATCCTTCTGGAAAGCAGAGATAGCTCATCTTCTTCTGACTCTAAATCTTCAGAGGTTCCTTCTTCAGCATGAAAAAGCATTAATATCAAATGTTTTTAGTAGATTTTAGAGCAACAGACTTACCTTTCTTCTGGGGCTCATATTCATCAAGCTCTATTTCATGACTTCTCAGGGCGCTGATAAGTTCTTCTAAGGATATAGCGTTCAGATCATTTGAGACTTTGAAAGTAGTGACCATTGGTGCCCATCTTGTGGGTAAACTTCTAATGATCTTTTTTACATGGTATACCTTGGTGTATCCTTTGTCTAGAACTCTATGGCCAGTAGTTAAAGTTTGAAATCTTGAGAACATTGCCTCAATGGACTCATTTTCTTCCATTTTGAATGCCTCGTACATCTGGATGGACTCATTTCCAAGGTGATTTTGTCTTTCTCAAACAAGGACTTAATCAACTATAATTAAAAGATTATAATTGCACAACCAACTATTGTGACTAACAACAATCCACAAGCCAACTACCAGTGACTAACACCTCTAAGACTCTCTAGTCCTAGCCCTATTGAGAAATCTGACCCAACTGGTCTCTCAAGGAACAATTACACAAGAACTTCTAACAAAGTGTATAAGGTTGCTTCTAAAAAGCTGTATCACAAAAGTGAATTTTACACAAGAAAGTTTAAGCTCAAAACTGAAAATAACTTAGCAAAAAATAGTATTGACTTTGACAGCGTAAGTTTTCTTTCAAAATTATTGTAAATGGTTGTTTTGCTTCTTTGAAAGTTTTCTCTTTATATAGCTTCTAGAAATTGTTCTGTTGCATTCCGTTGCGTGTCTTGGATAATGAGAAACGTAATGAATGTTGCTTGTCTGCATGTGCTTTGTTTTCTCAATGAGCCTCAAAATTTGATCCACTCAAGTGCTTAAGCCGTCTTAGCCTTAGTAGAGTAACGGTACTGTAGCAGACCTTGTCTTAGAAGAGGACGTATAGAAAAATTATGATCTTCTGCAAGCCTTGTTCAAAGTATCTTCTAATCAAAGGTTTCCTTGGTGCTTCTATCAGAGGTTGCGTTAGCATGCTTCCTTCAAAAGTTGCTTTTCAGCGTGTGTGTTCAGAAGTTCCCTTCAGCATTAGAACTTCTATAACTTGGTTACTCAGCATTATTTGATATTTCTTTTATTCTAGAATGCTTGAGGCAGAACATCATCTAAAATGAAAACAATATCAAAGTATCATATTTATTATACAAAATTTATTTCACTTGTTATCATAAAAACTCTAAGATATGATTAGAACCAAACTATGTTCTAACAAAACACATATCATCAAAAATTTCTATGATTATAGAAAGAATATATAAACCCTAGGTTTTCTAATCCATGAGTTTGTTTCTCTAAAGGCTACTACCTAGAGCCTACATTTGAAGATAAAGATGTTTTAAAGATTTTGAGATGAGATGATGATCCAAGCCTTGATTTTCTCCACTTCCAAATTTCTGTCATCTTCTTTTCTTCTTCTTTCTTTTATTTATCTTTTTCTCGTCTCTCCATTATGTTCCTTTTGGTTTCCTAATAGCAAGAAGAGGAAATTGGGGTTGGTACTACTTGGATTGAAATGTATGGATGATAAAGTGGTCAAGAAATATCTTAATTGATATTTATTTTACAAGATAAATTAACCAATTGCTAACGTTACCAAATTTTCATTTCTTTTACCAATTAGCAAAGGTATGTCGAATTGAGTGAAACTTAATCTCTTTTGAGTTCACTAATGACTCTATTGACATTAACTGACAACAACTAATAATGAATAGAGTACTTAAGAACTCAATTTGTCACAACTGACAATAATTAAGGCACATAAGTGGATATGGGAAATTCATTCACCTTATTCTACAAGAGGAGAATAAGAAAGAGAACATGAAGGTGAAGGAGAAAACACTACTCAAGTGACATGTAAGATAAACATTCCAAGATAAACTTTGCAAGATTAGCAGAATTTATGATGAGTAAACGTGGCTAAAATCTATCTGTTAGGAGTTAGATGTAGTCATTATATTCATGTACTAAATATTGATGACTCTAAATCTTAATGCCTATTTTATCTTTTCTACTTAATTTTTTTCCATGGTATGATGAGACATTCGAAAGGTTTTTATCATTACTAGATCCAAGATAATCATCTAAGAAACTAGCTCCAAGCCAAAAAATATTTCATGCTTTATGATGAAACAGAGAAAATTTTATCATTATGCACATTAAAAAAAATCCCTTGATCTTAGCCTTAGCTCCTAAAGATAGAAAAAAACTCAAAAAAGGATACTAAGATCCTTAAAAAGAGTCATCTGCAACCCAACCACTTAAAAATCTTATATCAAACACTAGAAGCTAAGTTGTGACACCCCAAATAATTCAATTATTAAATAATTAGAATTAGAATTATTAATTTAATTAGAAGTTTAATTATTTGTATTTTTGAATTATTGAATTTAATTAATTAATTAAAAGAATGGGATAGTTAGTGGTGTGAGGAGTAATGTGGGGGTGTAAGGAGTAAAATACTCTACTCATACTAATTATTATTTTATTTTATTGGAATAATAAAAGGAATAATAATAAGAAAATAAGGAATAGAGAAGTCATTTGAGAAATTGCATCATACGTGAAATTGGAGAAAAGAAGAGAAAAAGGAAAAGCCGAACACCGGAATTCGAAGAATCATCGCGAGGTAAGGGGTGATTTCATTCGATTATTATGCCTTATGGGTTTTAGAATCCAATTGAATGATTAGTATGTTAGGAAACTTGAAATTAGATAATTTAGGTTTTGTTGAATTATCCTAAAAAAGTGTCGGATTGTGTGAAATTGAACCGTTAGTTGCTATGGGATCATTGGGGAATGAATGAATTCTGATGTATAACATTATGTTGGTGTATTTTGGATGATTTGGGGTGTTTTGATGCATTGGTTCGTAATTGGTTTGGAAAGGAATGGATTGGAAACAAGCTGTTGCCAAAACTGCATATTTTTGGTTCTGCAGGTCGCAGGAATCGGTTCTCATGTGGGAGGAACCAGGTTCCTGGTATAAAAACCAGGGAGATGGAATTCTGGGTTGTTGGGAACCGGTTACTCCTGGGGAGGAACCGGGTTCCCAGTTCAAAATTTGCAAAGAAAACCAATATTTTTAGTGGGAACCGGTTCCCAGTATGGAGGAACCGAGTTCCCCATAGTAAAATCCAGAGAGCGTGTTTTTGAGGAATGTGGGAACCGGGTTCTCCCTGGGAGGAACCGGTTACCACTGTGTTAAATTCTAAAATGCTTAAAACTTTAAAAACACATATTTTTTAAACTGTAACTCCGATCCGAGTGTCGTTTTTGGCAGTATTTCTTAAATTAAAAATACTATCTTATAAAATAAAGAAAATATCATTTTATGGAATCTATTTTAAAAAGAGTCGAATTTCTAATTTTGGTAAACTTGGGTAGTTTAGAAATGGTGAAAAATGGTTTGCGATTTTGTTCTGATTGAGTGGATGAGAACTAATACTTATGTGTTGTTCGTGTTATTTATCCATGATTGTGCTGTTATCATGCGATAATTGTTGGTGTTGGCTATGTATGGCATTGTGTGGAATCATGTTGTGATCATATTCCGTGGATTGAATGTTGCATGCTTTTGTTGTGCATGCATATGCATTCTGGTGGAGTTAATTCCCATTGTGTGGAATTTGGCTCGTATTGCCAATAACCGTTCCCGGGTGATGTGGGTGGTGAGGCTGAATTCATGTCCGGGTGATTGTAGATGAATCGATGTTGGTGACTTAGTTCACGTTTGGTACCACATGCATAGAGTCTGCATTGCATATGGAATTATAACATGTTAGGATGGTTTCCAGTGTTATGATTTCATTGATTGTCGTTATTTGCATAATGATCTGTGTGAAATGCATTTGTGAACTGAAATCTGATTATGTTAATGATAGTGAACTAATATATTGATTTGTTCTGTTGTATTTAAAAACGTATAATGCATTTTATATTGCAATGAGATCTCACCCTTACTTTAATGATTTCAGATTAAAGTTAGCAGCTCAGGAGTTGGTGAGGATGACTTTAGAGCCGTGTTATTTTGTTGTCCGCGTGTTAGTGTTATGCTCTGATAGGTTGTAACACTGGGAAACGTTTGACTGAGAATGGTTTCGTATTCATTTGTCCTTTGAATTATTTTGGGAATAATTATGATTGAATTGATTCCGATTATTGGTATTTTTTCGCTGTGTAGAACATAATTATGGATTTTGACTATTTGAATAAAGTTCTCCAGTAAAAGCATGACATTATGTTGATATTTTATTGTTCTGTGTATTCTAATTTAATTGTAATGCCCTTTCGTTATGTTAAACTCTTATTTAAATATTAATTCGCGGGGTGATTTAGAAGGGGTGTTACATAAGTTACAAGCAACAAATAAACGGGAGGTAGATTCAAGCAAAACCCCATATAAGATACAAGAAGTATATTCTGAATCGACTATGACCTTCCCCTTAAATAGATTCTCTTTAAAACAGAACCAATCTTGCAAAAGTTGTCAAGAGAAAACTAGCATCTTAAATGGAGTTAAACTATCCGAGATAAGAGGAAAATTTGAATTCTCTCTCCAAGGTGAACACCAAAAGGAAAAGTGAGGTTCACATATGAAAAGTAGAAGACAACAAAAATATCATTTATGTCTCCAAAACCACCTATCACTCTCCTCACTAAGTTGAGCCTCGCGGAGGACCAAAAAGAAGTCAAAGACTAGTGGTTCCTCATGTATGAAAAATAATCTCCTCCATATAAGATCCCAAGAAATCCTTTCATCTTCCCACCTACCTATCTTATCCACAGACCCATCATGAATTTGAGATACAAATAAGAGTCTTTGAAACCTAGTCTTAAGAGGTATATTCCATATCCAAGGATCTCCCCAAAAGGATATCTAAAGACACCTCTAGTACCTTATGATTATGAGTTGGCTCGTGATAGGGTAAGGAGACAAAATGTACCACCTCATAGTTAAAGTTATATTGATCTTTTTTGTTATGTTTTGAATGCGGGTAAAAGATTGCAAGACTCAGAACCAAAACTTTTATGGAGGCATTCAAAAGGAAAGAGAGTAAAAATGGTTGAAGGCGGTAAATGATGAAATACACACACTAATAGAGAACCATACATGGGAGCTTATGAGACTATCTAAGAAACAAATGGTGGTTGAATGCAACTAAATGCAAATCCCTAAATCAAGGTTTAAACATTGTTATTACTTGATCAAGTTTGTTAAAAAAGTGATTCAAAATTTAGAGAGAATATCAAGGTAGTTGGTGGATAAATTGACATTGCTATAAATTTTAAAATCATTATGGAGAAATTGTAGAGATTGACTTCAAAGTATTCAGGAAAAAATTGCGAGAATGCATTGCGTTTGGTTAATTGATTTAAAGACTATATTAATTTTAAAAAAAATCTTATTAATTTCAGTTTTTTTAAGAATAGTAATATAAGAGATTATTATATCAAGTAAATGTTTTAAATATTTTAGCGGTATAAGCCAGTTGTCATTTTTATACGATTTGGTCCACACGTGACTCGAAAAATTCCAAGAGAATGATGCATTTGATTTGAGCATGTGTTTATTATTGATAGTGTTTTTGCCCATAATATGCTATTTTATACACAAAAAACATACTAGTTCACAAAATAAATTAAATAGACACCATGCATTTACATATCAAGGTGCATGCATATTAATTTTGTATCTAGCTGTCATTTATTTTATTTTTATCTTGCTTGTATAAACTAGTGTGATACTAGTTTATACCCATGCGTTCGGGTACCCGTTGGTGGTTGGACATTTTGTTTAATATTTATGTTATGCAAAATTTAATATTATAAAGAAATATCTATAAGGTGAACACCTTTAGTAAGAATTTAAAAAACATGTAAAATATATGAAGACAAAGAATATGATATGTTCTCATTAATTTTTAATACTTTTATCAATAATTTAATATTTCCGTTAATATTTAATATTATGATCATTAACTTCATGTTCCCGTTAATGTTAAATATTTTGATTAGTAACTTCATGTTACCTGTAATATTCAATAATTTGATCAATAACTTCATGTTTCCGATAATTTTCAACAGTTTGATCAATAACTTCATGTTTTCATTAGTATTCAATATTTTGATGAGTAACTTCATGTTTATGCTAATATTCAATATTTTGATAAGTAACTTAATATTCCCGTTATTATTCAATGTTTTGATCAGTAACTTCATATTCCTGTTATAGTGTATATTTTAAAAGATATAATAAATCAATTTCTATAATTTTTTCAGTACATAAATATATTTGAATTAACGTATTCTTATATGTAAATATTTTTTGTTTAGGAATTATTTATAAAATATTTAAATCAACACTTAACTATTCTTGTTATTATTTAATATTTAATTCAATAGCTTAATATCATTACCATATGCGCATACCATATTAGTATGAGTAATGCTATTCATACACTAAAATTCTACATCAATACTTACATCAAACATTATTCATCGTATTTTTTAATAAAAAAATATATTTATGAACAGTAATATATTTTCTAATAATATTTATATATTTTTTAATAGTAAAATAAAATTGGTTAATGAAATATAAAAAATTGGTTAATGAAATGATGAAGTTAGTTAATAAATGACTAAATATTAAAAATAATTTAGTAGCACTTCTATCAGAGGTTGCTTTGGTGCTTTTATCAAAGGTTGCGTTAGCATGCTTCCTTC
Source organism: Vicia sativa (assembly GCA_021764765.1). Taxonomy (NCBI): domain Eukaryota; kingdom Viridiplantae; phylum Streptophyta; class Magnoliopsida; order Fabales; family Fabaceae; genus Vicia; species Vicia sativa. Next base: position 27,898,123 of record CM038795.1, on the reverse strand, counting down.
AGAAGTTGCTTTCACATGCTTGACCAGAAGTTCTATTCTTCATTAGAACTTCTAATACTTCATGATCTTCTGTAAGCCTTGTTGAACACATCTTCTATTAGGGGTTTACATATGGTGCTTCTATCAGAGTTTGTATTTCAATCTTCACTCAGAAGTTTTCTTTACAGCGTGCGTGTTCCAGAAGTTCTTACTTAGAACTTTTAAATTCATCTTCTGCTCAACATAGTATAATGTTCCATTTTAAGCGCTTGAGTCAGAACAATTTTTTATTAACCAACTTCATCATTTCATTAACCAATTTTTTATATTTCATTAACCAATTTCATTTTACTATTTAAAAAAATATAAATTTTTTATAAAAAAATATATTATTATAATAATATATTACTCTTCATAAATATATTTTTTATTAAAAAATACTATTCACCGTATAAATACGATGAATAGTGTTTGATGTAAGTATTGGTGTACGATTTTTGTGTATGAATAACATTACTCATATTTTTATTTAAAAACACTATTCACCGTATAAATATGATGAATAGTGTTTGATGTAAGTATTGGTGTAGGATTTTGGTGTATGAATAACATCACTCTATTAGTATTAGTATATGTGGTTTAAAAATACTAAATTAAAATTTGAATCAACAATATATTTTTCCTGTAATGGAACAGAAGTTTTACTTCCACCAGAAGTCCCACCTTTGTTAACTTCTAGACCTTGTCCAGAACCATCACCTTCAAAAGTTCCTCCTTCAGAATCATGACAACCACCAGAGGCTGGACTACCTTTAGAACCTCCTCCTTCAGAAGGTCCACCTTTAGAGTCATGATTACCACCATAAATTTGATTACCTCCAGAAGCTTATCCTCCAGAATGTACGTCTTCAGAGTTTTCCCTTCCAGAGGCATGATCACAACCAGATTCTTGATCATCATCAAAATCTGGATCAGAATCAGATTCACCATCTAACTCATCCTTAGAGTCTCCAGAAGATTCTTCAACTTCTGACTCTTCTTCAGAAGTTTCAACCGACTCTCTTCGAAGTTTCAACTTGACTCTCTCGAAGTTTCAACTGACTCTCTTCGAAGTTTCAACTTCTGAATCCTCTTCAGAAGTTTCAACTTCTGGCTCTTCTTCAGAAGTTTCAACTTCTGACTCATCTTCAGAAGTTTCAACTTTGACTCCTCTTCAGAAGTTTCAACTTCTGGCTCCTCTTCAGAAGTTTCAACTTCTGACTCCTCTCTTCTTCAGAAGTTTCAACTTTGACTCCTCTTCAAAAGTTTCAACTTCTGACTCCTCTTCAGAAGTTTCAACTTCTGACTCCTCTCTTCTTCAGAAGTTTCAACTTTCGACTCTTCTTCAGAAGTTTCAACTTCTGACTCCTCTTCAGAAGTTTCAACTTCTGACTCCTCTTCAGAAGTTTTCAACTTCTGACTCCTCTTCAGAAGGTTTCAACTTCTGACTCCTCATATGTATCTTGTGTCAATACATATCATTTTGCATCAATACGAAATCATGTGTCAATACAAACCAGTTTTTCTTCTTTGAAAAATAAACCTCATATAGTAGGCATCGATGCATACATGTTTGTATCGACTCATACAAGACTTCAGATTCTGGATTATTGCATGACTTAGTTTTTGTATCAATACATAAGCTTTTGTATCAATACATAAGTGGCTTATGTCGACACATATGAAACTTGTATCGACACATACTGATGTTAACTCTCTGAAATTAATTCCAATACAGTATGCATCAATTCATAAGCTCTTGTGTCAATACATAAGTCACTTGTATCGACTCATACGTGTTATGCTCGTACTTTAATCTGGCTTCTGGAAATCATCTAGAAGAGCACATCCAACAAATACCAAAAACATTCAAATTGCCTAGTTTATAATGACCAGTCCATGGTGAAACTCACACTGCATTACACGGACCTATTATAGACTCATGCCATGAACTACAAGTTCAAAAAGCAAAAAATAATTATTTAGACAAGCAAGAAACTGATAGAATGCACCAAAATATGAAGAGTTTCGTAGAAGACTAGAAATAAGAGCTTCACATGATAAGGCTGCATGTTGAATTATGCATCACACTAAAATATGAAAATTGACATTGCCTTTTGTATAATATTATAGAGTTTGGAGGAAATCTCATAGAATTACTGTAAATAATATTTGGATTGAGGATTGGGGTATCTTGTGGAGCATTCGTGCCCCGCCTAGAATCAAACATTTGATATGGAGAATTTATAGGGGTTTCCTTCCTACTCAGCAACGACTTCGACAACATTGGTGACATATAAGCATTATGAGTCTTTGTCTCTCTTTAGTAGCATATACATCGCCTCCCTATTTGTGGCCGCCATAACGACGCCCACCGTAATGGTATCCGTTCAAGTCTATGTTTCTCCACTGTTACATTCCATGGAATTGACTTAGAGAATGATATCAAGTCATTTGATCATGCCTGTAATGCTAACAATAAAAAACTAATATTAGAAGATTTAGTACACAAACATCAAACTGGACCTGATGATATGGAGAATGTGATAACGCTCTCGTGTTATAAACGTAAAAAAGGAAATTTAGAAATATATACAATAAACGATTATTTTTCTGCTCGGTTATGCATTCAATATCCTATAGAGTGAACAAAAATCTATTAGCATATATGACAATCATTCAAAAACAAATTAAGGTTTATAGAGCGCAAACTTGAAATTCCGGACAAATTACTTAGAATTTCCATCCTTAAGAGACGGCCCAGCTGAAATCTTTAACTTCAAAGTCTGAGTACATTTCCAAGATTCAGTTTTGGTTGGGAGCAGCCAACATTCTTCATTTGATGAGACCCAGAGTTTAAGCTCCTGATTTTGTGGTCTCTATAAATGAGTAAGTAATGTAAAAATGGGTAAAACAAATATCACGAGAATAGTGACATGGCATGTGAATAAAGTTAAGAACTGTGGGGAAATAATTAATAAAAGTAATTAACTACATCCATGTACCACCAATCATAGTTCTAAATAATACACAGTTATGCTATAGTGAATAGAAATGGTCTTCATCACTAAAATTACATTTCACCGATTTCAGGAAAGACAGATTCAGAAACGTGGCTTGATACACTATAAAAAGATCTTAGCACACTTACTGCTGTGATAAGGACAATATGATTAGGCTGGTGAGTAGCAGTAAAAAACGTAGCGGAAAAAATAGGATGCCCGTCATGAGGTCTCAAAATAGAAAGTGGTTGTGTCTTCCGAACTTCCCATATCTTTGAGATTAAAGTAGTACTACGACATTAACAATGCATACAAAAGCAAACAACATCATCAACAAAACTATCAAAAAAACATACCACAACTAAGAAAATCCACATTAAATCTTAAAACTATAGTATCTCAGTTGCAGAACATAATTTATTCTTCTTGCGAGATACATAAGCCAACTATAAATTCTAGTCGGAAAACAACACTTACGATCAAACAGAGACCCCGCAATATTTGCAACTAAAGAGGCCAAAATCGTCAACACACCTGCACCTGCACATGCTGATATAAAAAACACGGCAATACCAGGGGAAACAAAACTTAGGCAGAACCAAAATCACATAAACAAACGACCGGATAAGATGCCGCCAACAAATTTGGATGCCCGACCTAAAGCTACACTGCACCCAGCTACCGATGTAACACATTATTTGAGCTTATATTAGTTACCTTTGCTTAATAATCGCAATTTCTTTTACATAACCAATATCTTGTACACTGCACCCAAAGATGAGACAACATTTTACAAAGCAACATTTTCTAACAGTAAATTGCATATCAAATCAGTACCTCAAAATGCATTAATTGAAAATACAACATCAAAATAGAAGTAGTAGAACTTTGAACCACTAACCTATGAAGAAGCATGTCTTATGTTTGAAACAAAACAACTGAATTCAAAGTCAATTAAATTATCTCAATACGTTAAAGTGTGGCAGTAATAATAAAACAACAATAAAAAACATTGTGCAAATGCTAAAAACTTTCTGTTGGATAATAAGAAGCATCTAAGTTCCTAATCAGTAATATAATCATTACTAACAAATAAGCATTCATGTTGATTAACCAAAACATACATTTCCATATTTACACCTGCAACCTTAATTTCCCACGATCAAAGTTATGAGAATCTTAATAAAATTGATGTGATCAAATAATTTAATTGTCAAAACAAAGCCAAATATTTGCATATATTAACTTGTTCAAGCCACTGAAGGACCTCTTCCCTCCTCGTTGCCCTCATATAGCCCAGAATCATCCACAAACTGCCACAACAAACAAATAATTCATCAGAAAAATGAATCAACATAAAACAACAACCCTTGGTCCACGATGCTCCCTTTAGAACTCCTTGATAAAAAAATTGATAGAATAATTGATCGAATTGATGGATGAAAAAGAAATCCTAAATGGAGAAGAAAAGTGAAACGAATGAAAGAACATAGGGAAGGAATCTGAGACATGGGAAATGGTGATGATCGTGGGTGAGGATCGGAAGAGAAAACGATAGGGTTTACCGTTTTTGCAGATGAACATGGGAAGAGAACATGTTGGAAACTTATTTTTGATAAATTGCAAGAGATATTGGAAGAAAGGAAAAGTGGGAAAATCGTAAGCGATGCAGAATATGGGGTCGGTGGAAGAGAAAAAAATTGGGGTTTTCACCAAAAAATAGTGCTTATACATTAGCAAGTCACATGGATGAATTTGAGACTAATAAGGGTAATTAAGTATTTTACTCAACAGTTTCTTTTCTTATATGATAAATTTACTTATATTGTTTGATAGATAATATTGTTTCATATGATTTATTTTAGTTGTTATTATTCTTTATTTTATATATTAATTTTTTTTCATATTTTAAAATTTTCAATTTTATAATAAGAATAAGATTATTATTTATTTTTAAAATATTTTTTGATATAAAATTAAAATTCATTGACATCAAATATAAGTCTAAAAGACATACACTAAATCTCAACCATTAAAAGGATCGACCAAACGATGATATTAATTTTAATTTATTAATGATTAACCAAATATATATATATATATATATATATATATATATATATATATATATATATATATATATATATATATATATATATATATATATATATATATATATATATATATATATATATATATATATATATATATATATATATATATATATATATATATATATATATATATATATATATATATATATATATATATATATATATATATAATATAGCCAGGGATTAACAGCCGAAAGCCCGTCAAAAAATCCGGATTTGAACAAAAAATTTAGAGCCCGTTTATCCGGGCTTTTAAGCCCGGCCCGTTAAAAACCCGATGTTAACCGGGCTAGCCCGTTTATTTAACTTTTTTTTATTTTTTTTTATAAAAACTATAATATATTATACAATTAATTTTCATATTATTTTTTAATAAAAATACAAATGTCCATTTTATAATACATTTTACTACTAATGTCCATTTTAATAAAAAACTATAATACATTATACAATTAATGTCTATTTTATAATACATTATACTACTAATATCATACCTGGAATCTTGATTATTTAATTAAAATAATTTAGTTTTATGATATTTTATTTTAGATTTTATAAATATAATTGATTTATACTTTTTAGTGATTAATAGTCATATATATTTTAGTTTTTTAGTTTATAGTTTATAAATTAATTAATTAATTAATTAAAAAATTATTTTTTTAATAAATATTAAATATTATCCGGGCCGACCCGAATAATCGAAGCCCGTGAAGGGCCGGACTTGGACAATCAAATTGTAGCCTGTTTAAATTTCAGACTTTTAAGTCCGGCCCGCCAAAGGTCCGAACCCGTCACGGGCCGGCTCGAAGCGGGCCGGATAGCCCGTTTTACCAGCTCTATATAAAACCCTATTAAAAATTAAAAGGTATTAGTACGATAAAGAATAAGAATCTTTCTCTCTCTCTATAATTGATTAACTTAAAATTTATTAATGTCTTATTTTTCATTTTGATGTTCTCTTTGTTTTTGTATTAACGATTATTTTTCATGTGATATTTTGGTATTTTTATAATTCTTTTTTTTTGAAAAATAATAATTTTATAATCAAGTTATGACATGTTCTTGAAATACAATATAAAATTCGTTTTAAAAGTTTTTTCAAAACAAATTTTTGAAAAAAAAATTTAATACTAAAAAAGTAAAAAAAAAGTTAATTAAAATAGTTTAATTGAAAAAGATGATAAATAAAAATAGTATTCAATTTAAAAATTATTTTTTAAGATATTATTTGTGTTAAATTAATTTGTGAAGAGTTTCATTAAAAAAATAAAAATAAATTTTGTTTTTGTTGTATTTCAAGAAAAAACCGATAAAATCTTTTCTTCTAAATTTTGTTTTTGTGTTCCATATTTTTCTATTAAATTTTGTTAAAACGGACAAAAAAATGAAAATAATATTTTGTGTGTTTAAATTTTTATTTTGTAGTATTCAATCTATTTTTTATAAATTTATTTTGAAAAAAACTTAAAATTTTTTCTATTATATTGTACTTCAAAAACATGTAAAGTAATTGATTAATAATAACAAGATATCACGTGAATATAAAAAAAAGGCTTTCATTTTAGCTACAACAATCATTAACATATAAAAAAAAGAGAATAAAGATGTTCTATTTCTACTTGCAGTTCAAAAAGACAAAGAGAAAAAAAATAAAAAAGATTAATCCGGAGTACATTGATAAATTTAAATTTAATCAATTAAGAAGAAGGAGAGATATTTTTATTGGTCATTCAGATAGGTGTAACATGCTCTTCTATTTTTTAGGTAGGCGTGGACATGCATTCAGCGTGTGTTGAGTTGTTATTACTATAAATATGTCCCATCATATGTTATTTTACCCACAAAAAAACATAGTAGTACATAAAAGTAAAACAATAAAACAAGTTAAACGAGCTGCATGCATTTACAATTTACATAATGATGCATTTGATTTGAGCATGTGTTTATTATTGATAATCTTTTTGCCCATAATATGTTATTTTACAAAAATAAACATAATAATTCATAATATATATATATATATATATATATATATATATATATATATATATATATATATATATATATATATATATATATTGACGCATTTATAATCAATTAGAAAATTTTAGATGTTATAGAATCATTGATGTATTTAATCATTATTTTATATCAGATATATCAATGATTCAATAAATATATTTTTTTATTATTATTTATAAATGTATTCGGAATATGGAATATGTATATATAAACAAGCCGCATACATTTACATAAAAATGCAGGGAAAATAATTCTTGATTAATATCATATTATAATTTAAATTCAAGGTAAATGATTGTGTGTTGAATTTTGTCATGTGTTTGTTTATTGGGTGTTTCATTGCATATCTTATTTATCTTTTATTCTATATTTATCTTTCAAATCTTAATTTCAAACTCCTATCTCTTTCATAATTTTTTTTGACTTAGGTCATTTTCAAAACTTGATTTTCTTTAATAAATTCTAAGACACGATAAAACATCTCAAACTCTTTTCATAAGACTAAAAAATATAGACTCTTTTCATAAGACTAAAAAATATAGAGTTATCTATTCATTTTTGTCACTTTGATTTATTTTATTTTTAAAATCTTTTCAAAAAGGCGAGACATAAGTAATCTTCATAGATGAGATATAATTCTCATATTCCAATTATATTAATTAATATGATATTGATACTTTTTCACATGAGAGAGTTTGTGGTATAATTTTTGATTCTATATTCAAGTTGGAGCTATTCTCTCGTTGTAATACAAATATTCATTTTTCTTATTTGTGTGGTGTATTAGTTGAGTATTCTCTTTAATATAATAATTTGTCTCTTCTTCTAAAATTAATCAACAACAAAAATTATTCTTTTTTAAGAAAACTACAAAGTTTTAATCCTTCCTTAATGTATTATTTTACGTAAAAAACATTAGCCGTACTTAAAATAAAACAAGTTAAACAAGATGGATACATTTACACATCATATGTTATTTTACCGACACAAACATTATTCGTACATAAAACAATAAAACAAGTTAAGCAAGATACATACATTTACACATCATATGTTATTTTACCCGTAAAAAAATATTAGTCGCACAAAAAATAAAAAAACAAGTTAAACAAGATACATTCATTTGCACATCATATATTATTTCACCCACACAAATACATTAGTTGTACATAACACAATAAAACAATTTAAACAAGATGCATACATTTACACATATCATATGTTATTTTACCCACAAAAAAACATTAATCGTACATAAAACAATAAGACAATAAACAAAATGCATATACTTACACATATGTTATTTTACCCACAAAAAAACATTAGTAGTACATAAAACAATAAAACAAGTTAAACAAGATACACACATTTACACATTATATGTTATTTTACCCATTAACCAAAAAAAACATTAGTCGAACATAAAACAATAAAATAAATTAAACAAAATACATACATTTACACATCATATATTATTTTACCCACACAAAAAACATTAGTCATACATAAAACAAGTTAAACAAGATACATACATTTATATATCATATGTTATTTTACCCAAAATAAATATTAATCGTACATAAAATAATATGTTATTTTATCAGGAAAAAAAAAATTGAGATGAGATCTTCTCTATTTCTTTTTAAAAATATAAAGAGTCTAATTATTAAAATTCTATGATATAATATTTTTATATTACTTAAAATTGTGACATATAATTTATATATTTTAATATTTATACAATGTAAGCATTAATAATAACACTCTATTTCTTTAAAAAATAGAGATGATCTGAATTCAAAAAAAGAAAAAATAGTAGAACTTAAAACAATAAAACAAGTTAAACAAGCTGCATGCATTTACAGATGAAGGTGCATGCATATACATATAAGAAGCCCCTCACGTTGAAGAAGGATAAACCGACAGCAAATACGTAGGGCATACTAGTCATTAATCACGCAGTTGAATTAATTACAGTACCCTTTATAGGTGGTTGCAGAGTCCAGTTATCTTTTACAGGTTCGATTAAATTGTATCGTACCTACTCATTACTCTTACAGTATGCCTCATGTGTTTTCAGTACAGATTTTTTCTTTTTGGTTTTATTCTATTATTGTTTTTGTGTTTGATTGAAAGTTTCATGCTATCATTAAATTTTTGGAAATGAAATGTAAGTGAAAACGAATTGAAAAGATTTGAAAAGTCTTCTAGTGATTGATCATATAGCATAGGTAAGTCATAAGTGTATGATGTTTGAAAATTGAGTAAAAGTGTGGTGCATAGAGAGAATATGTTTTGATATATTTGTGACATCTCATATATAAAAGCTAAATCCACATAATAGTTTATGAATTTGAATTTAAATTTAGAAAAACCTAGAAGATAAGAATATATAAAAGAGAGAAAAAAGATTTGGTGTAATAGAAACAAGAAACCTATGTCCCTTGACTATAAATATAAATAGGATCAGGGGAAATAGGAACTATGAACTAATCTACATAGACTCAGATTAATGTTTTTAAATAAAAAAATATAATTAATTAAAAAGATTAAGTACAAATCATAAAAAAAAAGCTTTTTAAACATATTTGACTAATCTATTTAAACAAATATAGTTATTATTATTATATTATATTTATATTTTTAAATTAAAATAAAAATTTAAAATTTAGTTATCTTACGAAAATAAGTTGAATTTTTTTATATAAAAAATATCATAAGCTCTTTAAATAATATTATCACAAAATTTATGTGAATAGATAAACTTGAATAAGTCAATACAAATATTTAGTTAAATTTAGATTTAAATTGAGTTGTTTCAATACAAATAAGAAATTTAGAAACTCATTTAATATATGAATTTTTTAAGTTTAATTTCTCAAATTATAGCAAAGTGAAACTAAAAAGTTACATAATGGTCTCTTAACCTCACTAAAATGAAGATGGCTAAACAAATAAAATATTATTTTAAAATTAGGAGAATTAAGGTTTTTGTGGCCAAACTCGAGAATAATGAATATAGAAATTTTTACAAACCAAGGTAAAAAATTTCTCAAATAAACTCTATTTCAATTCCCCTAAACTATAAGCAAAGTTTCGCTGGTTCTTTAAATTCAAAAGTAAGAAGGATTTTAACCACTGAATAAAGATAAATAATAATTCACATTTAAAGATGTGAAACATAATTATGTTAATGAATTTTGAAACAACAATAGATGTATCTTCAAATATAAAATACGTTTGTAATTTTGACATTAAAAAGGAGCGGAAAATCGTAGCTTGCATTCAAAATTTTAAGCGAGGACAGACAAGAATATGAATGTAATAATGGATTTAATATTATGATCATGATTTAATCCAATAAATTCGACTCTTTCGGATGAGAAGACATGTGTTTCAATGACTTTGAAACCAAAAAAAGTGATATTATATCAAGTGTACAATAAGCGCTACCAAACCAAATTATCCCTTCTCAACACCCAAAAGTTCTAGATGAACAATGATGATCAAATAACATCTGTTCAATTATTCATTTTCAAATTGATTCAACATACAAAACCAACAAGTACAAACTCGTTGTTACGTCGACTAAGAAGACATACTCCATTTCTAGAGTGCGAAAAGATTTCAATGGGATTTAGAGGTGAGCTCAATGTTATCGATCGAGATCGACATTAATGAATTCGAGGTTACTAGTACCACTAAAAATGTGAGAAGTCGATTTAAACTTTTGTTGAAGATGGAAAGGGTCAAATTGAAAAATTATGGATGCATGAAATGTTATAATAAATGCATCTACAAAAGAGTTTTATGTTTACAATTCAATAAAATCTATTGAAATAAAAGAAATTTTGAAAGACCGATGATGCCACCAACCCATGTGAAAGAAGAATTGGTTGAGAAGATTTCGTAGTATTGTTGGAACACAAGTTCAAAGACAACATGATATATTCTCGAACATCTCAAGCTCTTAATTATATTTTCATGAGGCCAAAACTTAATGTGGGTGTTAACACCTCAAAGTGTGGTTTCACTATTGTGAAAATATATGGTTTCTCGATAATGAGTGGTACTGAGAGGTCTCTAGTAAATAGAAGAGACTTAGTTTTGAACGGAAAATGAAAGTCAAATATCTTCTTCTTGATTCACCGATGATGCCACCAAACTCCATGTGAAAGAAGAGTTTTTGTTTTGGTGACAGATAAAAACCACCGCCACACTTGATTCCCATCAAAAAGTGCTTTATGCTCATTAGCAAACCACGACTCCATCAAAAATACCATTCATTGATGACATGCCGATTTTCATGCACAAGTACATTGAACAGATCGTCAATGTGGATGGTGATGGTAACTATGGTTTTCGAGTTGTTCTTGTTTGCTTGGTAGCCGTAAAGAGTATTACAATACTGTGAGAGATACCCTGATCACAGAGTTGACAAAAAACAGAGAATTATACACACGTGTGCTAGGGAGTAAAGAGAAGGTTGAGGAAATATATCACACACTTGTACATGATAAGGTTGGATTTGCACAAGAGGATAAATGGATGCGCTTCCCTGAAATGGGCCATCTTATAGCAAGTGCTTATGATAGGGTGTGTATTAATTTGACAAGATACAGTTTTTTGGAGACTTATTTCCCTCTACACACTGCTCATACACCAAATCCCAACGATTGTATCATATGTGTTGAAACCGTGGATAAATAGGGCATCTTGGTTTCAAATAGACTTGTATCATAGGTAGCATTTTAATGTTAACTTCATTTTGTTCATGTATTATGATGTGTAAATATACTCATTTTTGTAGTTTTACCAAATGAACAATATTTGAATACATGACAATTTTTTAGTAGAGTTGTTGTTTCTGTTCTGTTTTTGGTTTTTCAACCCCAGGCCATTTATCGGAAGCTTACTTCCGATTTTGGTTAAGTTAAAAACCAGAAATTTACTTCCAATTTTATCATTGACACAAGGATAGGATTTCTATGGTCCATGCTTACATCCAACTACTATAAAAATACCTCTCCTCTAATATTTTTCATACCACAACACAAAAAACCAGATATGGACATGAAATTGAACATCATATGGGTTGTTGGAGTTGTCCATTTTCCCGGAGACACATCGTCTCGCGAATTCAAGATCACTATATACACCCCTATTGAAGAGGTGCGTGAAACATTGCAGGAACTTGTATCTTATGGCGACGGTCGAAAGGTAGGAAAGATCGAGTACCGCTCGCCATCGATTGACAATAAAGGGAATCTTCAATTCATAAACCGTGAATTGAAGAACAATGCTGATTTACGGGCTATGTGGTCTACTTATGAATGTTTTTGGAATAAAGTTCCAATCGAGCTAGATGCAACTTTATAAAAAATTGTCGATGACATAATGAGGATGTTGCAACGTCCACATGGATATTGATTTGTAATGTTTGATTTATGTTTAACCACTAAATGTATTTTCTAAGTTTATGTTATGAATTATATGTATGTCTATGTTAAATAATGCAATGAATTTTTCTGGTTTCTGTTATGATTAAAATCAGAATTTAAATTCTGATACAGAATCGGAAGTAAATTTCCGATTTGGCGTATAACTTATCAGATGGTGGTGCACACCGAAAGTATACTTCCAATTTTGAGGGGTATTTTAGGAAATTTGCGTGGTGCGTAAAAAGATTGTGGGAGTGGAATAAGAAATTCTCTTATTTGGTAACCTGTATGACATCCTAGTTATGATAAATATGAATATTCAATTGGTTGGTTTGATTGGTCTCGTCCTATTATTAACAACGAAACAACAATAATATTTAACCACATGCATTATAAAACATTTCCATACATACATAATGCACACACTCTTCTCATCTTACATTTGTTAGAGGTGAAGAAGGTCTTTCAATCTTAAGGGATTTCCCATCCTCACTATTTTTCATGAGGTAAACAAGCACACAAAAAATACTGACACCGAGTCAAATAGTTCATGAAAAATTATACCGTGCACTTAAGAAATGTTATATAAATTGTTATCAAATATCAAAGGAGAAAGATAGCCATAAACTATAAAGTAAAAAAGCCGCATAAAGGAATAACAACTCAAACATTTAAAATTGATCCAACTTAAAAGTAGAAGACATATAATTTGAAAACAATCACAAATTGACAAAAATTTTATAATATTTTTTATAAGCAACCCAACTTATCATAATTAATGATCGTACTTGACCAGAAGGATCGTCAATGGCCCAAACTGTTGTTGCGGTTGAAGAAAGATGGGGGTACTGCAAAACACTCTGATGCCAAAGTGAGAAAAGGCAAGAGGAGAGAGCAAGTAAAGAGTGAGAAAGAAAGAATGAATATCTGACCCTCTTGAATGTGAGGATATTTATAACCCTCAGCGATGGGCCAAGGTCAATTAGTGGGTTGCTTCAACGAAGCCCACTAAGGACTTCCAGGGTTTACGTGGGTATGGAGTCTAGCACGTGGCCTCTTCCCTGGTCTGCAGCTCCGAGATAAAAGGGCCAATTGAACCGTTATTCTCATAGGGCAAGGTGACGGTTAAGTAACCGTTGGTCATGTGGCCCTAGAACGCACGTGGAGAGTTCCCTAACGGTTATAGACAGATGGGCCTTCGGGTCCTCAATGCCCATTGGATTGGGCCTTAATAGATGTAGGTCAGATGCTGATCCAGTCCAGAACAATTAACATTATAAAAAAACCCTTATTTACTCACAAGTTCAAAGATTTTAAAATAAACACAAAACAAAATCTATGGCAGAGGAAAAATTAAGCTTTAATTATCACTGTTTCAACAACATCAAAATTTAAACCAAATCAACTAATCATCTTCTTTGAGGAATAACCAAAAATTCAAAGTTCATAAACTCAAAACAAAAATCAAAGTTTTCTTATATTACCAAAACTGAAATTGAAACAACAATTTTTTTTTGAAAATAAGAAAGAAAGATTAAACATTAAGAACACATGAATAAGTGGAACAAGATTCAGATTTACAAAAACTCAGTTAGAAAAAATTAACAAAATTTTTGTACCTCTTATCGTAAAGAATTATCACCACTAAATCTGAAAAATCAACAACCAATTAATAAAACTTAATTATTTTTTTGAATCCAGATACAAAACTTAATAAATAATATGAAAATACTTGTTATAGCACATTCACAATCTGCAAGAGAAAAATAAAAAACAAGAGAAATAGAAAGAAGGTGACAGAGCGACTAGAGTTTTATTAAGTGGGTCTAATCATTACGTATTGGACATGATACCAGGTAAAGTAAAGTCTGTTTTAATCTATATATTTATATAAATGTTTCGTTCTTCACTTAGTCTTGAATAACATATTCGATTGGTTTCGTGTTTGCGCATTTGTTAGGTGAGGACAAAGAGTATTTGAGTTTTGATTAAATTGATAGAACTAATACAAGTTACACAAAAGCCTATGAATATCTTACTCCAGAGTTTCTTAGCAAACTAAGGACTTCAGGTATTCCAAATCACAAACTCAAATTGAAGGTTGTACACCAATTATGCTAATGAGGATTTTAGACCAAAATGATGGTTTGTGCAATGGAACAAGACTAATTGTTACAAGGTTGACAAATTATGTCATTGAGGCAAAAATCATGTCTAGAAAGAACGTAGGTAACATCTTTTACATCCCTCGAATGTCTATGTCACCGTGGTCATTTAAGTTGATTAGGAGGCAATTCCCAATTATTGTCTCTTACGCAATGACAATTAATAAGTCTCAAGGCCAATCACTTGATACCGTTTGATTGTATTTGTCTACTCCTGTATTTAGTCATGGCCAATTGTATGTAGTCATTTCAAGAGTTACAAGCAAAAGTGGTCTTAAGATCTTAATACATGATAATGAGAATGTATCATCTTCTATCACTACAAATGTTGTATATAGGGAAGTTTTTCAATCTCTTTTTTAATGGGTAAGTACATGACAACAAAGATATTTTTCTCTATAAATTGTTTGCATATTTATTGTCTGATTTTTGCATAATTTATCATGCAGGTCAATGAGTTGAAACCATCGATTGAATGCATGTTGCGTCGTATCTAAAGTTCAAATACGATATTGTTACCATTAAAATGGTTAGATCCTGATTTACAAGACTCATGACAGTATGTTATTTTGTTCCCCAATGAAGTTTTGAGTTAACATTTTTTAATGTTGTCCAATTAATTTGATACACTAAGTTTTTTCGAATTAATTGAACTTCAATTGAATTATTTTAATATTATAGATATGATTATATACGAATGTTCTATTACATGACAAAATTAGTTCCATGTTATATGAAATCTGGACCGGACCCGTGAGACAACACGAGTTACTTACTAGTTTGCATAATAAAAATAAAAACGTAATAAATCTAAAAAATTCAAATCACATTTTAGTTAAGAAAAATTTAATATTTTTTTTATAAAAATTAATAGAAGAGGCTATTTTATGCAATAAAATATTAGTTCAGAGATTAGTTTGTAACGTTTTTTAGTTAAAATAATATTTAATAAAATTGAGAAACCACAAGAAATAAATCTAGAAATAATTAATAATTTGTTATGTTATCTGAAAGCATGGAGAGAGAAAATGGAACATTTTGAGTGAAAAACAATTTTGTTGAATATTTTTAATAAAATAATTTCAATTGAAAGAATGGAGAGAGAAAATGGAACATTTAGAATGAGAATGTGAAATAACTTGTTCCCAGCTCAATTATTACCTGTATAGGAAATCAATGGTATGAATACGTGGTATTTTGTTTATTTATCTTTAAAAATGGATTTCAGTTACTAAATTATTTGGTTAAAAAAATAAAAAATAATTTTATTGAATATTTATAAGAAAATAACATTAATTTTAAATATTAATATTTGGAGTTAAAAATAATATAATAAAGTATATAAAAACTTAAAATTTAGAATTATAACACTTGAAAAAGAAAAAAGTGTCTCAAAAATAAAGAGGAAATTAAATTTTATATATTATTAATTTAATTATAAAAGAATAAAAAAAATTGATGTGTGTTGTAACTCAAATAATATGTGTTATTAGATTAGATAATTATAAAATATTAATATAGGGTTCAATCTCTAATAATAGTAGCTAGAAACATTCTATGTTTCCGTGTTAATGTAAATAAACTACGGATATTTATAAATTAGTATCTTTTAGAAAAATAGTAACAGGGGAATTAATTATAAGAAATATAAAGCATTTATAGAAAAAAAATTCACGCAATTAAAGAGAATATTTCTATAAATAAAGAGCATAATTATGCTCTATAGATACATAAATGATATTTAGTAAATAATTATTTTATTATAAATTAAAATAAATTATAAAAGATAAAATTAATTTTTTATTAAAATAATAAAAATGAAAAAGAAAGAAAAAAATAAATTATAGATTATAAGTTAAATCGTTATTCGAAATAGCGTTTGAAAAATAAATTATAAATTAGCAAAATAAGTTATAAATTCGTGATAAAAAAATCGTTACCAAACAAGTCTAAATTATAATATAAATTCATAAGTTATAAACGATAAGCTCATAAAAATGTCTTATCAAATAGACATTTAATATTTTTTTTTTAATAATAGAGGTGTATATTGGAATTAACATGCCATTCCCTCAAAGCATGCACTCCATCACCTGTGCTTTTTTCTATAACCTTGAAAAAAATAATTAAATTTTAAAAAATATGATTTTTACCGAAATTTTGAGGTATCGAAAATCTTAAGAAAATTCGGGAAGAAAAAGTTGAAAGGTTTGAAAAGTACGAGATGTTTTTAAAAAATGTCGGATATTTTGAAAAATCTGATACCTTATTTTTCGTGAGAATTATTTTTTACATTATAAAAATTTCAATATATTTTTAAAATTTTAAAAAAAAAATTTAAAAAAAAAAATATATCAAAAATTTCAAAAAACTACCAAAAGTTTGTAAAAGAACCGGAAATTTCTATCTTGGATAGCACAAATTTATCAGAAGCATTTTGAAATAAATCAAATTATAAAATAATATATTTAATTTTAAGAGTTGCATGTTAATTTCTCAATTCTACCTGGAAAAATGTTAGACTATAGACCTAAAACATACTAGGCATTGATGAAAATTTAACTTTGCCAAACCTTAAATTGAACCTGCACCCTCCTTTTTTTTATCTTTTTAAATTATCTAAATAAATTTGGGGTGGCAAGAGTGAAAATTCTAATAATATATTAAATTTTTGGTATAATTTTTCAAAATTTTCTTCTTTTATATTATTGAAAATTTTGAAATTTCTGTTAATTTTGACAGCTATCTTAATTTTTTAGAAATTTTAAAATTTTCAATAGCAAATTTTTTTATTTATTATTTCGAAAATAAAATATCAAACTTTTTTTTTTGAAAAATCTAGTAATATTTTCCGATAATTTCAAAAAAAAAATCTAAAATTTCCAATAAACAAGAAAATAAATTTTATAAAAATTTAAAAAAGAATAAGAATAATAGCACCAGCATTTATAGAGTATCCTATATAATTGTGAGGATCCGTACCATTTCCATTTATATGTGCATAGGGATATAAGGATGTCTAAGGAGACGTTTTTCTTTACATTTATATGTTAGAATTGTTAGTACAACAAAAGAAAAGTGAATCACGTACTTACTCGAACTTTTTGTTGCAAAACCATTTAAATCAAATAAAATTTAAAATTAACTAAGAAATTTGTTGTATATTTTCAACCAGACACTCTAGAGGTATACAAAAAAAAAAACTTGAATCATTTAAAAGATTAATAAATCAAATTACATATATCAATAATTTAATTAATTAAATTAATTTTAAAATCAATTTAAACTACTTAATTAATTAATTGTTTCGGAAAACATTATTTAAGAAAAATCTTCTTAAAATATATTTTTTTAAAATTAATTTATTAAATATAATTTTTTGTCAAACAAAAAAAACTGTAAGATTTTAAATGATTATATTTTATTTTACTTAAATATTATTTTAATTTGAAAAATAAAGAAAGCGAATTAAATTAGTAAATTTTAGAAATAATTTTTTCTGAATACGAAAAAAACATTTAAAATATTTCTTTAAATGGTTCTAAAAGAGTTTAAAATATATAACCAATTTATAAATACAAATTAATTATAAATCAATTTATAAATAAAATTGTATTATAAACCAATTTTAAATTAAATGAAATTAATTTAGTACTCAATTCTTTTTTAATACAATAATTATTAAACATTGATCAAACCAATTAAAGTAGTTTGATTCAGTTTACAAATAAGACACCCACATGCCACTTGAATATTAAAGAATGATATTAAAAATTTACAAAAAAAAAAGAGTTATATGTTAAAGTGTTGAAATTTTAAAAGATTGATGGCAATAGCTGAGCTTACTCTGAATAAAAAATGTACCAGAACACCTTAAAAAGGACAATATATAACCCCCTTTTCCAGTGGACATGTGACTTAGTTGTAAAATTAATAGAACCAACCAAACATCCAGAAAGAATGCATGGTGTTTTAACTCTGATAAACTATTCTTTTGTCAAAAAAAAAAAAAACCTCTGATAAACTGCGCTCTACCATGTGAAATTTCCGGTACATAACTGTCCGGTTTTTGTGGTAAAAGACCGTTGTTACAAGTATCTGAAAGACAGTAACATCACAGTCATAATAAAGAATCAACTTGAGCTTTGTCTCTTTGACATCTTATGAATAACGTTTTTTCTGCCACAGTTGAAGCCTTCATTTTTTAATAGTATAATAATGCAAACTGCCACCGTCCATAAAACTACTCATTTTCACACGATGGTTTTAAGCTATGCATAGTGATTATGTTTAATCTTGATGGATAACTATGCCATATAAAAGAGTTTTAGTTTTAGTAAGTCTTTGCATGGTAAATTTAGACAATACCAATAGTAAATTTTTTAATTTATATTCGATAAATATTAATTATTGAGTGATGCAACATTATTATAATGTTAGACAATGTTATTGAACTGAAATGTCGGTTCATATAAATCTCAAGAGTCTTTTGTAGGTTAAAAAGTGCACGTGGATATATTCTTTTTGTATGGATAGAGAGACCTAGAGGTCTTCGTAAGTTTATAATACAATTGGGTAGTAAGTACTTGCTAACGGCGGCGAGAAATCATGTACGGTGGTATTTTGAAGTGATTTAGGAGACCTGCTCAAGTGAGGTCATAGGCGTTGTTGATGGCCGGCGGTGATGCTTGATAGCAAGCAAACAATCACCAATGGTCGTATGTTAAGACAGTCACGTTGTGCTCTTTTGGATGTACAAAATATGTATCAATTGAGGTTTGTCTCTTCTCTTTGAGAGGAGATGTATTTATAGAGGTCTCTAAAACCTAGAGTTTCCTCCGAAAGGGCAACTATCCACTTTGTCAATAGTGGACATTTGAATCCTTATTGTCAAAGGAGTCTTGTGTCAGTTAATGACTTTGACTTTCTCTCTTCTCCAGAAACTTCTTATTTCACGTTTCTCACATAGGGGTGAGGGAAGACTATAGGGTGAGGCGATACCTCATTTCGGGCGACCTTTATCGTTGCCAAGTAACACTCCAATTTATTTAATTAATTATTTATATTTAAATTGTGTGATATTGTGTGTTGTTTGGTGATTTGGTGTGTCAAGGAACCCTTTAGTGTAAGGTGATAACCTTATAAATTAAAAATAGATGTGTTAGGTGTGTGAGTAAAAAATGTAGAATATGGTCTGGTGGAGAATATTATTACTATTATTATTTAAATTAGAATTATTTAAACAAAATAATATAGTAGTAATTAAATTAAATAAACAATTAGTTAAAATATTATTTATTTATTTAGTTGAGATTAATAATAATAATAATAATAATAATAATAGAAAAAAGGAATCAGTGAGATAGAAGTGTCACTACGTGAAAATAGAGAAAATAAGAGAATAGTAAAGTTAGGGCTCAAGGGGAAAATCTCCATTGTTAGAGGTTGAAGAACTCTTTGCTATGAATACTAAGGTAACGACGAGGTTCCAATTCTATAAGGGTTTGCATAATGATTTGTGGATTAGGGATTATGATTGCTCTTGTTAGAATATTTTATCCCCATGCTTGTGTTCATCTATTATTGGTTTTGAATGGATTGATGTATGATATTTTGTTGTTTGTATGTTGGATAAATTGTATTTGGCAAATGTTTGTGATGTTGTGTGTTGACGGGATTACACATGCAAAATTTGTAAGAATTGAGTTTTTGGGAATGGCGTAATAGGTTACTACTTTTAACGTAATCGATTACCGTTGCAAAAATTTAAGAATTCTGGCTAGTGTAAGTGTGTGTAATGGGTTATAGGTATCGGTGTAACAAATTACCATTATTTTGACAGAATTTTTATAAAACTTTAAAAATTCATATCATGAGTTTTGAGTGTGCGATTGATGCGTTGTTTGAAGCTGTAGAGAGCCGAGACAATGTACTTTCATTCTAAAATAGTTTCATATTTCTGGAAATAATTTAAATGATGTGTAATGGTGTTGTATGGTGTGTAATTGTATGTTGTTGTATAATGTCGGTGTTTGAAATGTGCATGAATGCATTGTTGCTGCTTGTTATATTGTTAAGTGCTGCTGCAAAAAGTTTATAACATGTGTTTGATTTATGGTGGCCAGTATTGGCGCGTGACAATTGATTAAGGTGAATGTCAATGTACTTGTTGTTGTTGCTATTGCATGTCTATTATGTATCATGCATCATTAGTGTTTGGATGATGATCCGTTTCAGTGAGCTCGATCCTATGGTGGGGATTGGGTGTGAGTGGCTGGTTCTAGGTGGAAATCAGTGAAGCGTTACCTATGGTGACAGTAATGAGTTTTGGTGTGATCAGATCCTATGGTGGGGATGGGGAGCGAGTGAACTCGAGAGTTCACATATTGGCACCTCATGCATTGAGTTATGGTGTTGAGTCTCAGTGCATTGTATACTTGTTATGTTGTTGTGTGTTTGGATTGTGTGTGAGTTTGGTTGGTAAAATGAGTGATTATGCATGAAATAATTTGATGCTTACTGTAACACGGTGGGAGAACTGACTTGTTTGTTTTGTATTTTATCGCAAATGTTGCGGATAGCAAGAGACGCCACCGACTTTTCTTTTACCAATAAAGGAAAGATGAAAAGAACAGGAAAAACCTTTGTTAGATTTTGAGTACGGGAGGTAATTATGAAAATGGAAGGTATTAGCACCCTTTCCATCCGTAGTTATCTACAGGCTCTTAATTGCTTAGCCCACTTTTGAAAATTTTCTTTCTGTGTGTGTGATTTGAAAATTATTTTGAAAAGTATTTCGCTTTGACTTCGTAATGATTCTTGTATCAGTCCTCAAGAATGTATACGAAGTGTTCGGAAATATTTGTTTGGAAAATGTTTAACTTTGTAATGATTCTCGCTGGAATGTATACAAAATGTTTGTTTGAAAAATAGTTTTTGAAAATAGTGTGAGATGTGAAAAGTATTTGTTGATTGAAGCAAACAATAGAGTCTTATTTACCTACTCAGATTGGTCATTTCTTATTATTTTTCCTTCTCCTTTAGAATAAGGCTATCCATACCATTAGTTGATATGTAACTTTATTCGTTGGATGTGAAGCGACAATCGTAGGTTCATTGAAGGCAACATTGTAAGGATACCTTAGCAATTTCATAAGGACGATCATCACTTATTCGTAGGCAACAATCGAGGATCGAGATCATATATTCATAGGCAACATCGAGGGTCATCGATGGACTATGATCTTTGTGATGATTTAACTGAGGGACTTTGCTAATTGTACCCCTACGTTCGAGGGACATGACCATTCTATTCGAAAGGCAACAAGAGAGGACACCCTAAGGGTGTGAGTGGGTGCAAGGAGTGTGTTCAATTCAGATATTTATCTTTGAATTAGGGTTATTCTAAGATTGTTTTTAATCTTGCCATACAAACCCTAGTTAGCATACATCTAAGCAGTTTAATATTCGCAGGAAAATAAAGTGCGGAAAGTAAATGTCCTACACTATTACATGGCTTTGGGTCAGTTACATAATATGAGGTGCGGAAAGTAAAGGCAGAAGATAAATCTATGCTATTACAAAAAAACTTTTCGACCTATACATCAATTTCTAAAATTTAAAATGTGAGATGGTAAATAAATAATAGAAAAATGTTAGTAGTAAATATTTTAGGGTTAGTAGAAAAAAGGTTTTGGTTAAGTTAACCTAATTACTATGTGAGAAAAAAAAATATTTTTTTGTATTTTTTGAGGTTGATTTTAGTGTAAAAAAAGAATTAAAATTTAATTTTATGGTTAATTAACACTTAATTAAATGTGAGAAAAATAAAATATTTTTTGATGTCAAAAATAAAATAAAGACTTTTCTAACCTAATTCTGAAAATAAAAATATTTTTGTGATTTTTATGTATTTTAGGAAATATTTTAAAAGAAATTATTTAAAAAAATATGAGAAAATAGGAAAAAAGGCTAGTTTGGAAAATGAGCAAAAAATAAGGTGAGGGTGCCAGGGTTCGAACCCCTGACCCTGAGGTTACCAACCAAAACGCGCTGCCATCTAAGCCATTGGATCTGCCTATTATGAATATGAAACAAAAATAATATAAGGGAAAAACATTTTCTGAAAACATTTTAAAACGAAAAGCACGTGCTGGCGTCATCTTCTTCGTTTTGAATTTCCCACGAACGTTACCCACGACTTTTTCGTGGGTAAAACTATACGGCGATGATTGTCTGTAGCTACATCCTTGCAATTTTCAAAAATCACAAATATGCAATATAAATTTCAGAGGAAGCCATATTTCGATTAAAAATTGCTTACTGAATTCAATGGTACCATTCGTTTGCTCCAATTTTGCCTGGATCGAGGGACCCTAATCTGAAGCTTTGAAACCCTAGTAATGGCATATGGCTAAACCTACGTCTAAAATCAAATCAAACAATCCAGAAAGCTTGCAAAAATTATCGCGATCAAGAATATGCAATCAAATTATGTTTATGCATCGCGAATAAATGAAATAGAAATTGACATAGAGGTATGCAAACCGTGATTGTATGAGGACAATTTGGCTTGCTCCAGGCTTGGGTAATGATTGGAAAATGTTCCTGAGACCTCTGGGATGCTCGATTGATTCTCAAAACTCCTTGAATTGGCCTCCAAGGTTGAATCCAAAGTTACTTTTTTCATAAGTTTTTTGGAACTTTGTTAGGGTTCTTAGAGGCAAGGACTCGTCTTTTCAGCATTAGGGTTCATTGTGTATATATAGTAGATGAATTTAGGTCAATAATTCTGATCAAGAATCAAGCCTTGAATGCAAAAAATATTTGATTGAGAATTCGCACCAAATATTGCCTTTTTTGGATTCAATCACATTCAATCTCTTGCCAATCAATGATATTTCGAAATTGACAGCTCTTATTGAGTATCTTGGACTTCAAGGAACTTGATTTTTACAGCTTGCATTCATCAATTTGATTTTTGGTATTTTATTTTAATTAAAATTGGATTTAAACGAATAAATTCCAAAATAAATAAAATAAAATAAAGAGAGGCGTGCAAGTGGACTTAGAAGTCATGGACTACCTTAGAAATAAGTCAAAACTATAAAAACTATGGCCAATTTGGAAAAAAATTGAGTTTGCTTAATATTTCTCTTCATGCACTTCTTCAAAAATCCCAACTTGCACAAGTTGTATCTTGCTCAATTTTCAACGTTTTGAAGTGGTCTTGAACTTTTTAGAAATCTCAAGATGTCCTCTAAACCATCTTTTTGGTTTCATATTCATTGACTTTTTCATGCTCATGTACACTTCTTTTGAAAAAGATGACTTTTTGTTGACTTTTAGAAGGACATATAATGTCTTGATCCATAACTCTCAAATGAAGCATTTTTGGCCAAAGTTTGTGAGACACAAAGTTGTATAGAATTGAATTCTATTCAAAATAATATTTGATGGAAAAATTTCTGATAAAGTATGTGAACGTTATGCTTGGTCAAAGTTCTGTTGACTTTTCATCAAGAAACCCTAATTTAGAAACTTTGACTTTTGATCAGATCTTGAGTTTTCTTGATGAATCATGATCAACCCTTGATCAAATGATGAATGTGACTTTAAAATATTGATGTTGACAAAAAATGATGAATTTTGACTGTATGTTGACCATAATTGACTTTTATCCAATACAATTAATTTTCAACCATCTGAGCAACTGACTAGGCAAACATGAGCTTTGAGGCTTAAAACTTGACATGGTGATACCTTGAGACATATTAGGAGGTATGATGATCACTTGAGGAAATGGAACTTATCCTTGACTTGAGAATCAAAACCCTAGTTGTGGGTTGATTGTTTAGGAGAGGGTTCATCTGGTCAACCCTTGAGGAACTCTTGAGTATGAAAATGTGGATTGACTAGAGAAATATGAGAGAATATTTTGGGGTATAACACTTAATTATTATTATTCATTTCTTTATATAATTATGATATCTTACCCTTTCTGTTTGAATGTTGTCTCCATGTGAGTAATACACAGGTGATCCGCAATGAAGGTGTGTATGTAAGTAGAAAAGAATGCTCTTTATTATGCTTTTATCGAGTCGACATCTGCTATGATATGTAGTATTGGAGGTCTAACATTTGATTTTTCTATGCTTGTTGGAGATTTTATGTTATCCCTTATGTTGAAATTCTTTATAATTACTTTATACCATGTTCTATTTTGGAATAAGTTATTGAATATTCCATTGATGCTTTCCGCTGCAATGAAGCTAGACGTGAAGCTGTTTGTTATAATTATTATTATTAATTTTACAAAGATGCATATGTTACATGTCATATGATATGAGCAAGCTTATGTGGATGAAAGTAACATCTTATTTTCATGAGTGATTTTAATTTAATCTAATGTTTAATTATAATTATGCGGGGAAAATTGGGGTGTTACATAATGGTAACAGAGATGGTCAGTCAGTCAGACCTAGTTGTTAAGTCGGTGTTGTGTGATAGTTGAATATTATATCGATGTAATCTTCAAATTTTTATTTCTGTTATTGTGATAAAACACAATATGATTGGAAGAAACGATGTTGCAATTGCTACTATTTGCAGGATGTGGCTCAGGATGTGTAGAATCAGCCTAACACTGGTGGGAACGATTAGTTCTATAATTTGGGGAAGTTTCAGAGGAAAACCTTCCTACTTTTAAGGGTAGGCAAGATCCAGATGGAGTTTAATCTTTGCTCATGGAGATTGAGAAGATGTTTTGTGTGATGGATTGTTCGAAAGTGTTGAAGGTACAATTTGGTACACCCATGCTAGTTGAGGAACATGATGATTGGTGGATCAACACTCGTCAGATGTTGGAAGCTACGGGTGAAGTGATCACTTGGGCTGTGTTAAATAGAGAATTTATGAGGAAGTACTTTCAGGAAGATGCTGTCATACCCCAATTTTTGACCTAATATACCACCTCATATATGCATCATTGCATCACTAACAATTTCAGAATAGAATAGATCGTGTATGGCTTCTAGAAGTCAGAATCAGGGTTTCTTCAAAATTTCATCTGTTCAAGATGTGATCAATTAGGGTTTGAGTTTCCACTCACCTCAATTGATCTATCTTAATCAATCATCAACATTTGATCTTCAGATTCCCAACTTTTTCTCATGATCTACCATGAATCGACCAATTAGGGTTTTTATCGAGGATAGTGAATCATTGATTTTCTGATCAATGAATGATCTAATTGCTTAGGGATTGATCTTAACATCTTCAATACAACATCTTGACCTAATTTCTTGATTCAAAACATCACAAAAGTCCATGTTTCTTCATCAGACAAATTCTGAATCGTCTGATAAAAATTCATTTGCTCAGAAAAGTCAAACTTTGACTTTTGGTCAACTTTTTCAAGATCAAACTTTTTAAATCATCAAAACATTTCAAATGATCCATCATGATCATAAAAAATCAAGAAATTTGAAAAAGTCAACAAAAAAGTCAAATTTGAAAAATTGCTAACACAGAAAAATTTTCAAGTGTTAAAAAATATGGTTTTTTCCTACTTTCATGGCCATTTTTCACATAGATCCTTTTGGAATCAGAAAAAACTCAAAACATGAAAGTTGTAGCCCTTGTTACAAGCTTTCCAAAATGTCCAAGAACTTGCAAAACCATTTTGTCTAGCTATACTTTTGATTTTGAAACATAGAGCTCCAAAACCATGGAATTTCAAGTACATGCTTCAAAATTACATGTCATTTTTTGCAACTTCTCCTTCTAGAAGCCTTGTAACCATGTTTAGAAAAGTAGCTTTTGCATTAAATGCAAAAGATTCCATCTTACCACTTAAGCCAAGTTGCAAGCTCTCTCAATGATAGCCATGCCTTGTCATTCAGAATTTTTGGCCTATAAATAGAGGCCATTTCCTCAAATTCAAACCACACCAAAGCTATCCAAATCAAGCTTTCTTTCTTTCTTGCTTAAGTTTCAAGTTACAAAGTTCAAAGAGGGAATTTTTGCAATTCTCAAACCTTGCAAAATTTGAGAGAGTTGAGGGTTCAAACATGTTATAAACATCAAATAGAACTTGTTTAAAACTTAAAACCATCTAGAAACAAGCTAAGAGAGAGTTTTCTACACAAAACTCCATTTGTGTAAGTTTTGAGCCTAAACTTGCAAACTGGAAATCCACTCGTGCGTTTTCAGTTTTTATCATTCAAACACTTTCCATACATCCCATAGAGATGATCCAAGCCTTTAAACAAGTTCTGTAACATCATCATCATCATCCTCCATTCAAAAACCAGCCACCTGCAAGTTGACTTGGTTGGAGTAATTCAAAAGGTTTCAGAACAAACTTAGGATCGAAACACACTCAGGGAGGTTCAAGGAAGCTAAATCAATCGTTACTTTGCACCTGGAAGTTGTAGAACTCGAACTGGTTTTTCATACTAAGAGGTAAGTTTTTCAAACTTTGAATCCTCAATTCATGCACTTTTAGCTTTAAAATTAAAAAGCAAAATGTAGATATTCAATCACTAAAGCTATTTGGGTTGTTAATTGGAACTAAAAACAACTGAGTTTCAAGAATTAACAATTTTTTTAGTTAGGGTTCAAATTGGGATTGTTAAAATTCGTGATAATCTTTGATTAATAATAACAACAAAACACATATTCATAATCGTGGCAAAAATTTAGATGAAATAGCATTTTAAACTTTTAAAATTGATCAAGATTTGAAGAAATTCGAATTTGCCATGGATATGGTGTTTTTTTCGCGGTTACAGTAAAGAGGAAGAAGATGAAGTTTTGAAATTTAATTTTTGAAGCTATGTTTAAAATATATATTTCATATTTAACTTAAAACAACGGATGTATTACCGCCCCAGCAGTTGCTAGCACGCTTTTCATGTTTCCTTTACCTTGCCTATGATCCAGGGGCCGAATCCCCCTGAGTTCAAGCCTCCTTAAGACCAAAACAAATTTTTACCACTTGTTTTCTTCACTTTTTCTATCAAACTTCAACACTTTCAAAAACCAATCAAAACTTCTCATTTTGAGATGATTTTTTGCACACTTGTCATTTAATACACCTATTTTTATGATTATGTCAAAAAAATCCCAAAACATTCTCTTTTGATTATATTTTCATTAAGTCGAAAACAAGACATTTTAAGTATTCTTAATACTTTTCAAAGATGTTCTTTTCAAACTTTCAAAACTCAAATCTTTTCAAAACTTCTTGTGAACATATTTCACTTTTCAAAATCATTTTCAAAACCTTTTCAAAACATTTCATTAAACTTACACACCTTTTTTCCATGATCGATCCGATTTGAAGATAAAACCGAATCAGTTTTTTCCTCGAATTTCTTAATTGATCATGGGCCTCCCTCACGGTGTAAGTCCCAAATCCTTTTATGTACATATTAAATTTCTTTGTACATATACAATCATCTTTATAAAAATTCAAGCATAAATAAACTTCTTTCGTTTGTTTTCATTCGCTTGTTCATACACCAATTCCATTGGTATTAAGAGAAGAATTATTCCCGGTGAAACTCCTCTTAAACCAATGGGCCTCCCTCACGGTGTAAGTCCCAACCTTCCTATGTACATATTCATTTCCTTGTACATAAACACCCCTTCGTGTACATATTCATTCCCTTGTACACATTCAAACTCGTAAATAATCAAGTTACACTCGCTTTAAAACGCATGTTTTATACACTTGTTTATATTTCCTTCATAAACTCCTGTGAATACATATCACACACTTGTTTATATAACTGTTCGGTTATAACATAACAACTAGTCTAACAACTAGGTTCCCTTAGCCTCCTCTTGGGCTTTGTGCAAGATAACTCATTCATCTGAGTTAGCCTCCTCTTAGGCTTCATATAAGAAAACTCATTTACTGAGTTTAGCCTTCGCTTAGGCTTCATATAAGACAACACTCCCCTGCTGAGTTAGCCTCCTCTTGGGCTTCGTTCAAAAGAACTCCTCGTTGAGTTTAGCCTTCTCTTGGGCATCAAACAAGAAAGAGACCAGGAAATCTCTTAACAGCCTCCTATTGGGCTTCCAATACAAAGAATCACCCGCGCTAGGATAGAATCCTAAGAGGATGATTTCTCGGTGAAATCACTCTTGAAATCCTAAGAGGATGGTTTCCCGGTGAAACCACTCTTAAAGCAAAAGCCAGCCATACCCTATAGCTTCCTCTTGAGCTTCATACAAGGACCCTTGATGACCCTCGGAATGCCTTCTCTTGGGCTAACAATACAAGGACCCTCGATGACCCTCGGAATGCCTTCTCTTGAGCTTACAATACAAGGACCCACGGGCTTCTTAAAAGCATTCCCCTAATCCAATCAATTTCTCCTAGAGATTTAGACATTTATCATCTCTATGGAAGAAGTATCTCATCTATCACATCACATACAATCAAATCTTTTTCAAACTCTTTTCAAACAAAAACATCTCTTAATCGTAAGTGGTAACGCTTGTACACTAAAGCAAAACACCCAATGCTTATAATTAAAATATTCAATCATCTTTTTTCAAACATCTTTCTTAACTCGTAAGTGGTAACGCTTGTACACTCAAGCAAAATACCTATAACTTACGATGAAAGATTCAATCAATCAACACTTCAAAATGTATGTGATGAAATAGATTAGATACATATCAAACATACAAACATATCAAACATATCAAACACACAAACATATCAAACATATTCATATATAAAGCTATAGATAACTATATATATTTAGGGTGCCACATCTATTCCCTTTATATAACAAACCCCCTTGCCCAGAATCTCCCCAATGCGTTGTGTCTAGTTCGCGCTAGTCGTAATGCATATCATATCAATTGAGGGTATTGCAGCTTTCCCCTTTTTCATAATCATTTTTCTTGTGTTGGAAAAAATAAAGCTTGATGCTCGCGACATCTTTATAAACAAATCAAAAGAGTAAATCATTTCGAGCCAGAGAATCCGAATTCAGATTCGATTCCCTAGCGCGTCACTTTTTAACGCGAACAAATGCTCATGGGAAGAAGGAAATTTAATTCATAGAGTTAAAGCAAATGATTTCATCTGTTACTGAGTATGCTACCAGGTTCGTGGAACTTGCAAAGTTCTATTCTCATTACAGTGAGGCAACTGATGAGTTCTCTAAATGCATTAAGTTTGAGAACAGTGAAAAGCCTTATAATGCTCCAACTGATAAAGATAAATAAAAGTTTTTTGGTGGTAAGAGGCCAGGTGGGGGAGGTGCACATGCTTCTCTTAAATGCTTAAGGTGTGGTGATCTTGGTCACTCCACCAATGAATGTAACGGTCGTGTGAAAAAGTCTTTCTGATGTGGGAAGACATGACAACTAGTTTCTTATTTCAAGGACTATGTAGTCATTTGCTACAACTGTGGTGAACCAAGACACAACAATACTCATTGTCAGAAGTCAAAGCAAGCTCAAACCAGAGGGAAAATGTTTGCTCTATTAGGAAATTAGACTTCAAGTGCTGACAAGTTGATTTGGGGTGCATGTTTCACTAATAATACTACTTTAATTTTATTATTATTGATAATGGTACTACAGACTCGTTTATTGTTGTTGATTGTGTGAAAAGATTAGGACTCGAGGTGTCCTCTATGAATGGAGAGATGATTATCGATGTTCTCATAAAGGATAAGTGACTACTTCTTTGGTTTGTTTGAATTGTCCTCTATAATTTTTTTAAATAGATTTTAGTGTTGATCTTATCTACTTTCTGTTGAAAGATCTTGATGTCATCTTGGGAATGAACTAGATGGAGCTTAATCATGTTCATATCAATTGTTATAACAAATTTGTACAATTTATTGCTCAGATGGAAGAGTTATTGCAAGACGAAGCTCACGTGTTCGTATTATTTGCATCCTTGTCCGCTAAGAGTCAAGCTGTGATAGATGAAGTCCGAGTTATGCGGGAATTTCCAGAGGTGTTTCCAGATGATATTTTAGATGTGTCTCCAGAGAGGAGGAGTTCTCTATTGACCTTGTGCCTGGTACCGTACCTATTTCTATGGCACCATACAAGATGTCGGCGTCAGAATTAGCAGAATTGAAAAATTAATTAGAGGATTTGGTTGAAAATAAATTTGTGAGACCAAGTATGTCACCTTGTGTAGCTCCCATATTTTTTGCTAAATAAGAAAAATTGTAGTATGAGGTTGTGAGTGGATTACCAAAAACTGAATAAAGTAATGATCATGAATACATATCCACTTTCAAGAATAGATGATTTGATAGACCAACTGGTTGGGGCAAGTGTTTTCAACAAGATTAACTTGAGGTTGGGTTACCATCAAATTTGGGTAAACGGTGAAGATATTTAGAAGGCTGCTTTTAGAACTCGGTATGGGCATTATGAATATTTTGTTATGCCGTTTGGAGTTTGTAATGCACCTAGAGTGTTTATGGAATATATGAATTGTATATTTCATTCTTATCTAGATCAATTTGTTGTGGTTTTCATTGATGATATTTTGATTTATTCTAAGTCGAATTAAAAGCATGTCGAGCATTTGTGAATTGTGTTGCAAGTGTTGAAAGAGAAGAAGTTGTATGAAAAGTTGTTGAAGTGTGAGTTTTGGTTTCAAGAGGTTAGTTTTCTTGTGCATGTTATTTTAAGTGATGGTATAGCTGTGGATTAGTCCAAAGTAGATGTAGTGCAACAATGGAAGACTCCTAAGTCTATTACAAAGATTAGAAGCTTTTTGGGCTTTGAGGGATATTACCGCAAGTTTATTGAAGGTTTTTCTAAGTTGGCATTTCCTTTTAACTTAGATAACTTGTAAAGGTAAAAAATTTGTTTGGGATGTTCATTGTGAAGAGGGTCAAAAATTGGATGCAAAATTGGTGAATTTGATAGTTTCGAGTAATCAGAATGAAGAGAGTAATTTTAAGTGGGTGATAATGGTGTATGGAGATTTCTTAGGTAGAATATGTATACATAATAATCCTGATTTGAAAAATGTCATAGAAGCAACTTGAGCATTCACCCAAGAGCTGCTAAGATGTATCAGGATATGAGAAATATATTTTGGTATTCAGGGATGAAGCGTGATGTGGATCAGTTTGAAGGGAGAATTGGGTTCTAAATTTAGGTTGGGTTCTTCTTATCATCCACAGACAGATGACTAGACAAAGAGAATTATTCAGTCATTAGAGAGTTTGTTGAGAGCTTATTTCCTTGACGAATGTGGTACTTGGGATAGTCATCTTCCACTTATAGAGTTCACTTACAAGAATGGTTTTCATTCTAGCATTTGCATGGAATCTTTTGTGGAATTTTATGGTTAGAGGTGCGCGACACCTTTGTGTTGGCATGAATCTGGTGAAAATGTAGCGCTTGGACCTGACATTGTTCAGCAGACTACTGAAAAGGTAACTTTAATTAGAGAGAACATGAAAGCTTTGTAGAGTGGGAAAAAGAGTTACCATGATAAGAAAAGAAAGGATATTGAGTTTCAAGGAGACCATGTATTCTTTAGAGTCACTTTGGTGACCGGTGTCGGACGTGCTTTAAAATTAAGAAAGCTTATTACTCGATTTATCAGTATATATCATATTTCTAATAAGGTTGAAACTGCTTCTTATAGAGTGGCCTTACTACCTAATATTTCTAATTTGCATGATGTATTATATGTTTCGCAAATTCGAAAGTATGTTCCAAATTCGTCTCATGTGATTCTGATGGATGACATTCAAGAGATGATTTTACGTTAAAACCTTACCTATGAGAATTTAAGACTGGATATTGAAATAGTTGAGAGACAAAGAGATTGCTTTAGTAAAGGTAGTGTGCCGAGGCACTGCTGGAGAGCACATGATATGAGAGTTGAACAGTATGATGCGAGAGTCGTATCTGGAGTTGTTCATATCAGGTAAATTTTTAAGGATAAAAATGTTTCAAGTGAGGGAGAATTGTATTTAAATTGTGTGATATGGTGTGTTGTTTGGTGTTTTGGTCTGTTAGGAGACCCTTCGTTGTATGACAATAACCTTAGAAATTAGAAATAGAGACGTTGGGGTGAGTGATCAAAAGTGTAGAATATGGGGATGGTGGGAGAATGTTATTACTATTATTATTTAAATTAGAATTATTTAGAGAAAATAATATCAATAGAAATTGAATTAAATAAATAATTAGTTGAAATAATATTTATTTATTTAGTTGGGATTAACAATAATAATAATAATATAAAAATAAAAAATAAGGAATTGGTAAGGTAGAAGTGTTAGTACATGAAAATGTAGAAGATAATAGAACAACAAAACTAGGGCTCAGGGGGAAAAAATTCCATTGTTAGAGGTTGAATAACTCTTTTCTAGGAATACCAAAGTAAGGGAGGAGTTCCAATTCTATACGGGTTTGCATAATGATTTGTAGTTTGGGAGATTATAATTGCTCTCTATGAAAGGCTTTATCTCTATGCTTGTGTTCATCTATTTTTGGTTTTGAATGGATTAATGTATGATATTGTGTTGTTTGTATGTTGGATGAATTGGTATTTGATGAATGTTTACTATGTTGTGTGTTGATGGGACTGAACATGTAGATCCTGAATACATAATATTTTCGTAGACAAACATAGAACAAAATTTGATATTGTTCCAGTGGTAATTGATTATCAGGATTGGCGTAATCAGTTACCGCTGCCATAACCTTTCAAAAATGAGATTTCTCGTGAGTGTAATCAGTTACCAGGAATGGTGTATCTGATTACACAAGCAAAATTTGTAAAAAATGGGTTTCTGGGAATGGCGTAATTAGTTACCACTTATGGCGTAATCGGTTATCGTTACAAAAAATTGAGTATTCGGGCTATTGTGAGTGTGTGTAATCCATTATAGGTATCGATGTAACCGATTGCCATTGTTCTAACATGATTTTATAAAAAAAACTTTAAAAAATTCATATCTTGAGTTTCTGTTGTTCTTGACGCGCCGTTTGAAGCTGTAGAGAGCTGAGACAATGTACTTTAATTTAAAAATAGTTTTATGTTTCTAGAAATCATTTAAATGATGTGTAGTGGCATTGTATAGTGTGTAATTTATGTTGCGGTATGATGTTGATGTTTTGAATATGCATAAATGCATTTTTGCTGCTTGCTACTGGCTATACTGTTAAGTGCTATTCCAAAATGTTTATAACAATGTTTGGTGTATGGTGGTAAGTATTTGCACGATATAAATGATTAAGATGAAGGTCAATATTTTTTTTTTGTTGTTGCATGTGTATTATGTATCATGCATCATTGGTGTTTGGAAGGTGGTTCGTTTTGGTGAGGCTCAATCCTATGGTGGGGATTAGGTGCGAGTAGTTGGTTGCAGGTAGGAATCGATGAAGCGTTACCAATGGTGATGGTAACTATTTTTGACGTGCTAGGATCCTATGATGGGAATCGGGAGTCAGCAAACCTGAGAGTTTCACACATTGGTACCACATGCATTGAGTCATTGTATTGAGTCTCATTGCATAACATACTTGGTATGTAGTTGTGTGTTTGGATTGTGTAGAAGTGTGGTTGGTAAAATAAGTGATTATGCATGAAATAACTAGATGCTTACTTATTATTATGCATTAATTTATATAATTGTGATATCTCACCCTTCTGTTTGAATGTTGTCTCCACGTGGATAACACATAGGTGATTCAGAGTAAAGGTGTGGATGTGAGTAGAAGATAATGCTCTTCATTGTGCTTTTAACGAGTCGACGTCTGCTCTAATATGTAACACTGGGGGTCGAACATTTGGTTTTTTTTTATGTTTGTTGGAGATTTTATGTTATCCCTTATTTTGAAATTCTTTATAATTACTTTATACCATGTTATGTTTTGGAATAAGTAATTGAATAATTTGTTGATACTTTCTGCTGCATTAAAATAAAGTTATACATGATGATATTTATTATAGTTATTGTTCTGGACTGGGCCATTTTCTAAGCACGGTCCAATCCACTCATGCATCTGGGGCGGACCAAAAGCATTATCCCAATCAATTAAGGCTAGCAAAGGCACTTCCACGTCTACTCATCAGCTAAGGACACGTGGTTGGCTTCCCTATGATTGATGATACTTTCTCTTTCACTAACTACACATCTGCCCATGGTAACGGCTAGTTCCTACTCTTCCCGTGAGGTGCAAGGCAGATTCCCAGGATGACGAGCATGATCTTATTGTCCATGACTTCACACATAATTATGGCAATTACCTATTTTTGGGCATGTATTATGGAAGCCCATCCCATAATAAGAACCAATGGCCTAGCGTTGGTGGCACTATAATTATTCTCACACTAGTGAGGGCCAAGTATTCAATTCTCAAACTCTTTTTTCTCTGAGATACCTCTGGACTCTTACTTACTTTAGCATCTGAGTGCCTTGTAGGTACACCCCTCCTCTGTGATTTCAACATTGAGGACAAAGTTACTTTCCTATTATGGGTTCTGATCACCGTTAAGATCATTGGCGCCGTTTGTGGCAAGATTTATTTCCCCGTCTTCTCTTCATTTGAAACTAGAAGACAAAAAAAAGCATTCAAGATTCCATCATGGCCGATCAAGATGACAACATCCTTGCTCACAAAACCTTCATCTCGACTGTCCCTAAAACGGACGACGACCGAGAAATTTCATTTCTCTAAAGCATTCCCCAAAACAAAGACGATTGCACCATATTTCCGTCATCCAACAAAGTTGAGTATGACAATGTCTAGAGCTGACCCAATTAGGGAGGCCTTGCTGGAAACACTTAATCAAACCAACACTCTGATCGTCCAACAAAATAATTGGATCGACACGTTAGAGAAATGACACCATTAAAGACTCCTCCGCAGAGATACCGACGATGTTGTTCACACAACCCATCTCTACAACGACTTAGCCTTTGCTCGGCGTTGGAGAAACCAAATGTTTCATTTATCAAGAAATGAAACCGCACTCCAGCCCGTAAGAACCAAAGCTTTATGCTTACCGAGAAGACCAAAGGCAATCAAAGGTCACAAAATCATCATTCGCCTCCGCCCAAGCTAAAAGTCCATCCAAGAAGCCCGTATCTCCGTCGAGATGATTGTACTTACAGAGGAAAGAACAACTATTATTCGCGGCAGTCACCAGGCTAGAGTGGCGAAGACGAACCCCGTGGTCTCCTATCATGGGCAATCACGGAAACTCCTCTCCCTGTTAGACTAAAAAAGCCTCCAAAATTGGGAACGTATGACGGAATTATCGACCCCAACAAACACATCAATGCCTTTTTCGACTACAAAGGAGTCAGGGGCGCCATCAAATACCGACTATTCTCCATTACCCTGAGGAAGGGTGCCATGATCTGGTATAAAATCCTCTCTAAATATTCCATCACCTTTTGGAAGAATCTTGGGAAGAAGTTCTCCGTTAATTTTACAAACTCTATTCGCCACCCAAAATCTAAGGCATCTCTTGAAGCGATAATACAGGGGAAGGACAAATCCCTTCGTGAATACATTGAAATATTCAACCATGAAGCTGTTAAGGTCTCTATGACCGACGATATGAAAAAGTATCTTCTCGAGTGGAGACTACATCCCCTCACTTCTCCAAGGAAGTTGGCATAAAAACACCCGTAACACTAGATGCCCTCCTCCTCAAAGCCCATGCATACATCTTGTATGATGAGAAAAAAGCTGCCAATAATGCTTGGGACTTGCGACACCAAGAAAATGCCAAAGTTTCTAAGCATGATGACTCATCGATATCTCGTTGGGAGCAGATAAAAGAAAAGAGGATAGACCCCATGAATTACGAGGTTATAAAGAGCTAGCTAACCGCTTCCACGAATACACACCACTGGCCGCTTCACGCGGGCGCATCCTGTCCGAGTATGCAAACTCAAAATTTCACCAAGCCGGGGTCCATTTTCCCAGGTAAATGCCATCTATGGGCATGTGGCTGAAGAATGCATTCATAACAAGGATTCAATTGAGATCCTATTTAGGGATGGGAACTTAAAGTAGTATACCAAGAAGAAAGAGGGTCCTCGTGATGACGCCCCAGAATAAAAATAATGGTCAAGGAGGACAACCTATAGGTCGTCATGTGCATCTCCCGATTAGAGGACTTATACATACCTACTGAGGACACTTTGTTCCTCTACCTCACCCCACATATCCCTTGGGAGAAGTTCCCATCCACCAGGGTCATATCAGACGGGGGATTCAGCAAACTCATTGTGGGTTCGGTGAAAAGGAAGTTTGATCAACTAATCAACGCGAGCTCAAGCAGAAACTCTGCCCTCAACAAATTTTGGGGGAACTCCGTCCCCATATTGCGTTCTATCAGAAAAGAGCTTTTCGGTGGGTCTCATAACTTCGACACCCTTCTACTCGTGAGAGCACAGATAGACAACTTCAACGTTCGACGCATACTGGTCGACCAGGGAAGGTCGGTCAACAACATATACTTCCAGTTATTGTCCATATTGAAGCTCAATGAGACACATCTATCCCTATGTGGTATCATTTGTACAAGGCTTCAACGGTGCAGTCATAAAACCAAGGGGCTATGTGTCATACCCCAAAATTTGCCCTCCATCTATTCAAGAGATTTCATACATCCCTACTCAAGGATTCCTCAAGAGTTGATCAGGCAAACTCTCTCCTAAACAATCAACCCAAACTAGGGTTTGGTATCTCTCAAGTCCAAATGAATTTCCAACATCTCCAATGGTCCTCATGCCTCCTCATATGCTTCAAAGATTCTCCATGTCAAGTTTCAAGCTTCACAAGTCAAGTTTCCTCAGGCAATTGCTCAGATGATTGAAAATCGGGTGTATTGGACAAAAAGTCAACTGTGGTCAACATACAGTCAAAACTTCTGATTTTTGGTCAACATCCTCATTTTGAAGTTACATTCATCATTTGATCAAGGGTTGATCATGATTCATCAAAGAAAAATTCAAGATTTGCTCAAAAGTCAAACTTTCTAAATTAGGGTTTCTAGGTGAAAAGTCAATTGAACTTTGACTGATCATAACTTCCTCATACTTTCTCAGAAATTTTCCCACCAAAGCTCATTTTGAAGGAAATTCAATTCTCTACAACTTCATGTCTCACAAGAATGTCCACAAAATGCTTCATTTGAGAGGTATAGCTCAAAACATTACAGGTCATTTTCAAAGTCAACAAAAAGTCAACTTTTTGTTTTGAAGATATATTGAGCATGGTAACTCCAATTGAGATGAGACCAAAGACATTGTTTAGAGGACTCTTAGAGCTTTCCAAAAAGTCCAAGAACACTCAAAAATGTGGAAAATTGAGCAAGTTACACCATTCACAAGTTGGGCAATTTTGAAAGAATGCACAAAGAGATACTTCAAAAATCAAATCTTTTACAAATGGGCCTACTTTTTCTTCATCCTAACTTATTCCTCATGCAATTAGGAATATCCAAGCCCAATGCCATGAATTTTTGATTTATTTTTCTATTTAATTTTGAATTTATTCATTTAAATACAAATTAAATTTTAAAATAAATTATAAAATCAAAATTAATTGAAATATTGATTTTATTCTTTTCTTGAGACTCAAGTAACTCACCAATGTCAGCAATTTTCGAAATTAAATCAAATTTGGCAAGATTGGATTGAGAATTAATCAAATTTTGAAAATTTGATTTTGGACAAAAATCAAAATTGATTTCCATTGAATATTGATCAATTCTTTCCCAAATCAATCCCAAATCCATCCAGCATATATACTTGATGCATACCAATTGCAAGAGGACGGAAAAATTGCTTCAGAAACCCTAACCTAACTCAAGAAAAACCGTGGTTACAAGACAAGTGCAGCTGGGTTTTTGTTCCGATTCAACCAATTCTAAGCCTGCCAATCGCTTCCTGGAGGTCTATTGATTCACTCCAGACCCTTACAGATCACAAATCCATCAAGAATCGCGAAAGAACAATCACGGTTTGCATCACTTTTATCAAAACTCGATTTCTATGATTCACACATTGTAAATACATTTTGATTGCATATTCTTGTTCGTGTTGATGTTTAGAATGTTTCTGTATAAGTCGATTTGATTTTAAGTACCAGAATCGTAATCTGCCATTGTTAGGTTTTCTGAGTTCTGAATTAGGATCAGACGATTCAGGAAAAATTGGCCAAAACCGAAGCCATATTCGAATTCAGGAGGTTGAAAGCAATCGATCTGGGTCCCCATTACAAATTTATATTGCGTATTTCTGGACTTTTGATTTCGCAGGGATGTAGCTACGAAAATAATCCGTGGGTAAAGGCTATAGCGTCGCACTGAGGCCGACGCTATGTGTTCAAATATTCAAATTGAAAAAGATGAAGTCTGGCGCGAAGGAGGAAGCAATGAGAAGGCGACGCGTATAATCCACTCACTCTAGTTTCTGAACACACGCGCACAGTAGCTCAGTTGGTCAGAGTGAAGGATCTCAAGGTTTGAAGGCCAGGACGCGAGTTCGAACCATGCCAAGGCCAACTTTGGTTTCTCTTTTTTCACAAACTCAATTATTTTCATATTTTCATTATTTTTAATATTTTGCATTATTTTAATTTCTTTTCATATTTTATTTCTGCATTTAAAAATCATCAAAAAAATATTTTCTTTTTACATTCATATTCTAAAAATCTTTATTTAATTTATAAAATTAAAAAAATACAATTTTGCATGCATATTTATTTTTATTTTATTTTAGCATTTAAATCATTGTTAATTCATTTTTAATTACTAAAATGCATCTAAAAAATCCCAAAAATTTATTTTAATATATTTATCTTATTTCCAGCATATAATAATTTTCTCATATTAAAACTTGCATTTTTTCTAACATTTTCTCTTATTTCGTTTTCATCATATTTTCCGATTTCTCGTTTGTTTCACAGGTTCATCCGATTCAGACGATTCTTCCGTTTTTATTTTATTTTTCAATAATGTAATTGCCTATGGGTTGTAATAGTTTTAATTAGGACTTTATTTTCCGCATTTTAAATTATGTATCTGCCCCAAAGCCTTGTAATAGCGTAGGACATTTACCTTTCCGCACTTTACATTCCGCATTTTAATTTCCGCACCCTATAAACTGTTAGTAACTAGGCGTGTATGGAAAGATAATAATTGGACATAGCTCACACTAATCTTCAAGATAAAATATCTGAATTTGACACACTTCTCTCACACACGCACCCCTTAGGGTAATTCTCTCTCGTTGCCTTTGCGAATTCAAAAATGGTCATGTCCCTCGAACGTTGAGGTATTCTAGCACCGTTGCCTTCCAAACAAAACATCATAGTCCCTTCGATACAAAGATCATAAGACCCACGATGTCGCCTCCGAATACATGATCTTGACCCTCGATTGTCGCCTACGAAAAATGATGATAGTCCCTTCGAATGTGCTAGGATACTTCCTACAAGTTGCCTTCTATGACCATCCGATGTCCCTTCGAATGTCCCGCTTACATCCTACGAATGGAGCTACCTACTAACTAATGGTATGGCTAGCGCTATTCTAAAGTAATGTAGAAGTACGAAAACGACCAATTCTGAGTGGGTAAATAAGTCTTTTAGTTGCTTGCTCTAAATCAAATACTTTTCACACTACACACTTTTTTCAAAGTTCAAATTCTTTTCAAAACAACGAAACATTTCCGAACACTTTGTATACACTCCCACATGAGTCATTACAAAGTCAAAGCGAAATGCCATCTTTCAAAACATTTTGTCAAACACACAGAAAGCAATATTAAAAAGTGATTTAGAGCAACTAAGAGCCCGTAGAATAAACTGCGGATGGAAAGGGGTGCTAATACCTTCCCTTTTCATAACCATTCTCCCGAACTCAGAATCTAACGAAGGTCTTTTTCTGTTACTTTTACCTTCCCTTAATTGGATAAAAATAAAAGTCGGTGGCGACTCTTGCTATCCGCACATTTGGATACAAAAATCCTACAAAGTCAGTTCACCGTATTACACTATGCAAGCTAATCCTCGCCTTTGGAGTAGCTGAGATGGTCAGATCCGTCAAAAACCAATTCATGGTAATAGATTTCCCATATCTATACCACTGCATCTTGGGAAGGCCAACTCTGGCCAAATTGATAGTTGTGCCCTCCACCATTCACTTAAAAAATGAATTACTACACCTTAAAGGGACTCGTCGCCACTCTCTACGGGGACATAGATGCCACAAGGATATGTTTTGAGGCAGCCTCGAAGGAACTGAACGCCATCAGCCCACCAACCATAATGGCCAACAAATCTACCTAAGCGAGCAACTCGGAAGAGCCGAAGCCACTACCTCACATCGACGCGATCAACTCGACCTCGACAGTTGCTTCACTAAAGAAGATTTGAGGGATTATAAGAGGAAAGAAAAGGAGACCAGAATGACTACAAAAATTTCCTCGATGCTAGCTAACAGTGAAAAACCTTCCCATCCTCTACGCCCAATCCCAAACTGAGAGTTTGAGGTCATCCTCCTCGGAGACGATCCTAACAAGAGAGTTGTCATAGTGAAAAATATAGGAGATCAAAATATTGAGGAACTTGACTCACAAAGGCTGAAAGAAGTCACCACCGAACTTTATTGTTTCCAAGGAAAAGGGAAAAGATTGAAACCTTATTGTTTTAACATGCAATGCAAGAAGTAAATACTAAAATCAAAGAATAAGAAAGAGATCCAATGTACTGGGGTCAGTTTATACATAGGGAAGATATTAGCATCCTATGTATCTATAGTATTCTTCATGAACGTTTTATAACATTATTGAAATTCTAGTACATCAGAATTAGATGTCCTATAAAGATGTCGAGATATCTGATCTGACATTAAACAAAACAGACAAGGTAGGAATAATACAGCAGTGCAGGAAACATAAAGAACACGTCATAATTGTTAACCCAGTTCGGTTCAAACCAACCTACATCTGGGGGCTACCAAGCCAGGAACAAGACTCCACTATCAGTAGTATTATTTTATGTAAACAACCTCTGGTTTACAGATAAACAACCTTCTGTTTACCTAATCACTACCCAATGAAAACTTTATCTTAGAAGACCATCTAAGACAAGAGAACCTCTGCTCACTCCCTAGTGATACATAACAGTTGCAAACCTCTGCAACAATAACAACCTACTTGAAGAACACCTCTTCAAATAACAAAAACAGTCAAACACTTTTGACACACATACTTGGAATTACTTCACAGCTTCTTCCAAGAATATAACTCAACTCATTGCTTCACAACTTTTGAGTGAGTAAAATAATCCTCTTGCCTACGGGCTTCGAGGTACAAATCAGTGATCATCCCACAATCCGGGTGGTTCACTTACATGGATAACCCTAATGATTACATCTTTCTATATTTGGTTAGTTTACTAAAACTAGGTTACAATGTCCTTATCTATAACCTATTACCCAATTGGTTGTGGGCCTTTAAATAACAACATAGCAGATGTAACAAACTATAGTAACAAACTCTACAAAAAGATAAACAAGCAGAGAAAACTTCTGCTACAATCAAGGTCCTTAATCTGATTTTTCTCTTTAGCTTCTGATTGAATCTTCTAGACCTCCACATATGACTTCCATTACACGCCACATAAGATGCATAATATTTCCAAAATATTCTGCACAACTTAAAAAAGAACTGTAACAAACTTAACAGTTTAGTAGCGTGATGTCTGATATCATCACATCTTCTTCAACACGTTGTTCCAGATGTTGATTTTACTCAACAAAAAATGTTTAATTTTGGAAGAAAAAAACTGTAAAAAGAATAGATTTCGTCCCTAACATTTCAAGATATCATTGTTTCGCCCCCTCTTAAAATTCAGTCATCAGAATCTTTAACGTCACAAGCAGTTTTTAATATTTAAGCCAAAGATAAAATAGTAATAATAAATTCCAACTCAACCATCTACATCATTAAAAAATAATAAAAAATTAAAAATACCTTGCCACATTAAAGATTATGGTGATTGGATTTCAACAAGGGAAAAACAATGGATTCTTGAAATGTTAAGGACGAAATCTAATTTTTTTATAGAGATTTTTCAAAACTCGCATATATGACAGGGGCAAAATAGATATTAATCCTAAAAAGAATTAAAAAATTGACCCAATAAAACAATATGTACCGACCTGAAATTCGTATGTACCGACACATAAGTCAAAAATTAACTGTGTGTGACGGCCTGAAAAGGAAGATATGCCGACCTATGCATTACAATAGCGTTTTCCTTAAATATTGTAGTACATGTGCCGACCTAAAAATCATATTTGCCGACCTGAAAATACAAGGCTACAACATGTGCCGACTTGAAAAGCGGATGTGCCGACACATGCAAGTGTTTTTTGTGTAGAAAATTATATTTCATGATTTGATCAGTTATAAACTTATTTTGAATGCCTCCTAAGATCTCTAATGCAGTGTGCATAAAACAACACAGAGATATCGTCAAATATACATAAATGCTAAAGTTTCTTAGTTTTGAAATCATGTAAAGCATATAATGGTGAAGTTGCACTCACAACGTCATCTTCAAAAGGTCCATCTCCAGAGGTAGGACCGCCTTCAGAGGCATGATTACCTTCAGAGGCTGAATTACCATAAGAGTCAAACTTACCTTCAAATTCAAACCCTTCTTCAGAGTCAGACTCTCTTTCAGATTCAAAGTCTCTTTCAGAGTCAAAGTCCCCTTCAGAGTTATACTCACCTTAATAGCCAGACTCACATTCAAAGTCATACCCTCCTTCAGAGTCAAAATCTTCTTTAGAGTCAGAGTCACCTTCAGAGCATAACTCTAGTGTTTACACTTCAATAAAGAAGGATTAAGACTTGTTCCAATCCTACGTTTCTAATTATTTCACTATAACATCTCTGCTAACAGTGATTTTGTTGGTGATTGGGCAATAGAGCTTATAAGAACCTATACAATGGTAACTTATAAGCAATATGACTTTGTTAGACGACGACAACTTATCTAGAGAAGTGGTGGGTAAATAGATCCCCAATGAAAATTTTAATTTAAAAATTGCTTTCAAAAATTAAGTAAAAACTATGGCAAACAGAAGTCGTATCCTAATTACAAGTCGTCCAAAACGAAGAGGTTATTACTGGCTCGGATATTCGTACGATCAATACTCAATTGAATAATGATAATAAGATCTTAATAAAGTAAACTTATCAAGTAAGAATTTTACAGTTACAAGGTCAACCAATATCCAATGAAACAAATGATAAAACTAAGTGAAACAATTTATCGAACACTTATGTCGCACCGTGAAAAAATACACAGAGTCATCATTGAAATTTATTTATCCCAAAGGGAATGAGAAACATCAAGAAAACCCCATAAGTAAGGATAAGATGCTCTCTCAAGCAAGACACGAGTATATGAGTCAGTTATGCAAGGTGAAGATATTAGCTGTTAGAAAAAGATTTGGATTTTGTTAGAACAAGATTTAGATATGTGTTTAATATCTAGGTTTTGATGATAACAGGCATATATTTTATGAGAAACAATTTTTAGTGCTAATGGTTTTATTGAGTATGCAGGT
Organism: Vicia sativa; assembly: GCA_021764765.1. Classification (NCBI taxonomy): domain Eukaryota; kingdom Viridiplantae; phylum Streptophyta; class Magnoliopsida; order Fabales; family Fabaceae; genus Vicia; species Vicia sativa. The sequence goes on along the minus strand of CM038795.1, from coordinate 27,853,726 downwards.
ACATTATTAGAATTCTGGATAGTCTTAATCAATATATCATCAGAATCACTTCACCACTCAGAAGAAGAACCATTGAGTATGTCTCTAATGTAACATCAATACTTCTATGGAATGTTAAATGTTAGACAAGGAAAGAATCTCAATGAGTTTCCAAGAAGAAAGAATTTTTGGTAAGCTATTGCTACAAGATTAGAAATCAAAGGATACTAGAAACAATCTTCCAACGCAGAAGATCAGAAGTCAAGACTAGTTCATTAGATGAGCTACTGCTTATGATTCTAAAGACGAAGTCAAGATTCTGAACACATATAGAGAAAGCTTCTACTCCAAGAACATAAGTCAAGATTTGTTCCTTAAAATAGTTGATGCTCACATTTTTGAAGACAAAGACAAGATTTTGAAGACTCGGAGAGTTCATGGAATACACACTTCATTCAACATCATAAGTATTCCATTAGAAGAAAGGATCAAATAAAAAAAGATTTTGTGGACTCACATCTAATCATCATCACAAAGTCTATCATAAAAACAAGATCAAAGGATGATATCTTCTCAAGTTATTTTACTCAACATAGGTAATATTCATTAGAAGACTAATATCATAAGAGGTACCATTGCGCTCAATAGAAGATATATTGTAATCGTTTCTAAAGAAACATCGCAGTTCTAAGGAATGCTAAATGTTCGCTAAAAAAGGGAATCAATCCAAAGATCAAGAGATCAGAAAGAAGGAACTCAACGTCAAAATCAGATGTACTGATATAAAATGGTGCTTCAGAAATCAGACATTAGATATGCAACTTAGAAAATATGATTATCAAGAATAAAGGACAATATAAAGTAGATCAGAAGAGCTTTCACTAAAAGAAGTTGTTCATCATATAAGTTGTTGCTTGTATATCTGAAGACAATATTCAAACATATGGAATACTATGACTCTACAACAAAGAAGAATCTTCTGGATCATTATCACTCCTCAATCAGAATCAATCCAGCTAGAAGAAAATAATCAAAGCTCAAGAATTCAAAGACTTGATAGATAGATAGGTTACTGTCATAATATATGATTTCAAGGTCTATCAGAAGAAAACATTTGATATCATCAGAAAATCTTTCAACTACAACGTCAAGATATGTTTTTCATATAGGCTTTTGTTAATCATTCTGAAAACAATAATCCACTATTTAAAGTATTTGAAATGAAACATCTTCTCAACACAATCTTATTTAAGGAGTTGGTAATTAGACATTTAAATGGCTCAAAATCCTCCTTGATAATATAAAAGAGGCATTTAAATAGCTCACATAATGTTGAATATAACTGATCATTGTTGTTCTATATAAGTGATATGATTCCAATGCATGCGCGTCACTTCGGTGTTCTAACCTCGGTTTTAATTGTATTTTTTATTTGTTATATAAATCTTCTAACCCGTCGCTTTTCCTATAAACCGAGGTAACATATAGCATTAAAATTTAGATATTTATCAAATCCTTAATCAAATCATTATCATCCATTTCATGACTATCAGTGCTCAAGACAATACCATTAGTGGTCTGCGTGAAACTTAGATAATTCTATCATAAAAAGTATTTGTCATGAAGAGTTATTTATCCTCCACTTAGATGACTATCCTCCACTTTAAGATTTGCAAGAGTGTTTGTCATGAAGAGTTTTCTATTTAGGTTTAAGGTTTGTGTTCTTAAATATTTATTTGAACAGAAAATTATTTATGTATCATTTTTTAGTTCATATTAGAAACAAATGCAAGAAAATTATTTAAGAACAATTTTTTTTGGGTGTAAGGTTTACAAGAGTGTTTCCATGAATAATTCTCTATGATGGATTGCAAGAAAAGAAAATTATTTGAGTGTAAGGTTTGTATTCTTAAGAACTTATTTGAGCAGAAAATTATCTAACCCTTTTTTGTCTAACCCTTTTTTGTTCATATATATCAGAAACAAATGCAAGCAAAAGCTGTAGATAATACCTTTTTTTAGTTTGAAGAAAAGAGTTTCCCATGAATTTGATCTTCCCTAGTATATCAAGAAATTGAAGATCAAACATATGATCTTCATGGACAAATAAATTTTTTTCTGTTTAAAAAATGTAATATTCTCGGTAAACAATGTAATGAGTTTTATTATATAAAAAACTTAACCCCTTGATTTTCTTAATAAACCAAGATAAAAAAGGCGCTAGTTTTTGTAAATAATAAAACTGCAGAAGCTAGGGTTCAAACTCATGCGATAATAAAATTAGACCTCAGTGTTTTAAACAGTGAGGTGATAAGTCTTTACTTTTTATGACGATCTTATTTACCTCGCTTCCAATGTCGAGACAAAACACATTTCGAGTCTGACGTTAGATGCGTTATTTGTAATAGTGCCAACAAATCTATCCTTGTTTTGACATCATACAAAACATCTATTTAAGAGTCTAATGCATTCACATTCTCCCCCTTTTAATGTTAACAAAACTTCTAAAACTTACGATGATACTTTTCATATTTTTATGAAGGCTCTCAGTGAATTTGTTCATACTAAGCTTCATATTTGTATATGTTTCTCCCCCTTTGACAATATCAAAAAGAGACAAAGCGAACCATGAGATTTTTTAAACTTTGTGAGAGATTTAACCCATGGCTAAAATAAGTGGCGACTCTTCATCCTAACGAGTCCGGGCACGCGCCCGGGCGCAACCCTTATTTTTTTTATTCTTTCCAATCTAATAGCCAATTTTTAGACAAAATCAATGGCAAAATTAGTAAAATCATGGACAAAATTAGTAAAAATATGATGTGAACACTACGCCAAATAAGGGAAAAGAAGGCGCTTTTTTAGGCCTTTAACAATGCTTAAAAGCGCCGCCTAAGGTGGTACTGCTATAGGTAAAGACAATTTTTTTTATGCAAAAGCGTTGTCTTATGTATACTTTAGGAAGCGCTTTACCTTGAAAAACGCTTTCTAAAGTAGGTCTGTAGCAGCGCTTTGTCTATCCTTTTATGCTTTCTATTGGCATCTTTATGCAACGCTTTTAAAAGTGTTGTCCAATGTATTTTTTTAGGCATCTTTAGGCAGCGCTTTTTCAGGAAAAAACATTTTCTATTGTGTACGATATGCAACACTTTTTCTAAAAAGCGCTTTCTTTTCTTCATGTAAAAAGTGACATTTTAAGCATTTTTTATGCAAAAGTGCTGCTTATTCTTTCTTTTTTAGAAAGCATTTTTTTTGGAATAATCCCATAAACCTGTAATTCAAGCCTTACATTCCAACGAGCCTTTATTTCAACAAAGAAGCCTTTATGTAAACATAGGCATTATATACCATTATAATCCAAAATATATACACCATTATAATTCAATTCACATATTTGATATAACATAACCAAAATCAGCCCTAACAATAACAAAGTCAGCCCTAACAATAACAAAATCAGCCATAACAAAATTCTCCCTAACAATAACAAAATCAACCCTAACAAAATCAGTCCGAAATCGCCAAAATCTGACGAGCGGCCGATCTTGGTCCTGTAAGGCATGAACAGAACAACACGATCAATTAAACTAACTTGGCTCCAACACAATTAAACCTAATTTTTCATAATACTTTTCAACTTCCAATACCTTATATGATTCTTTTCTCAATAAAGTATTCACATGATTCCTCCTTGATTTCTTCCAATTGATTTTTCGTGTAATGAGCACACTTGTATTCATCAAAGTACTACATAACAAAACATAATATGCATGATTTAGTTAAAAGTAATAAATTATATGAAATATCCGATAAATATTAAAACAAATTCTAAGTTATAAATCCATACCATGATTGGAATCTCTATTCGATTCAAATGAAGGATTTCTCTCATAAACCTTATAACGAAGTATCCACAATATATACCATTACGCTGACGAGCACACTACATAGAAAAACAAATAATAATATATACTTGTCTTGTTTTATCAAGTAGCATCACTATTATAAGCAAAATTGTAAAAATTAATATACCTCCACTTTGATCCATGTAATGTTGCTTGATCTAGACCGTGATACTCGAGTGTCTCTTTGATATCGGAATATTTGTATTGCTCTAAAAAAATAAAACATATATTTTCGCACAACAATCCGAATAAAAATACTGACATCTATGTTTTATTTTGTAATGAGGATATGCTTTCGCACAACATTCCGAATAAAAATATTGACATCTATGTTTCATCTCAAACCATTTTTAGAATTACATTGCTTATTATCAACATCAAAATGGAAAGAAGAAGATTAAGTAAAAGCATGAGGCCAAGCATTAAAAGCAGCCCACAATTGATAAAGATTTTTGGTTCATATTCATGAATAAATCAAATACAATTTCCAACATTATAACCATTGTTGACAAAGAAAAGGTTACTCTTATCACCAATGATCTAAATACGGCTTTTTTTGAAATGGAAAGAATATCAACCAAAATGGGAATATAATTTATATTTCATTATTAGCTAATTTCACTTAAACATAAGTATTAACAATAATAGGAAGTTGTAAATCAACAAGTAAACATAAACTCTCAAACTTGCAAAAATACAAGTAGAATTAAATTAGACATTGAAAGACATTGAAAAGAAACTAGCATATAGACCCAAGTAGAATTAAAATTATTTGATAAAAATAATGACTCAAAAGACCTACAAGTTCGGGTGGTTATAACTTAGATGAGTTTCCAACATGTGATGGTTTTAGAGTGATGACTAGTATGTCCTAATTGAACAAATGACATCAACATGTTCTAAATCAAATAAAGCTTTTCAACTAGCAATATATAAATGATATCACAAATTCTGAGTACTTCAAACACACATGCCTTTCTACTTCTTATTTACATAATCCAATCAAATTAGTCACAATTTCGAATGAAGAATCATTTTGAACAAGCAAGTTTTTCTACCCTTATTGCTGTAAAAAATTAAGACAAGTTCAGAAAACAAACAACCAAACTACATAAACAAACATCCAAAACCCTATGAAGGTGAGAAGACAGGTTCATAAAATACCTTACAATGGAAGACGAAGGGAGTTGATTCGAAGACAGAGGGAGTTGAATTGCGTGGAAACTGTGAAGAAGATGGAAATTGGAGCGAGGACTGCGAAGATGGAAACTGGAGCAAGGACGACGAAGATGGAAACCCTACGAAGGTGAGAAGACGAAGACGGTCTGAAGATGGAAGACGAAGACAATGAGGTATTGAGTGGAAACTGTGCCGAAAATGGTTGCATGTAGGAAAATGAGGACGAGGACGAGGACAAGGACGAGGAAACTGTGCAACGACATTTAGAAAATAGAGGGAAATAGGAAGAATTAAGGGTTAAGTTTTATTTTAATTTTAATAAAAGACTTATAGCAGCGTTTTTTCTTAAAAAAACGCTTTCTTTTCTTTGGCCTATAGCAGCGCTTTCAGGAAGCGCTTTCAAATATGGGTCCAATTTAAGGACTTTAGCAGCGCTTTTTTAAAAGCACTTTTTAAGATTAACATTTAGCAGCGCTTTCTAAGGTGGAGTCGTTAGCAGCGTTTTTATAAAAGTGTTTTCTAAGGTGGGGTCTATGTACGACCTTTAGCTGCGCTTTTATAAAGCACTTTCTAAAGGTAGCCTTTAGCAGTGTTTTTTTTAGCGAATTTTTTTTGCAACGTATAGCAGCGCTTTGTGATAAAACGTTGTCTTTTTAGTGCTGCCAAAACGAATTTTGGCGTAGTGGAAAACTAGAATTTTCGCGGTTAAAATTTTTGCTCATGCTTCTTAAAATTCAAATCAAGGGCAAAATTCATAAAACTATGGACAAAATTAGTAAAAATAGAGTATAAAAACTAATTTTTTTTTATCTAAAGAGTATATATATATATATATATATATATATATATATATATATATATATATATATATATATATATATATATATATATATATATATATATATATATATATATATATATATATATATATATATATATATATATATATATATCTTTGTAATGATTTATAAATAAATTTTATTTTTTAGATTTATTAAATAATTAATGTATCTGATTGAAATTAAAAAAAATAGGATGTCTAGTTCAATTTGAGGGGTGACAAAGTTAAATTTTCATCTATGACCTAGTATGTTTTTAGGTCTTTAGTCTAACATTTTCACCATGTAGAATTGTATCAAATCTTTTGACATTAAACACAATTATAATTCCAATATGCACCCTCCATTTACCATTAAAGTAAAAAACAAATTTTCAGACTCAACAAATAACTTTTATATATATATTTGAATGGAACTTTATTTCTAAGTAAATTGATGGGTTAATTGTAAATAGTTAGTATCACATTAATTATTAATGGCTTAAATATTTTTACTACTTTTAAATTTGTGTGTTTTTTATTTTCGTTTCGGTATCTTATTTTTTTTGGAAATGATTGTTGCATGTTAAAATCTATTATGTTTTAAAGTTTGTTTGGTAAAAATAACGGTTGACTGATAAGCTAGCTTATATTTATAGTTTATAATTGACGGTTGATGACTGATAACTTATAGTTTATAGTTGATGGTTGAGAATGATGACTGATAAGTTAATTGAAGTGTTTGATAACATTAACGGTTCAACTAACTTATAAATGTAAAATGACATAAAAAATATTTTACATGTAATTAATTTATTTTAAATTAAAATAAATTATTTAAGATAAATATGAGTTTTTGTTAAAATAATAAGAATAAAAAAGAAAAAAAAGAAGCTATAAACTATAAACTAAAACGCTAATTTGAAATAACGTCTGAAAAATAAGTTATAAGTTAGCAAAATAAATTATAAGCTCGTGATCAAAAAATCGTTATCAAATAGGTCTAAAATAGCATATGAGTTTATAAACTATAAGTCATAGTCATTAAAGTTAAAATTCGCAGAAAAATCTACAGATTTTCTTTTGGATTTTACTTTTAGGGACTAAAATCAAAAGAATTTAAAAATTTAGAGATAATTTTTAAGAAAAATATGATACATGGAAGAATATAAAAAAAACACGGCAATTTATTGAAATAAAAAACTAATTAAACCATTATTAATATATTAAATATTTAATATATAAAAGAAAATAATAGAATATATAATGTTTTAAAATTTTAAATTAAAGTAAAGTGTTCTCTTAATACTATTTTATAATTGTGAATAAAGTTTAATACAACCTTGTAAATTAATTTGATATTATCTTGACTTACAAATATATTTTATGTAAACTTTCCATGTGAGACTCATATCATCTCAAGAGAATCACAGTTAACAATAAATCTTCCTTTAAAAAAATTCAGCACTACTACTTCTTTAAAATTGAATTTAAATTCAAAATCTCTAATTAAATAAAAAACAGTGTCATTTCATTAAATGTTATCAGATTAAAAATGAATTTAAAAAAAAAAAAACCAAAGTCCCCTTATCCACTGAACAAAAAAATAATTTAACAATAATTTTATTTATGATGAGCAGTGAATCTCATTTATTATTGACAATTATGTGATGTTAGAGAAAAAACATAGAGGTTGATGAGATTAGACCGGTCAAATGTAACATGCACCAGTCTCTCTGCATGAAACTGAGTTAAGTTACATGCCACAATATGTTTATATATAGGTCTGTGTTTCTCTGTGTTTTTGTCACAGACACAACTTTTCCTGAGTCATCATAATTCATAACCTGCTTTTGAGTATCATCATCATCCTCACCAACACCTCTAACACATAACCACTCTTTCCTTTCTCCTTCTATCATTTTCAACACCTCTGAAATCTTGATAACTCATATAAGATATTATGGCAGCTTTTTCATATCAACAACTACCTTTTCTTGTTGACTCCTCATCTTACTTCACTAGTATAAACGGTTCTTTTACTCCTCGCACTCTTCATGTTCATCAAGAAATCTCTCTTAGTAATCAAGAAACTAGCTGTGTTGATCAAACCTCTAAGAATAGTTTAAGTCCTGAATCCTCTATGGTGGTTGATGTTCTTGAAAAGGGTGAACAAGTTACTCAGAAAGTGAGTTCTATGGAGAAGAAGAGAAGGGTTAGGACAAACAAGGGTTCTTTGAGTAGTCCCTTATCTAAGGTAGAGTTTGTTTTTCGCCTTTTTTGAATTCGGCGTGTTGTTATGTATATGAATATAGTATATAACTGTTTCATGTTATTGTAGGAGGCAAAAGAAGAGAGAAGCAAGAAACAAAAGAAGGGTAGTGGTGAAGAGATGAAAGGAGAAGTGAAGAAGGATCAGAAGAAGTTTTTTGAAGAGGCTCCTCCAACTGGCTATATCCATGTTAGAGCAAGAAGAGGTCAGGCGACAGATAGCCACAGCCTTGCTGAAAGGGTATGCAATACATTTATTAAGAAAACACATTGGTCTGTGTGAGACTTGTGTCTAAGAGAAGTGTTGGTCTGGGTTACGTTACGTATTCTTTCTAATAACCGCAAAATTTCATGCCTCATTGTGAATTAATGTTGTAAAATATGGATGAATTTCAGGTGAGAAGAGAGAAAATAAGTGAAAGGATGAAGATATTGCAGCAACTTGTGCCTGGATGTGATAAAGTGAGTAATCATTTCTATAATCTTTATGGTGTACTATAAATGTTGACAATTTTAGATATGATTATGTGTTTCTATATATTAAACATCTACACGGACAACAGACATCAGACAAAAATATCTCTGAGAGTCTAAAAAAAATTTTAAAATTAGTAATATTAACTTATGTTTGATATCAGACACATTTTCAATCTGAAGTCTCAGTTGCGTTTGTTTGATATGTTAAATAGGTAACTGGAAAAGCTCTTGTGTTGGATGAAATAATCAATTATGTACAATCCTTACAGAATCAAGTAGAGGTATAATGCTATAAAAAATCATTAAGCATAAACTTTTTGATCATTGATTCATAAACAAACAAGCTTAATCTTAATTATACTTTCTATAATTCTTCTGCAGTTCTTGTCAATGAAGATTGCTTCAGTGAATCCAATCTTCTTTGACTTTGCAATGGAGTTAGACATGGTTAGACCAGATCATGAGGTGAGGAACATAATTCATAAATTTTTTCATGTACTTAAAGATATGTTAATTAATTAGTTGACTAATTAAACACCTAATTAATAATTTTCAGAGAATAAATAGCATAACATCCCCATCACCATCATCAACACCACTACAATCTGTACCATTATGCAGCTCCAACCATGCCACACCTTTTGCTGACACAACCCTCACAAGCTTCCACCATGCTGTACCTAATAATGAATATCTTTTAGATTATTCAGCTCCAGTCTTTCATCAAGGACAGAGGTCAAATACCTTCTTTGAGGTACTTCAAAAATCATAAAAAAAATTATTTACAATTATTGATCAACTGATGCTAGTCGACATCGTCTAATGCATCCATACATCCAAGGGTTCACCGGTTGGTGAAAACTTGGATCCTGAGAGTGTGTTTCTCTCAAGATCTCATGTGACCCCGCCAGAGGACAACAGGACGGTGGATGTTAAATTTCTTTATTCTAATGAAAATCATATATCATTTTCAGCACATTGATGGGCCATATTGGGACTTAGAAGAGCAACGACAAAAGCTTCTTAATCCATATGGATTCAGCAACAATACATGTTCCTTAAATTAATATCAATTTCACAAAACTGTCCCACAATGCTACAAAAATGTTTGTAAGCTCTCAAATCAGAAACCTTGCAATAAAACTATATTAATATATATTTCTTATAATGTTGTTGTTGTTGTATGACACATGTATTGTAATCTCGTAAAATCTTTTCCAAACAAGTAGCAGAATCAATGAAAAGAAGGTTGTTATGAAGTGATTCTGTTGTTCCTAGTCCACCAAATTAAAGTGAGATATATATGAACATGATGAATAAAGTGTAGCAAAATTAATGGATGAGGAAGCTAAAAGGACAGAAAATGCCGACAAAATAAGACCATATCTTTTTCTAGATCCTTTGTTCTAATAATAATATTTGACTCTTAAAGTCTTATTCTGTTGCACAAATTTCAAGACTCTCTTTTATGAATGCATGAATGAATCATAGAGCTATCATTTGTCATATCACATGTAAAATATTACTCCTTCCGTCTTAAAATAAATGTCGTTTAAAGTTGTTACACATATATTAAAAAAAGTAATGACTCAGTCAATAAAGATAGTATTTTTACAAAATTACTCTTAATTTTTATTAGTTGTTATATATTGTCATATCTTGAAAAGAGTATAGATAAAGGGTAAAGTTGGTAAAAGTTGCATTGAGAAAATAAAGAGAATATTATTTTGAGACAAATTTTTATGAGTAGAAAAACACTGATTTTTGAGAGGAAGTATTACAGTTATTCGGTTGAGACAGTTAATTTTCTCTCTCATTGTTATTGGGAAATGATTAATTGCTGATGAGAAAAGTTTTTGACAAGACATGCCATGCATTTTTTTCTTTGTTTAGTTAACTTCATGGATATTTGAAGAATCTTTAGATTTTGGAGTTATTATGGACTTTTCTTTTGTTTATTTATTGTTATTTTTTACATAGTGTGTAGTGTGGAGCCATTTGTTTATAACTTTCAGAACATAGACAAATCCTATAGGTCATAGATGAGATATTTTTGTTTAAAAAGTAAAACAAAAGAATTTTTTTTAATAAACAAGGAATATATTTGATCAGAGTAAAATGGTATTCTTTCCCAATCCAACAAAACTCCAATTACAAAAGGAAAATATTCCAAACCAATATCAACTATGAAAATCATTTTAAAGGGAGCAAAACAAAAGTCATAAAAGTTCCATTTAGGATTTGAAATTTCTCCTATAACATTACATTTACAAGCCTCAACTTTGATTAATCATTACTAAATCTCCTACCTTACAAACTACATCATAAACAAAATATTTTTCTTATACTTTCAAATGCACCAGAAATCTAACAACCATAAAACTCTTTCGTTGACCTCTTTATAATTTTTCTTTTCAAATTCAAGCTCTCCCGTAAAAATCCTTCTTTGCAAATATTTATATAAATCTATTTCTCCACTTCAACTTTTAGGACCTGCTCTACCAAAGATTCAAATAACTCGAACATGTTGGACTAATAATCTACTAACCATAAGTCTTCTAAACCTAGACCATTCCATATCCAATCATCAATGAACAAGTTGTCCATTTGATCAAATGTGTCATTTTGATTACTCTTGATGTTGAACAACTCAGAATATTAATTCTTCAAAGATTGGTCTCCACACCAAATTATTGTCCAAAAAGAAATACAATTTCCTTTTCCCAACTTGTGTAACACCCTAATTTTTTTCCGTGTAATATAATTAAAATCAGAGTAATATAAAACATTCACACAAATAGGAAGTCACTTTTTCAACACAAATATGTTCATATCATAGGACATGTAACACATACAACTGTTGAGAATATGTCTAACTTCACTTTTATTGCAACGAAAAATATCAACAGTTTATCTATTTACTTTTTCAAAACATAATCATGCTATAAAGTAATAATAAGATATGTCAACCTAGAAGATATCCATAAAATCTCCAACAACATAATTAAACAACTATGTGTTCGACCCCCAGTGTTACTTATCAGATCAAACGCCAACTCAACAAAAGCATAAAGAAGAGTAACATCTTTTATTTACATCCACACCTTCACTGCTGATCACAATCATATATGAAATTGCATAATAATATGTAAGCACGCCAACTTCGCATATATGATTATCCAATCAATAGTTCTCACTCCACACATTCCAACAACAACATATGGATGTATAATATATTGCAATGAGACTCAACATAATGATTTAAATGCATGTGGTACCAAATATGAAATCTCAACTTCATCTCTCTCCTGAGCCCCATCATAGGATCAGAACACACCAAATTGTTACGATCACCATAGGTAACGCTCCACAGATTCCCACCTGAAACCAGCTACTCATACCTAATCCCCACCAGAGGATTGAGGCTCACCAAAAGCGGACCACCGTTCAAACACCATGTTGCGTAATTTATGAATGACATGCAATACTGATAGTTATGTACAATGATATTCATCTTAATCAATATACTATAGTAGTACCAACCACCAAAATACCATGTATATGTCACAAACATTCCACAATAACAATATAGTAACACATCAAGTAACAACGAACAATTCATACACAGTTATTAAATCACAACACGCATCTAGACACCATATATCACCATCACGCAAATAAATAACCATTTCCAGACCCCAAAACTGTTTTTTAAATATATTACATTGTGTTATCTTTTCAATGCTTCGAACGATACCTCAATCGAACACCCATAACTCAAGTTATTAATTTTATAAAATTTCGACACATCAGTGTAACCGATTACATCAAATTCGGAAACATGGTATAAAGTTTTCCCCCGAGATAACCGATTATATCATCCATGTAACCAGTTACATCACCCAAAAATGCTCGATTTTACAATTTTTTGACAATGTAACTGGTTACATCAAACATGTAACCGGTTACATGTAGAAAAAAAATGAATTTTCTAAAAATGTTTTCATATGTAACCAGTTACATCAAAACAAGTAACCAGTTACACGCAGACTAGTAGCAATTTTCTGCAAATATTGTGTTACGAAAATCAGTCCCGAAATATTCCAAAACCTCAATTTTCATGAAAAATCATTTTCCTAAAATTCACCCTTCGTTTCCCAACAACACACAACAATTCCAAGACTCATCAAATACATCATTCATCTAAAATAAACCACACGAAAGTGTCAAAATGCATCCAATTTCTCACAACATAGAAACAAATCAACAAATAACAAAGAAAAGAACACCCAATATTCAAAACATTCATCAAATACATCATTCCTCAAAATACAACAACACAAAAATATCAACACACATCCAATTGATCATAAACATAGAAGAGAACAACAATTCATGAAGATAAATAAATAATCACTCACATTTTATCATGCAATCCCATCTATGAGAGGAAGTCTCTCCCTTACTTTGGATCGAAGAGTTTGAAACTTTTCTAATGGGGATTCTTCTTCTCCTATACCCTAGTTCTACCTTTCTCCCTTTCTTCTCTTTTTCTTCCAAAAGCACATAATATCAATTATTCTCTCTCAATTCCATTCTATTCTTATTACAATATTATTATTATTATTATTATTATTATTATTATTAATCTCAAATAATTAAAATAAATAATATATCAACTAAATATTTATTTAAATCAATTACTAATAATATTATTTAAATAATTATAAATAACTAATTCTACTCCTACCACCTCCAATCTCTACATTATTGCTCAAACATCCCAAACATCATAATTTCTATAATTCTAAGGTCACTACCTTACACTAGAGGGTTCGCCCAACACAACAAAATAACAATCAAACATACCATCACATGATTTATTTTCAAAAGCTAATTTAAATAAATCGGGGTGTTACAACCTGCACCAAATATCCTCTGAAAACCTACAACTTCACGGTCAACACTATTATCTATTTTGACCAAGTCCAACCATCAAGTTGACTCAGATCTTCTGTCTTTTTTCATTACCACATTCAACATTTGTTATTTTATGTTGCCATACCTAGCCCTTAATAATTATGCTCATATTGCATCTTCTTCCACCAATATCCTCCACTCCCATTTACATATGAGAACTTTGTTAAATCTTTTATATTCTCGACCCCTAATCCCCTTTTGATTTTCGGACCTACAAATTTGCTTCCAACTAACCCAATAAATCTTTCTTTTAATATAAGAATTTTCCCACAAAAATATTGTTTGATTTTTATTAATGTAAAAAGATAGTAAAAGATTTCAAATGGACAACTTTGCCTATAGTGTCAAAAAATAGTAATAAAAATAGTAATGTTATTTAAAGTAGAATTAATCAATGTAACTCTTCCTCGTAATGCCAAAACTTTATCTTCCAAAATGGACAATTTTGCTCTAAGTTTGTCCAAAACATGATTCCACATCTGAATTCTTCTAGGCTTTGATCCTATTGGAACTCCCAAAAAATTGAAAGGCATATCTTCCATATTGTAAGAAATAAATTTATAAGCTTCTAGAGTGAAATGTTGGCTAAGATTAATTTCATATAGTTTAGTTTTGCAAAAGTTCACTCCTAAATTAGACATTAGTTCAAAACCCCTCAAAATTTCCTTAATGCTTCAAACATTCTTACAACTCCATTCTCCTATCAAGCGTCTACAAATTGTAATATCGAAAAAGAGACTACATACTTGATTCTGAAACCCCGATACTCTCCATCTTCTATAGCATTTTTTTACCAATCCTAATAACCTTTCCTCTATCAAAACAAAAAGGAAATGTGATAGATTATTACCATGTCATAACCCTATCCCTACTTTGAATTCCACAATAGAGCTCCCATTTACTAGAACTGACATATGACTTGTAACACATAAGCTTCCACCCCTCATCCAAAGTGGCACAAACTCAATCCTTCATGAACCTTAGATGATTCCAACTAACTTTCTCTTATGTTTTTTCAAAGTCAACTTTGAAAAGCATACAATCCTTCTTACTTCTAGAGGCTAGATCAATAATCTCATTAGCCACTAACACTCCATCTTGCAATTGTATTCCAGAAACAATAATTGTCTGGCTTAGGGATATTAACTTTCCTATAACTCTTTACAACCCGAGGCTAATAATTTGGATAGAATCTTATGAATTCTTCCCACCAAACAAAATATGTCTAAAATCATCTAATCTTTGAGGGGTCTTAAATTTATGTATAAAGGTTAGAAAATATGAAGTTATAGCCTTAAAGAGTCTAACTTTGCTATGAAAATCGTTCACAAAATTAATGAGATGTGACTTTAATATGTTCCAGCAATTTTTTTGAATACAAAATTATAGTCACCTAACCCTAGACTTTTAGACCCTTCACAACCCCAAACAGCCTCCTTGATTTCCAAATCAGAAAAGACTTATAGCAGATTTGTTGTCTTTCATCAAATTGAGTGGTTTGCTCACTTTAGAATTTAGTTCCTGCATCAAATTCCTCAGCCAAATCACTTGACTAATGAAACTACCGGTTGAAAATCATCAAAGAATATAACTATATATCAATGAAGTCGCCATCAAACGTTTTTTATCCCACCGAAAGGGAAAGGTAAACATCGAGAAAACCTGAAATGGAGAAACCACGGTCTTGCGACCGAGAGATCGGGTAAGGAAGTCTGTTACGCAAGGGGAAGGGATTATCACCCCACGCGCCTGTAGTACTCTACGGTATCCGCTTTTACTTTCTATCTAATGGGTGTAAAGGCCTAACTATATCTGTATATGAGATATAATGCATGCAAGAAGAAATAAAGAATAAAGAAATAAAAGAAAGAAAACACGGGAAAAGAAGAAAATATTTACAAAGGTTGCTCGACCAAGCTCCGCGACAGGATGCCTATGTATTCCCTCGTGCAATGGGAAAGTCAGAGCGCCGTGGTTCGACTCATATATTTTGATTGGTTTGTGTTTTTTAGATTAGAAGATGAAACAATAAACAACTATGACAAAACACCTCCATGATGACGAAACATCAGCTACAGACGGGATGACGAAACATCAACAACAAACGCGATGATGAAACATCAGCAACAGGATGACAAAACATCAGCAGACGAACGGGACGACGAAACATCCTAAGACTAATTGGTTTGTATCTTGTACTTTGGAAAAAGTTTCATATTGTTAAGGTATTTTAATGCACTTGACAAAACAAGATTTTAATTTTAAGGATGCAAAAGGATAAAGGTAAAATGGCTAAGGGGGAACTAACTTATTTCATAACCAATAAACAAATTTGAAAGACAGGAATTGACATACTTTACATAGAATTTTAATAGTAGGGACTTAATATTGTTGAAGGTCAATATATTAGATAAAAAAAGTCATAGCCAATATGGTATTAAAGGTTAATTTGTTTCAGCTTTAAAAAATAGAATTCTTTTTATTGTATTTTTGAAAATAGATTTTATAATTTTATTAAATATTACAAGTTTATTTATAATTTTTTTCTAAATTAAAACACTAATTTCGACATCATATAACATAAACATATATTATTGAAGTCCAAAATATAGTCAAAATTGTAAATTTTTTTTAAAATATTATATTTAAAAAATAATTTTTATGAAAAATCAATTTGAAATAGCTTCAACGTTAAGTGATTTTTTGAAATTTTAATATTTAAAAAAAAATTCAATATAAATTTTTTTAATAAGATTAAATACCTAAAATAATATTTTAAAAATAATTATTCAAACAAAATTTTTATTTGAAATTTCTATGAAAAGTTTTATTTTTAAATTTTGTTTATAAAAATCATTTGAAAAAAAAAAAACAAATTAGCCCTAAAGTTTAAAAAAAAATTGATTTTTTAATATAAACAAAATTGGGAGACCATTGCCTCTCTTGTAGTTATGTCCTGTCTGTGTTCATTTTTCTGTCTTCTTGGACTGATTCTTTCAGGTGCAGAACCAGCATAAGGGGAGAGGATCCATCTTGGTGTAAAAGATTTAAATGTCTGCAAAAGTTAGTGGCCACATGATGCCTAAAGCAAGTAAATTAAGGGTAGGAAAAGACATGGTTGTTAGTTACATTGATGAGTCTCATCTTATTATGATTTTCAAATCATATTCAATCAATGCTGGATTTGGTCGGTGCATATATCCCACGCCTTGGCTTCTGTTCATATAGAGAAGTTCAATCACAGCAACACAATTTAAATATGTTAAAATAGAAAATATAAGAAAAAATTGTATATTTGTAAAAAAAAAAATATACATTTGTTATTTGTATATATATTTAATTATTTACGAAAGAAAATCATCCACTTATCGTATTTTAATTGGTTAACAATTTGAACAATATCCATATGAATTTTAAGCAGTCAAAGAGGGTCCATTAAAAATGTGAAGAAATAAACATGTTGATTAATAAATTTAATTAATTAAAAAAATGCTTGTTGTGTTCCCATCCATCCCTACATCTACCCGTGATTAATATTTTCTTTTTATTCATATTTATATTTATGGACATTTTATTTGTTATTTAATGTTAAATTTAGTAATTTAATTTTTTTTAATTCTTTAATCTCTTTTTTTTTTTAATTATTATTTTGAATGAAATAAAAATTGAACTACGTTCATGAGATATTTATTCATTCGGCTTATTAGTTTAACTTTTATATTTATAATGTAATATTTATTATTTTTATATATTATTTGTGAATATTATAAATTTAATATTATTTTCTAATATAAAGTATATTTTTAAAAGGATTAAATTCTTCAATAATATTTTTTACTAAAAATAGTATTATTAATAGACTCACAAAAGACACTTTTTTGTGAAAAATATCAAAAAAAAAAAAAACTTTACAAAACGTTAATTTAAAAAATGGCACATAATTTAATAGTTTACATCAGACTTAGACTAAGTCAAGACATTTATAAATGACAAAATATATCTTGTAAGTTAACTTCAAAGTTTTTTTTAGTTTCTTAATTTAAAAAAAAAACCATATTAATCTTTTAACTCTTCAAAATATTTTATTTTAGTTTTTTTTCTTCTAATTAACGATGGAAAAACTCATAAATCAATCGTTAAATTTATCGTTAATTAAATAAAAAGGGTTGAAATGAAACATTTGAAGAGTTAAGAGAACAATATAAATATTTTTAAAGTTAATAGACTAAAATGAACCTTGAAGACAAAAAAATATTTTACTATTATAAATAGAAAAGATAGATGTGCATATCATTCAACTTTAAGGGTAAAGGTTATTTAGTATGCGGTGTGTAAATGTATGATTTGTTCTCCTTGTTCACTATCCTAGAAAAGAGCGTTAATTTTATTTTTTTTATGAATTATTATTTTAAATTATCAATATTATATTTAAATTAGGCCCGAAAGAAATATTTTGATATATTTAAAATAATATTTCATAAAAAATTATAATAAAATTAATTTTAAAAATTAATTTAAAAACTATAAAAAATTATGTAAAAAAAATAATGTTTACAAAAATTAAATAAATCAGAATTAATAAAAAAGTCATTTGGATTTAAAAAATAATTTAAAAATAAAATAAAAAGCCACGTGGATTGCCACACAAGCAAAATAATAGAATCTTTGCTAAAAAATACATCATAATTTTTTCAGCTGAAATCTTTATTTGTTAAGGTCTAACGATTAATTTTTTTTTAAGAGAGTAAAACCAAAACATACTCATAAGACAAGGGATCAAAGGTATTTAATCCTAAAAGAAATAACTACTTTTAATAGACATATATAAATATATTGTTATCAATTATATCTGAAGCATGATATTTTTAATAGTGAGATTTTACAATTGTCAAATTAAATACTAAAAATAGAGCTTAACTATTTCAAAAAATTTATGAACATAATTACAAATTATTTATAAATTATTTTAAATAATAGTCTACAAAACTTATGATGTTAAGTAAAGTGGAAGATTTACTTAGTCACAACCTCAAATCTAATTTATTTAGTCATACACTTATAAATAGAAAAAAGTAAGAAAGAGAAAATATTAATATTTAATTATTAATTTTAAAATGCTCAAATAATATGTATTTTTATGAATATGTCCAAATCATTTTAATTTGTATTTGTGTCCATATAAATATCACCGTAAATAAAATTAAATAAATCAATTCAAGCTAGTGACTAATCTCATTGATGTTTTATATCATTAATCTATTTTAAACATAAGTTGAAAAGCTTTTAACTAAAATAGTTTTTAATTAGATAAAACCTATCAATCAGACTTTTGGAATTGTTAGACTTATTAGACTTTTAGGTTTTGTTTCTCACTTTGAAGGAAATAGAAGGACAATGTCTTGGAAAAATAGAAGGAAAATAATGAAAAATGTTTCGTATTTTATAAAAGAGTATTTATATTTATATAAAGAATTATAGTATTAATATATTTTAAATTTTAGAATATAAACAATAAAAATTAAATTAATTTTTTCATCTAAATTCTTCAAAATCTCTCTTTAATACACTTATTGAGTTTTTCTTTAAAAGAGGATTTTGTATTATAAAATATTAAAAACTCCAAATCGAAAGACAAGACAATCACTTCATCGATTTCCTTTTTCTTATTTATATTATTTAAAGTTCTCTTCAAACTTGCAAGCAAAATATATTATATTTAAAACAATTAAAAAAAAACAGCTTATTTAAAACTTAGCTTTGTAATTAAAGTTTAATTTTGTAACTTTAAGATATGGAAGTTAGAATCCACTGCAATAGAGTTATAAAATACTTTTCCTTTTTGACACTTTTGTATAAATTAAGAAACATTGTTAATTTTATATAATAATATAATGACGGAATTTATAAATTATTATTTGTTAATAACTAAAAAAAATGATAGAAAAAATATAATATATAATAAAATGCATAGAAGAAAATAAATAATAATATGTTATTCAAATGAAAATAACATTAATTAAGACTAAAAATGATGATATGAGAATTTCTTTTTCTACTCGGTGAATTTCTTCTAGAACCCGGGTAGAAAATTCAAAATATTCTCAAGTTTTACAAGTGCATTTGCAAATTCATCTTGCATGTGATTTCGTAAGTGTATTTGTGAATTCACCCATAATTTGTTTAAAATAAGGTGCCTTCGCAAGTGCACTTACGAATTCACTTGATTTTGTGTAATTCGTAAGTGCACTTGCGAATTTAAGTATGAGAAGATTTCATAAACATTTAACACAATTCATATTATTCATTCAATTTAATTCAAAGAAATTAGATAGTATATGCAAAAAATTAAATTACATATTATTATAAACGGGAAGTTGAGGACGACACAACATCTTGATAACATCTTCTGTCGATCTACGAAGTGTCGCATCTATCTCAATCGGACCCTTTGTAGAGTATTATTGAAAGGTCTCCCACATAACCTTTAAGTCATCGCCGCTCTTCAGCTGAAACGGGGTAAACGTGACATTTCCTTCAATGTCAAGTGAAGGTGAACGATACTCAAGCTTGAACACCTTTCGGTTATCTAGATATTGTAACAGAATGCAGTGTCGTAACGAGCTCTTCGTACAGGATGTCCTGTGGGAGCCTGAATTGAAGTGGCGCTCGCGCAACAATGAAGTAGACAAAATCAAAGTGTGGATATGTTAGTGTCATTTCTGGTTTTGGTTTGTGATGGAGAATGAAATGGGTAGTAGACTCAATTTACAGGTAAGTTGGAGTAATATGGACAAAAGAAATCTTATCAGGACACATTT
Source organism: Vicia sativa (assembly GCA_021764765.1). Classification (NCBI taxonomy): domain Eukaryota; kingdom Viridiplantae; phylum Streptophyta; class Magnoliopsida; order Fabales; family Fabaceae; genus Vicia; species Vicia sativa. Next base: position 27,833,300 of record CM038795.1, on the reverse strand, counting down.
TTCAAGTGCACTTACGAATTACACAAAATCAGGTGAATTCGCAAGTGCTCTTGCAAATTCACCACAAATATGAGGTGAATTCGCATATGAACTTGCGAATTGTTCCCTGTGTTGTTTTTTTTATTAAAATCCAAGCAAAATCCGCAAGTGTACTTGCGAATTCTGTAGAAACATAATTAAATTCATTTTCTGCTGAAACAGGATTTTATTTTTTTAGGTTTTTTATACATTCAAAATGTTATTTGGATATATATATATATATATATATATATATATATATATATATATATATATATATATATATATATATATATATATATATATATAGCATTGTGTGTATTGAAACATATAGATTTTATAATATGTTCAACAATATATTCAAAAAATGATTCGGTTACATTCTAAAATGCACAAAAAATATTGTCCCCGCTTAAATCTAAAACCGAATATTTCTTCGATTTCTCCCTATTTGATTCTCTCTCAAGCTCCATCAAATTGGTAAACTCCATAATTCTATCCAAAAAATAATTCGGCCAAGTTTCCGCCTCTTTTCTATGATGTTCCGTCCATTCCACGGATGTGGCCGGAATAGGACAACATGGTTTCAAATAAACTTGAACAAAATGACATGACCTTAGATAGCCAACACACATGATGCGTCCGGATGGATCTATAGGTGGTGAAGCCTGAAGAGGAAAAAAAGGTTTTCGAAAAACTATATATCGTCTAGTCGATACGCACCACATTATATGCACTTGCTATAAGATGCCCTACTTCGGGGAAGCTCATCCATTTTTCAACCGGTGCGTGTACGGTAACACTTGGAGTAAGAGCATGATGAACTTTATTAAACTTGTATTTTGTCACATATAGGCGCGTGTAAAGTTCCCTATGTGAGGTCAACTTAGAAATAAGTATTTGGCGCACAAGGGTGTGTTTCTCTTCTCCATGACCAAGCAAACCGGATACGGTCTGATACCCGCAATTATCATCACTCTCCACATCCATAATTTTTTCAATGTGTTTGTGCATAAAAAGTGGCATTTCATTAATGTATATTATTAGTGGTGGTAGTGGTGGTAGTGGTGGTGGTGGTGGTTGTGGTTGTGATGGTGGTGTCTGTGGTGGTTTGGAAATCCGAGCTCCTTTTTTAACACTTGTTTTGGATTTTGGGGTTGGAGAGTCCGAGAATATTTCATCGACGACTTCATGATAAGAAGAAGTACGCTTTATTGTACTGTTAGCTTGTGAATTTTTCACCTTTTTAGGCACACCTTTTGTTTTCGCCGGTTGCGACGAAGGTTTCAAATCGGTTGTTTCCAAAAATGCGACTTTTCTCAATTGTTCTTTAATGTGCAATTTTGTAGCATCGCCTGCTTTTGAAAAATGATCCACTATGACTTCCAACTCGATTGTGATGGTTATGTTGGATTTACCTTCCTTTGCGGGCTCATAATCATCGAACCGAAGCCTTTTCCAATAAGTGCACACCTCATCCAATCGTATGGGGGAATTGAGCTTAACGTTTTTTGCAATAATACAAGCACATGGTAGCCCGTAAGTCGTTATAATTGTACACCCACATTTCAAACTATCGGGCCCCGTTGTTTCCGCTCGTTTTGCTTCATAAAAAACAAAATTCAATCCCACATGGGATATGTTATAAACCAATTGTGCATAAAAAGTGTTGTCTTTGAACCAGTGTTCTAATACACTTTTGCTCCTATCAAATATTGTTTGAATTTCATTATGTTGGTTTAGGAACATTTGGTTCACAACATCCCAATCTCTACAAAGGTCGCTCTTACTATCACCTAACCATTCCTCAAAGTCGCATGTGAAAATTCCACTATATTAGTTGTTATGTTCCCCAAATGTCTAACACAATCTGTCCATGCACACACCATTTTCTCTTTCACTTGATAAAGAATAGTGGACTCAACGTATTTAAAAAAATTGGGATATTCCACACATAATTTCCTAAAATGGACCGCATTCTCAGTATACATCTCTTATGTAGCAAAATTAAGAATTTCAATCCATGCACTCATAGTCTTCTCTACTACAACACCGGATTTGACCACTTGTTTGTCTTCACCTTTCTTCTCTTTGGTGCCAACCGAATTTTTTATCCGTGCTCTCAAATTTTTTGTGATGTGATACCGACATAGTAAAGCAGTTGACGACGGAAACACGGTGCCAACCGCATTCATAAGAGTGTTATCTCGATCGATGACGATAACCATAGACATATTTTTTTGATCTTTCAACAAAGTCTTGCAAATACCCAACACCCAAGTAACGTTGTCTTCCTTCTCATATTCCAAAAAACCAAAACCAACCAAATATGTCTTCTCCGTAGAGGTGACACCAAAAATTTCTAGAAGCGGAAACCTATAATTATCGGTCTTGTACGTCGAATCAATTATTAGAACTGTTGGAAATGTGTTGAACAAATTGATACTTTCTGGATGCGTACAAAAAATATCATGAATATTTACGTTGTCCTCAAAAACTCTGTGCTTGGAAACATAGTGGTTATCGTCCAAACATTTGTTATCGTCCAAACATTTCAATAAATGTTGCATTTCAGACCTCAGACATATTTGAGCAATCTGTTGTTTATATCAATAATTGTAAACCAATTTGATATTTGAAACACGTTCCACTCTATTCCATTCAAGCCGACAAGTATGTTTCTCGGTGCAACTTTGATCAACGATAATTCAGAAACATATTCCTTCTCTTCCATCTTAAGCCGACAAACAATAGGATGATCGTGTAACTTGGTGTCCAACGCATGATTATGAGTTATGAACATGACATTAAACCGACATAAGTTATCCACACTACAATAATCCCGCAATTTGAGTGGACACCCACATTTCCTCGATCTCGTGTCATCGTGTTTTATCTTGCGAATTTGGAACGTATGTCCCACTTCTCTCGCGTGTCATAACAACAAATGGTTGTCGATTACTAGTCTCATTGTCAGACCTCGCAATCACAATGTAAAAACCAAGTTTTCTAGCTTCCATCCGAACATAATCAAGAATGTGTTGATGGATGGTGAAAGTTTTGACATTTGGAAATTTATTTCCATGATCTATCACAACATCAATCATTTTATCAACTTCTTTTACCACAAACGGCTTATCGTCTATGTTGACTTTGTTCGAAATCGTAATCTTCACAATAGCTTTGACAATGTTGTTGGGGTGCGTTATAACTAAAATATAAAAAAAAACACGTGCATTCTGTTAAAACAGAATTTTGTTTCTGCATCAAACATTATTTCGCAAGTGCACTTGCAAATTTTTGCAGGTGGACTTCGCTAGTGTACTTGCAAAGTGACAATGTTTTCTTCATCATCAAAAAATCTATAATGCATCAAATGTAGATAGAAGGGATGAAAGTTTACCTCAAATTACAGATTTTAATGCTCACTTTGCTAGTCTCAAACACTTGAAACTTGATTTGGAGACAAAAATTTCATTTACATTGGGTGAAGTTTTGGGGTTTTTTGGTTAGAGGAAGAGAAAGTGGATGAAATAGTGTGAATAGGTGTCAGTGCAGCATTTTAATATGGAAAGAAAAGTTTCGCAAGTACACTTACGAATTCACCTTTCAGGGTGTTTCGCAAGTGCACTTGCGAATTCACCTGATTTTTTTTTAAAATCTAACGTTTAAAATTATAAAAAATACAAAATCAAGTGAATTTATAAGTGCATTTGTGAAACATCTTAAAAAATAAATTTACAAATACACTTATGAATGATATTTTGGAGTTTTCGGTGGTGTAACACATCACCACTAGATGTCAAAACAAATTATCCATCGAAATTACAATGTCAACAAAAAAAAGTTTGGAGCGTAAAACTCATACCACCTTCCTTACTACCTTATTTCTATATTTAGTATCGCTCTCAATTGAGATTTTGATAGTGTCTCCCTTAGTTGCTTATTAGAATTTGAAAATATAAAGGAGGTAAATAATTGAGTATTGAGAAGGAGAGAGTGAGAGTGAGAATTAGAGAGGGATAAATAAGAGTAAGAATATGCAATATATTCATTCATAAGATACTCTAACAGTGTATATACATAATATGTGTATATATGATGAGGTATAATTAATTAATTTGCAACCGGTTGACATATGTATGTATTTTGTACTTAGTTACTGATTTGGTTTCTAGAATGTAACCTATAAACATAATATATCAACTGGTTGTACGGACTTTTGAAATATATTATTTTCACAATACAAAACATTAATTCAAGTCTTCAAAGTTTTCCATGCTTATTAGTTTTTTCAATCTCTTGAACACTTTAATTATGACTCCTTTAGAAAGTAAAATAGACACTCTGTCTTCACTTTTATAATATCAGTAAAATAGACACTCTGTCTTCACTTTTATAATATCTCAATCTTAATATGTTTGCTTGTCCCTTATGAAATGAGATTTTTAAAAAGGTTTATAGCGGAAACATTATTAACCATGAGAGTTAATTCAATCTCAATTAAAAGTTCTTGATAAATTTTTAATAAAATAACCAAAAATTCTAAATGAAAGTCCATTTTTTAAAATTGTATATTTTTTAATTGGGATAAATATGTTTTTAATTCCTATAAATAACTTAAATTCAGTTTTAGTCTTTATAAAAAATTTATTCGAATAATGGTCATCTAAAAATTTTCGATCCATAACTTTGGTCCATGCCGTGTACTTCCTCTAACGGAAGCTGACGTGCCACACCACGTTGAATGCCACGTCACTTATAGTCAAACCGCAAAAAAGAAAAGCATTAGTTTACAGGGGTTTTAAACTCCCTAAAGTCATTAACTTTAAAATATCTCAATTTTTTCAGTACATGATGGAGAACTATGATGAACATGATGGAGCAACCCACACCCACTGTGAAGATATTTTTGAGGATGGTGGATGTGACAGCTCATTCGAAGCAAAGACCATTTCTGCCGGAGAATGCAAATTGGCAAGTAAACTTGCTTTTACTTTGACATGTGGTTAAATTTTCAATGAGTTAATTAAGTGGTTTGTGAAACTTTTTAGATATTCTTACTTATTCTATAGTTTATTAGTTAATATTCATCATGATTCTGTGTGAATATATACAAGCAAGGGTTCGTACATACTGGAAGGTGAACAAAACCATAATAAGTAAGGTTCCTTACAAGTTGTTCTTTCAGGGAACATAACCAACTCACTTTCACTAGATAACCTTGGCATTATTTTCCTATCTTGTTCTTTCTGACACCTTACTTAATTTGTATACAGCCAAAATCATGCTTAGGAAAGTATGATCTAACTGTTTTATTTACTTAGATCTAAACATCTTAGAGGGTTAAGAAAGTCTTTGAAATTTATCACTGCACCTCTATGGATTGTTAATATGGTTTTTTGTTGTAATGACGGTATCGATACGCGAAAGATTCTATGAATTGATAATATAACTCCAGAAGCCACATGAGCATGGAAGGAGTTAATGATGGTGCTAGCTTCCCATCATGAAATATTAATGTTTTTGGATACCTTTCATTTTGCATAACTAAAACTTGATAGATTTGTGAAAATACGCATGCAAGAAAGTATAAAGATATGACAGCAAAAACAAAAAATTTAGGGTTCAAGGTTTTTTTTCAAACATACTTGAAGGTCTAAGAGAAAAGGAACTCGAGTTTCTTAAACTTTAGCAACTAAAGATATGCAAGTAACAGAAACAAGCTGAATCATTCATTTTAGAGATGAACCAATAAAAATATGTAACAGCGAGTGTTGTAGTGAGAGGAGAGAAACCTAATGAGTATTGACTTTAAGCATCCATTGAACAACTTCACGACGAGGTTGAGAGAGAGAGAGGATAAAGAGAAACGAGTCTAGGATGTTGATGTTGTTGTTTGTTGCGGCATCACTTTGTTAAGATGATGTGTCTTCATCTTCTTCGGATTTGTCTTTATCGCACTAAAGAGTGTCGAGAAGAGATGAAACATTTGGTTGTGTTAGGGTTGGTGATGATGGAGTAATGAAAAGAGTAACGAAGATTCAAATATTCATTTTTTTCTCTTTGTGTGTGTTCTATGTGCGAGAAGATGTGAGAAAAGTAGAAGAATGGCTTCGGTGATGATCTTCAGTTGAGTGGGTGTCATGCTTGTCAATTTACAATCTTTTGTTTGTTATTTATGGAAATGTATCAGTTGCTTGTGTATTGTCAACTATTTGTATGGGGAGAAAGGAAATAGAGGGTGGAATATTTTTCTTTTGAATTGAGAGAATTATATGAAAGTTTATAAACATGAATAATGGTTTAGAATTTTATGTTTTATGCTAATATGTCATTTTTCCTTTCATTTTTAAAGTTATTAAATTGTATGGAAGCACTACAACCTAGTTCCGTAAAGTCTTTGGAAGCATTGCAACCTAGTTCCAATGCTAGAGGCAATTATACTGGTAATAAATTTGACTTAAGTTTCTTAGATTTCTATTAGAGAAGCACAAAAGTGGGCAATTCATAGTGAGAAAGTTGCAAAGAGAAAAGGAAGAAGATGATTTGGGTGGAGGAAGAGAAAGGAGGAATAAGACTCTTTTCTTTTCCTTTTTTTTTTGTTTTGCTGTTATTTAGAGGGGGTTTCAAACCCCCGCAATCTGTCTGGTTTTTTGTTGTGTTGGTTTTCAATGACGTGGTATGACACGTGGCATTTCCACGTCACCTTCCGTTAGACCAAATAGACAGCATGGACTAAAATTAGGGACAGAAAATTTTAAGAGGACCATTCTTTGAAGGAAAATTTTGTAGGGACTAAAATCAGATTTTGGGTTATTTACAAGGACCACAAACATATTTAACCCTTTTTAATTTAGACCTATTTATTAAATTATAACAGGGCCCAGAACTGATTGGGTCGACCCTGATAATACGAACACTAAATGCCAAATTTGGTCACATTTTACACAAGTAACGTAAGGATTCAATCAACCTTTGATACTAAGTTGGATTAACATATTGCTCATCTTCATTCTTTGACAACTGTAATTTCGGTTCAGCCAAAGTAATTGCAGCATTACAATGCTCCATTTCAAACTTCAAAATCTCAAGTGCATACCTTATTTGGTGCGTGAGCAGACCCTTCTTGGATTTGTAAAACACTACGCAAAGGAAGTATTTCATGAGGCAAAGGTCGATCATCTCAAACTCCTTTACAAGCTTACTCTTGAACTTAGAAATGCATTTTTCATCGTTGTCTGTAATCAAAAAATTATTTACGTAGAGACAAAGGATTATCACCCTTTCATTTGTATCCTTCTTCACATACACACCATGCTCAGATGCACACTTGTTGAAGCCAATCTTCTTTAACAAACCATCTAGATTTTGGAGCATTTTTTAAACCATACAATGCTTTCTTCATTCTATAAAACTTTGACTCTTAATTTTTCACAACAAAACCGGGGGTTGTTATACATATACCTCTTCTACAAGCGGCATATTTTTGCATTTCTTTGCAAAAATCCATTTGCAACTAATCAAATCTCATGATTGATTATTTCACCATTGGGTTTTACCTTCACTTTGTACACCCATCTAACACCAATTGACTTATTTCCTTATGGTAGATAAACTAACTCCTAACTATTGTTCGTCTCAATTGATTAAATATCCTCTTTCATAACACAGATCCATTTTGGATTACTCAAAGCCTCCTCTATTTTAATTGGTTCAAATTCGGCCATAAGTGTAAAATGGACGAAATCACGTTCGTCATTGGTTTTGTTAGCCTATAATGGATCACAATTTTGGAGTCATGTAGGCATACCTCTTTTTCTTGTTTATCTTCTCGCATTATCTTCCATTCAGGCTTCAATGGAGGTTGGTTCTATACGTTCCAACACTGAAGGAACAAACGTTTTACTAGTGTAACCAGTTGACATATTAGTGCAACTAGTTGCACTCTGCTGCACTTCTTTAATTTTTTCAAAAACAACGTCTTGGATTATCACTGTTCTTCTAAGTTGATTTGGCACATGTTGATGCGCCGCTGATCCAAACACTCTCAAGTGACTCATGTTAGGTTTTAATCTGGACCAAAGCTTCTTTTGGTGTTATCTTCTCAAGCTTCTTTATTGGACACATATTCAATAAATATGGTGAAAGGGGATGAATATGCCAAATTTCATTATTAATCTGATAATAAACTAAGAAGAATGTCAAAAGAAATGTTCTTTCCTCCTGAAAGGAAGAAAAAGATAAACATGTGTTTAAACACATGTTACAACATCCTAGCAAATATGATGAATCTTCAAATGAATATCAATCTACTTGGAGTTTCATTACTATGGTGAGTTTGATCATATAAAGCATTTATGTTTCAAATAGTATGGATATAAAAAAACCTTCATCTTGCTCCAAGGCTAATAAAATGGTAAAAAGGATAAGTGTTAAAAATATGTACATTAACCTTATAGCTCATACTTCCTTGAGAGACTCAACAAGTGAAGACGAATGCTTTGATAGTAGATGCTCTAGAAATATGATAGGGGTCCATAAGATGTTGGTAGATGTCAAGCCTTATCCCATATTTTATGTCAGATTTGATGATGGTTTTAAAGGAGAAATAAAATGAGTTGGTAAGTTGATATGGGTTATTGTCCCAGGTTAGAAGATGTGTTATTTGTAAAAGGATTAACGGTTAATCTTATCAAAATTAGTCAGTTGTGTGACCAAGTTATGTTAGTCAACTTCTCAAAATTAGAATGTCTGGTCAAAGTTAAGAAATAAGATGTTCTGATGAAAGGAATATGGTACAAATACAACTTCTATTTATGGGAATATCAAATCATTGCTTACTCTTACACATGTTCAACAACCAATGAGGGGGAAGTGAAGTTATGGCATAAAAATCTTGGATATCTTCATTTTAAAAAAATGAAGGAAGTCATATTTGAAAGAGCCAATAGAGATTTATTGGATCTCAATATCGAAGAAGGTAAAGTCTGTGATGAGTGTTAAATTAAGAAGCAAACTAGGATCTCACACCTGATGTTGCAACATCAGATTACCTCTAAAGTGCTGAAATTTTTCACACGGACTTGATGAGACCAATACTGTCTGAAAGTATATGTGGTAAGAGATATATCTATGTGCTTATAGATGATTTTTTTGGATATACTTGGATAAATTTTCTTAGATAAAAATCATATGCTTTTTAAGGCTTCAAAGACTTGTGTCAAAGTATTCAAGAAGAGATGAATGATGACATTGTCAAAGTTAGAAGTGAATAGGACAAAGAGTTTGAGAATATAAAATTCTCTTAATTTTGTGCTTCAAAAAATATTAGTCATGAGTGCTCTAAGAAAGGGGTAATTGTTGAACAAGTAACCATGGATATTCTAGAATCAGCTAGATTCATGCTTCGTACTAAGCATTTGCCTTCATAATAGGCTTGTGATAGTACCAAGGAGCGAAGAAGGCTCTTTGACAGAGGAAAGAGGTGGAAGACCACCTAAAGTTGAACACGAGTGTGTTCTTCCATCAGTGATGTGTGTGCTTCCATCTATGGTATTGTTGGTGTAAAACATGTTTGTAATTTGTGTACATTTACTTCCAATTTTTGTCAATATTTTGGCTTAAAAGGGGAGTAAAATGTCATTTGTATCTTGATGTTACATCACATGTTTTGACATCTTGATTTAGTATTGTGATAAGTTTGTGTGCTACTCCTGGCTGGTAGAGTAGCTACTTGTGGTTACTTGTTGGTTACTACTATTATGGGGGAGCATTGTGGTGCTTATGTTGTGTCTTCTACTGCATGTGTTATGATTTGGGTTTTTTCCTTGAGGGGGAGGACTAATTGTGTATGACAAGGAGAGTAATATACCTGTCAAATTGTACAAGCTCTTAAGTTGTCTTGAGTTGTAGTGTTATTCTCCATGTTCTACATGTTCTCATGTAACTTGTGTTTGTGGTGTTATTCTCAAATTTTTGTACAAAGGTTATTTTAGCCAAAATTTGTCAAAGAGGGAGATTGTTAAGTCTGTGATTTTAAGGTTGACAACAATTTCGGTAAAACAAGTAGCTGGAAACAATTAGATCAAAACATGTTTCATGTGAAAAACATGTATTGTAGCCTAATGTTGACCAATATGTCGTAACATCTTGACTAACTAGTACAACATAGTTTGGTGGACTTTATTTGATATATGTTTTATCATATGTTGTAACATGTTACGAAAGAACATCATGACAATACAACTGGACGATATGCTTAAATATTTGATTGAAAACATGAGTTTTTGGAGGCTTATAGTACTCATAACATGCGCGTGCAATCAAGGATTTTAGGAACAATTATAGATTTGATTTGTATCATAAAAACAATATTTGAGAATTTTTAGGAAATATATGGAAGATTTGTTTTTAGTTTCTATTTTTGAGGAGAAGATTCTGCAAGGATTTAGAGTTTAAGATTGGATTTGATTAAAGAGTCCAACTCGGTCCAAGCCCATTACAAGAGCCTATTTAAGGAGACATTCAAGACCTAGTTTTTTAAGCATTATTTTTAAGCATTATTTTATTGTAAAACCATGTGAAAATAAGGGTTTGGGAGTTTCTTAGGTTCTTGTGTTGTTGAGACATTAGTCTCGCCTTCTGTTAGTATAATGCCAAAATTTCAAAAACCCTGTTTGCATCCATAACACATATCGCCTTGTTCTCTATATGAATCTTGTAACCTTTCTCAAGAAATTGGCCAATACTTAGAAGATTACACTTAACTATGTGAATATACATCAACCCCTTTGTAAATTAATGTATATCATCCCTTCTCTCGATCGATACATCATTGATCCCTTATGCCGCTAAAGTGGTATCATATGCAAACCTAACCTTTTTCATGACACAGTTAATTGTAACAAACCAATATTTCATGTTTGTTAAATGTGTTGAACAACTAGAGTCCAAATACTATTGATCGTTGCATTGAATTTCGTATTTCAAAGCCACCATGGCATTTTCTTCAACAATAACCAATTAGCATAAAATTGCAACTGATTATACTTTGGTTTTGCAATATTTTTAAATTGTTAATTACTATTCTCTTGCATCTTGTTGTTGTTGCTTTCTCCTTTTGTGATCATGATCAAGAGAGTGTTGTCATCATCAAACTCTTGTCTTACAACTCTAACTTCAACATCTTGAGGTTGTTTCTTTTTGGAATTGCACTCTCTTGCAAAATGACCAAGCTTTTAATAATTATAGCATTGCACATTCCTCTTGTCAACCATCCTTCTACCACCTCTACCTCTTGCATAGCCGCTTCTAGAGTTGTTTGATCCAGTAACCCTATTTCCACCAAAATTTTTTATCCTTTTTGAATGTTGAGTTCATGAAATTTTGGGACACTCTTCCACCAAAATTCTGAAAATTCCCTTTACCTCTGTTTAAGGGAAACTTTCCCTGCACCTTCTTGTCTCTCTCATTGAAAGGATCTTTCAAAGTGATCTTCGCCTTTTCCTTATCAACATTTCTTTCCTACATTCTCTGCTCATGTGCCTCATAAAAGCTTTTCAACTCCTCTTTGCTCGTCGTTTTAAGATCTTTTAATTCCTCAACCATAATGATTATGTTATCAAATCTTGTAGCCAAAAAACACAAGATTTTTGTGACAACGTACTGCTCCATAATCTTTTCTCCATATGCTTTTACTTGGTCCATTAATCGAGTAATTATCACCGTGAAATTCTTGATGGTCTCCTTATCCTCCTTTTAAATCAACTCAAGCTGATGTTTATAGGTTTGTATCCTCACAACCTTCACCTTTTCAGCATTGTATATGTCTTCTCTAACATTTCCCATGCTTGCTTCGATGATTCATAATCACCAATTTTCTCGAAATTATATGTATCAACACATTAATGGATTAAAAACAACACTTTGAAAATTTTCTTCTTTTCTTCCTTATGTGAAACTCTTTGCTCTTGAGTAGCATTTTCAACAACAAAATTCACAATGTTCTTGATCATATCAAGAACATCTTGGTAACTAAAAAACACATTCACTTTCTTGCATTATTTGTCATAATTCTTTGCATCAATGATGTGTAAGTTTGTAGAGATTTTTTCATTGGAGACATAATTCATTTCACACACTAGGTTTTTGATGGATCGAATGACTCTTGATGCCGAATGTTATAACTTGAAACCACGAGGTTGGTGAATAATTGAGTGTGGAGAGAAAGAGTGAGAAAGAATTAGAAAGAGTAATAATTAAGGGTGATAATATTCAATCTATTTATTTGTAAGATACTCCAAGAGCATATAGACAATAAGAGTGATGAGGTACAATTAGTTAACAAATAAAACTGCAAAAACTCTCAAGTATAACCGATTGCTACCGACTTAATTTTTAACCAATACTCCCTTCATCCCAAATTATAAGACGTTTTGGAGAATTTTATTATCTCAAATTATAAGTCACTTTACAATTTTAATGCAATATTAATGATGTTTTTTTCAATATATCCTTTATTATTTATTTTTCTTTCTTCTTTCAATTCTTTTAATTTCTCTCTCATCTATAATTAATATCAAATAAAAATATAAAATCATACAAAAAATTTCTTTCTCAAATAACATTTATTATTTTTTAATACGTGTGATATGTTCAAATATTTTATAATTTGAGAGATTGGAGTACTTCTCAAATATAACTCATTGACATAATATGTCAATCAATTGTATACTGACAAATTATATTATTTTCTCAAAATCGCCTACTTCGTATATTTAGGACCTGTTTGAAATAGTTTTTGTTTTTAGTTTTTTAAAACTGAAAAGTAAAAATCAAAACACAATTTAGCTATTAGTTTTTTGCTTTTAAAACTGAAAATGAAAAGATTTTTAAAACACATTTGCAAAATATTGTATTCAAACAAATTTTTAAATTTTAAATTTTCAAAAATTAAAATAGAGTTTTTAAAAATTCTTTCAAACAGGCGCTTAGTATCACTCTCAATTGACATTTAGACCTTGTTTCCATTACTTTTCTTAAACAAATTCTAAAAACTAAACCAGGTACGATGGTGCCTTTTGTAACGCCCAATTAATTAATTAAATTATTTTTGATAGGTCGTATATGTGTTGCGTTGTGGTGATTAATTAGTTGATTTTGTGTTTGGTTAGTCGGTCGATTAATAATAACAATAATACTAGTTGGTTATTAATAATTATAATAGTATAGAAATATTGTTGCGCCTAGTTGGTAGTTAGTAGAAAGGGTGGTGTGAGAAACAAGCCCAATAAGACTAAAAAAAAGGAAAGTGGTATATTAGTTATTTTAAAAAATAATAAAAAGAGAAGTATAAGGAATAGAAGTGGTTGTACATGAGAAATAATTGGAAGAAGAGGAACAAGGGTTTTAGGAGAAATTATCGTCATGAGAGAATTACAGACCGAAAGCCAAAGCAAAAATTCGATCGGAACTCCGTAGAGCGACCTTCAATCCAAGGTAAGGATGAGATTCTGATTTTCTAATGGGTTGTATGATGAGTAGTATGTGGGATTAGGATAGTGGGAAAATTCACTGTGTGATGCAAATGTTTTGTTCGGTGAGAAATTGTGGATTTTTCTGTGTTGAAATTGCTCTTGAATGGCTTGCTTAATCGATGTTCCCAAGGAAAAATAATAATTTATAATGGTAGAGATAATAGCCCGTGTGATAAATTTTTGGTCTGTTAATTAATCGTAAGAGGCATGGGCGTATAACTAGAAAATTGCAGAAGAAAACAAAAAATTGTATGCAGGAAGAAGTTGGTTACTGAACTATACACCCTGGGTAAGGGGAGTGTGTCGATGACATACATGATAGATGGGAGGGACCTTTCGAACGGCAGACATGTTTGGCAAGGTAGGGTGCCTAACAACACCCTATGTACAAGAGGAATATTTTACTTTTTTCTCTCCCTTACAATTTTGGTTGTTTGTGTTGCTTCTCACTGTTAGCTTTTCTTTTAATTAAATAAACTAGGATATTATACAAGTAATTAGTTGCAGGTAATAAACAAGAAGATGGCTAAGTAATATGAGATTAATAGAAGTATTTATTTATAGTGATAGCATTAAGAATTAGAAGTAACACTAGCAAAACATAAAATTATTACAGTGACAGAAAAAGAATAGGATTGAATAGCATGTGCTGTAGTAACAGAAATATTTCAATGGAAAAATAACAGTTGGGTTAATTGATTTAGTAGGTGATGTAGGATGATTAAATAGCTGTAGTATATATATTTATAAGCTATTTTTAGAATAGGATTTTCAAGGCTAATTGTTGTTGTTATTGCTTGTATTAATTTTGCTGATGAATTGCGAAGTTGCAAATTTTGATGAATTTAGTCGCATTATCTTGTGTTGATGTACTGAATAATATTGTAGGCTTTGCGCCAACGTTGAATGATGTTCCTTATAGCCAGTGTTAAAATTATGATGAAGTTGATGTTGATTTGATGATTTCGTTATTGTTGTTGAGTTGCATCATGTTGTCACATACATTGCATAAACATGTTGGCCTGGATTGGCAAAAATATTACGTTGTGAGCTTTGCTCTGTTTACGATTGCCTTGATTGACAACACATTGATGATGAAGGCTTATGCCTTGTTGATGCCTCAGATAAGTTGTCTCTACGTTGGGAGTTCTGATCCATTGGTACCACATGCATGTGCATTTGAATAAGTTGTTGCATCTCATGTTGCATTATGAGTCATTGTGATTATTGAATGGATTGTAGAATTGTTTGATGTGTAATAATTTGTGAAGCGGTGATTTACATTAGCTGATTCTGACATATGTTATTTATCATACGGCTTATTATATTGTTAGATATCTCACCCCTTCTATTGTGATGTTGTCTCTACGTGGGTAACGTGCAGGTAATCTAGAGTGAAGGCTCTCTACCTTCAATAATTCTAGTCGGTGTTGTCGCTCTGATACGTAGCACTCGGGAAGATAACACATGTTTTCTTTATTGTTGATTTTATTCTGCTACTGAATATTTAAGTTGTTGAGGAAGTATTATCCTGAAGATGTTTGGGGTAAGAAGAAAATTGAGTTCCTTGAGCTGAAGCAAGGGAATATGTCACTTACTGATTATGTTGTAAAGTTTGTGGATTTGGCTAAGTTATATCCGCACTATAGTGAGGCGACTGCTGAACTTTCGAAGTGCATCAAGTTTGAGAACAGGTTGCGCTCAGAGATCAAGAAGGCAGTTGAATATTAGAAGATTCGTATTTTCTCAGATTTGGTTGATAGCTGCAAGATTTATGAGGAGGATAACAACGCTCGCTACAAGATCGTTAGTGAGAAGAGGAGCAAGAACCATGGTAAGTCATATGATGCTCCAACGGGTAGAGGTAAATATAAAGTTGCATAGGGTCGGAGAACAAGTGGGGGAGATGCTCCTAGTAGTGTGACTTGTTTCAAATGTGGGAAACGTGGTCATAAGAGTAATGTGTGCACTTATGAAGTGAAGAGGTATTTTTGTTATGGTAATATTGGACATGCAATGTCTGAGTGCAAGCACAAGGAGGTGATTTTTTTCAACTGCGGTGAAGAGGGACACATTAGCAGACAGTGTCAGAAACCGAAGAAGACGTAAACTAGTGGAAAAGTGTTCGCGTTGGTTGGGACTCATATAGCTAATGAGGACAGACTCATCAGAGGTACATATTTTATTAATAATACTCCTTTAATTATTATTATTGATATTTGTGCTACTCATTGATTTATTGCTGCTGATTGTGTTGAAAGATTGGGTTTTATGTTGTCTTCTATGAATAGAGAAATGGTCGTCGAGATTCCAGCTAAGGGATCGGTGACTACTTCTCTTGTGAGTTTGGAATTTCCTCTTTCGATATTCGATAGGGACTTTACATTTGATATGGTGTGTTTACCGTTAATTGGAGTGGATGTAATTTTAGGTATGGACTGGTTAGAATATAACTATGTTCATATTAATTGTTATAGCAAGTCTGTAAGTTTTTCTTCTCTTGAAGAGGAGGAAGTTGGTTTCTTGACTGTCAGATAGCTGAAGAAGTTGATGTTAGGTGAAGCTCAAGTGTTCTCGTTGCCAACATTGCTATCTACTGAGAATCAAGCTATAATTGAGGAGTTGCAAGTGGTGCGTGAATTTCCTGAAGTTTTCCCTGATGAAATTCCTGTTGTACCGTCGGAAAGAGAAGTTGAATTTGCTATTGATCTTGTACCTGGTACCAGACCTGTTTCCATGGCACCGTACAGGATGTCTGCATCTAAATTGTCGTAATTAAAGATGCAATTGGAAGATTTACTTGAAAAGAAGTTTTTAAGACCAAGTGTATCACCGTGGGGAGCTCCAGTGCTACTAGTGAAGAAGAAAGATGGAAGTATAAGGTTTTATGTTGATTACAGACAGTTGAACAAGGTGACGATTAAGAACAAGTATCCGCTTTCAAGAATAGACGATTTGATGGATCAATTGATGGGTGCTCGTGTGTTTAATAAGATTAATTTGAGGTCAGGTTATCATTAGATTAAATTGAAAGACTAGGATATCCATAAGACGGATTTCACAATGCGTTATCGACACTACGAGTATTTGGTGATGCGTTTCGATGTTACCAATGCATTGGGAGTATTCATGGAATACATGAACCGTATCTTTCATACTTATTTAGATCGGTTTGTGGTGCTTTTCATTGATGATATTTTGATTTACTCTAAATCAGAAGAAGAACATGCGGGACATTTAAGAGTAGTATTACAAGTTTTAAAAGAGAGGAAGTTATATGTGAAGATGTCTAAATGTGAATTCTGGTTAAGTGAGGTTAGTTTCATTGGTCATGTAATATCTGGTAATGGCATTATTGTGGATCCACCTAAAGTAGATGTTGTGTTACAATGGGAAACTCCAAAGTTAGCGACCGAGATTAGAAGCTTTTTGGGATTAGCTGGATATTACAGAAGGTTTATCGAAGATTTCCCTAAGTTGGAACTTTCGTTAACTAAGTTGACTTGTAAAGGTAAAGCCTTTGTGTGGGACATCCAATGTGAAGAAAGTTTTAACAAATTGAAGAAAAGGTTGACGTCGGCTCCGATTTGACATTACCTACTGCAGGAAAACCTTTTGTAGTATATTGTGATGCTTCTAAGATGGGATTAGGAGGAGTGCTGATGCAGAATGATAAGGTAGTTGCTTATGCGTCAAGAGAGTTAAGAATTCATGAGAAGAATTATTCTACGCGTGATTTGGAGCTTGCTGCAGTTGTTTCCGTACTGAATATTTGGAGGCATTATCTATATGGTTCTAGATTCGAGTTATTTAGTGACCATAAGAGTTTGAATTATTTGTTCGATCAGAAGGAATTGAATATGAGACAACGAAGATGGTTGGAGTAATTGAAAGATTGTGATTTCGGTTTAAATTATTATCCAGGTAAAGCGAATGTTGTGGCTGATGCGTTAAGTCTAAAGACTTTGCATATGTCAGCAATGATGGTCAAAGAGTTGGAATTAATTGAACTGTTTAGAGATATGAGTCTAGTTTGCGAGACGACGACGCAGAGTGTTATGTTGGGAATGTTGAAAATTAACAATAATTTCCTGGACAGGATCAAAGAAGCTCAGAAGTTATATGTGAAACTGGTAGATTTGATGGTTGGAATCGATTAGTCTAAGGATATTGATTTTAATTTAGATGCACAAGGTGTGTTGAGATTCTGTAATCGGATTTGTATTCCCGATGATGCAAAGATGAAGAGAATAATTCTTGAATAGAGTCATATGAGTAAGTTGAGCATTCATTCGGGAGCTACTAAAATGTGTCAAGACATGAAGAATTTGTTTTGGTGGCCTGGATGAAACGTGATATGGTACAGTTTGTGTATGCATGTTTAACTTGCCAGGAGTCGAAGGTTGAACATCAGAAGCCTACAGGATTGAGGTTGAGTTTGGCGTATCCTCCTCAGATGAATGGTCAGATAGAGAGGACTATTCAGTCGTTGGAGGATTTCTTGCGAGCATGTGTTCTTGAGCAGGGAGGTTTGTGGGATACTTATCTTCTATTGATAGAGTTCACTTATAATAACAATTACCATTCTAGTATTAGAATGGCGCCTTTTGAATTGTTGTATGGTCGAAGATGTAGAAATCCTTTATGTTGGCATGAATCTGGGGAAAGTGTAGTACTTGGACCTGAAATTGTTTGAGAGACTACTGAGAAGGTGAAGTTGATTCGAGAGAAGATGAAAGCTTCACAAAGTATACGGAAGAGTTATCATGACAAGCGAAGGAAAGATTTAGAATTTCAAGAGGGTGACCATGTGTTTTTGAGAGTCACGTATGTGACTGGTGTTGGACGAGCATTGAAGTCTAAGAAGCTCACTCGTCGTTTTATTGGTCTGTATCAGATTTTAAGCAGAGTTGGAAAAGTTGCTTATAAAGTGGTGTTACCGCCTAATCTTTCGAATCTGCATGATCTGTTCCATGTGTCACAACTCTGAAAGTACATTCCAAATTTATCTCATGAGATTCGTATGGATGATGTGCAAGTACGTGATAACCTTGCTATAGAAACGATGTCGGTGTGAATTGTGGATCATGAAATGAAGACTCTAAGAGGCAATGAGATTGCTTTGGTGAAAGTAGTCTGACCGGGAGCGGCCAGAGAAAGCATGATGTGGGAGTTGAAGAGCAAGATGTGAGACTCCTATCCTGAGTTGTTTGATCAAGATAAGATTTTCGAGGACGAAAATATTCTAAGTGGGGGAAGGTTCTAACGCCCAATTATTTAATTAAATTATTTTTGAATTTATTGTTGATAGGTCGTATGTGTGCTGCGTTGTGGTAATTAATTAGTTGATTTTGTGTTTGGTTAGTCGGCCAATTAATAGTAATGATAATACTAGTTGGTTATTAATAATAATAATAGTATAAAAATATTGTTGAGCCTAGGCGGTAGTTAGTAGAAAGGGTGGTATGAGAAACAAGCCCAATAAGACAAAAAAAAAATAAAAAGGAAAGGAGTATATTAGTTATTTTAGAAAATAATAAAAAGAGAAATATAAGGATTTGAAGTGGATGTACGCGAGAAAGAATTGGAAGGAGAGAAACAAGGGTTTTGGGAGAAATTGTCGTCGTGAAAGAATTGTAGACCGAAAGCCAAAGCAAAAATTCAATTCGAACTCCGTATAACCGATGTAAGGGTGGGGTTCTGACATTCTAATGGGTTGTATGATGAGTAGTATGTGGGGATTAGGATAATGGTAAAATTCACTGTGTGTTGCAATTGTTCTGTTTGGTGAGAAATTGTGGATTTTTCTGTGTAGAAATTGCTCTTGAATTGCTTTCTTAATCGATGTTGCCAAGGAAAAATTATAATTTATAATGGTTGAGATAATAGCATGCGTGATAAATTTGTGGTCTGTTAGTTAATCGTAAGAGGCATGGGAGTATAACTGGAAAATTGCAGAAGAAAACGAAAAAATGTATGCAGGAAGAAGACGGTTACCAAACGACACACCATGGGTAAGGGGAGTGTGTCGAACGACACACATGATGGAAGGGAGGGACTTGTCGAACGACAGTCATGCTTGGCAAGGAAGGGTGTCGAGCAGAACCCTGTGTACAGGAGGAATGTTTTACTTTTTTTTTTCTCTCTTCCTTACAATTATGGTTGTTTGTGTTGCTTCTCTTTGCTAGCTTTTCTTTTAATTAAATAAACTAGGATTTTATACAAGTAATTAGTTACAGGTAATAAACAAGTAGATGGCTAAGTAATATGAGATTAATAGCAGCATTGATTTATAGTGATAGCAGTAAGAATTAGAAGTAACACTAGCAAAACAAAAAATTATTACAGTGACAGAAAAAGAATAGGATTGAATAGCATGTGCTGTAGTAACAGAAATATTTCAATGGAAAAATAACAGTCGGGTTAATTGATTTAGTAGGTGATGCAGCATTGATTTTACGTTGGGAGTTTTGCTCCATTGGTACCACATGCATGTGCAATTGAATAAGTTGTTGCATCTCATGTTGCATTATGAGTCGTTGTGATTATTGAATGAATTGTAGAATTGTTTGCTGTGAAATAATTTACGGAGCGGTGATTTACATTAACTGATTCTGACATATATTATTTATCATACAACTTATTATATTGTTAGATATCTCACCCTTTCTATTGTGATGTTGCCTTTACGTGGATAATGTGCAGGTAATCTAGAGTGAAGGTTGTCTACCTTCAATAATTCTAGTCGGTGTTGTCGCTCTGATACGTAGTACTCGGGGAAATAACACATCTTTTCTTTATTGTTGATTTTATTATGCTGCTGAATATTTAAGTTGTTGAAGACTTGTTATTTTTAAGTTGTATTTTGTTGGAGAAGGATGCTATGATTATTTGACGTTAGAAACTTGCTATCTTTAAGTTGTTTTGAATTGGCCATGATGCCAGAATATTTTAGTTGAATTTTATGAATCCGCTGCATAGAAATAAAAGTTATTTATTTTTGAAGACTAAACAGATTATTATTATTTTACTCAAAACTATGTGTTATGTATCTGAGCTAGAGGTGATTGATTGTTGGTTGTTTTACACTGAATGTGTGACACTCCATTTAATACTAGAGAATTTTTATAACTCTGATTTTGTATAATTCGTTGAGTAGAAATGAGTGCTTACACTTTTGCTATCAACCCAAGTCCTTGAAAAGACATTATTATTATTATCAAAAGTTTTTAATAGAAATGTTTTGATAGTGATAAAGATATGGTTAATTAAATTGTATAGTTAAATTGATATTAAAAATTAATAAATATTTTAATTTAAAAATTCTAAAATAATTTAAAATTTTAATTGGTCTAAGTATATAAATTAGTTTTTCATAAAAAAATTAATATAAAAATGATTCAGAAAGAAAAATTATTATGGCTGAAAAAAAATTTGAAAATCATTTTTATCAAACATAATTACAAATTTTCAGCGAAAGGTTTTTTTTTTCTTAAAAACAAAAAAAAAATCTGAAAAAAAATTCTAAAAATTTGGTTTTTGTTATAAAGAATTTTAAATCTTTTATAAAATTAAAATAATTGAAAATATAAAATTAATTTAAAATTACAAACTGATTATAAATCAATTAATAAATATAAACTTCAAAATTGTTTTTAAATTGAATTAAATTATTTTAATAATTAATTAAATTTTTATTAAGATGATTATTATAAACTGAACCGAATCATAAATATAATTTTGGTTAATGCATTTATAAACTATAAACATCGTCTTTCATATGATTTCTTAAAGAGTCCCGAGAAAACTTAGCATAATTAGTACTAGCAAGTATGAAAGAATATCTAATCCAAAAATTTATTATCACCACTAAACTAATCTCAATTATTTGGTGCTAATTTGGAGCATATAGCCCCCCTAATTATAGCATATCTTTGTAGCAACATCATCTATATGATTTATATGATGTACATCTTTCTTGAGTAACTTGGATCTAATTGTCGGCATCGACAGTTTGTCGGGTATGTTCTTCATCTAATTAAGGCCATCTATATATACAAATTGATACTAGTAAGTATAGCAGTGATAATGACACCACAATAAATAAAGTATTCACTTTTTTTTAATATAAAACTTCATAGGCTAAACTATGACAATTAAAAGGCTGAATGTAGTAAAAAGTTGGTTTATTTTTTTTTATAATAACAATTGATAATAACTATGACAATTAAACTATGTACGAGTTTATTATTCAATCCTCTTTTTTTTTTTACTTCTAAGCCATCTTTTGAAATTCATTTACTAATATGCCGCATGTTAAAATTTAAATATCAACACGCCACATTTTTCTCTATAGCACGTCCATTCTATGGACAAACAGGTGACATATTTGGTTTACTGTATAGGTTCGGTCATTCATTGGAAGAGGTTTTTTTTTTCTTTCTTTTTATTATTTAATTGTATTAATTAATATACAATTAAAATTAATTATTATAATATAATTAAAATTTTAAAATTTTAAAATTTTTAAAATATTAATATTATTCAATAAAATTTAATATTAAATAATAAAATCAAGTTTGCATTCAATAAAAATATTATATCATTCAATTAAAGTTTTAATAAAATTCAGTGATGTTTTCCTTTTAAATATATTTTCATTTCACCTTATTTTAATTATTTTAAAAAAATTTTATAAGTGAAAATGTTGGAAGCATGACTGAAGATATATTTAAGAATGAAAGAAAAATATTGGTGATAAGTGATGTGAATAACAAATGAGTAAGTAATTTTATTTGTAGAAATTAAAAAATTAATAAAATGTAAATATGCTCGTCAAATGGATGGTCGAGCATGCTCCAAAAACATGGCAACCTAAAACACTTTTTGCAATTAATATGTGGCATTTTGATATTTTTGTTTCAACTGCTTGGTTAATGAAATAATATAAATTATATAATATTATATAAATTAAAATTTATAAATAATAAAAAATTTAAAATTTATTAAAATAGTCTATTATATTAAAATATTATTCAAAAGATTTATTGAATGATATTAATATTTTTGAAATCAATGTAATCAAAATTTGACCGAATATCGAACTCATACATAATCATTTACGATGTTAAGGTTTGACCGGAGTTAAACTGATTATATATAAATAAATATTTGTTAGTTATATATTAAAATAATAATTCACAAAAATAATTATATTTCTTAAATAATAAAATAATTTGTTTCTATTATTTTAATATTTAATAATATTTTAATATTTTTAATAGTCTTTTATATTTTTAAGAGTTTAGATGGGTAACTTCAAAATTTTCATTTTAATATAATAATAATTATTTTGAACTGGACCAGCATCTGGCCCACTGCTATTAAGGTCCAATCAAATGGACATTAAGTACCCGAAGGCTCATCTGTCCATAATTACTAGGGATGTCCCCACGTGCGTGTTAGGGTCATGTGGCCAACGGTTACTTAACCGCCACCATGTCTTTCGAGAATAACGGGTCAACCGTCCCTTACATCTCAGAGCGGCAAATCAGGGACGAGACCACGTGTTGGACTCCTTATTCACGTAACTCAGTCAGTTCCTTAGTGGGTTCCGCTAAGCAATCCACTAACCGGACTTTGGCCCAACGCTCGGGGTTATAAATACCTTCTTATTCGAGAGGGTCAAGTATTCACTTCTTTTCATTTTCACTCTCTACTTGCTCTCTCCTCTTGCCTTTTCTCACTTTGGCATCAGACTGTCTTGCAGGTACCCTATCTTTCTCCAACCGCAGCAGTTTGGACCATCGACGGTCCTTCTGATCAGGTACGATCAATAATTATAATTAATAATCTAATAACTTTGTCAATTTTTTGTTCACGATATTGTCTAATCATTTCCTATACATTAAACTGTATTTTATTGTATTTATTTATTATATTATTATACAAAATGTATTTTCATTCATCAAATGAATAGAGAATAATAAAAGAATTTAAAGTAATTTTACCTTTTGATTTTTCTACAATAATATGTACTAGAGAGAAGGAAAAGGAAAATTAAATCATTATTTTGATTTGAAACAAAAAAGTTTGTTATAATTTTTAAATCAAAAGTAAAATCCAGTCCGACCATAAAAATCGCCGGTTTTCCATTTTTTAAATTGGTTTTCTAGTTTAAATCTCAAAAATCGCCGGTTTTTCATTTTTTAAATTGGTTTTCTAGTTTAAATCTCAATTCTTCAGCATGTTGGTTTTCATATCCAAACATATTAGTTAGAATTCTGATTTCCAATCCAACCGGTTGGACCGACGGTCCGGTCCGATTTTAATTATCATATTTAAAAAATTTAAAACTTCTTTTAATTATATTATATTAATTATTTATTACTTAATACACTTAAATAATAAAGAAAGAAGAAAAAAAACAGATCCTTCATCCGCTCGCCCAATGGATGGCCAAGCCCACCGAGTAAACCAAAAATGGCACTTGTTCGTCCATGGAATGTACACGGTTGAGAGGAAAAAGTGGAAAATTTTAATTTTAATTTCAACATGTGGCATATTATTAACTTGTATTTTATCTTTCACATCATCTTCTTTTTTTTTCATCTAATAATTCAATACTCGTTCAATTTTTATTATAATAATTTTGTTTAATAAAATTCAACACACTACTCCACCACCATTCACAACACACTTAAAATTTAAATAATTATAACAGTCAATAAGATTTTACAAAGTATTGTATGTGATCTCTACTCTCTCTTATTCAACCTGTCGAATCTTTTCAACATTAATTAATTCACATCATTTTCAACACCTCATTCAACACTTTATTACAAGCATTCAACTATTGATATTTTTTGTGAATTTCTTAATACACCCCATAGGGTTGGGGCGCACCCCGTGAAAACCCCAAAATACTCTTTCCAAAATCGAAAGTTTATTTACGGTTAACACCCCATTTTGTTCAAACCAGGAAAAATGTGGTGGCACCCATGAATCAGTAAAAAATAGTACCGGAGATTAACTTCTGGTATGGTATCGAAAGTATAACTCCGGTACAGAAGCGGGTACATTGAATTACATGCCACCTGGATATTTTGTATGTTACCGGAAGTTTATTTTTGGTTCTGTCACAAATGTTAATTGTTATAAGCAGCAACCATGGTGATCACCACCATTCTTCACTTTCTCCTTCAACCCTCTCCAAAATCCTCTCCATTGTTAATTCGTTTCCCACTCTAAATCCATACTTTTTTGGCTCATTATATCAAAAAAAGCTCAACAAAGAAGAATTTCAGGTAAACATCATCCCTTTTATCCCTCATTCTCTGCATTAATCCTTAACTTGTTGCATAAAATAAGGTTACATACAAACCAGAAGTTTATTTCCAATTAATAGTTGAACATAACCGAAAGTTTATTTTCGATTTTGTCTCAATTTTGAAATTGTGCAGCAGTCTCCACTGTTTTATCTTGGTTTAGTGTATTTATGAATTTTATTATGTTACATAGGTATGGTGCACCCCGATAACATCCCTAAGCCCGATGACACTGAAGTTGTATCGTCGATCGTTGTTCCACCCCGCGTAATTAAGTCGGTCGATGTTCATGAACATTTTGACAATGTTCAAGAATTTGATGTCTGGGATGATATGTTGCAGTGGATTCGCTTAGAGGCAACGAGGTTAGGATTTGGTACCGTAATAGCAAGGTTCGATTTTGGCACTGATAGAAGAAATGCCTTTGTTATTTTGACTTGTGAAAGGAGCGGAAAATATGTGGCTCGCACTCAAAAATTGAAACGCGAGAAAACCTGCACAAGAAAATGTGAGTGTCTATTTCGGTTTCGTGGTTATCTCATAGCCAACAATAAGTGGAAGTTTAATGTGATTAGCGGAGAACACAATCATGATTTAACTCCAAAGTTGGCCGGTCATCCAATAGCATGTCGGCTACTTCCTGATGAGAAGACTTGTGTTTCCGACATGACTTTGAATTTGGTACCTCCCAAAAACATTCTTGCAACATTGAAGCACAAAAGACCAAAGAGCACCTCTTATATCAAACAAGTGTACAACAAGCGCTATCAAACGAAGTTGGCCATTTGGGAGGATCGAACCGAAATGTAACACCTTTTGAAAATTCTTGATGACAATAATTATGTTTGTAGGCACCGACGAGGTAATGATGGGGAAACTTTTAGGACATTCACTGGAGTCATCCCGATTCCATTAAATTGTTCAACATGTTTCCTACCGTGCTCGTAATGGATTCAACGTATAAAAACAACAAGTACAGGCTTCCGTTGTTGGAAATTGTTGGTGTTACATTGATTGAGAAGACATACTCAGTTGGTTTTGCATTTTTCGAATGCGAAAAAGAAGACCACTTTCAGTGGGCGTTAGAGGTGTGTCAGTCCATTTTGAAGGACCAAGAGGATATGCCAAAGGTAATAGTCATCGATCGTGATACGACTTTAATGAATGTTGTTGCAATCGTATTTCTAACTTCTTCCACATTACTTTGTAGGTACCATATTACAAAAAATGTGAGAAGTCGGGTTAAACCTACTGTGGGGTCGAAACAGGTAGCGGGTGAAGATGGGAAGTTGGTAAAGTCTAGTGTTATTATGGATAAAACCATGGTTGCATGGAATGCTATTGTTAATGCATCAACAAAAGAGATGTATGTTGATGCTGTTTTACAATTCCGAGCTGTTTGTGAGAAATATCTAAATCTGTTGAAATATGTGGAGAGCACAATACTTGATCAGATGAAGGAAAAATTTGTTTGTGCATGGACTGATCAGGTTATGCACCTTGGACATACAACATCTAACTGAGTTGAATCTGCACATGCTTGTCTCAAGAATTGGTTGGCAAATAGCAAGGGAAATTTGATTACGGGTTGGGAAGCTGTGAACCATATGATCATGAACCAGCATAATGAGATACAAACGACATTTGGTCGCAGTATCACGGTGTTGGAACACAGGTTCAAGGAGAATATGATATATTCTCAATTGGTCAATAACATATCTCGGGCGGCGCTTAACTATATTTTCCATGAGGTCACAAGAGCTTCAACTGTGTGTGATGACACCTCAGAGTGTTGGTGCACAATTGTGAAAACATATGGTATCCCATGTTCTTGTGTGATAGCCAAGAAGCTGTGTGGGAATGTCCCGATAGGTATGGACGAGGTCTCTAATCATTGGAAGAGACTTAGTTTTGAGGATGACGGTAAAATGAAAAGTGATAAATCAAATATCTCCATCCTTACCGAATGGGATGCAATACAAGCGAGATTTTTGAGAGCTGATGATGTCACTAAACTTCAAATCAAAGAAGAGTTGGAAAAAAAATTGTGTTCCCAGAGACAACGGATTTGAAACCATCATCCCAACCGGTAAAAACAAAAGGTGCACCGAAAAAGTTGAAACCTACACCAGCCGAAAATTCTACTACGAGAAATCATTCGTATTATGAACATATTGACAAGGTATTTCCCGACTCACCTACACCAAAATCTTAAAAATATGCTTTCAAAGGTGACCATATTAGCAAACCACCGCCTACACCACCTCCATCAAAAATACCATTCATCGATCACATGTCAGTTTTCATGCACAAATACGTTGAAAGGATCGTGAATGTGGCCGGTGACGGTAATTGTGGCTTTCGAGTTGTATCTTGTTTGATAGGTAGCCGTGAAAATTATTATACTACTGTGCGAGATACTCTGATCATAGAGTTGACGGAACACACAGAGTTGTACACACGTGTGTTCGGGAGTAAGGAAAAGGTTGAGGAAATACATCATGTTCTAGTACCTGTTAAGGTTGGATGTGCACCGGAGGAGAAATGGATGCGGTTCCCTGAAATGGGTCATCTTATAGCAAGTGCGTACGAGAGGGTGTGTATTAATCTTACCCGATACAGTTTTTCGGAGACTTATTTTCCTCTGCGCACTGCTCTTACACTAAATTCCATTGATCGTATCATTTGTGTTTGGTGGATTTCAAATCCACAGTATTTTGTTCAAGTCTACTTGAAATTGGGATGCCCGATACCGCCGACATCACTAGAGTGAGCGCTTCATTCATAGAAGCATCGGAGGCATGGCCGGAAAATTTCATAGAAAGGATGAAAGAATACAACAAGTTGAGGGAAATAGATATAGAAATAAATAGAGAAAAGTCAAAAGGGGTGGCACCGGTAGATTTATCCGGCGACACTTTTTTCGGCTCTTTCGAGTAGTATAGGTAGCATTGTAATGTTAACTTCATTTTAATAATGTATTATGATGTGGAAATATATTCATTTTTGTGATTTGACCATTTAGAAAAAATTTGAATGTATGAGATTTTATTTTAGAGTTCTTGTTTCTGTTCTGTTCTGTTCTGGTTTTTCAGTTCTAGGCCATTAACCAGAAGTTTACTTCTGATTTTGGTCTTAAGTAGAAAACTGGAATTTAACTTCTGGTATTTTCACTGACACAAAGATAGAATTTCTATGGTCCATGTTTACATCCTTCTACTATAAAAACACTCATCCTCTTATATTTTTCCATACAACAACACAAAATCAGAAATGGACATGAAATTGAACATCGAATGGGTTGCTGGAGTTGTCTATTTTCCCGACGATGAACCGTATCGTGAATTCAAGATCACGGTGTACACCCCAATTGAAGAGGTACATGAAACTTTGCATGAACTTGTTCCTTAGGGCGATGGATGAAAGGGAGAGAAGATCGAGTATCGCTCTCCATCAATCGAAAATGAAGGGAATCTACAGTTCATGAATCGTGAACTGTAGAACGACGACGATTTACGGGCTATGTGGTCGACTTATCGAAGTTTTCAGGAGAAAGTTCCACTCGATATAGATGCGACTTTATCAAGAACCATCAATGACATTATGAGGATGCTGCAACGTCCACCAGGATATTGATTCGTAATGTTCAATTTATGTTTAACTTTCGGTTTGTATTTCCTAAGTTTATGTATCTCTTTGTTAGAAAATGAAATGAATGTTACTGGATTTCTGTTATGAACGAAACCAGAAATATAGTTACGGTTATGGTCCAGAAGTTAATTTTCGATTTGTAGCAAAATATATCAGATGATGGTGCTCCCCTTAATATATTTCCGATTTTGAGAGACATTTTGAGAATTTCGCATGGATGACTAAGAAGGACATGAGATGGATTAAGAAATTCACTATTTTTTTCAAAACCCCTATTGTACATAGTCTTAGAGGGCCTAGTCAAATTGGAGTTGTTGCCCACACTCCTATAAATGAGAAGTTCAACATAACTCTAACCATCAACTAATAATGCTAAATCCCTAGAATTGTGATCATAACACAATATTGTCAAAACTTCCTTGCCATCTACTGTGCTCCCGATTAAACATAAGCTTTTTCATTCAAATACATTTTTGCCTTTGTTGGCACCACATCAATAATATGTTACCACACTCATATCTCTTATTGGATAGAAAGAAAAGTAAACAAAACTCAAAAGTGCAATATAATCTTTAATCAACCTTGTGCGCGCCAAACAAATAGTTTGAGACATGATGTCAAGTAAAATGTCTGACGTCTTGTTTAACATGTTGCTTTCCACGAGTCTTCATAAAGCCACTTTTGAATATTCATTAAAACAAATTTAATATTGTATTTACTTGATATAAATAAGAATTTCATACGCACAAGTAGAGGATTCATAATGAAGTCTCTTCCAAAACAGAAACTCACTATAAAGCATCTTTAATAGATATTGGATATCTTCTCATTAAGTGCAAATCTTGTAATTAAAAAATGCAATTAAATCTCTTCGTAAAATATTTATTTAATTACATCTTCAATTAATATCTTTGCGAATCAACATCATAAAAATCTTGGATTAAACAAAATTGAACCAAATCTTTCCTTCAAAGAATATCCAATTAAATATTTTCTTCAAAGCACATCTAATTAAATCAAATCTTATTTAATTAAATTAAATTCAAATATTTTAATTAAATCATATCAGTTAAAATCTTCTCCGTCCGTATTTATGATTTAATAAAATATTTTTCAAACATTAACAACCTTTTTCCACAACCAATATATTGATCGAACTAAAACAAAAATAAATATTTAACTAAATGTTAAAGCGATCATATAACACAGTCTGAGCAGCGTGCATGTTAGAATGTTACACAACATGTCAAGACATCTTGCTAAATATATTGCCTACAAAAATTAATCAATCAACTGTAATAATAAATTCTCCAATTTGGCTATTTTTCAGGTGATAAAGGCCAATTTGTAGTTATTCTAGTATTTGATTTTGTGGCAATTATCAGTTCTTTTTGTAGAAATTCTTTGAATAAACTCCTATTTTGATTGTAAATATGTTTATATTGTGTATAGTTGTGTTTTTGTGTAATTAGTATATTAGTTTATAGCTTTTCATTTATTTTGTAGATGTTTGAGCATTGATAGAGTAATGCGTAATAAAGGCCAAAGACAACTCCAAGATACACATTTAAAACAATAAAGGAATAAGGTAAAGAAAGAAAGCCAAAGAAATAAAGAATTTATGTTCTATCATTTTTTCCATGCGAAGCAAGGGCGAGGGAAGAGCGAGTTGAGCGTCGGGCGAGCGTGAAGCGAAGCAGGGGCGAGAAGAAATGAAAAAATTTCAATGTACTAACTTGGTCTCGCGGCGTGCTCGTCGAGCGAGGCTGAATAATTCTATGGGAGAAAGTATATATTTTTGTGCCAGATTGTTCACGTTGCGCATGATTTGTGAGTGTAAAGTGACCTTTCATCGGGCGACGCTTTTGAGCACCAAGCGAGCGTGTCTATTTCTAGTTTTGTATAACTAATTTTTAGACAGATTTTAATTTTATGTTTTGGGTAGTTTTTTATCCCAATTCATCACCAACCATTTTTCTGTAGAGAGAGGGTAGAAAACAGCAATCGAGCTTACATATGGATGATCCGAAGTCATAGTTCTCATCAATAATAGCTTAAAACATGTGAGATGTTTGATTCCTCTTCCTTCCTCTCTATATATTTCTCTATTTTTTGGGTTTTGCTTGTTTGCTTACTTTGAACATATGTATATGTATTGATCATAAAGTTGTATAAAATATACTTTACAAATCATTATCGATGTCTTCCTTGATATTTTTGCATTTATGTTTGGATTTGTTTTATAGACATATGCCTCACAAATTTTGATTAAGGATGGATATATATTAGTTTCTAGATTCTAGAGACAGATTTAGAGCTAGTATTCACTTTGGATATCGAAGCTTAATGCCTCTGTGTTGTTTGAGTTGCGTGCGACATCGTTGACAAGAGTAATTTTGTTGTTCTCTCAACTTTGTGTTAGACATAACCTTTGTTGTGGCACATCTCGTAGGTGTTTTAGAAATGAACACTAATGTGAGAGATACATGATAGCTTTGATGATTAGGGTAGGTTGTGTATAATCGATCGATAAGTTTAAGTTTGTGACGAGTAGTGTAAATTCAAGCTTGATATGTTTCTCCTCTTTGAAGAGTGTATTTTATTTTCTTGTTCATATCTTTTACCTTCAACCATTTTAACCCAAACTCAAAAACGCTAAAACTGTTGAATGACATTTTTTCCCTCCACTTATCCTTGTGAAGAATATAAATTTCCCAAAAAAATAATTCCTTTCTTTTGCTCTTATCACTGTATTGATGTTCGAACATTAGGCAAAACACAAATTAAACAATATCTCAAAGGTTTAAACAGTATCCTCAAAGACAATTATGCCTTTTTCTCCTCTATTTTCCTCAAAAGAGAATAAGTGTGTAGGACAATCATCAAATAATCAGTGGAGAAACAAGTAAAGTGAGCCAGAACATATAAACCTCACAGAATCCAACAAACCAACATCAGATCATGCCAATAGGCAAAATGTTACACATATTCTTATAGACAATATTCCATATTAGATCTCAAGAGAACATACACCACATATCACATAGGAACACGAAAATTAAAGTAGCAACAATAACAGGTTGAGATGAAGAAGCTTCACCACAGTTGTGAGACCACACATGCCTTTTATTTCTTTGTAAGACGGGACTATTCCTATCTTGAATCAAATCCTTTAGAATATGACTTCTCATAGGCCCTTAAGGTAAAGCAACATACATCATTTATCCATCAAAAACTATACCAGTTTCATCAATAGGAGGAAATATAATGGGTATCACAATGTCAGCAACATGTTTCTCGACAAACAACTTGTAACTCAAGGACAACCTACTTGGGACACCGTCAATATCATCATCTTAAGTAACAGTATATTTATTTTGAACACTAAAAATATATCATATTAAAGAGGGAACACCAATAGGTGGTTGTATGACATGATACTCATCATGCATAATAATATTTTCACAAACACCTTTTCTGGCAGTGTATATGACAATGATTTCTTATATATCCTTGGCTTCATAGATAAGTTCTTTGAGAATGTGACTATTCACCTGCCCAAACATAGGTGCCACATTAAGCATATCTTTATCACCATGTAAACTAGATTCACCAATAACATGAACATTGGGAAGACTAAGGTTAGGAACATGTTTCCCATGAAATAATTTAACTAAAATTCAGCAACCCAGGAGTAATACCATCACTCTTTACACCACAAATTAAAGATAGGAATCCAATATATAAGTTGTCTAAGGAGATAGGAAAATATGCTTATATGTGCATCCAGGTTGACGTGAGAAAGCCACTATTGGCTATGTTTGAAGTTAAGGGAAGACACTAAAACATAGAATATGAAGGAATGCATTGGCTTTGTCTTGCTTATGGGTGATATGGTCATAATACAGAGGGATGCACTGCAATATTTTCTGGCAACTTGCAGCAAGGAGTTGGTAAAGAGAAGGAAGGTACGACAGGAAAAAAGGTTGAGGGCAAAGCTAAGGGACCATGGATGGTGGTTCACAAACCTAGAAGACCAAATAAGAAAGATTATGTTAGCACTAGACAAAAGGAAGGTGTAATTTGGAAGGCGTGTGGGAAGAGTTTAATGTAAAAGCTCATGCAGGAATTTGAATTTGATGACCTTATTAGAGGTTTGAATATTGATGATTAAAAAGCAACGTAATTGAACAAATTGGTGGGCCGTGAAAAAGAAGCTTCAAAACAACTCACAACCTGGATGTTAATGTGGACACTTTTTCCTTGGTTGCAACTGAAGATGATGAAGAGGATATGGTGTTGGCGGAAAGCACACCAAATCAATGGCAAGGTAAGGAGAATATTATGCATCTTCCCTATGATTAGTGAGAAGCCAAGGATTTTTCTCTAGAATTGTAGAATAGTGTGTAATATTGCTTTTATGCAGATTTGTAGACAGTACAAAGGAATGGTTCACACTGGTATCTTTATTGTAGTGGAAACAAGGATGGACCCTGAGAAACTGAAACCAAAATTCCAGAGGTTAGGTTTTGATGGGTTTGATTTTGTTGAGAATGGAGGTTT
This sequence comes from Vicia sativa, assembly GCA_021764765.1. NCBI lineage: Eukaryota > Viridiplantae > Streptophyta > Magnoliopsida > Fabales > Fabaceae > Vicia > Vicia sativa. Next base: position 27,800,203 of record CM038795.1, on the reverse strand, counting down.
TGTTGGAGGAATTTCTTTAGCCTGGATAGAGACAAGTTTGAACTTGGAGTGATCCAAAAGAATTTACAATTCATACATACTTGAATTAAAACTAAATATGGTAAAAGTTGATTTATTTATTTTTACTGTAGCTTATGCCAGCCTCAAGGCAAAAATGAATGAAGGGCTGAATGATATTTGGGATAATAATGATAAAAAAGGTTGTGAGGTTATGTTGACCCGTAAGTGTAATCTTTTTTAGAAATTGTATCAAGGCTTGCCACCTCATGAACATTGGTGTTTATGGCCATAGGTTGCTTGAGCACGAGGGGAAGACCATTAATCATTACCAAGAGCTAGTAGAATTAATTAATTTGGGTTCTAAAGAAGACATGAAATAGGTCAAGATAAGATTGAAAGAATTGTTGAAATAGTATGTTGATGTGTTTGTCTAATCTTGCTAAGAAGTTGAGAATAACTCACCCTAATATGAATATTAAGATCAAGAAGGAAGTGCTTAAGTATATTGATGTTGGTTTCCTTGTTACATTCGTTTATTCTCAATGGATGACCAACATTGTGTCAGTACCAAAAAAAGATGGAAAAGTAAGAATGTGTCTTAATTATAAAGACTTGAACAAGACTAGTCCAGAAGATGATTATCCTTTACCAGACATTTATATGTTGGTAGACAAAACAACTAAGTTTAATGTATTCTCTTTATAGATGGATTTTCCATATACAAACAAATAAAGATGGCACTCGAGGACTTGGAAAAAACAACGTTCATCACCCCCTAGGAAACACTCTACTACAAAGTGACGCCCTTTGGCTTGAAGAATGTTGATGCGAATTACCAGAGGGTAATGAATAGCATATTCCATGGTATGATGCACGAGTAAATTAATTTATATGCGGATGATATGATTGCCAAGTATAGAACTGAAGACGATCATATTGAGTACTTGTTGAAAGTGTTTCAGCATTTGAGGAAGTATAGACTCCTTGAATCCGAATAAATGCACTTTTAGTGTTCATTCAGGAAACCTTTTGGATTTTATTGTTAGCCAGAGAGGTATTGAAGTAGGTCCTAATAAAGTCATAGCCATTCAGGACATGCATGTGTCTAAAATAGAAAAGAAAGTTAGACGTTTCCTCAGTCGTTTAAATTACATATCCATGTTTATCTCACACATGACTTCTACTTGTGATCCAATATTCAATCCAAGAATAAGTTGGAGAGAGACAGTCAAACAAGACTCTTCCAAATGAGGAATAAACTAAACTGGGGATTTATCCTATCCAGAGATGGACATGAAAGCTAAAGCAAAACCTTTCCACGAGGAACAAACTCGGTGGGGAATCAAAAGGAATATACACTTTCTCGCCTATAGTTGACACTCTTTTGGAGGGAGTAAAAGACATCATTGGGTAAGGTAAGTACACTACTTAGGGATAAAGCAACTAAAGTAAGTGGACTCAGAAACATCGAGAAATGTAAATGTGCATGAATGAATGAATGTCACGTATATGTTGACAAAAATAGACAAAATAGATCAATAAATTATAACACCGGGGATGTCAAAGCAACACCATGGTACAATCAAGAACTTATCCAATCTCAATAAGATGGAATTATTACTGGAGATAAAACAAAAGCCATTAGACAGAGAAGATTCCTGCTACAAGGCTCAAATCTCTTTGGGAGAGGAAGATGCTTCTCGGGAAGAAACTCAAAACTCAATCTTCTAATATCAATAATCCATTGAAAGGAAAATGACACAAACTCTGCATCTTCTTTCTTTTTCATAACCTTCTTGTTTTCTTAAACTTAAACCACTTTCATTAAAAACCTTGACTTTGTCAAGTTCATTTTCAAAACCTTTTATTTCTTAATCAAACCTTAATTCATTTAATCAAAATTAAACTCTTTTCTTCAAAAACTAAAAAACACAAAACTCATTCAAACTCCTTTGCCATTTGATTTTTATTTTAAAAAATTTCTTAAGATTATACATGAGTTATATCCATAGTTGAGATGTGATTATCCCATGACCATAAAATTGATTGATATGATGTTCAATCTTTTCAACTTGAAAGAGTTAGTGGCATACTTGTTGATTTTTATCCAAGTTAGAGCCATTCTTTCATTGTGATCCAAAGGTCTATCATTCTCACGTTTATGGATATTTGGTTGAGTGTTCTCCTTAAGATGAAAAAATGTATCTTCATTTAAAATTAACCAACAAAAAAATTTGTTCTTTTTTAGAAGAACTACATGGTTCTGATTTCCCCATTTCACATTGGTGCGACGTAGGCACAAAGCTCATTGAAGTTTTGATGAATCAAAGTAATAAAAACCCATTTCTTTTCGCATCTCCATAATCATTTTGCAAACAAAATCCTTTTAGCCAAATACACAGATTTTCAAAGAGGTTCTTGCGGAGTATCGTAGATGTTTAGGGTGATACTACTTTCTCTTTGCATAACCATCCCCCGTGCCTTTGATCTATTTATGGCTTTGCTTTTAGCATTGCTTCTTGTTTTGCATGTTTATTGTGGTTTTGTTCTATATTTTCCCTTTCCATTGAAAATAATAAATTTTGGTGGTGAACTCATGTTTTGCAAGTCAAGTTAATAAATAGCTTGATCTCTGATTTTTAACCGGGAAACCATGTAAGGAACTTTAGTGTGGAAAATGTTCATTATATGTGGGTCAAGAAAGAAACTAATTATAAAGGACTCAAGTTATATTGGGTACCAAACAAAACTTAACTTGTTTTATACGTTTGCTTGAAGACCACTACAAATCTATGGTATCTTGATAGTGGTTAATCTAAGCATTTGAAGGGAGATATAAACTAATTTTCATCCCTAGTACTAAATGTCAAGGGTTATGTCATATATAGGGACAACTATAAAGGAAAAATTCTTGGCATAGTCAAAGTTGTAGCACCACCTTTCACATCCATTCAAGATGTATTTTATGTTGTAAGACTAAAGCATAATCTTCTAAGTATAAGTCAACTTTGTGACCAAGGCTTAAAAATCAATTTTACCAAAGATGAATGCTTGATTAAAGATGATGTCACTCATGAGGTAAAACTCAAAGGTAAAAGAATTAATAGTTTCCTATGTTTCTATATTGAATGGTTAATTCATGTGTGTTTGATTTATCTTGTGATATTGAATCATTTCATTGGCCTTATATACCTGTAAATTATTTTCCTTCATCCATTTTCCCCTTCTTTGATAATATCAATGAGGGAGAAAAATGTGCTTTGCTTGTGCATTTCCTTCAGTATTTATGATTTAATAAAATCTTTGTAACGTTGCACTACGCAAATCGATTTGCACATAACATCAATTGATTTTCACCTGAACGAAATTGAAAAATAGTAGCATTTTAGACATTTTCTCATGCCTCTCTTCATGAAACCTTTTCATTTTAACTTGCATTTGTTCATGATATTTTTTCAGAACTTCACCGTGATTCATAAAGGTGTCATACTCATATAAATACCTAAATTTTCAAATTACAAATCACATATTCCAATCAAACACTTAGACTTTTAAAATTCACATTTCAAGTATTCAACTTTTATTCAAAAAAACATCTGCATACTTTCATATCCTTAAATCAGAAAATTCTTGAGCAATCTAACATTTTAGTATTTTTGAATTATTGTTATTAGAAGAGAATATCATTTACATTGATACATCACTTAAGATTATAAAAGGGATAATTACTCTACATTTTTATTCATCATTTATTGTGAAAAATTCCTAAGTATCAAGGATTGTTTGATATTAGGTGTGTTTCCTTGTTATACATTATTGTTGGAAACAAGAGAGTGGAAATGAAAGGATTGTTCTCTTTTTCTACTTGTTTGATTTGTATACCTTGTTGTACAGGATTGTTGGAAGCAAGAGAGTTGAATTGGAGATGATTGTTCTCATTTTGACTTAGTTGATCACAAGAGGATTGTTCTTGGTGATTTTGTTATATAGAAAGACTAGGAGAGTCTTGTCCATAAGATCTAACTATAATAAAATATATTATATGTGGTAAGGGGACTAGATGTACTCTTGAATTATAAGGGGAACTAGGATAATTTCTGGCATTCTTTCCTTTTCCGTATTTACCACTTTCATCACAAATCATAACCAGAAAAGAAATAAATACATCTCTAAAAATAAACAAAAAATTATTACACCTAATTAACCTCCTCTCTTAGGCACACATTGAACTTACAATTGGCATCAGACCAGGTTATAGGTAACCTGTTACTAAAGATCTAGAATGACTTCCGCAAATGCAAATCTAGATTTTAAAGACGGTGTCAGCAATAACAAGGCTTCATTGCTTTGTGGTGAATATTTCACTTTATAGAAAATATGCATAAAGGCACATCTAGAATTTCAAGGAAAAGAAGTTTGGAAAGCATTTGTAGATGGTCCTTTTGTTTCTACCAGTGTTGTTAATGGTGTTAGGACCCCCAAGCCCGAAAGTTCATGGAATGAAGCTCACGAGAAAAAGTCTTCTACGACAAAAAAGCAATAAATCTTCTTCAATGTGCACTTAGCATGGATGAATTATTTTGTATTTTAACATGGACAAAGGCAAAAGAAATATGGGATACATTGGTAGAAACTCATGAAGGAATCACTGAAGTTAAACAATCTAGATTGAACACCTTGATTCAAGAATACAAATTATTCAGAATGCAGTCCGGAGAATCAATCCTCGACTTGCAAAAAAAAATTGTGCATTTGACAAATCACTTGAAAGCACTTGGTAAGACTCTTACTACCAGATAATGGTAACCAAAATTGATCTTAAAGTCTAATAGTGATAAAGATGGTGATCTTATCAAGAAGTTTGAAAAGTTTCTAAGAAAATAAAGAAAAAAGAAGATCATTATAAGGGAAGCACAAACAAGGAAGGTTACATGCTTCAAATGTAGAGAAAAAATACATGTTAAAAGAGAATTCCCTACACTTGAAAAGAAGAATAAATACTTCAAAATAAAGAAGGAAAAAGGCCAAATAAAGCATATGTAGCATGAGATGACAATGAAATAAGGTCATCTTCACATGAAGAACATGTAAATCTTGCATTGGAAACATTCCAATGAGTAAGAAGAAGAGGTTAATAATGAAATATCTTATTATGACAATGATGCACTAGGTGCTATTGATTAATAACATAATGAATGTAAAGTTCTATATAAAACGGTGGCAAAATAAAAGAAACAAATTTTATCTCTTGAAAAAAAGATTGGCACCATGTAAAGGGATTTTGAAGTTGAAAAACAAACTTTTCTTGAAAAAGAATATAAGAATTTTACATGCAAAGATTGTGATTAAATTTCTTTTCAAATTGTACAATTAGAAAGAGTTCTTGAAAGATATGAAATAGGGCAAATTGATTTGGATGGTGTCCTTAGTCAACAAATATATTCCAATGATAAAAGTGGGCTTGGTTATTCTAATTTTAACAAACTAATTACTAGTAAAACTATAGTATTTGTTAAGGCAAGTGACTGATCCACACAAGAGAAAGTGAATAAAGAAAAAAAAGTTCATCATCATCCTAAGAAGAGATTTGTTAAGAAAATGTCTTTTGTTCCTAGGCATAGAAGTAATTTTATTCCTACATGTTTTTATTGTGGTATAATTGGTGACACACCTAATGCTTGCTATGTGCCATACCCTAATTTATACCCCTAAGATTTCATATAATGTTTTTGCATATTTGTGTTTCTACAAGATCACAAACTTATTTTTAGATTGTTGATATGCAAAAATTAACATATTTTTGCATCATAAACTAACAATCTAAACGTGTCTATCCCATAAAATTACGACATGGTATATGCCATGACCATCCCTAATCATATCGTCTCCAAGATTCATAAAGGTGTCATACTCATATAAATACCTAAATTTTCAATTTAAAGATCATCTCTTCCAATTGAACAATCTAAATCTAATTAAACAAGATTGAAACTGCAGAGCTATATTCTTTAGTGTATCACTAAAGGATTGGTTGGGATTAAATCTCACTTCCAGCACGGAGGAAGGAATATTGCAGTCCGAAACTCCTACAGAGCCATAGCTTGTTATACCGTTTGGTATTGGTGAAATCAGAGAGTGCACAACAGTGATTTTATTATGCCATACAATATGATAATCTTTATAAATGGCCAAGTTAAAATGTACAAGGATAGTGTTATGTTGCACAACAAAGTAAACAATCTTCAGAAGAAGGTTATTCAAGTGAATTGGATCCCTCCAACTAGAAATTAGGTAATTATGAATTCTGATGGCATTGTATTGCAGACAAACAAAGCAGGATATGGGGGGAGGGTGATCAGGAACAATGAAAGTCTTTGGGTGGAAGGCTATGTGAAACACCTTGGTAGTTGCTTTTTGTTAACAACGAAATTGTGGGGTGTATCCGAAGGCATCAAGCATGCAATTGATAGAGGTTATGCGAAATTGGAAATTCAAACGGATAACATTGAAGTTAAGAAATTACACAGTCGAAACTTGGGTATTGAGTAGCGGGGATTGAGCTTACTGTTTAATATTCAGAAATTGATGGGCAATTTGAAAGAGTACAAGGTGATGCACATTTATATAGAGACAAATGTGTGAGCGGATACACTACGCCAAAAATCAAAAAAGACAGCGCACTTTAGACGAAACTTTTGCCTGAAAGTGCTGCCTAAAGCTAAAGAAAAATAAACACAGAAAGTTTTGAAATAATTTCAGCAAAAGCGCTGCCTAAGGGTTAGCTTTAGACAACGCTGCCTAAGGCACACTTTAGACAACACTTTGTGAAAATGTTGCTAAAGGGTTCCCTTAGAAAGCGCTTTTAAAAAAGCGCTGCCTAAGGTTATTTAAGAAAGCACTGCTAGAGCCCCCCCCTTAGACAACGCTTTATGAAAGCACTTCTAGAGCCCCCCTTAGACAACGCTTCTTGTAAAAGTGCTGCCTAAGGCATTTAATTTATTAAAATATAAAACAAAACCCTATTGTTATGTCATTCTTTCTTTTCCTCTGCAAAACCCTTCCTCATACGATCTTCTTCCTCATCTTCGAACCACCTTCCTCATCCCCGTATAACTTTCATTCACTGAAACCTCATCACCTCCTTTCTTCCGTCCTAACCACCATCGCTTCCACAAACCGCAACATCACCTCCGCCTTCCTCTCTCAATCTGGTAGTTGTTAACTCTACTTTTCGTCTTTATGTTCTCTTTCAATCGATTCTATTTTCGTCATTTACGTGAATATATAAACTCTGTAATCAAATATTTGTGCTGATTTTTTTTGTAGGTTCACTCCGATCAAATTGGAGATGATGAAATTAAGGCTAAAAATATCGGTGAGTTACTTTTTGAATTGGAACTATGAGTAATGGTGTGACTGATTTATCTTAAAATTTTGTGTAGGTTTTGGATTAATTTGCATTTTTTTGTTTTTGTTTTCAGCATTGATTCCTGATAAAATGGGTTGAATTTAAGCTGCAAGACACTGCTAGGGTGAGTCAAAATACTCACTTATACATGTATATTTTATAGGACAAATCATGAATGTGGATGCATCTTTAGTGTCTTAGAATAATTTGTGTGAAGTGTAATAATTTGTGACTCTATTCATGTGATGATGCTTCCTTCACGTTTCCGGTCCAGAACCTACCATCGTTAACTTTCGGCCTTGAACCAATCTCAGCCTCCTTCCATTAAACCACTAACAACTTTCGTTAACCCTCCATAAATCCTCTGTAATACTCCTTTCATTATTTAGATTAAAATATAGTTATTTGACTTGTGGGTATGCCTTTGATGGTTTTGATTTGCTATTAGGATGTTTATTGTTCAAAAACATGGAAGTTTTTATGGAAATGTTAAATCTCAATGGATTGCAATTGAAGAAGAAGACATGGAACAGATTTTTCGGCATTCACAATTAGGCATCGGTGTTGTATATTCATACATCTGATACTCCGATCAATCTATTATTTAATTAGTTGAACAATTTATTTACACATTTCAATGAAATAGTCTAATGTTTATTATATTTTTATTTGAGGTTCTTGTATGACAAATTGATGCGCGTGAATCAATTGTTAAACAAATTCTATTTCGTGTCTTCCGCCTGTGTCAACACACCGACAATTGTTAAGAATCCAGATTCAGTAAGAGATCACTTAGTCGAGAGATCTATGGCCAGCAGTACATAAAGTTTGTATCTTTTACCGTATAATACTGGCATAGGGTTAGATTTTCATTCTAATCTTTGTATCTTTTGCGTAGAAAATTTTCATCTAAACTTTTGTTTTAATTTACAGACGTCACTAGTTGTTGGTTTCTATGAATCCTATAAAATAAGTGGTGTATTATCTAAATTCGGTAGATGGTGATTGGACAAATTATCCGGATATGAAGTTAATGATTGATACGTAAGTGAGATTGTTCTAAATATTCGTGTGTATTTGTAAATGTAATTATTTATGTGAAATTGTTCTAAATATATGTTTTTATTTTGTTAGAGCAATACAAGTATTCCGATCTCAAAGAGACGCTCGAGTATCACGGTCTAGATCAAGCAACATTACATGGATCAAAGTGGAGGTATATTAATTTTCACATTTTTTCTTATAATAGTGATGATACTTAATAAAACAAGACAACTATATATTCTTATTTGTTTTTCTATTTAGTGTGCTCGTCAACGTAAAGTTATAGATTGTGGATACTTCGTTCTGAGGTTTATGAGAGAAATCCTTCATTTGAATCGAATAGAGATTTCAATCACGATATGGATTTGTAACTTAGGATTTATTTTAATATTTATCGGATATTTCATATAATTTATTACTTTTAACTAAATCATGCATATTATGTTTTGTTATGTAGTACTTTAATGAATACAAGTGTGCTCATTACACGAATGATAAATTGGTAGAAATCAAGGAGGAATTGTGTGATTACTTTATTGAGAAAAGAATCATATAAGGTATTGGAAGTTGAAAAGTGTTATGAAAATTAGGTTTAATTGCATGGGAGCCAAGTTAGTTTAATTGACCATGTTTTTCTATTCATACCTTGCAGGACGAGGACTGTCCGCTCGTCGGAGTTTGACGAATCCACCTGTTATTGTTAGGGCTGATTTTGGTTCTGTTATATCAAATGATTTATGTGTATCGAATTATAATGGTGTATATATTTTGAATTATAATGGTGTATATATTTTGGATTATAATGATGTATATATTTTGGATTATAATGGTATATAATGCATATGTTTACATAAAGACTTGTTTGTTGAAATAAAAGCTCGTTGAAATATAAGGTTTGAATTACATGTTTATGAGATTATTTCCAAAAATATGCTTTCTAAAAAAAAAGAATAGGCAGCGCTTTTTGTAAGAGAAAATAAGTCTAATATTTCAAAAAAAATTGATGACATTAGACAGCGTTTATATTTGTTGCACCCCAATTTTTGCCCCTAAGATTCACTCATACTCCATACCATTGCATGAAATAAAGATCACAATTTGAATCTACCTCTCTCTCCTATCTTTGGCTTTGCCCTTAGAAGATCACCAAGCACCTTGTGTATGTGTTTATTTCTTGTGTGTGATGATTGATACTTGGCTAACAATGATATGTGTACATTTTGCTTGCTAAATGTTGTAGGTGAATGGTGCATAAGTTTCTTATTCAAGGAATCAATAGGTTCATGTGTTTATTTCCATGTCTTCTCTACTAAATTATCAAGATTTCAAAAGTATTATCTCTCATTGAAGACTCCTCTTCTCATAAACCATGGTCTCTTATCTTGAGTGCATGCTTCATATTTGAAAGAGATCATCAAATTCAAAGAATTCTCCATCCTATGGCCATCTATCCTAAAATTAGGGTTTTGGACTTCTGAGGATCATTTCTTGATATTTATATGAAGTTTGTGGATGATTACAAAGTCATTTGATTCTCGAGTGGACTTCTAATATGAATATGATTGGATCCAAGGCGTTTGATTGATAAAAAGATTATTTTAAAGGTCTATGATTGTCCACTCTCTAGATTGATGCATCATTCATCTTGTATGACTTCAAAGGATCATAACTTGGTCATCCCTTGTCTCCTTGAGCTAATTTTTCTTTCACAATGAACCTAAGTATGTCTAATACAACTTAGTTCAATTGCTGAGAAGATAAAATGCATGAAAGTTTGCTTATGGAGTCAAAAGATTACAAGTCCTTGATGAACTTCTCAATTGTTGGACAATCAACTTCAAAAGATTATATTTTGATCATCATTTATCATCTTGAGGTCATTATTTTTGCACAATAATCTTGAATATGTGAAATTTATCTCCATTTAAGTTTTGAAGATTGAAAGTGTTTGGAAGTTGCTTGAAGAAGTCAAAAGATTATAGGTCACTTCACAAATTTTCATCAAATTCATAGGATCGTAACTTTCTCAATTTTTGGAATTTTTGAGTGATTATTTTTACCAAATGTTCTTTGAGAGGTCTAATTCATATAATTTTTGAAAATCAAGAGCAAATTTTGAGTGGAAGGGCAAGTTTGAAGAAGAAACATCATAGGTCATTTTTAGAAAGTGGCATGCTTGACCAAGGTCTGGCCAGAAAAATCAATGATTTTGCAAGAATCCTAAAGGCTCAATATCTCAACTCAAGCATCCATTTGATTTGATTCTTTTTGAATTGTGTTATACTCTCTAAATACTTCATTTGGCTCAAGGAAAATCAAGAAACACATGAGGGAATTGGATTTGGTCTTAGTTTAAAGTTTGTGCATTTGTGCGTGTAACTTGTTTTTAAGTCAAGCTAAGCCTTGTTTTGGTGACTAATTGTGATTAAAAACTTCCCAGGATTAATTAGCACATTAAAACGCAATGAATGATTGAGTTTTGATGCACATGAAGTCACACTTTCTTCATGACCACGGGTGTGCACGATTTCGCTTCAAATTGCATCATTCACTTCTCCTATAAATAAGCAAGTCATTCCACTTATTTCCTCAAGATTTGATAGCCAAAAAACCATGCCAAACTCTCTCTCGAACCATATTTTCTACAACTTCGTTTTCACTCTCAAAGCCATTCCAGTTTGAAATTAATCATTCATTATTCTTCCTTGAACCTCAATGAAGCTAACAGAACAAGAATCGTGTCTTGAAGCTTCCTAAATCGTGCTATCCAAGTCCAGTTTCAAACCTCTGAAAGTGAACTTTGTTCTGGTAGGAATCTCCATCAAACCTTTCAAAATAAAACATCATTGCACTCTCCTCATCTCCCTGATCCTTGTGATATTCACCATTTGCATTTTCATCAATTATTGACTGAGAACTTCATCAAAATCCTATTCGTTATTATTTAAGTTTTTACCAAAATTCTCTTCACTCAATGTAAATAGATTTTTCGCGAGCATGTGGTTGAGATCGTCTTGAATAGACGAATCCAAGGTACCACCCATTGCTATTGATTTTACAGTTTGAGGAACTCTAATTTTGGGAGGCTGGAGGTTGAAGACGATGACATGGACGTCTTCAACCAATGAAAGCATGTCGTGTAATATTTTTGAATTGGATCCTGTGATAACGTTTTATCATACGCGCGTCTCTGGAGCCCTTGGATCTGATTACTTTTGTGAGTCAGACTTGATCCAATGCGTGACATTATTTCTGATTTTATTTTTTAAAACTTAATTTAATTTGTAATCCGGTGTGAAAACCAAGGAGGTCCATATCAAGCACAGCGCGCCATGTCCATTGGATGTGATTACTAACGCGTTTTGACTATGATCAGATGGTCCAAATTTTTTGGCTTTTATTTTTATTTTCTGATTTTATATTTTAAATGTTTTAAACTTCCAAAAATCATATAAAATTCATTTCTAGTCCAAAAATTCTGAAAAACTTCACAAAAATAGTTTGAAATATTATCTTTCTGAATTTTATTTTTTTCATAATTTTTTTCTTCAGATTTGATATTTTTTATGAATTTTCTCTTTTATTTGATGTTTTTAATTGTTTTAAAATATTTTTTGACATTTTAAAATTCTGGAAAACTTATGGAAGGATCCAATGGTCATTTGACAAATATTGGTGACCTCATTTTATTTTTATTTTTGAGTTTACTATTTTTTGCCATTTTTGGTTTATTTCCACCTTTCATTTTATCTTCTAAAAATATTTTCTGACTTTAAAAAATTCTCAAAAAATTTATCAACACTTGTTGACCTTTGTTTGACTTTGGGTAATTTTCTTGAAATTTTATTTTGATGAAAAAATACTATGTATTTTATCAATAAAATCCAACTAAATAACCTAATTTCAAAAATTATTTTTTTATCTTCTTATTTGATTTTATTTTCATTTTTATTTTCCTGACTTTTGAATTTATCTTGGAGTCACAAATTACCTCAACATCAATGGAATTTGGGTGTTCATAGGTCTCTTGACCAAATCCACCAAGAAAGTTGATTGATTTTGACGAAGTTAGACCAAATAAATTCATCTGATGCAAAATAAAAATTGAATATCATTTCTTCTTCTTCATGTTATTCTTCTTTTGTCCCTCGGAGAAAGTGATCAATTGGTGGCATGAACTTCAATGTTCTAACATAAGCCCCAAAAGATGACTTGAGCTTTGATGTTGGTTCAACACTTGTGGCGCTTGTCGTGTGGTCGCGTTGATTTCTAATCAAGCTTCTGAAAAGTTTCCACTAGCCTTGTCCATTTGAAATTCTCAATCGTCTTTGATCAAGTGATGTGATAATTTTAAAACCGGTGATATACTTGACAAAAAACAATTGAAACTTTTCGTGTGGTCGCGTTGATTCTATCAAGCTTCTGAAAAGTCTTCATGCGTAAGTTTCAAGATGGTCACCTTGCTAACGAATAACAATTAACAATTCGATGATATACTTGACAAGTTTCAAGATGATCATCTTGCTAACCTTTATTAATTGCTTTTATTTTCCGCTCTTTACTTTCCGCATTTACTTTTATGCTCTTTATTTTTATGCACTTTATTTTTAGCATTTTACATTTCATGTCATTTTTGCTTTGCTCACTTGAGCATTTTATTTTCTGTGTTATTTTTCCTTTGCTCACTTGAGCATTTTACTTTCTTGTTATCTTGAATTTGCTCACTTGAGCTTTATTTTTCTTTTTTTTCAAAATACCTAATAGGTCAACTTAAACATAAAAAACTCTTAATTGGACTTGGTTACTATCCTTGTACTTGGAGCTTGATCTTTGGACTTAAGATTAGGACCTCTACCCCAGCTTGGGGATTTCTGTGTCATTGGTGTTATTCTGTCTTGTCTTGTTATTATCTTTGCATGCAGGTTATTTCGTTATACTCAATTAAGAGTGGATTTCCTCAAAATACAACTGTTACTCTGCCAGTTTTTTTAGACAAGAGATTTCATCTGAGGCATTGACTTATTCGAAGCTTGGTTTTTTTGTATGGTTATTTGTTGTTTATGTGGTAATCCAAAGGATGGGATATGGTATTGGCTCTTGATGTCAAGTACTAGTCTTCTCACCTGGTTAGATCTTTCTTTACCTTTATCTTTTACTTTATGCACTTAGGTTAGCCTCTTCATCTCCTCCCCATTCTTTAATTTTAAAAATCTTTCCTCTTTTTTCAAAGGATTCTTGTTTTCAAAACTCGAACCGCTTTCATAAAAAAACTTGGACTTTGGTCCATGAATTTTCAAACTTCTTTTCTTAATAAACTTTCAATCCATTTAATAATACTTTGACCATTTTTTGTTAAGACTAAAAAACCCCTAACCTCATTCAAAATTTTTGAGCTCTTTGTAGCTTTTCTAAACTAAAATTTTCTTAAAATCTACCAACACACAAATTTGGTCTTTTTTAGCCGAACTACTTGGTTTTGATTTCAACATTGCACATTGTTGGTATGTAGGCCTGGAACTCATTGGAAGTTCTATCAAACCAAAAATTATAAAAAATACTTCTTTTCTCCCCCCACCATCCATTTTGTGCATATACCTTTTTAGCACACATATACAAATTTTTAAAAAGGTTCATGCGAAGTACCGTAGATGCTTTGGGTGCCTAACACCTTCCCTTTGCATAACTAACCCCCAGTCCTAGATCTCTGATCTTTTTTTAGGATTTTTATTCGCTCTTTTGTTACTTTTTTGAGTTAAGTCAATTCAATGGCTTATACTCGCAGTTTTTGTCGCTACAATATCAAAAAGTGTTGTCTAAAGGGAACAAAAGAAGGCGCTTTATAAAAGCGATGCCTAAAAAGGACTTTAGACAGCGCTTTATAATAAAACGCTGCTTAAAACAGAAAATAAGAGAATTTTTAAAAGACCTTATGTAGCGCTTTTAAGAAAATGTTGTCTAAGGGGTTTAAAAGACAATGCTTTTGATTAAAAAAACGCTGCCTTTTTTCCATAAGCGGTTCTTTTAGGCAGCGCTTTTTCCATAAGCATTGCCTAATGTCAACGTTAGGCAGCGCTTTTGACTAAAAAAAGCGCTTCCTAAAGTAGACTAAAGGCAACACTTATGGAAAAAAGCGTTGCCTAAAGGCAGCGTCAGGCAATGCTTTTACATTGATAAAAAGCGTTGCCTAAACTTATAGCAGCGCGCTGCCTAAAACCAAAAAATGCGCTCTCTATGTGCATGTACGGCGTAGTGATAGACTTTCTAAAATATGGATCGATAATGTCAATGCAATGGTGTTTGTCCTAATGAACTCCTCAAAGAGTATGTAAAAGATTCTAATAACACCTCTTTTATGAGAAGTGTAGTTGTGCAGTTTGTTTTTGAGCGTAAACCCTCATTCTTTATTTCTTACTTTACAATCATGATAAAACTGATTATATATTAAAAATATTTTAGTAAAACTTTTTTTTTATTTATATGTATTTTTTACTAATATAAAATAATCAACTAAATCAATTTTATATCTGTTGATTATCTTTTATGCGTAAAACACTCACTTAAATATTCAAAGGAGAAAATTGTATGTATTAGGTCATTTTGAATTA
Organism: Vicia sativa; assembly: GCA_021764765.1. Lineage (NCBI taxonomy): Eukaryota > Viridiplantae > Streptophyta > Magnoliopsida > Fabales > Fabaceae > Vicia > Vicia sativa. Next base: position 27,785,146 of record CM038795.1, on the reverse strand, counting down.
GAATGAGTGACAAATAACTAATGTAATTTTTATGGGATGTGTCTTCCTTTGTTGCCGGGAAGATTATGCTATATTCCGTTTGAAGAGTTCTAATGGTTCAAAATTCAAGGGAATGGAGGCCGCCATCCTTGGAGACAATATGGTTGGGATGGTCATGGCATAGGCCGTAGGCAACACTATGAGCCAACACCTAGTGGAGGTATATATATGGTGGTCCCACACATAACCCTTAAACCATTGAATTGCACTGTCCCTTTTGTCTAGAGGAACAAGAGAAGATCATATTGAATTGAACTTGACATTAATTTATTACACATTATGTGATGTCCCAACAATGCACCCTTCAATTTTATACTCTATCTTGATTGCCTCCATATGCTATTTATAGGAAAACAAACGAAGGAACATATTTGCATGTAGATATGAACCTAATCTTAGTATATTGTCGGTATTGAAATCCATCTAAAATACAATAATAAGTAATGAATAATTCAAAAAGTTAGTGTATTTATTTATCTAAAATCTAATAATCATATTTGACTTTTTGATTATATTATTTTTTGTTTAGAATTTACGGTATATTGAGTAATGTTTTTGCATATAATTCTTTAGTAATTATTGATAACACCACTTACCTTATTGAAATCTTAACTTTTAATTCCTTGATTCTATGTAATACCACCCACAGTTTACTTCTGAAAAACAAAAATCGTTTAAGGTAAACTTCATAGGGGTGTAGATGATAGTTATTAAAGTGCGAATGGAGAAAATAATAACTTCGTTGTTGGGGTATAATTGGGCCATGCTCAACCTTTTTAAGAGAGATTTTGTTCTGCCACCTCCATAAATGTATTTGGCACCCTCTTTAATTTTTGTAATGATGAAAATGTCCTTCTAATTATTTACTAATCCTGAATTATAGTTGATCAAAATAATTCATAGAAGCAGTAATTTTCGAAATAATTGATAATCGGGTAAAAATATGGAAAATGCTTATTGTTAAAAAAATATGAAAACAAAAAAAAAGAAAGACAGAAATAAATTCCAATCATCTATTACCACTACTATCTCTTGGTCTTTATTAAATAAATAAATAAATTTAAAATTCTACACTAAAATAATAACATGTGTGCATTTTTGCTTGATATCAATTTTACTGAAATTGTTTAAAACTTTGAAATTTTATTGCATTTTTTAAAAATTTGATATTTGATTTTATCTAATTTAAACAAAGATGTGTATTTATAAATAAAAATTAATTCGTTATTTTTTTCACCGAATTTTCTAAAAAAAATCGATAAGCTATATAATTCTCGGATATTCTAAAAATGTAGGGAATTTCATAGATTTTTTGAAATTTTTCAATATACAATATCTTTATCCTAGTGGAAAAAATTTAGTAGTTCAATTTAGCATGTTGTCCTTATGTGCTCCTAAAGTTGATGGTTCCTACACATATTTTACCCCGGTCTTCATCGTTGTCACTGTATAGTGTATATGTTACTTGCATATTTCGTTTTTATCTTATATAAAATTTAATAAGCTTTGGGTATCTTTGGCAGAAATCATTCATCCATTATATTTTAAATGATAAATATTTTTCTTCTTGACTGACGTGTTAGCATAAGCACATTCGTTTGGAAAATAATATGATATAGTGTTGTTATTTTTGTTCCAATATTTTTTTTTTATTAGAAATAATTCTTGAATGTTACAATACTTTTGATTTTAGTCCTTAAAATTAAATTCTGCAGAAAAATTTGAAATTCAACATTTAGTATAAAAGAAAAAGATTTAAGAAAATTCATGAAAGATTCATGACGAAATGAAACCAAATTCATAGAAGTTTAAGGAAGTATAAAATCAAATGAAATTCAATATTTAAGGACTTTATCCAAGAAAAAAAATATTCATGACAAAAATCAAAAACACGCTAATTTATAGGAACCAAAATATTATTTAAGCCTTATTTATTTATTTATTTATTCTGATACCGTAAATGAACTCAAAGGTAAGAAAGATAAATTAATTATGGATTGTGAAAAAAGAGGAAACTATAAGAACAAAAACTCCTCTCAAGGCACTTTTAGTATAAAAGTAAATGTACATTTATGTTGAGATCTGTGTCAAGTGATAAGTGATAACGGTTGGAAGGTGGCAGCTAGGAGTGGTATTCACAATCATGAACTAGATAATTATTTAGATGGTTGTGATATATTAGATCATTTAAAATATAATGAAAGACACTTTGTAACTAAAATGACAAAATACAATATGGCTCTCAGATACATAGTTGATGCTTTGAAAGATAGAGAACTAGAAAATCTAATGAGCGTTACACATGTTTATTAATCAATATCTACATATAAGACGAACAAGAGAGGTGCATTGACTAAAATGCAACATTTGGTGGATTTAATTCATGATAATAAATACATGTATTGGATCAAGAACAGGGACAAATCAAATGTTATTGCTGATATCTTTTGGTCACATCATAATTTATTGAAGTTGTTGAACATGTTTCATTTGGTGCTGATTTTTTTATTATACATACAAAACAAAGAGCATTGTCTTCTTAAAAAAATGTAAAGTTTCTTTTATCTAATGTTAGTTTTACCAAATGCTTACCAAAAATTAAAGAAATTTTATTACAGACTAAACTCAAACCCAAATAAGAAATTTGATTACACAATCTTCAAATCAATTTTTTTAACGAGTTTAGCTTTTAATTTAGATTTAGATATTAATCTGATTTTAGTACGTTGTCTGTATTAAATTTCATCTAAAATAAAATAAAAGTAGAAAATAATTCAAAAAATTAGTGTCTTTATCTAAAATTTAATGAATATACTTGATTTTTTGATTTTTTGTAAGGATTCATTATAAATTGAGTAATTTTTTTACACATTTATTTAGTGATTTATTTATAACACCACTTACCTTATTGAAATCTTAACTCCTAATCCTTTGATTATAAGTATACCATCCACATTTTATTTTTGAAAAAAAATCGTATAAGGTAAACATCACAGGGGTGTAGATGATAATTCTAGAAGTGTGCATAGTACCTTACATGGAAAGAGAGAAAAAGAAAAAAAAACTAAAAAGAACTTCATTTTGTTTGCTGGTATTGCAAGGGGCACACCATGGAAATTTTGGATGTTGGTTGTGGGGCAGAAGTTTTGGCAGTTTCCTATTCGAAACGGTTGTCATTGCAATGTCTTTAGCTCCGAAAGACGAACAAGTAGCACACATTTAATTTGCAGAGGTACCAATTGGAATATCACTCACTTCAATACTCCAAAGTATCAATATTTTATGGTAATACTAATGCTATTAATTTATAAATAAAAAATTTATTCAACACTCAAGATCTAAACACATTCAAATAAAATATCATTCTATAAGAGACCATGTTTAAAAGGGGGACATAAAACTTATTTTTATAGACACTAATAATAATCCATTTAACTTTGGAATACATTTAACTTTATAAAAAATAAATTATCCATTACTAAAATGTCTTGTTAGTTTATCAATCTCATAAGGTCATGAAATTATCTTGGGTTTACATTAAATTATGAGGTCAACAAAAGCATTGCATTATGGTCACAAGCAAACTGGTACCCTTCATTCTTTCTATTTCATTCATTCTTCTTTCTTCTTCTTGTCACGTTTTTGGCCATACTCACATGCTAAATATACTCATCATTAAAATATATTCTTTTAGCCAACATTCCTTCATCTTCATCTAGCGAAGATCTTACCAAAGAACTTGTCTCATCAAATCTTGAACCCTTGAGTCATATCATACACAACTTCTTTGTTCATACCATTCTTCCAAGAGCTTGAAGTCTTGAGAAGGTCAATGAAAAAGAAATGTTGCTCATGTATCATGTCACCAGGAGGATCCCATTAAACCTTGGGTATGTAGTCTTGGACTACATCAAGTATGTGTTTACTAGAGGAAGAGGTGCACCATAAGGTATGCTTCTTACTATAGTTTTTAACCATTTTCAAATTCTTATTACTGAGATACCAGATAATGTTAAGCACATGGTGAATGCAAATGCCTGGTCAAAGCTTTTGCTCCATCTAAATATTTGAAAATTGGTCTAACTTCATCTGCTTCAATTCCATCCACTGATGCAATCTGAATATCAACTCCTCTACCTATATCAGTTGAATCACCAAAACTTCCTACAACTCCACCACCTGAAAATCAAAATATGGAAAATCCTCCTACGACTGGAACAAATCCACTCTGTGCTATGAGTCCAATGGCTGAGGATATCTTATCTCATGAGGCTATAGAATTTCCAAAGATCATTGTTGCATCGTCCAGTCTTGAGAATGTCTTTGTTGAGTTAACAACCTCTGAGGATTTCAACCCAACTACTGAGGATATACACCAAACATTTGAGAATATGTATCTGGCCACTGAGCATATGCATCAAAATGATGAGGATATCCATTCAGCTGCCAAAGCTTTACTACAGAAAACTAGAAACTCCTCTCCAGCATCTGACTTCAATCCTCTCCAAGTTATCCTCTCACCCAATATTATTTCATCTCCACCCATTATTCAATTAACTTCAATGATCTCAATGCTAGAAGTTGAACTTATCCCAACCTAAAAATTTGCAAATCTAACACTCACACTTACATCATCAACTGTCATTGCTCCTTCCACTGTCACCATTATCTCTCGTCACAAAAAACCACTCTACATGTCTCTACACCTCCTCCCCAATTTGCTGCACCAGAAACATACTCTGAAGATTTCAATCATCAAATTGCTACACTTCTCCTTCATCATAAGAATTGGTCTGCGGAACAACACTATGGCATTACCTAATGCTGACCCTGATCCTCTAATTACCATCTCTGATCAGGCATGTTTACGTGTTGAATCCCCAATTTTCTCCTCCCCAAAAAATGGAGATACTGGTTTTGATATAAATACTCTACTCCTGCCTCCAAAGTATGACTCTTTTTCACCATGCATCTCCACAAATGATTCCAACACAAACCTTCTTGATCTTTCAAGAATCACCTCCTTAACCTTAGCATTCTTCTGTGACATCTCAAGCATGAACACTCGTCCTCTGTGAAGATAATCCTAATTCAAGTTCTGAACGAGATAAGGAAGATAGTACCTCTCTGTCGTCATCAGAATCTGACTCTTCATCAAGAAGCAGTTTGTCCTCTGATAAGGATTCGTTGATGGTGGTCTTTGCCATGAGTGCTACGTTGGCATATTCTTCATCAGAATCCTCTTCTTCTGAATCTGAATCATCCCACGTTGCCATAAGATCCTTCTTAGCTTTGAAAAACTTCTTAGGCTTTTTTTCTTTTCTGAGCTTTGGATACTCATTCTTGTAATGTCCAAGCTCTTTGCATTCGTAGCAGGTGACTTCCTTTCCAAAATATTTCCTTTGGTCCAATGTAGACTCATGTCTACCTTCAAATCTTCTTGACACTCTGAACTTGCTTTGTCTGTGTTTCCACAACTGGTTTATCTTTTTAGAAATGAGAGACAATTAATCTTCATCTGTGTTTTCTTTAGATTCTTCTGATTTTTCATCTGATTGATAAGCCTTTTGTCAATTCACACTTAGACTTAAGAGCAATAGATTTACCTCTCCTATGAGGTTCATCTTCTCGAAGCTCTATCTCATGACTTCTCAAAGAACTTATAAGTTCCTCAATTCAAAGCAGTTACCATAGGTCTCCATTAACAATTAGACTTCTGATAATCTTTTTGACGTGATTAGCAATATAGTAACCTTTTTCCAGAACTCCGAGTCCTGCAACAAGCATCTGGAATCTTGAAAACATAGTTTCCACAGATTCATCTTCTTCCATTTTGAAGGCTTCGTACTTCTGGATTAGGGTCAGAGTCTTTGTCTCCTTGACTTGAGCATTGCCTTCGTGAGTCATATGAAGAAAATCAAAGATAGACTTTACAGTCTCTCTATCTGTGATCTTTTCATACTCTGTATATGAAATAGAATTGAGAAGAATGATTCTTGCTCTATGCTGATTTTTTGTACGTCTTCTTCTGAGCATCTGTTAGAGCGGTTCTGGCAAGTTTCTTGCCTTCTGAATCTACTGGGTAATTGTAGCCATCAACTACCAGATCCCATAAATTCAAGTCGAATCCCAGAAAGTAACTTTCTATTATATCTTTCCAATAGTCAAATTTCTCACCATCAAAGATATGAGGTTTTGCACTATATGAGTCTCTTTCCTTGTTATCAGAAGTGATAGCAGAAGTGACAGTAGGAGAAGGTGTAGACATTATTTTCACATACACACTGAATTAGTACTGAACATTGTTAGGTGTTTGATAAAAATTCAAACTTTTTATCACCTCAGAACCGGAGCTCTGATACCAATTTTGAAGGTGTGAAAAACACAAGAAATGGGGGGTTTGAATTGGATTTTAAGCCTTAAAAACTTTCCGATGAAAACAATCCCCTTTGAAAAACTACTTCATTTTTGATAATAAGGAAGAGAAAGTAGGAAAGTAGGAAAGAAGAAAAGAACATGCGATGTTTATACAAGTTCACTTGATAACCTCAAGCTACTTTAATCCACCATTCCTGATGATTTTGCCTCTCTCAAGAGAGGTCTTAATCCAATAATCAAACTGATTATTACACTTGCACACACCAACTGCATATGATTAACTATCAATCTTTAAGACACGATAGTCCTAGACTTCTCAAAAATACTGACCTAATTGGTCTCTTAAGAAAATCAAACAACGGTTTGAATATAAGTTTTGTTTACAATGATGGTGCTTCTATACAAGCAAATATGCATTACAAGAAATTTGTCATTTAACAACGGCAAAAATTCGTTGGTAAAAGTGCAAAAACTGTTGGTAAAGGTCATAAAACCTATACCAACGGACGTTTGCTTCCGTCAACTATAATTTCCTATACCAACGGCAAATTGTTGTCCCAATATCTTATACCGACGACAATTTTCAACCGTTGGACAAACTTTTGGAGCTATAGCAACGGCTAAATACATTATTTAATAACTTCATTCATCTCGTATTTCCGTTGGTATAGACCGAAATTAACCATTGATATATATCTCTATTTTTTCTTATTTACAAATATTTCTTTTCTATAATTAATACTTTTTAATAATATAATTAATACTTTTTATGTCATTTATCACAATAAAGGAATTTTTATATTAATATTTTTTGTTAAACAAATATAATTGTAGAACAAAATCAAAAGAATCATTAATTATCTTTAAAAATTATCACTAATATCCGAAACTACAAAATAGTTTACAATATTAAAATAAAAATATAATATTGTATTTAAAGAACATGTGCAAAATCACAAAAAGATGGATCTCATCCATTTGATTTTCACTTTTACTCCATCAGAACAAAATTAGCTTCTAATCTTCCATTCATGCTCAATTGTACCACCATCTTGACGGAAGATTCTACTATTGAGATTTTTCATAAAAATCAAGTGCAAACATACTACAGAAGGAAAATAATAAAGGATAAGTTTATTACATTCGACTACAATTCAAAATACCAAGCATGAATATTACCTTTGATTTTTGCAGTTTATTAGCGAATGTAAGGTACTGCTACAACGTATTATCTTTTGAGTTTCCAAGAGCAGGCTTGCATTGCAGTGCAGCCAATGATCACATAATCACAAGAAAAACTAAAACAAATGACAGAGTAATAACAATATCACTGCAGGGAAGCCAATGGTCACATAATCACATAATCATAAATTATAAATAACAGAGTAAAAAAAGTTGCAACTGACCAAGAAATTTTAGAACATTGTTTAAGGAGGGAAATCATCATTCTTCCTCAACTTCATCTTCAGAATTCATTCACAACATCTAATGAAAAACAATATCATAATCAATAAGTGTGAGAAAAAATATCTAATAAAAAGTCTAAGAAACTGGGTAATAAAAAGGATCGATTCAGGGACATATGAACACTACTCAAAAGAAAGGCAAAAAAAATTAATAGTTACCTACCTCAACAATGTTATCAACAAGGTAGGGTAGTTGTTTATTGACCATAATTTCATCCCAATTCTCTTTAATCCTCTATTGTAAGATTCTGATTTCAGATTTGTTCTCTGCAACTCTTCCTACACAGGCACAATAGAAACAATTCAACAAAAATCGGACAATGCAATACAAGTATTGAAAAGAGTGAAGATAAAGGGAGTTTTGAGGATCGTTGTCGAGAAGATCAGAAGCTCTAACGATGGTTGGGATTTTGGTAGGGAGATTTTGCACGCCAATTTTTGCCCCTAAGATTCTCTATCATCTCATACCATTGCATTGCACAAAAATCACAAACAAAGGCTCTCTCTCTCTTATCTCTGAGTTTTCTCTTGAGGGGGTCGCCAAGCACCTTTTTCATGTATATTTTTCTGCATATGATGATTGATACTTGGATAACCATAAGATATGTATGACATTTGATCTTCAGATGTTGTGTGGTAGGTGGATGATGCAAAAGTTCTTCTTCAAGAAGTCTATAAGTTCATGTGTTTATCTCCATGCCTTCTATCCTAACTTTCAAGAAGTTACCAAGCTCTATCTCATCATTGACAAGGTCTATTGAAGCTCATCATGTTCTATCTTGCAAGGATAATTCAAAGATGCTAAGTTAATTCAAGTGTTTGACCTAATTTGAAGCTTTGGATTACAAGAACTTGTCTCATCAATTCTCAATGTTTTGAAGTGGTTATTCTCACTATGGTTTCTTTTTAGCATCTACAACAATCTATCCTCATGATAATATGTTCCATGTGTAAGAAAGATCATCAAAGTTGAAGAATTCTCCATGCCATGGCCAATGCTCTTGGAATTAGGGTTTTGGACTTCTGAGGACCATATCTTGGTGGTTGTGTGAGATTTTAAATGATTCCAAAGTCATTGGTCTCTTAAAAGGATCTCTAGCATGTATAATCTTTGGTTCAAAGATGTTATTTGATGAAAAGATATTTTGAGGATCAAGGATTACAAACTCTCTAGATTGATACTCTGTCTCTCTTGTGTGACTTTAAAATATCATAACTTGGTCATCCGTTGTCTCCTTGAGCTCATTCTTTCTTCACAATGAACCTAAGGATGTCTACTACAACTTATTTCAATTGTCAAGAATATAAAATGCTTGGAAAATTGCTTGGGAAGTCAAAAGATTATAAGTCCTCGATGAATTTCTCAATTTGTGATCATCAACTTCAAGGGATCATAACTTGATCATCATTTATCACATTGAGGTCATTCGTTTTCCAAAAAAATCTTAAAGATGTGAATTTTATCTCCATTTGTGTTTAAAGGCTTGACGAAGTTTGTAGATTGCTTGAAGAAATCAAAAGATTATAGTTCATTCCATGATTTTTCATCAACTTCACAAGGCCATAACTTTCTCAATATTTGGAGTTTTTGAGTGGTTCTATTTGAAAAATGACATTCAAGAGATCTATTTCATACCTTCTTCTTAGGTCAAAGGCAAATTTTGAGTGGAAAACCATTTTTGAAGGCAAAATATTATAGGTCATTTTTAAAAGGCATGAATTGCTTTACTAAGGTCTGGCTCGATTTTCAGTGTTTTTCCTCAAATCCTAATGGTTGCATCTTCTAGGTCAAGCATCCATTGAGGTTGATTCTTTTTGCATTGTCTTCTACTTTTGGAGGACTTCATTCGGGTCAAGAAAAATTTGAAAACGCACGAGAAAATTGGATTTGTCCTGGGTGTGAACATCGTGCCAAAATCTGTTTTTAACCTCATTACCAGTTTTGCAATTTCTTTGTAATTCGTTTTAAGAGCCAAATTAAGCCTTTTTCGTGACTAATCATGTTTAGAAACATCCCAGGAGTAATTAGCACATCAAACGCAAGGAATTATTGAGTTTTGAGTACATGAAGTCACACTTTCTTCATAAACACGGGTGTGCACGATTTCCACTCAAATGTCACAAGAACTTGTCTCATCTATTCTCAATGTATTGAAGTGGTTTTTCTCACTATGGTTTTTTTTTGCATCTACAACAATCTCTCCTCATGAGAATATGTTCCATGTGTAAGGAAGATCATCAAAGTTGAAGAATTCTCCATGCCATGGCCAGTGCTCTGGGAATTTGGGTTTTTGTCTTCTGAGGAACATACCTTGGCGGTTGTGTCAGATTTGTGAATGATTCCAAAGTCATTGGTCTCTTAAAAGGATCTCTAGCATGTAAATTCTTTGGTTCAAATATGTTATTTGATGAAAAGATATTTTGAGGATCAAGGATGACAAACTCTCTAGATTGATACTTCATCTCTCTTGTGTGACTTCAAAAGATCATAACTTAGTCATCCCTTATCTCCTTGAGCTTATTCTTTCTTCACAATAAACATAAGGATGTCTACTACAACTTAGTTTAATTGGCAAGAATATAAAATGCTAGGAAAATTGCTAGGGAAGTCATGAGTTATAAGTCCTCGATGAATTTCTCAATTTGTGATCATCAACTTCAAGGGATCATAAATTTATCATCATTTATCACATCGAGGTCATTATTTTTCCACAAAAATATTAAAGATGTGAATTTTATCTCCATTTGTTTTTGTAGGCTTGACGAAGTTTGTAGTTTGCTTAAAGAGATCAAAAGATTATAGGTCATTCCATGATTTTTCATCAACTTCACAAGGCCATAAATTTCTCAATATTTGGAGTTTTTGAGTGGTTCTATTTGCAAAATGACATTTAAGAGATCTACTTCATACCTTCTTCTTAGGTCAAGGGCAAATTTTGAGTGGAAAACTATTTTTGAAGGCAAAACATTATAGGTCATTTTTAAAAGGCATGACATGCTTGGCCAAGGTTTGACTTGATTTTAAGTGTTTTTCCTCAAATCCTAATGGTTGTATATTCTAGTTCAAGAATCCATTGAGTTTGATTATATTTTAATTGTCTTCAACTCTTGGAGGACTTCATTTGGCTCAAGAAAAATTTGAAAACGCACGAGAGAATTCGATTTGGCCTGGGTGTGACAATCGTGCCAAAATCTATTTTTAAGCTCACTACCAGTTTTGCAATTTCTTTGTAATTCATTTTAAGAGCCAAATTAAGCCTTTTTTCGTGACTAATCATGTTTAGAAGCTTCCCATGATTAATTAGCACGTCAATTGACGGGAATTGTTGAGTTTTTAGTACATGAAGTCACACTTTCTTCATGAACACGGTTGTGCACGACTTCCACTCAAATGTCACAAGAACTTGTCTCATAAATTATCAATGTGTTGAAGTGGTTGTTCTCACTATGGTTTCCTTTTAGCATCTACAATAATCTCTCCTCATGAGATTATGTTCCATGTGTAAGGAAGATCATCAAAGTTAAAGAATTCTCCATGCCATGGTCAACGCTCTTGGAATTAGGGTTTTGGACTTCTGAGGACCATATATTGGTGGTTGTGTGATATTTGTGAATGATTCCAAAGTCATTGATATCTTAAAAGGATCTCTCTAGCACGTAAATTATTTGGTTCAAAGATGTTATTTGATGAAAAGATATTTTGAGGATCAAGGATTACACACTCTCTAGATTGATACTTCGTCTCTCTTGTGTGATTTCAAAAGATCATAACTTGGTCATCCCTTATCTCCTTGAGCCCATTCTTTCTTCACAATGAACCTAAGGATGTCTACTACAACTTATTTCAATTGTCAAGAATATAAAATGCTTGGAAAATTGCTTGGTAAGTCAAAAGATTATAAGTCCTCGATGAATTTTTCAATTTGTGATCATTAACTTCAAGGGTTCATAACTTGAAAATCATTTATCACATTGAGGTCATTATTTTTCCACAAAAATCTTAAAGATGTGAATATTATCTCCATTTGTTTTTTCAGGCTTGACAAAGTTTGTAGTTTGCTTGAAGAGATCAAAAGATTATAGGTCATTCCATGATTTTCCTTCAACTTCACAAGGACATAACTTTCTCAATTTTTGGTGATTTTGAGTGGTTCTATTTGAAAAATGACATTCAAGAGATCTACTTCATACCTTATTCTTAGATCAAGGACAAATTTTGAGTGGAAAATCCATCTTTGAAGGCAAAACATTATAGGTCATTTTTAAAAGGCGTGACATGCTTGATTAAGGTCTGGCTCGATTTTCACTGTTTTTCCTCAAATCCTAATGGTTGTATCTTCTAGGTCAAGCATCCATTGAGGTTGATTCTTTTTTCACTGTCTTTTACTCTTGGAGGACTTCATTTGGATCAAGAAAAATTTGAAAACGCACGAGAGAATTCGATTTGGCCTGGGTGTGAACTTCGTGCCAAAATCTGTTTTTAAGCTCACTACCAGTTTTGCAATTTCTTTGTAATTCATTTTAAGAGCCAAATTAAGCATTTTTTTCGTGACTAATCATGTTTAGAAGCTTCCCAGGATTAATTAGCACGTCAAACGCAAGGAATTGTTGAGTTTTGAGTACATGAAGTCACACTTTCTTCATGAACATGGGTGTGCACGACTTTTGTGACACCCCAAATTAATTCAAGTATTAAATAATTAGGAATTTAATTATTAATTTAATTAAAGGCTTAATTAATAATATTTTTGGATTAAATGTATTAATTAATTAATTAATTAAAAAGGAAGGTTGGGGGTGTAAGGTTTAATTGGAGGTGTGTGGAGTAAAATGCTCTACTAAATAATTACTAATCTATTTCCATTATTTGGCAAATAATAAAAGGAATATAAAAAGGAAAAGAAGGAAAAGAGGGTTATTTAAAAAAGTCATTATACGTGAAATTGGAGAAGAGAAGAGAAAACAGGAAAAGCCAAACGCCGGGAAATTCGAAGAATCATCGCGAGGTAATGGGTGATTTCATTCAGTTATGATGCCTTATGGGTTTTGGGATACAATTGAATAGTCAAGTATGTTAGGAAACTTGAATTGGAGAATCTAGGTTTATAGGATTATCCCTAAATGTGTCGGATTATATGAATTGGAACCATTAGTAATGATATGGAATTATTGGAGACGATGGAATTATGATATGTGTTGTGTAATTGGTTGGATTTTGGTGTTTTGATGCATTAATTCGTATGGGGATGAAAAGGAATGAATCGGGATACATGGTGCTGTCAAAAGCTGGGATTTTTGGTACTACAGGTCGTAGGAACCGGTTCCCATGTGGGAGGAACCGGATTCCTGGTACAAAATAACAGAGGGAAGAAATCTGGGCTTCTGGGAACCGGTTACTCCTGGGGAGGAACCGGGTTCCCAGTTCAAAATTTGCAAAATAAACTATTTTTCTTCGTGGGAACCGGTTCCCAGTATGGGTGATCCGGTTCCCCACAAAATTCAGGCGTGTTTTGAAAAATGTGGAACCGGGTTCTCGAGGAGGAACCTTACCCTGTGAACTTCAAAATACTTAAAACTATAAAAATTCATATTTTCCAAACCGTAACTCCGATTCGAGTGCCGTTTTCGGCAGTATTTCTTAAATTTAAAATATTATCTTATAAAACGAGAAAAATATTATTTTATGAAAATTATTTTAAAAAGAGTCGAACCCCCGATTTTTGAAAACCTTGGTAGTTTAGGGACGATGGAGAATGGGTTGTGAATTGTTCTGATTTAGTGAATGAGGACAAATACTTATATGTTGTGCCTACTATCTATTATGATTGAGTTGTTATCATGTGATATATTGGTATTGGCATTTATGTGGAATTATGTTGTGATCATATTCCGTTGATTTGATGTTGCATGCTTTTATGGTGCATGCACAAGTATTCTGGTTATGGTTCATTCCCATTGTGTGGACTTGAACTTGCAGGGCCAATAGACTTACCTAATATGCAGAGGTAGTGAGGCTAGATTCTTGACCCAGTGGTTATGGGCGAATCATTGATTATTTTGTTTCAAGTGTAGCAGGTGTGGACTTGGTTCACGTTTGGTACCACATGCATAGAGTCTGCATTGCATATGAGATTGTAACATGTAGGATGGTTTCAGTGTTGCAATTTCCATTGACTGTTATATTTGCATAATGAATTGTGTGCAATGCAATTGTGAACCGAACTAGGATTATGTTAATGATAGTGGACTTTGAATGTTATAATGCATTCTATATTAGATAGAGATCTCACCCTTACTTTAATGATTTGATTTGAAGTGATTAGTGCTTTGGAATTGCATTCTTTGTGTTACTTAGTTAATCGGTGTGGTTTGTAACACTGGGAAATTCTATATTGGATGGTTTTGGTTTATGTCCTGGAACAATTATGGATTGATGTATTCCGGATTTTATGTTATATTTCCGCTGTTTAAACATAACTTTTGGGTTGTTTTATTTAATGAGTTCTTCAGTGAAAAACATGATAACTGTTTTGGTTATATTTTGAATTATTAAAATTGTGACGCCTCTTGTTATGTGTTTAAAACTCTGATTAAAATATATAAATCGCGGGTAAATTAGAAGGGGTGTTTCGTCCTAGTGTTTCGCCGTGGGGTGCTCCTGTGTTATTGGTTAAGAAGAAGGAAGGTACAATGAGACTGTGTGTTGATTATAGGCAGTTGAACAAAGTGACAATCAAGAATCGGTATCCATTGCCGAGGATTGATGATTTGATGGATCAGTTAGTTGGAGCTTGTGTATTTAGTAATATTGGTCTGAGGTCTGGATATCATCAGATTCGTGTGAAGACGGAAGATATTCAGAAAACTGCATTTAGAATGAGGTATGGGCATTATGAATATTTTGTTATGCCGTTTGGAGTTACTAATGCACCTGGTGTTTTTATGGAGTATATGAACAGGATATTTCATCCGTATCTTGATAAGTTTGTGGTGGTGTTCATTGATGATAGTTTGATGTATTCAAGGAATGATGAAGAACACGCAGAACATCTTAGAATTGTATTGGAATTGTTGAAGGAGAAGAAGCTTTATGCGAAGTTGTCCAAATGTGAATTCTGGTTGAGTGAAGTGAGTTTTCTTGGCCATGTAATTTCCAAGAATGGCATTGTTGTTGATCCTACAAAGGTAGAAGCGGTATCTCAGTGGGAAGCGCCGAAGAATGCTTCTGAA
The DNA here is from genome assembly GCA_021764765.1 of Vicia sativa. Lineage (NCBI taxonomy): Eukaryota > Viridiplantae > Streptophyta > Magnoliopsida > Fabales > Fabaceae > Vicia > Vicia sativa. Next base: position 27,770,033 of record CM038795.1, on the reverse strand, counting down.
AGCCGTAGTTTTCTTGGTCTTGCAGGTTACTACAGAAAGTTCATTGAAGGATTCTCGAAATTAGCTTTACCATTGACTAAGATGACAAGGAAGGGTCAAGCGTTTGTTTGGGATTCTGATTGTGAGAAAGGATTCCAAGAATTGAAGAGAAGGTTGACTAGTGCTCCGATTCTGATTTTGCCGAATCCGGCAGAATCTTTTGTCGTGTATTGTGATGCGTCATCGATGGGTTTAGGTGGTGTTTTGATGCAAGATAGGCAGGTTGTGGCTTATGCTTCAAGACAGATGAAAGTTCATGAAAGGAATTATCCGACTCATGATTTAGAATTGGCGGCAGTAGTATTTGTTTTGAAATTGTGGAGGCATTATCTATATGGTTCTCGGTTTGAGGTATTCAGTGATCATAAAAGCCTGAAGTATCTCTTTGATCAGAAAGAGTTGAATATGAGGCAGAGGAGATGGTTGGAATTTCTCAAGGATTATGATTTTGATTTGAATTACCATCCTGGTAAGGCAAACGTTGTTGCGGATGCCTTGAGTAGGAAGTCCTTGCATATGTCAATGTTGATGGTTCGGGAATTGGAGTTGGTTGAGCAGTTCATAGATTTGAGTTTGGTATGTGAGACTACTCCGAATAGTGTGAAATTGGGTATGTTGAAGCTGACTAGTGGTATTCTGGAAGAAATTCGAAATGGACAGAAGAAATCTGATGTTGGTCTGGTGGATAAGTTGACATTGATTAACCAGGGTCAAGGAGGTGAGTTCCAAATTGACGAGAATGGCATTATGAGATTTGGTGATAGAGTGTGTATTCCGGATGTTTCCGAGATTAGACAGAGTATTTTGGAAGAAGGACATCGTAGTGGGTTGAGTATTCATCCTGGTGCTACTAAAATGTATCATGACTTGAAGAAGTTATTTTGGTGGCCTGGAATGAAAAAGGAAATTGCCGAGTTTGTGTATGCGTGTTTGGTTTGTCAGAAATCAAAGATTGAGCATCAGAAACCGTCAGGATTGATGGAACCGTTGTTTGTTCCAGAGTGGAAATGGGATGACATTTCTATGGATTTTGTATCTGGTTTACCAAGGACAACGAAGAATTGTGATTCTATCTGGGTTATTGTTGATCGATTGACAAAATCTGCTCACTTCATTCCGATAAGAATGGATTATCCTATGGAAAGGTTGGAAGAATTGTATGTTGAGAAAATCTAAGTTTGCATGGTATTCCTTCTAGTATTGTGTCGGATAGAGATCTGAGGTTTACGTCTAAGTTTTGGACAGGGCTGCAAGAAGCTTTAGGTACTAAGTTGAGATTGAGTTCCGCTTATCATCCACAGACAGATGGTCAGATGGAGAGAATGATTCAGTCGTTGGAAGATTTGTTGAGGGCTTGTGTGTTAGAGAAAGGGGGAGCTTGGGATAGTTATCTACCATTGATTGAGTTTACCTACAACAATAGTTTTCATTCGAGTATTGGTATGGCTCCGTTTGAGGCATTGTATGGTAGGAGGTGTCGGACACCGTTGTGTTGGTATGAATCTGGAGAGAGTATGGTGATTGGACCGGAAATAGTTCAACAAACATCCGAAAAGACTAAAATGATTCAGGAGAAGATGAGAGCTTCTCAGAGTCGTCAGAAGAGTTATCACGACAAGAGGAGGAAAGATCTTGAATTTAGTGAAGGAGATCATGTATTTATGCGAGTTACTCCGATGACTAGTATTGGTCGAGCCTTGAAGTCAAAGAAGTTAACTCCGCGCTTTATTGGTCTGTATCAGATTACCAAGAAGGTCGGAAGAGTTTCTTATCAGATTTCTTTACCACTGTCACTTGCGAATTTGCACGATGTCTTCCATGTATCTCAGTTGAGGAAGTACATTCATGATCCGTCTCTTGAGATTCAGGTAGATAATATACAGGTGCGGGATAATTTACCTGTTGAAGCAGTACCTGCGAGAATTGAGGATCGGAAAGTGAAGCAATTGCGTGGTAAGGAGATAGCATTGGTGAGAGTAGCTTAGGGAGGACCAGCAGGAGGAAATGTAACTTGGGAACTAGAGAGCCAGATGAAGGACTCGTATCCCGAACTTTTCGTCTGAGGTATGTTTTCGAGGACGAAAACTCTTTTTAGTAGGGGAGAGTTGTGACACCCCAAGTTAATTCAAGTATTAAATAATTAGGAATTTAATTATTAATTTAATTACAGGATTAATTAATAATTTTTTGGATTAAATGGATTAATTAATTATTTAATTAAAAAGGAAGGTTGGGGGTGTAAGGTTTAATTGGAGGTGTGTGGAGTAAAAAGCTCTACTAAATAATAACTAATCTATTTCCATTATTTGGCAAATAATAAAAGGAATATAAAAAGGAAAAGAAGGAAAATAGAGTTATTTGGAAAAGCCATTATATGGGAAATTGGAGAAGAGAAGAGAAAAGAGGAAAAGGGGTGATTTTATTCAGTTATGATGCCTTATGGGTTTTGGGATACAATTGAATAGTCGGGTATGTTAGGAAACTTGAATTGGAGAATCTAGGTTTGTAGGATTATCCCTAAATGTGTCGGATTATATGAATTAGAACCATTAGTAATGATATGGAATTATTGGAGAGGATGGAATTATGATATGTGTTGTGTAATTGGTTGGATTTTGGTGTTTTGATGCATTAATTCGTATGGGGATGAAAATGAATGAATTGGGATACATGGTGCTGTCAAAAACTGGGATTTTTGGTACTACAGGTCGTAGGAACCGGTTCCCATGTGGGAGGAACCGGGTTCCTGGTACAAAATAACATAGGGAAGAAATCTGGGCTTCTGGGAACCGGTTACTCCTGGGGAGGAACCGGGTTCCCAGTTCAAAATTTGCAAAATAAACTATTTTTCTTCGTGGGAACCGATTCCCAGTATGGGTGATCCGGGTTCCCCATAAATTCAGGGCGTGTTTTGAAAATGTGGGAACCGGTTCTCCAGGAGGAACCGTTACCATGTTGAACTTCAAATACTTAAAACTTTAAAAATTCATATTTTCCAAACCGTAACTCCGATTCGAGTGCCGTTTTCGGCAGTATTTCTTAAATTTAAAATACTATCTTATAAAACGAGAAAAATATTATTTTATAGAAATTATTTTAAAAAGAGTCGAACCCCCAATTTTTGAAAACCTTGGTAGTTTAGGGACGATGGAGAATGGGTTGTGAATTGTTCTTATTTAGTGAATGAGGACTAATACTTATATGTTGTGCCTACTATCCATTATGAATGAGTTGTTATCATGTGATATATTGGTATTGGCATTTATGTGGAATTATGTTGTGATCATATTCCGTTGATTTGATGTCGCATGCTTTTAAGGTGCATGCACAAGCATTCTGGTTATGGTTCATTCCCATTGTGTGGAATTGAACTTGCAGGGCCAATAGACTTACCTAATGTGCAGAGGTAGTGAGGCTAGATTCTTGACCCAGTGGTTATGGGCGAATCATTGATTGACGCTGTTTCCGAAGTGTAACGGAACAGGGTGTGGACTTGGTTCACGTTTGGTACCACATGCATAGAGTCTGCATTGCATATGGGATTGTAACATGCTAGGATGGTTTCCAATGTTGCAATTTCCATTGATTGTTATATTTGCATAATAAATTATGTGCAATGCAATTGTGAACTGAACTAGGATTATGTTAATGATAGTGGACTAACGCATTGAATTGTTCCGTTGTATTTAAAAACGTATAATGCATTCTATATTGGATAGAGACCTCACCCTTACTTTAATGATTTCAGATTTGAAGTGATTAGTTGCTTTGGAATTGGTGAGTACAACTTCTAGAGTTGTGTTACTTAGTTAATCCGCGTGTCAGTGTCATGCTCTGGTAGTTGTAACACTGGGGAACATTTGATTGGGAATTCTATATGGATTTTAACTGATGGTTTTGGTTTATGTCCTGGAACAATTATGAATTGATGTATTCCGGATTTTATGTTATATTTCCGCTGTTTAAACATAACTTTTGGGTTGTTTTATTTAATGAGTTCTTCAGTGAAAAGCATGATAACTGTTTTGGTTATATTTTGAATTATTAAAATTGTGACGCCTCTTGTTATGTGTTTAAAACTCTGATTAAAATATATAAATCGCGGGTAAATTAGAAGGGGTGTTACAACTTTCACTCAAATGTCACAAGAACTTGTATCATAAATTCTCAATGTGTTGAAGTGGTTGTTCTCACTATGGTTTCTTTTTAGCATCTACAACAATCTCTCCTCACGATAATATGTTCCATGTGTAAGGAAGATCATCAAAGTTGAAGAATTCTCCATGCCATGGTCAATGCTCTTGGAATTAGGGTTTTGGACTTCTGAGGACCATATATTGGTGGTTGTGTGAGATTTGTGAATGATTCCAAAGTCATTGATATCTTAAAAGGATCTCTCTAGCATGTAAATTCTTTGGTTCAAAGATGTTATTTGATGAAAAGATATTTTGAGGATCAAGGATGACAAACTCTCTAGATTGATACTTCATCTCTCTTGTGTGACTTCAAAAGATCATAACTTGGTCATCCCTTATCTCCTTGAGCCCATTCTTTCTTCACAATGAACCTAAGGATGTCTATTACAACTTAGTTCAATTTTCAAGAATCGAAAAATGTTTGGAAAATTGTTTGGGAAGTCAAAAGTTATAAGTCCTCGATGAATTTTTTAATTTGTGATCATCAACTTCAAGGAATCATAACTTTATCATCATTTATCACATTGAGGTCATTATTTTTTCACAACAATCTTAAAGATGTGAATTTTATCTCCATTTGTGTTTAAAGGCTTGACGAATTCTGTAGTTTGCTTGAAGAGATCAAAAGATTATAGGTCATTCCATGATTTTTCTTCAACTTCACAAGGACATAACTTTCTCAATTTTTTGTGTTTTTGAGTGGTTCTATTTGAAAAATGACATTCAAGAGATCTACTTCACACCTTATTCTTAGATCAAGGACAAATTTTGAGTGGAAAATCCATTTTTGAAGGCAAAACATTATAGGTCATTTTTAAAAGGCATGACATGCTTGATTAAGGTCTGGCTCGACTTTCAGTGTTTTTCCTCAAATCCTAATGGTTGTATCTTCTAGGTCAAGCATCCATTGAGGTTGATTCTTTTTTCATTGTCTTCTACTCTTGGAGGACTTCATTTGGCTCAAGAAAAATTTGAAAATGCATGAGAGAATTTGATTCGGCCTGGGAGTGAACTTCGTGCCAAAATCTGTTTTTAAGCTCACTACCAGTTTTGCAATTTCTTTGTAATTCATTTTAAGAGCCAAATTAAGTCTTGTTTTCGTGACTAATTATATTTAGAAACTTCCCAAGATTAATTAGCACATCAAACGCAAGGAATGGTTGATTTTTTAGCACATGAAGTCACACTTTCTTCATGAACACGGGTGTGCATGATTTACACTCAAATGTCATCATTCACCCCTCAATTTGATTCCATTCGCTTCTCCTATAAATAAGAGACACATTCCACTCATTTTCTCAAGCTTTGATAGCCATAAACCCCCTGCCAAACTTTTTCAACACTCCATATTTCTGAGTTTTCAAATCCGTAGTTAGAGCGCTCCCAGTTTCAAATTGAGAATTCCTTAAGCTTTCTTGGACTTCACTGAACCTAACCACACCCTTATCAAGAAAAATCGAGCCTTAAATCGTGTCATCCTAGTCAAGTTTCTGAGCCCTGAAAGTGAACTTCGTTCAGGTAGAATTCTTAACCAAATCGATCCAAACGAATGCCTAACTTCCTCATCTCCCTAATCCTCGTGGTCTTCACCATTTGTATTTTTGTTGAGATTTGAACTTGAATTTCAAGAAATAAGTGCTCGCTATTATTTTGTTTTTCTTCAAATTTCTCTTTGTACAGTTTAAATAAATTTTTCGAGAGGGTACCATTGAAACCATCTTGAAGAGACGAAGAGAATGGCACCGGTCTGAGCTATTGATTTTACCATTTGCAAAACCTGTAAATCGAGCTTGGATGGAGGTTGAAGACGACCAACGTGTCATCTTCAACCAATGATGTCGTGCCATATGGTTTTTTCAAACGGATTTTAAAATACTTTGATTCTGTGTTTTATTCAACAGAGTCCATGATATGCACAGCGCGCCATGTCCGTTGGATGTGATTACTAACGCTTTTTGACATTATCTGATGTTCCACAATATTTTGTTTTATTTTAATTTTTTAAACCTGATCCGGTGTGATTTCCAAGAGGTCCATAACATGCACAGCGTGACAGATCCATCAGATCTGCTTACTAACACGTTTTGACATTGATCAGATGGTCCAAATTTCTTTGGCTTTTATTTTTATTTTTATTTTTTTGTGTGTGTGTATATATTTATATATATAAACTCCAAAAACCTCGACCATACAGGCAACCCCTAGGGTCCAGCTGAGAACAAGAGACTAGTAGCGACAAATTATATTATAAGAATCTGAGCAATGGTCTCCCTATACTTCTTTTTTCATTCAGAGTCTATGCACTATGATATTTTTATTTCATCTGCTATTACTATATTGTTGTTCACATTATTGTGAATTTTATTATTTCTGTAGTTCCAGCAACTATAACAAGTCTCCACAAATGCTGTCACAATGAATCTCGCTTTCCATCCCTTTTTCTTACTAATATTTTCCATCCAAGTCAATTCCTGTGTCCATCCTACAGGGTTATGCGCAACCCCCATCCAGTTCAAAATATCCTGCCAGACACTATGCAGGATCTCGCACTCAAACAACAAGTGTTGTTGACTTTCCTCTTTGTTACAGAAGCAGCAACTAACATCAGCCACCATTCCAAACTTTACCAATCTCATTTTTGTTGCCAGCCGGTTTTTACACGCCAGCCACGTAATAAACATTTGATGTGTTACATTTGTCATCGTGCTTCCCATCCCTCCAAAGCGGCAACTCATGCATTCTACATTGTTGTGTCATTATACCTTTAAGGATCCAGGACCCCGTCTTCTTCAGAGGCATCGTCATGAGTTTTATATTTAATTGTTTTAAACTTCGAAAAATCATAGAAAATTCATTTCTAGCTCAAAAATTATGAAAAAATTCACAAAAATATTTTCAATTATTCTATTTCTGATTTTTATTTTTTCATAATTTTATTTTTAGATTTGATTTTTTTTTTTTATGATTTTTCTCTTTTATTTGAGTTATTTAATTGTTTAAAAATACTTTTTGACATTTTTAAATTCTGAAAAAAATTTATGAAAGGATCCAATGGTCATTTAAAAAATATTGGGGACCTCATTTTATTTTATTTCTAATTTTACTAGTTTTGCCAAATTTTGGTTTATTTCACCTTTTTTGTTTTAATTTTTTTAAATAGTTTTTTACCTTTAAAAATTCTTTAAAAAATTGTCAACACTTCTTGACCTTTGTTGACCTTGGACATTTTTCTTGGAATTTTACTTTGACGCATGGATACCATTATGTACTTCATCAATAAAATCCAATTAAATAATCCATTTTTTAAACCATTTTAATTATTATTTTATTATTAAATATTCATTTCTGATTTTGGATTTATTTTGAGACATAAATTTCCTCAACGTCAATGGAACTTGGATGTTGATACGTCTCATGACCAAATCCACTAAAATAGTTTATTGATTTTGACGAAGTTAGACCAAAATAATTCATCTGATGCATTGATGATTTTGTGACATATCCCCTCCCTCTTTATCTTATCCCATTCTTTTTTTCTGTCCCAAATCGGAAAGTGATCAATTGGAGGCATAAACTTCATGTTTTACAAAAGCCCCAAAGATTGTTTAAATTTTGATTTTGGTTAAACACTTGTGGAACTTATCGTGTAGTCGATATGATTTTAATCAAGCTTCTGATAAGTCTTCACTAGCTTTGTTCCAATTGAAATCCTCAATCAGCTTTGTTCAAATGTTGTAATCTTTAAGTGTTCCAAAATGGATGATATACTTGACAAAAAGCAATTGAAACTTGTCGTGTGGTTACTATGATTCTATCAAGCTTCTAGCAAGTCTCCATGCAGAAGCTTCAAGATGATCATTCAACTAACAACTTATTACTAATAATTGACTTTATTTTATGTTTTTACTTTCCGCCTTAATTCTTACGCCCTTTACTTTATGCATTTTATTTTAGCATTTACATTTCATGTTATTTTTCTTTGCTCATTTGAGCATTTTACTTTCTTGTCATTTTGAATTTGCTCACTTGAGCTTTATTTTTCCTATTAAAACACTTAATAATCCAACTTAAACACTAAAAAATTCTTAATTGTTTGTTCTTGAACTTGGTTACTTTTTCCTATGCTCGGAGTTTGACTTTGGACTTAGGATTAGGACCTCAATCTTAGCTCGAAGACTCTGTGATCTTGTTATTATTCTATTTGTGTCTGGGTTATTTTTTATATATGCAGGTTATTTCGTTTGTACTCGTATACGAGTGAATTTCTCCTAAATACAGTTGTTATGCTGCCCATTTTTTTAAGACATGAATTTCATCTGAGGCATTGGTTTATCTGAGACTTGGTATTTTTGTCCGATTAAGTGCTTGTGATGTAATCCAAAGGAAGAAATATTGTATTGGATTTTTGATGTCAAGTAATAAGTTTCCTACCCAGTTAGATCTTTCTTTACCCTTGTCTTTTACTTTTTATATATAGGTTAGCCTCTTCATCTCCTCCCATATTTTTTTTATTTTCAAAATCTTCTCCCTTTTTCAAAGGATTCTTGTTTTTTTAAACTCAAACCGCTTTCATAAAAACTCTGACTTAGGTCCGTGCATTTTCAAAACTTATTTTTCTCAATAAACTCTTAATCCATTTAATAATACTTTGACCATTTTTTGTAAGACTAAAAAAACAAATAACCTCACTCAAACTTTTTGAGCCCTTTGTGGCTTTCCTCTACAAAACCATTTTCTCAAAAAGATTAGACTCTTGTCAATTCTTTGAAGTGATGCGAGCTACTATACTTCTACAATATGTAGTAAAGAGAGACATTTTTCACTTGGTGTTGAGGATGCTTGTTGATGAAAATCTGAGCTTAAATTCTCCACTTTGAGTTGATGAAATCCTCCTTTCTCATAATTGTGGGTAGTAAGTATGTTCACCACTCGGATATGACGATGATGTCTATTTTTCTTAAAATTAACCAACACGCCAATTTCGGTCTTTTTTACCCGAACTACATGGGTTTTGATTTCAACATTGCACATTGTTGGTATGTAGGCCTGGAACTCATTGGAAGTTCTATCAAATCAAAAATTATAAAAAAATACTTCTTTTCTCATCACCATAATCTATTTTGTACATATCTTTTTATAGCCATACACAGATTTTCAAAGAGGTTCCTGTGGATTACCGTAGATGTTTAGGGTGCCTAAAACCTTCCATTTGCATAACTCACCCATGTACCTTGATCTCAATTTTTAATTTTGGGTTTTGTTCGCTTTTTTCCATTTCCCTTTGGAAACAATAAAGTGTGGTGGCGACTTTCACTGATTATGAGTTAAGTTAATTCAATGGCTTACTCTCAAAAATTTTACCGCTACAGGAGACACATGAAAATGGTTTATCGTTTCGGAGGTGAGAGGATAGGGTTTCAGATGTGGTTAGGATGTGTGTTAATAAGGAGTTATTTTTTTTATAAAATTTATTTGTTATTAGCGAGGAAAAAACTTGAAAACGTGATGAAAAATTGAACGCCTTTGGAAAATATTTGGCACCTTTTATTTCAGACCCTATACCAACTGTTGGCTTGTAATTTCGGTCTGTAAATACTCTCTATACCAACACTTTCTTTTTTTGTCACTAAGTATGTCCGTTGGTAGATGACAAATTTCTTGTAGTGATGTAAATGTACATTCAAGAATATTGACTTAGAAAATATGAAAGATTTGAACAATATACACAAATTGTGAGTATGTGTATAAGCATGAAAGAATAGTGAAGTAGTCGCCTTCTTCTCTAAGTCTTCAATCCCTTTTATAGCCAAATAAAAAATTATAACCGTTGGAGGGTATTTCTGGAAATTCCAAAAAGTTGACAGCTTAAGACAATCACGTGGGGGACAAGATCGTACGCGATGCCCGTCCTTCATGGTAGTGGAATGGGATAATTTATTTGTACTATGTACTATTGTGCCCCGTAAATGTTATCTTCTTTTCTTCAAACGTCAGAGGCTTCTGAGCATGCGTTGAAAGAAGGAGAATCAACACTTGGTTCTTTAGAACTTCATGTCTTCAGAATATTCAAAACTTCGTCTTCAGAAGCTTCAATACTTGGTCTTCATAACCTTGTTGAAACTAGGATCACAAGAACTTCAAGTCTTCAGAATCTTCAGAACTCCGTCTTCAGAAGCTTCAACACTTGGTCTTGAGAATCCTTTTTCTTTAGAAATAAAAGTCTTCAGCATCTGGACATCAGTTAGAACTTCAATCTTCAAATCTTCAAAACTTGGTTTCTAAGACGGATACCAGAGTCACTACTTTAAAGCCCTCTGAAGTTTCTCGTGCTACTGTTCATTAGAACTTGTGTAGCCTAGAAGTGGAACATACTCTCTTCTAATACTTTTACCACGCCATTCATTAGAAGCAAAAACTGTTTGTTAATTCTCAGAAATAATAAACATTAGAGTATCAAAATTTTCCATACAAACATACTCTTTGTTATCATCAAAACTCAGAGAAACAATTACAGAATCAAATCTTGTTCTAACACTCTTGTCCATAATAGCTCCACCACTTCATTTGATACTCCAAACCCTCGTGAAGACATCTATCTTAGGTCCATGACTAATATTCATAAACATAAGATGACGAGTAATGCCTTTTAGGCTAACTACATTACTTCAAAAGTATTCCCTCACTTCCATGGTCTTCCTGCTCCTGACATCTCAACCATGCAGTTTCCATGACTCCCTCTATACTCTAAAGCTACTTCAGATGATGAGGCTCCAAATCCTTAGGGCCTCTAACCATTAAGTATGTACTTTTGTCCCCCTTCTTTTTGCATGTTGACAAAAGGGGGAGAACAACTTATCAAGCTTTTGCTTTCGTTATTTTCATGTCTTTTTATTTAGTAGCTATTTAGTTTGAAACTGGATCTTTTTTGTTTGTGCACTAACACATTGATAAAAATGATGTATTGATCCTTAAACAATTAACATATAAATATATTATATATCTATGAAATTATATTTCAATGTTTTATCTCATGCAAATTCTTCTCACTGTTAAAACTTTTGTATTTGTTTACTAACATTGAGGGGGAGCGTTTGTTCTTCAAAAGCATGTATAATTTCAGGGCGAGTTTCTAAACTAACTACTTTCATCAAGGAATAAAACAAATAGTTTGTCACCATTCAAAAAAGAGGAGAATGTTAAAGCATATTCTGGATTTGAATCTAACAAACTATTTTGATAAATAAAATCTTATACAGTCTACTTTAAATAAATTCAACTATTGTGTCATCAAAAGACTTAGAAAGACATTCTCAAACCAAGACTTCATACAACTTGAAGACTCACAAACATTATTAGAGGATAAGTTGTATTCAAGGATAAGAAATATATAAGGATAACCTGTATCCAAGGATAAAAGTTATACGAGGTTAAGCATTATTCAAGAATAAGAAATTACAAGGAGCCACAAGTACCATATAAAAATGAAAATTACTCCTCAATAATTGTCAAGATCTTCTAGAGGACACCTAAAATGTCAATTCATATCTCTGGACCATTTCGTAATTATGAAGAAAGACAAAGGACATACTTGACAAATATTTCAACAGATTAATTTGCTCTTCTATAAAAAGGGAAACTTATGTTTCTTTCAAGATAGACTTGTAGAACTAGAAAATTAGAAACATAATCAATCAAAAGCATCATATACCTTTAACCTTTCATTACATCCTCCCTGCCAAATAGTGAGCTAAAAAAGCATGTTGTAATCATATTATAAGCACTAAAGTTCTTATCTTATCCTCACTGCCACATAGTGAGTACTCAAAGCTTATAGTATAAGTAAATCACATATACACAAATCAAACACTCTTGTAAGCTCACTTAAAGCTATACCATTCAGAAATGTAAGCCTGGTGAGGCTAATAATACGTAGAAAGAAAAGACATTGCAAGGAGAACCAATAAAGGATAATCTCACTAGGTGTGAAGACTGGATTAACCAAGTTGGCGAATCAGGATAAGTTATTTGTGTTCATTTTATTATTGCTTTACTGCATTTGATTTATGCCTCATAATTAAACAGACACTCACATATTATTAATTATTCTAACTAATTCTGGTAGTTATAAATTACTTCATTATTCTTATAATCATAGTACAGTTCTGTCCTTAACAATTTTTATAACTCCACTATAAACTATAATTTTTAAAAGGGCACAATCCAACTCCTTTTATTATGGCAATTCCTTTTGCATCAAACACAATAAAACAAATATGTATGGTTTTCAAAGCAACTGGGGCACAAAACAAACTATCAATATTCGAAAGGAATAAATATTAGCAAGTGGGACTTAACTTATCGTTGTTGGGACCGCACTAAACAGGTCAAGCTTTGTCAATGTTAGGACCACAGGCATGAAGCTTCACGAATCATGTTTTGGGGAGAGGGAACCCATGAACCGCTAACGAATGTGAATTAGGGATTTTGAAACAATTAGGACGTGTTATCAAGATGAGTAATGCCACCTAAGTTAATGAAATTCATCTCAATAAAAAAATTTAAAGATTTAATCCACATGTCTTGCCACATAAACAGTCGTTAGTTGTATTTGACATTAGAGATCAATTATTAAGACAAAAAAATTGAAAGGACGATTTCTTGAAAGAAAATATTGGAGGGATCATCAACAAGAGAATAAGAGATAAGAAGTAGAGCGTAGATTGATATTGCTTTGATAGAGTAAGTGCTTTCAACTCGAGATTGAATCGCGCGAGTTTCATAAACCCTATTTCACGCACACCATCAAGCATCTTATCAAAATTGTAAGAGATTCGTTTCGATTGCATTAAAGCTCAATGAGGATTCTTCGATTAGGCTTGTTGCATGCTCTGGCATCTGGATTTGAGACAGATACCGATTATCAAGTCACAGATGAAGAAGCTGAATTGTTGCATAGCTCTTTCGACAAGTGTGTGGTAGGGTTTTCTCTTCTTTGTATCTGTATTGGTTTCAATCAATCTTCCAATGTTGTATTGTGTCGCTAATTTTGTGTTTTGTGCAGAGTGTGAATGGACTTGGTCTAAAAGCAACAACTAGAGGTAGTGATTACTGTCAAACCATAATAACTTTTCCCAGTGACACCATACCAAATGGGCATTGTGCTGTTATTGGTAATTCGGGTGATCTCTTGAAAAAAATTTGGAAAGGAGGTAGACGGTTATGATGTCGTCATAAGAGAAAATGGTGCTCCAATTCAGGTTAGTTGATCAACAAATGTTTTTATGCTTTTCTTTCAATTTTTGTCTAAAAAATTAAGACCTTTCCCAATAACTTCTAATCACAACTGCAGAACTATACCGATTATGTGGGTAGGAAAGTCATTTTTCGTCTTCTAAATCGGGGATCTTCCAAAGCACTTGATAAAGTTGTAGAATTAGATGGTATTGCTAATTGTTATAATATGAGTTCCATTTGTTATAATGTTATTATGAACTACTAGAGCCTTACCATAAATGTTGCTCCTGCAGAGGAAAGAAAATAAGTCTTGATAGTAAAAACAAACATTCATGACATCATGAACAAAATGATCAAGGTATGTTTCCTTATCAATGGAAATCATCTTCTAAGATCCTTAATTTTTCGTGCTACACATTCTATATCTCCATTTGCAAAGCAATCACTTTTGTCTTCTGCAGGAACTTCCTATAAAAAATCTTGTATATTTCATGCTAGGTGCTTCCTTTGGTTCAGACGCAAAAGGAACTGGGCTTAAGGCTCTTGAATTTGCTCTTGAAGGTCTGTTTGGTTCAACCGAGGGAAGGGGAGGGGAGAGAATTTAATAGAGGGGAAGGAAGGGGAGGGAAATTAACTAAATATATGTTTGGTTCAAATAAGGGGATGGGAAGGGAGGAGAGCGGTTTTTAATAACATGTATGTTTGGTTCACAAGGGGAGGGGAGAAGTTTTACAATTAAATTATCGTTTTATCCTTACGAATATTGTCATTTTTACTTAGTAAACATAATTCTAAATAAAAATAATTTTGACATTCAGACATAGTAGTAAACAACAACACACATTAATTGGACTATATCTTTTCGACGCAAATTAAACTATTTTGTTAATAACAATTCTCCGATCTTGATGATCCATCTAACCTAATAAAATAATTTTTAAGTAAAATAATGTTAGAATGTTAAAAACTTAAACAAATAATATTAAACTTAAAAATTTTATTGATAACATATACGTACTATATTAGCATTATTATTAATATTATAATAAAAAATCTTGTTAGTATTATATATTATAAATAGCAATATGATATAATAATGTTATTATTATTATAAAAAAAACTTTGTTATTATTATTATATATTAAAATTAAATTTGATATAAGTTATAATAACAAGAACTATGTTTTTAAAAACAAACTTTATATGTATTACAACTTGAAGTATTAGTATGATAAATTCAATAAAGACAATTTGAGAATTAAAAATATAATTGAAGGTAAATTAGAGAAAATAATAAGATTTTAATTAATGAATTTTTTCTCCTCTCTAAATCTCTTCAATTTGGAGGGGAGCAAAAAGTGAGTCTAGAGGGATTTTGCTTCCTCCCTATAAAAAATTAACCAAACAAATATATTTATAAATCTTCCCTCCCCTCCCTTTCATCTACCTCAACCAAACGAATCCTTTAAGTTAGTCTTTTTTTAGAGATGGACATGTATGTAACTTTGACAATTTACTATAAATAAGAAGAATAATTTCAAATTTTGAAAATTTATCTATCGTAACTACGTGTCCCAAAAAGATGCAATCATATATTTTATTAAGATTCTCAATCTTTTTTGTACACGAAGTATTTAAATTAGTTGTAATAGATTGATTTTCTTATATTAAAAAACTTTTACAATTGATTTTAGTTTTATTTACGCGTTTATACAAGTAGTTTTATTTATATGTTGTTAGACATTTATTTCTTAAATTTCTTATAACACAAACACAATTTGCAAAGCAAATATTAAAAACTTGAACTTTAAACCTATCCATTTAAATTCCAAAAGGGTCTAATTCAAGTCCTATATTGATCACCGGTATCATTTGTTTTGAAATTGATAATTTTTACGGCCAACAATTGCCAAGTTTGATGGGACTAAGTTGGAGATAGTTTGTGTTAATTATGAGTATGTTTGATAAGGCACATTTTTGAATTTTTGACTTATAGCTTATAGTTTATAAGTTCATATAATATTTTAGACCTATTTGGTAATGGTCTTTTGATTATAAGTATATATCTTATTTTGTTAGCTTATAGCTTATCTTCCAAACGCTGTCTCAAATAGCGTTTTATTTTATAGCATATAGCTTATTATTTTTTCTTCCTTTTTTATCCTTATTATTTTAATAAAAACCCTATTTTATCTTCAATAATTTATTTTAATTTAAAATAAAATAATTACATATATAATATCTTTTATGTCATTTTACATTTATAAATTAGTTAAACCGCTATATTATCAAACACTTTAATTAGCTTATCAGTCATCATTCTCAACCATAAACTATAAGCTACAAGCTATTTGTCATCATCAGCCATCAGCTATAAGCTATAAGCTATCAGCTAGTTTATAAGTCTAGCGTTATTTTTACCAAACAGACCCTAAGTATTAGTTGTATGCAACTAAAAAAAAATAGAAAATGACTTATCCACCAAGGCAAAAGAATCGAATCTAATATCTATATAATAAAAGAATTAGACGTGGGAAATCATCACTAAATCCCTCTTTAATTAAGTTTATTTTAACTTAATTTCCAGAGCATTTTGGACTATGTAACCATTGCTTAATTTGTAGAAGCCATGCATTTAATTTGGCTCGTGTGTCAAATTGTAAAACATTTTCAATGTTAATACAATATGCAGAAGATGGAAATACCAACTCATTTCAAAATTTCAAACAAACCATTAAATTCTATTTGGCCCAATGAAGCTTTCACGCTCCTCAATGCATTGAGGAGTGAAAAATCACATTTAGAGTTAGAGTGACATATATTGAAAAATCTGTTACTCACCCACCATCAAAAGCGATACCTATTCTCTTTTCTAAAAAATGCAAAAGACACTCATGAAAACATAAATGAAAAACAAAGGATCCATGGAAAACAACCAAATATGATGGTAAACACAACGTTCAATAATATCCTTTATATTTTTCACCAACACATAGGAAGAAAATAGGGAAGACTCGAAGGCACGGGGTTGTACCACACAATTAATTTTCACGGAGCTCTGAGTTCAATTTCACGGTGATGGTTGGAGGTCCCGTGCGATGGTGATATGGTGAAGATGGGCAGTTGTTGTTTGTGAACGACGGAAGAGCGCGATGATACATCAGTCCCGTCATTGGATTTGGATGGAAGAGGAAACAACGTCGACGGTGAAGGTTTCAGACTCTTCTCTAAGTCATTTTCGCTCCTATATTTTCTTTCACTTTCTGGTCTATCTTTTATGTCCTATTTGCTTTGAATTGTTGTTAGATTATAATTATTGTTGAGTTGTTGGTATATGAATAATGGTGTTAGTATTGTTAACGGTGAAGAATTGTTATTGAAATTGATGAAGTTAGTTGGTTATGAAGGAAGAGAAATGTGAGATGTTTATTTCATGTAAAAAAATCACTACTTTTTTTCTGTAGTCTCCTCCCTTCTGTTTGATCTTTTTATTTAATTTATAGACGCAATGGATGAATAACAATGATTGGAGGATAAACGGTTAATCAATTTTTTTATTGTTAGATTTGCATATTCACAAATGAAAATAAGGGGTTGCACTTTTGCTGTGAGTGTGGATATTGTTTAACGATGTGTTTACAATATAATTGGTCTTCAAATATGTGGTTGGTTATATACTACGTTGTACTTTAGTTCAATATCAAGTTTTTAACATCATAAACATTCATTATAAGGACCTGATATGACAGACGAATCCATCAAAGTAGTAACAACGTAATCCCCTTTATGTTCTTTTTTCTATTTGAAGTTTTTATCTATGATTCTTTTTATTGGTATAACCATTTTTTCACTCCAAGTTTGATACATATAAATGCGGACTTTCCTTGAAATTCAAGGCCGCGTAATAGAAACTACACAAAAATCGAAGTTGGTTTGTTAGACTCATTGGATGAATAAGCATGACAGAGGGATAAACGATTAATCAATTTTGTTTTTGTTTTGGCTGGTAATTTGGATTTGCAGATTCATAAATGGAAATAAGGGGTTACACTTTATCTGTGAGTGTGGGATATTGTTGAACGTTGTGTTTACAATAGGATTGGTCTTCAAATATGTGGTTGGTTATATAATTCGTTGCACTTTTGTTCAATATTAAGTTTTCAACATCATAAACATTCGTTATTAAAAAATGATATGGCAGACGAATCCATCAAAACAGTAACAACACAATCCCCTTTACGTTCTTGTTCCAATTTGAAGTTTTTATCTGTGATTCTTTTTATTGGTATAACCATTTTTTCACTCCATGTTTGATACATAAAAATGCAGACTTTCCTTCAAATTCGAGGTCGCGTGATATTAACAACAAGGAAAGTGAAGCAAGTTTGTTAGACTCAATGGATGAATAACTATGACTGAAGGATAAATTATTAATATTTTTTGTTTATTTTGGTTGGTAATTTAGATTTGTAGATTCACAAATGGAAATAAGGGGTTTCACTTTTGCTGTGACTATGGGATATTGTTGAATGCTGTGTTTACAGTAGATTTGGTCTTTGGTCTTCCATTATGTGGTTGGTTATATACCACGTTTCACTTTAGTTTAATATTAAGTTTTTAACATCATAAACATTCTTTATTAGGACCTAATATGGCAAACGAATCCATAAAAAATGTAACACCACAATCCCTTTTATGTTTCTTCTTCAATTTGAAGAGTAAGAGTCGTACCGATCTACTCGCAGTTGGCCAAAAAAGGTATATATCTCTATATATCTATAATTGTTGTTTGCTTACGGGAAATTGGAATGGCATGTTGGTACCAAGTCAAATGCACAATGCATTCTTCATTTTCTCCGTCTACGGGAAATTGGAAAATATCAATGTTCCAAGCATGTTTTTGTCATCCAGTAATAGAGATGATAATGAAAGATCACGTAATTACTCGAATGGAATTGATAAGAAGGATGAGGTTACAGAAAATGCAGCTATTAGAAAGAAGGTTGATTATGGAGATGAATAAACATATCAATGAGATACCACCTGTAGACTGTTCTTTTAAAAATCTTTCATTTACTGCTATTTTATATTAATTCATTATATAATTCATTTTTGACTAGATTGTAGTATATTTTTAACAAAATTTGATTAATATTAAAGACTTAATACTCTCTTGGTCAAGTATATTAATCTAAGAGTTCTTTTTATTTCTCATTTTATTTCTCAATTTAGCAGTTGTAAATTGTTCAACATAATAAAGGTATTTGCAAGCATAGATTCATGGGTAGATGCGAACGTATCTATGAAATACAAGTTGTAGATTGTTCATTTGAATGTTCATATTTTAAATCTTTCTACTGGTGCTGTTTTATATTAATTCACTATAAAATTCATTTTTGACTAGGTTGTAGAATCTTTTTAACAAAATCCGATTAACATTAAAAACTTAATACTCTCTTGGTCAAATATATAAATCTAAGAGTTATTTTTATTTCTCAATTTAACAACTATAGATTGTTCATTGTAATGAAGGTCGTTGTAGGCATAGATTCACGGGTAGATGTAAATGTATATATGAGATATCAACTGTAGACCGTTCATTTTAATGTCCATCTTGTAAATCTTTCTTTTCCCGATGTTTTATATTAATTCACTACATAATTCATTTCTGACTAAATTGTAGAATCTTTTTAACAAAATTTGGTTAACACTAAAGACTTAATACTCTATTGGTCAAGTATATTAATCTAAGAGTCATTTTATTTCTCAATTTAACAGTTGTAGATTATTCATCTTAATGAAGGTCCTTGCAGACATAGATCCACAAGTAGATGTGAACATATCTATGAGATACTAGTTGTAGACAGTTCATTTTAATGTCCATATTTTAAATCTTTTTTTTGTGTTGTTTTATATTAATTTACTATAAAATTCTTTTTTGACTAAACTGTAGAATTTTGTTAACAAAATTCGATTAACATTAAAGACTTAATACACTCTTTGTCAAATATATTAATCTAAATTTTTTTTATTTCTCAATTTAACAGTTGTAGATTGTTCATCGTAATGAGGGTCTTTGCAGGCATAGATCCACGAGTATATGTGAATGCATATATGAGAAACTAACTGTAGAATGTTCATTTTAATCTCCATCTTTTAAATCTTTATTTTGTTGTTGTTTTATATAATTGAAATTACATAATTGGTTGCACGGTTTATTGTGAGTAATGATCAATGCTTAAAAGTTGGTACATTTTATTAGCCTATATTTGTAACTATGTGAATATTAATCGATTGAAAAATGAATTCAATCTTGACAAATGAGAGTGAGAAACGTGTAATATGAATTCAGACGGGACCCGTGCAATAGCATGAGTTTCTTCCTAGTTATAATTCTTTTAATCAAAACAATAGCTAAAATGATAATTCTAATTTCTAATGAGAATGATTAAGAGGTAGTATGTCTCACAAAGTTGAACAAATATTGTACGGGGAATTATCTTCCAATATTATAATAAGTCAAACAAATTCTAACACCAATACTACAAATTCACCCATTCGAAGGGTCGATACAACATTGGCCCCATGTGGTTTGTGACTAGGATTCATTCTCCCAATTGTAGGTATTTGTGTAGTGCCTACCATTACTATTAGTTTCCTTGGATCGTATCTAGCAAGGGTCTTGTGGTTTTAATAGATCATGTAGGAACTAGCAATGTTGGTTTCTTCCTTGTACTTATATGAAGAATCAAACACATTATCTAATTATCAATATTATGTTGAAATATCCATGACAACAAAAGAATGATAATAATCATGAAATGTTGAATATGATTATACACCAGATTGGCAATGTATTTAATCATGTGATCCAAATAGTAGGAACAAGATTAAGTCATGTCGTTTGAAGGAAAATTATGAGTTAACAATTGAGAGATATGTTTCAATTGACTGATAACATCAAGAAAATTAGGAAATTTAATCTCGAGAAAGAGAGACTGAAAAATAAAGAGTTGAACTCTCTAAAGGAAAATGACCACTATGTAGCATTGGAAGACCAAAAAGAGACATCCTATAAAGATTATAATAGAATAAGTTACGAGAGTTTAAACATAGATGAATTAAAACTAGGCCCTCCTTATAAATGTTTAAAATCAAAAGAAATGTATGATGCTAATAGGAAAACATATGTGATATAAATAAAGTATATAGGATATTTGATATCCTTTTGAAAGATAAGAACATATTACTTAATGATGGCCACAAGATTCCTCTTCAAGAATAAATTTAAGGAGGGAAGTATTGTAAAATGCATAATTCTTTCGGCCATCACTTTAATGTGTTCATTTCAAGGATACTATTCAGAAAGCTATCAAAGAGGGGTATTTAGTATTTAAAGATAAACCTAAAACTTATACGAAGATGAATGTGGATCCCTTCCAAGTATGTGTAATTATGCTAAACTTGACCTAGGTATTTGCATGGTTGAGACAATTTCCATGGAGGAGAAAGATGAGGTGGACATGGCCATTAAAAAATTTAAAGAGTCCGAAACAAGAAGAATATATCCCCATGCATGGGAAACCTCGGTTGAATTCCTCCAAAAGAAGTGTAATGCTACTGAGAAAGTTATGGTATGCCCTATGTGTAGTATTGTGTTAGGAAAAGATGCAACAAATACTTTTGAGGTATTTGAGAAAAAGAATGTCTTAGAGAAGCAGAAGTCAAAGGTAGATGCATAGGTTAAGGAGCCCCAAATGCATGAAACATGATTAAAGGTAAACATGACCTTTTAATAAAAAAATACAACTTACATGTCGCTTAACATTAGAAAAACACACATTGATAACGACCTGATTAGAGTACCATATTGCTTTAAGTAATGTTATGGTGAGTACCACTAAGTATCAAACATAAGAAATAATTTTAACATGGAATTAATAAGTGAACACTTATGAGGCGCTGCACACGTCTTTGATCGACCTCGTTTGTAAAGGTGCCACCCCTCAAGTAACCTAGGTTGTTGATGAAGCTTGTCCACTGTTTATTTTGATATAGAACTTCATCAGAAAGATCCTCCTCTTTGTATACGTACACATTGTTCCCCATAAAAGTGACTCTCAGTTCAGTACTTGGGAAACAGGTTGACACATCATCCCTCGACGATGCAAACTGTGGCATGAGCTTCAAAGCCGATAGGGGTAACCATAAATAATCGATATTTAAATGGTTGTAGCCCATGAAGAGACCCCAGGCCACACATAGTCAGCTCCATAAAGATTAACCCTCAGTTGCGCCTTTGAGCCACATAAGTACGGAAATTCCTGGCAGCAGATACGTGATGTCACAAAGAATGTTATGACACCATATCTGACACTCTGTTTAACAATACACACAGTAATGTAAAAACAGTAAAGAACACAAACAATTTGTAGCCCATGAAGAGACCCCAGGCCACACATAGTCAGCTCCATAAAGATTAACCCTCAGTTGCGCCTTTGAGCCACATAAGCTCGAAATTCGGCAGCAGATGATGTCACGAGAGATGTTATGACACAGATCGACACTGCTTAACAATTCACAGAATGTAAAACAGAAAGAACACAAACAATTGTTTACCCAGTTCAGTGTGTAACTACACCTACATCTGGGGGCTACCAAGCCAGGGAGGAAATCCACTATAAGCAGTATTAATTCAAGAATAAACCAACCAGTTTATCTCCTTCACTTAAGACCTACCCAATGCAACTTCAATCTAAGTCCTACTTAGACCGAGTTCCTACTCTCCCCTCAATCACAGCAGTGATATCAACCTATTGATTAATAGAATTGTGAAGACACTCTTCAATAAACATACTTGATTTTGCTTCAAATCTTTAATCAAGAGACACAACACTCGTGCTTCAAAGCTTTGAGTGATAAACAACTCTTACAATCAAATCCTAGTCCAAGGCACTTATCAAATGATAATTGCTTGGCTCACAAGAATAACTACAATTCACAAATTTACGCTCTGCTAAATCTTGTACACAATCCAAAAAGGCGCAGCAGCAGAATAAGGGTTTCATTCCTATTATAGAAGCAGTATGTAGACTTCAGTTTGGGCTTCCATAATAATAGCTAGGGTTTACTTGATTTAACCTAAAGACTTGGTCTTTTTAACAAACCAATTTAGGGTTAAACAAGGTTAACCTTAAAGCCACGTGAGCATGTGATCCAATAACATAATCCATAATAAAAATAGCTCAACAGAAATCCTGAAAAGTCTCAGGAAAAGTAAATTTGCAGAACAGCAGATGTTACACAGAATGTCATAACATTGGTCATGACATCAGTCATTCTTCTTGCAGATTTCTAGCATAACAGTTAACTCCCAGTCTGAGTTGTCCCTGTATTATTCTTCTTCTGCAGAATTTATCTTCAACTCTGAATGTCATGACATCAGTCAAGACATTGACATAAACTAGTTTTACCAAAAATTAAGGCCAACATAAAAACACTTACAAACTCCCCCTTTGGCAAATTTTTTGCTAAAACAACTAACCTATCAGAGAACTAATGCAGCAGAAATTAAAGTAAACAACTAAGCCACTAAGCTATAAAAACAGAGCCTAATAAAGATAAATTTTTCCCACAATTTCCCCATAAATTCTTCTCCCCCTTTTTAGCCACAAAGGGGCCAAAGGTGCCAGTACATAATCCCAAAATTCATTATATAAAAGTAGTAGCAGAGTTAAATATTACAGCCCAGTAATGAAATACAAAATTCAAACCAAACAGAACAAAAAAAACAATAGAACCACAAAACACAAGCAACAGCAGCACAGGTGATCAATAATCAAGCACTTTCTTCTCCTGAAGAAGCATTGTGGTAAGTAGCTTCTTCTGAACTTCTTTCAGCACCAGTCTCTTGCTCCTCATCAGCATCCTCATTCAAATCTGCAGCAGCATCCTCATCTAGCCTTTCATCCTCAACCTCAGTGTCTTTTTTTTTCTTCTCCAAGGTAGAGATCAGCTCCTCAAGAGTTTGCTTCCTTGCTTCAAGTTCCCTGCAAGTCTCTTTCAGCACAGCAATGACACCAGCCTTCTGAGAATTAGCCTTGACATTTGATGTCTCAGCAGATGTCATGACAATGTCAAGGACATGTTTCCCCTGAAATAACTTGTAGTGGAAACCAAGAGCAGAAGCTCTTTTGCACACAGAATCCTTGTCTACCAGGATATCAGGATATTGGTCAGTGATGATACCACATATAAGGGAGGGAAAGGCTATGGGACCTTTGATGGCATAGTTGTCTGCATGCTTTGAAGTTTGCTCAAAGATATATGTGCCATAATCAAACTTTGTCTTTGTTCCAACAGCAAAAATAAATCTTCCTAGGCCAATGGAGATGGTGGATTTGTGATTTGTGGGAACCCAGTTGACTGCACCAATCTTGTGAAGAATAGTAAGCTTGACACTTAGTTTGCTAGCAGTCAGCTTTCCCTTTAATGGCCATTGTTTCACTTGCTTGGCAGTGATGGTTTGGCATACTTGGTTATCTGTTACTTCAAGCTCAGGCTGAGCATCATCATACCTCCCCAGAAATTTATTGATTACACTTGGAGAGAACTTCACTTTTCTTCCTCTCATAAACACACTTTTAAAATCAGCTGACCTTCCATCAGCACATCCACTAGTCAGATTCACAATAAACTCCTTCACCAAAATATCATAGCAGTTTGAAAACTTAACCACTGTTTTCATTAGACCAGCAGCTTTGATTAAATCCATGACATCCTTGCATTCAAGGGCACTCCTGTTCAACTCCCTCTCTAAGGCAATCCTTTTCAAAAAAACATACTTCCACCTGCTAGCTGTAACGCCCGTTTTTATTTAATATTATATTATATTAATATTTTGAATTACCGTTTGACGATTGTTTTGGCGACGAAAATAATTATATTAATCAGTATATCTATTAATATATTTGACGACGTTCCGTTCCGTTCGGTAAAATATTATTCTGACCGATATTTAATTCCCCGGAATTTTATTAATAAATTGAGTTAAAAATATGATTAGATGATATATTTAGTATATTAAGATTAGAGGAGGGGTATGTGAGCAATTTACCAAAGTTTGGCTAGTAAAAACATATTACATATAAAATCATTTCCTCCACCCATTTTCCTAACACAACACCAAAACACAAAGTTGAGAAGTTTGGAGAAAAGCTAGGGTTTTGGTTGAGGAAGAAGAAGAGAGCAAGAAGAAGAGCAAGGCTTGGTTGCTTGGTTGAGGAATCATCAAGAACACTCAAAGCTTTCTAGATAAGGGGTTTGATTTCCATTTCTTATAGTTGGGGTTTGATGGATTTAGTTTGGTTTTGGGAAAAATTGATAGTTGGATTATAGGGTTTTGTTGAGTGATTGTTGAAATGTTTAGAAGAGTTGGATTTGTGGTAAAGATTATGGGTATTGTTATTAGTGTTGTAGTGTTTGGAAAATAGAAATGAAAATAGGAATGAAAATGGAAATGAAAAGATATCAGTAAAACAAGAAAAACAGAAAAATGTAGAAACTGTAACAAACAGCAAAAACGCAGGGAATATAAAACGAAAAGGAATGGGATGGAGCAAGAAGGGGGAGGCGCCCACCTCCACTAGTGGGGCGACCGTCCCCCTATGAGGCACCCGCCTCCAAATGGCTTAGGACAATGGGGACGTGCGTCCCCTTAAGTGTAGAAGGATTTTCGGTTTTATTGTTTTCCAGTTTTTCTGTAACTTGTATTTTTTTGTTTTCTGTCAAACAATTACCTGCATAATTCCTTTGCAAATAGCTTCTATTTTATTCTAAAATCCCAATACCACCTAGTAACCTTGTGTATCATTAAAATATAATTAGGGGATAAGATAGCCGATTAAATTTAGAACCCGATTATGTTCCGATTTTCCGATTTCGGTAAATTCGGCGACGGAGCAAGTTGCTCCGAATTCAACGAAAATTAACGTGCTAGCTAAGTTTGACGTGTAGAACATAGTGGTGAAGTTAGTTTTTCAAAATTGTGAGTTTTTACGGAACGATCCGAAATAGGCCAATTTACGGTAAATTGACCCGGATTGTGTTTTAGTCAATTTAAGACATATATGAACTATCCGATTTTGAAGTTGATGTTTATAAATTATACTGGTAATCAAGAATGGCTTTCGCGAAGGTTATTGGTGTTTTTATCTATTTTTCTATTTTTGGAATTAGTGGATTAATTGATAATGATGTTTGCGACGGTGTATTTAATTATGAATACTTGTTGTTTATGCGATGCGATGACATGTTTATTTGATGTGAATAAATATGGCGATGTGGACTTTATGTCAATTGTGATGAGCGATGATGATGTGTTGATTGTGTGGTCTTTATTTATTGAGTCACATACATTTCATAAGCGATGAGGGCTTTTATGCCAAGCGACGATGGCTTTTATGCCAAGCGACGATGGGCTTTATGCCAAGTGTCCCTATTTATGGACAAAACGACGGGTACCACATGCATAACATAGTCGTGTCTCATGGAGTCGGTTATGTTTATGTTCGAGTTGTTTATCATTGAGTCTTTAATTGATGAATGATGATTGAATTGCGACGGTACATGATGTTTTGTGTTGATGTGAATATAATGATTATGTGATGGAGTTAAAGTGCTAATTTATACACTAATGCTAATTTGAAGTATGTAAACTTTTAATACATGTCGGCATACTTTATTTAACTTATATCAATTGTATTTCCAAAAACTATCTATATATCCTATCATGATTATAATTATATGCTTTGGAGTATCTCACCCCTTTACTTGTTTCGCCATTGCCTATATATTGGTAACGTGCAGGTGATCCCCGAGGATGAGGAGGATTAGCTCGAGTCACTTTATTTTGTACCGTTCTGCTCTGGTCGTAGTAACACACGGGATTTGGGCGACGTCATTATTTTGATAGGATAGTTTGTGTATACTATCTTATGATGCTATAACCATATGTATTGATGAGAACATGATGTGATGTATATTTTGTAAACATATCCGTTGTGCTGTGATTATTCATATGTGTATATGATGAATTGTGAATGAATCGGTATATCCGACTTCTGATGTGCATTATAATGCTAATTGTTGGAAATGCGAAGATGTGATACCTCAATTTTATTAAATGGAATTTTGAAACTCTGATTTTATTATTAATTACGCGGGGTAGAATTGGGGTGTTACACTAGCATTCTCTGGATGGTGAAAAGAGATGTTATCAATTGCAACCTCATGAACCTTAGGCAGTTTTCCAAGAGAGGGTTTCTTCCTGAGAGGAATGTCTAAGACATTCTCTTCAACATCAAAATCTGAATCCTCATCAGATTCTGAGGGTTCAGGAACCTTTCTCTTCTTGATGATTGGAGTTCTCTTGGGTCTTGAGATACTCCCAACAGACTTCATCCTACCCTTTCCTTTGGAGGTTCCAGCTTTCTGATCCTTCCCTTCTCTAGCCTTGTTCTCAGGCCTAGGAGACTCATGAACAACTTTAGTAGCCTTCTCCTTGGAGGGGCTTTGAGTAGCATTATGATTTTCTTTTCTACTCATCATCCTTTTAGCTATGCTAGGGTTAACACTAGCAATAAGGTCATTGTCAGAGAATCTTCATCAAGATCAATAACAGGGGGTTCAACAACATTTTCAGTGGGGGTTTGGTGATCAACAGTTTTCTCAGGAGATTCTTCAAGATTATCATCAGAAGGTTTCTCTGGAGACTTCTCCATGTTTTCATCAACAGGTTTCACAGGAGACTTATCAGTGGTGTCATCAACAGGTTTCCCAGGGGATTTCTTAACATTGTCATCAGATGTCTTGACATTCTGTGTGACATCTAGATCAGTTGCTAAATTAGGGCTAGCAGTTTCTTGATTCAAAGGAACAGATACCCCAGGTACATAATGATTCTCATTCAGAATCCTAGTAACTAATCTAGCTATGGCTTGATGAACATAACGAGAACCCTCCATATTGGCTATCTCAGGAGGAACAAAGGAAGATGGTTCAACATTTTTCCCATATGGAGAGGCTTGTGATCTTCTTGCATGTCTGGTACGAAGCTTCTTTACCCTCCCAGGATCAGTAGTCATGGCACCAAGTGGAGTAACTTCCAGAACCTCAGTCTCCATTGTGTTTGCCCTAGGTCCAGAATCAGTGGGAGAGGGAGAACCAGTTCCCTTTGATGAAGATGATGATGACAGACTTTGTTGAGACATCTTGAGAGATTAAGAATGCATGAGACAATAAGTTTGAGATTTTCTTTTGAGGGAATGGAGAGTGGTACAGCCAAATGAGAAGAATGAGATATAAATATGACTATTCCTCTTCTTAAACTTTTGAAAAGAGAGAGGGAAATAATTAATTAGCCCAATCACAATTAAATTAAATTAAATGTCTCTTCCTTCCCTTGTTGTAAGCAATATTAATTGCTACAACTCTTCATATTGGCAAATACCCAGCTTGCCCCTTAAATTCTCAAACTGACTAGCATCAAGAGCTTTAGTAAAAATGTCAGCCAGTTGAAGTTCAGTGGCTACATGCTCCAACTTAATCACCTTCTCTTCCACAAGATCTCTGATGAAGTGACGTCTAATGTCAATATGCTTAGTCCTGCTGTGCTGTATAGGATTTTTGGAAATATTAATAGCACTCAGGTTGTCACAGTGCAATGTCATGACATCTTGTGTGACATTGTACTCGATTCGCTTCATCCGGATCATTTGAGAATAACGCTACCACTATGTATTCACTTGATGAGATAAAGACACACAAAACAAGATTGTTTCCCAAAAAGAAGCATCCTCCAGAGGTGCTTTTTCTATCATCAGCACTACCAGCCCAATTAGCATCACAATAACCAGTTAGAATTGGTTTACATCCATGAGAGTATAGCATCCCATAATTGTAAGTTCCACTCACATACTTCAGAATTCTTTTCACCTGATTGATGTGACTTACTTTGGGTTCATCCTGGTATCTTGCACAAACACCAACAACAAAGGCAATGTTAGGTCTGCTGGCTGTTAAGTACATTAGACTTCCTATCATGCTTCTGTACAAGCTTTGATCAACATTTGTCCCACTTGTGTCTTTGGACAACTTTAGATGAGTAGGTGGAGGAGTCCTTTTATGACTGGCATTCTCCATCCCAAACTTCTTGACAATATTCTTGGCATACTTGCTTTGAGACAGGAAAGTTGAATCTTCCATGTGTGACTTGTAGTCCAAGAAAGTAGGTTAATTCTCCCATGAGGCTCATTTCAAACTCAGCTTGTATTTGGTTGGCAAAATGTCTCACCATTTTATCTGACATTCCTCCAAACACTATGTCATCAACATAAGTTTGAGCAACCATTATCTTTCCTCCTTCATCCTTGACAAAGAGAGTTTTATCCAAACCTCCTTTCCTGTAACCTTTGTTAGTGAGGAACTTTGTCAACCTTTCATACCAAGCTCTAGGAGCTTGTTTCAGACCATATAGAGTTTTCCTTAATTTGTAAACATGATCAGGAAAGTTAGGATCCACAAATCCTTTAGGTTGTTCTACATATACTTCCTCATTTAAGTATCCATTTAGGAAAGCACTTTTCACATCCATCTGAAACAACTTGAATTTCAGAATGCAAGCAACTCCTAGTAACAATCTGATTGATTCCAGCCTGGCCACAGGAGCAAAAGTCTCATCAAAATCAACCCCTTCAACTTGAGTGTATCCTTGAGCAACAAGTCTTGCCTTATTCTGGTGACAACCCTTACGCGACTTGTTCTTGTAGATCCACTTTGTGCCAATGATGTTTGTTCCTTCTGGTCTAGGAACTAACTCCCACACTTCATGTTGTTTAAACTGGTTCAATTCATCTTGCATTGCTCCAATCCAGTATTCATCAGTCAAAGCCTCTTTAACATTCTTTGGCTCAATCTTAGACACAAAACAAGAGTTTGAGATGATTTCTCTAGATCTGGTAATGACTCCACTGTTAGGATCTCCAATAATGAGTTCCTTTGAATGGTCTTTCTGAATTCTAATGGAAGGATCTTTGTTAGCTACCTCTGATTCAGACTTTGGTGGAGTAGGGATAGGCACATCATCCTTATCAGACACTTGTGGTGATGTCTCAAACAATGTCTCAACATCATATGGGACATTGTTTTCCTCATGGTGATCATCAACTATGACATTTATAAACTCCATCATAACTTTGGTCCTGGAATTGAATACCCTATATGCTCTGCTATTTGTGGAGTATCCCATAAAAATTTATTCATCACTTTTAGAGTCCATCTTTCTCCTTTGTTCACGATCTGTCAGAATATAGCATTTGCTCCCAAATACATGGAAATACTTCACAGTAGGTTTTCTTCCTTTCCATATTTCATAAAGGGTGGAGGATGTTCCCTTTCTCAAAGTGACCCTGTTGTGGATATAACAGGTTGTATTCATAGCTTCAGCCCAAAAATGAATAGGAAGCTTCTTGGCATGTATCATTGCTCTGGCATGATTGATTCCTTCTGAGGAACAGAACTCATCAAACTTGCTATTCTCAAATTCCTTTCCATGATCACTTCTAATTCTGACAATGCATCCTTCTTTTTCTCTTTGAAGTCTCTTGCATAATTCTTTAAAGACATCAAAAACATCAGATTTTTCCCTGATGAAGTTTATCCAGGTAAATCTGGAAAATCATCCACAACAACATATGTATATCTTTTTCCACCAAGACTTTCAACCTGCATAGGACCCATCAGATCCATGTGCAAAATTTCTAGCACCTTAGAGGTGGTCAGATGTCTTGACTTTGGATGTGACATTCTGGTTTGCTTTCCAACCTGACATTCACCATAAACTCTCCCTTCATCAATATGAAGTCTTGGAATTCCTCTGACAGCCTCCATGGATATGATCTTTTTCATCCCTCTAAGGTGTAAATGACCAAGCTTTTGGTGCCACAGTTTCACTTCCTTTTCTTCTTTGGCTGTAGAGCACACAGAAGAGTAATTAGTGTCCTCAGACTCCTATAGGTAACAATTGTCCTTTGATCTGACTCCTCTCATAACAACTTCTTGTTTTTCATTTATTACAAGACATTCAGACTTGGTGAAGTTGACCTTGAATCCCATATCACATAGTTGATTGATACTTATGAGATTTGTAGTCAAACCATTTACCAACAACACTTCATTTAGGTTTGGAACTCCAGGGCAGTCCAAGTTTCCAACACCTTTGGTTTCTCCTCTAGCTTCATCTCCAAAAGTGACATATCTAGTAGTATGAGGTTTGACATCATTAAGCAGATTCTTAATTCCAGTCATGTGTTTAGAATATCCATTGTCAAAGTACCAGTCTTCCTTGGCAGAAACTCTAAGGGAGGTGTGAGCTATCAAGGCTGCAGTCTTTCTCTTCCACTGTTGAATATAAGGTGCCTTGTTAATCTTAGGCTGGACATATGTGGTCTGATTTGGATATCCATATAGTCTGAAGCAATAAGGCTTTATGTGTCCAAACCTTCCACAATAATGACATCTCCATCTTTGAAACTTCTTCTTCATGTTTCTCTGATCTTGACATCTCCATCTTTGAGCTCTATGTTGTGACATCTGCCTTGACATTGGTTTATCAGGCCTGTTCTTCTTCTTGTCACCTGACATATGCCTTGACCTTGGTTTATTAGGAATGTTCTTCTTCTTGTTACCAGCAGGTTCTTTTGCAGCCACATATCCTAGCCCAGACATATTTCCTGCATTTTGTCAAGTCTGCAGGATTTCTTCCAACTTGTCAGTTCCAGTTGTTAACATCTTGACAGACTTAGTCATCTGATCAAGTTTGGAATTCAACACTAGAACCTCACCCTTGAGATGACTTATAGTAGCAGTGTTTTCCTTCTTCTCAGCCTCCAACTTCATAATGAGCTTTTACATTTCTCATTTCTTTGGCGACTTGACGCCGATACACAACTTCTTGTAAGTGTCGAGTTCTTCAAATGTCACCTCCTCATCACTAGAATCATTATCGAGTTACGGACACCGGATAGTGCGGTAACTAGTTTGGCGATTCTTCTTGAATCACTTTCGAGTCACCATCGGACCAGTGACACATTCCTTTCTTTTGTTTCTTTAGAAAGGTAGGACATTCAGCTCTAATGTGTCCATATCATTCACATCCATGACATTGAATCCCTCTGCTTCGATTGCCCTTTTCTTCAGGTTTTGCTCTTCTGTTGGAGTCATAAGATCTGCTGATGTCAGAGGGGATGTTCTTGACATTTGACCTTGACTTTGGATCAATGCTCTTGATGAGTTTGTTGAACTGTCTTCCAAGCATAGTTATTGCTTCAGATATCTTCTCTTCATCACCCTCCTTGCATTCCTCTTCAGTATTGGATACAAGGGCTATGCTCTTGTTTTTCTTGTCAACATTGTCACTGATTCCCATCTCAAATGTCTGAAGTGATCCAATAAGTTCATCAACCTTCAAGGTGTAGATATCATGAGCTTCCTCTATAGCAGTCACTTTCATTGCAAACCTTTTAGGCAAGGATCTGAGAATCTTTCTCACCAGCTTTTCTTCTGACATCTTTTCTCCCAATGCTCCTGAGGTGTTGGCAATCTCCAAGATGTTCATGTGAAACTCATGAATGGTCTCATCTTCCTTCATCTTCAGATTCTCAAATTTGGTAGTGAGCATCTGAAGTCTTGACATTTTCACCTTGGATGTACCCTCATGAGTGGTTTTGAGAGTGTCCCAAACATCCTTGGCGGTTCACACGATGTACTAGTCTGAAAATATTTCTGTCAATTCCATTGAATAAGGTATTCAATGCTTTAGAGTTGCCCAGTGCTAGCTCTTCTTCTTCTTTGCTCCATTCTTCCTCAAGTTTCAGACTAGTAGTCCCATCTTTCTCAAGCCTCGTAGGATGTTTCCATCCTCTGTCAGTAGCTCTCCAAGCTTTATTGTCCAGTGACTTCAAAAAGGCAACTATACGAGGTTTCCAGTAATCATAGTTAGATCCATCCAGTATGGGTGGTCTACTTCCAAATCCTCCTTCCTTGTCAATAACGCCAGAAACTATTATCCCTAGATCTCACCCAGAAATAACAGGCAGGGTGCCTGCTTTGATGCCAATTGAAATTCTTGGCAGCAGATACGTGATGTCACAGAGAATGTTATGACACCGTATTTGACACTCTGTTTAACAATTCATACAGTAATGTAAAAACAGTAAAGAACACAAACAATTGTTTACCCAGTTTAGTGTGTAACTATACCTTCATCTGGGGGCTACCAAGCCAGGGAGGAAATCCACTATAAGCAGTATTAATTCAAGAATAAACCAACCAGTTTATCTCCTTCACTTAAAACCTACCCAATGCAACTTCAATCTAAGTCCTACTTAGACACGAGTTCTACTACTCCCCTCATCACAGGTGATATCGACCTATTGATTAATAGAATTGTGAAGACACTCTTCAATAAACATACTTGATTTTGCTTCAAAGCTTTAATCAAGAGACACAACACTCGTGCTTCAAAGCTTTGAGTGATAAACAACCCTTACAATCAAATCTTAGTCCAAGGCACTTATCAAATGATAATTGTTTGGCTCACAAGAATAACTACAATTCACAAATTTACGCTCCGCTAAATCTTGTACACAGTCCAAAAAGGCGCAGCAGCAGAATAAGGGTTTCATTCCTATTATAGAAGTAGTATGTAGACTTCAATTTGGGCTTCCATAATAATATCTAGGGTTTACTTGATTTAACCTAAAGACTTGGTCTTTTTAACAAACCAATTTAGGGTTAAACAAGGTTAACCTTAAAGCCACGTGAGCATGTGATCCAATAACATAATTCATAATAAAAACAGCTCAACAAAAATCCTGAAAAGTCTCAGGAAAAGTAAATCTGCAGAACAGCAGATGTTGCACAGAATGTCATAACATTGGTCATGACATCAGTCATTCTTCTTGATTTCCGGATAACATTAACTCGCGATGCGAGTTGTACCTGTATTATTCTTCTTCTGCAGAATTTATCTTCAACTCTGAATGTCATGACATCAGTCAAGACATTGACATAAACTAGTTTTACCAAAAATTAAGGCCAACATAAAAACACTTACAAGTACGACAACATTTAAAGAGATGGAAGAAAAGGATCACATAAGTCTTTCCTTACAAGTAATCACACCAGTACTGGTAAAAATTTACATATGCCTAGCTTTCACGATTAAGTTGTGAACAAGTCATCACTAAATGCTTCAGGACTTCTATCTCAAAGGTGGTGAAAGGTAGTTAAAGACCCAAAACACAAAAAGTGCACTCATAAAAGGGAATGGGGGCAACCACCATACTTAATACATTTCATTTCATCCTCGACGAGAGTAAAGACTCTCCAGTAGGAAGATGAACCAACTTCGACAAAAGCGCCATCAAGATTGCCTACGTTAGCGAAGTAGAAACGATAGAAGAGTAAACAAAATCCATCCAATAAAACGGAAAACTCTTCTAGGATTTGTGAACACTCTTTTGTAATTGTTTTACCCATAATACACTAACTTTCAAATACAGGGAAGTAAAATGCCAAAGAAGATGATAATCACAAGGAAGTAAAATGCCAAAAAAGATGATAATCACTAAATTGGAAAAATCACTTAAGGAAAGTATTGCTGACTCTTTGAAGACTATATTCTAGCATTTAAAAATAAACTCTATAAACACTTCAAATCCCTCACACACAACACTCAAGTGTTTCGAGTCCCAAGAATCATAATGATGACACTTCTAAATAGACGTTTGAAATATGAAGATTAAATGCACGAATTCCCAAAAGATTGAAACGTTTTCTTTTGCTCTTAAAAACATAAAAGTGAGAGTGGTCGGTAGCCAAAGGCGAAGTAACAAACTTGTGCCTTACTAAGTACAAACACGGGTATTGAGGGCAACTGTTTTGGGTTGACCATATTGACCGACCACCCTGAAGAAATATGTAATCTTTTCAGAATTTTCTTGGCACGCTAGAATTCCCATGACACCAACAAAGATCTCAACAGTAAGTGCATCCATTGAATCTCCATAATTCACTCCTAACAAATAACGAGTTTGTTATTCCTTTTCTACTATATATAAAAAAGACGTCAATTCAAATAACAAATTTCAAATACAATTTCATTTCATTATTCTTTCGTTCGTATTAAATTAAACTCTCATATAAAATTCAACGTTAGAATCCTAATGTTACAGTGCACCCTAAACTCAAATCCACTCTATTTTTATTCCAATATGAAAGACAATATAATTAATAAAAGGCAAATGCTAACTAGTGCCCTTGAAACATTCTTTTAGTACTTAAAGTAGTAACATTTTTTAGGAATGCATGTAATCAATGCATTGGAAATTATAATAATTGACTTTTGTAAAAAATGTTTTCTTTATTTGATATCCTTGAATAGTACCCTTAGGGCATTGATTAGCATGATCCTTAATAAAAATTATATTTATAAATTCTCTTTAATTTTATTTTTCCATATAATATTGAAATTCCTGGCAGCAGATACGTGATGTCACAGAGAATGTTATGACACAGTATCTGACACTCTGTTAACAATTCACACAATAAATTTAAACAGAAGTAAAGAACACAATAAATTGTTTACCCGTTCGATGTAACTACACCTACATCGGGGCTACCCGGGAGGAAATTCACTATTAGTAGAATTAATTCGGAATAAACCAACCGGTTTATCTCCTTCACTTAAAACCTACCCAATGCAACTTCAATCTAAGTCCTACTTAGACCTGAGTTCCTACTCACTCCCCCTCAATCACAACAGTGATATCAACCTATTGATTAATTGAATTGTGAAGACACTCTTCAATAAACTATCTTGATTTTGCTTCAAAGCTTTAATCAAGAGACAAAACACTCGTGCTTCAAAGCTTTGAGTGATAAATTACCCTTACAAACAAATCCTAGTCCAAGGCACTTATCAATTGATAATTGCTTGGCTCACAAGAGTAACTAGAATTACACAAAATACAACCTGCTAAATCTTCAATACATTCCAGGCGACGTAAGGGTTATTCCTATTATAGAAGCGATCCCGAAACTTCTTTGGGCTTCCATAAAGATAACTAGGTTCACTTAATTAATCCTAAAACTTGGTCTTATCAACAACCAATTTAGGTTTAACTAAGATTAACCTAACCACGTGAGCATGCAATCTAATAATGAAAAATCATAATAAAGCAACTCAACAAACTTCACGAAAATTCTCAGAAAAAGTTCGAGCAGATGTCACATAGGATGTCATGACATCTGGTATGACATCAATCAAACTTCTGCAGAATTTCCAATACAGCAATTGCTTCCAAATCTGAGTTGCACTTAAACATCCTTGTCAAGTAGGATTTATCTTCAATCTCTGAATGTCATGACTTTTATCAAGATATTGCTATAGTCTAGTTTTACTAAAAAGTAATGCCAACTTAAAACACTAACAAATATTAAGGGTTATTACCACTTTACCTCTTGTCATATAAGCAATTTTTGATTTTGTCCATTGTAATTTTATTTTTTTTAAAAATATCCTTATTATTTCAAAATACTAACAATTTAGTTTTAAAAGGACATATAGCATGACTAAAGTGGTAATAACCCTAATAATAATCACATTCATTAAAATGGTCTAGACATATTTTTTTTTCTATTTGTAGTAGTACATGTCATACATTGAAACTAGATCAAGTTCCATTCTAGGGGGAAGTGAGATAACAAAATTAAAACTAACAAACAAACCCTCATTCCAACCCCCAACTTCCCCAAAACAACACAACACAACCTTCACAAAGATTAACCTCACTCACTTCACTTTCTCTCTTCTCCTCTATGCTCTCTGAAACAAAACCCTATCCCTAATTCTGCATTTCTAAAATAAAGAATCCCATTTCAGACAAATGTCCGAGATTCAACCGGCGGAGGGTCAGATAAACGGCGGAAGAGCCCTAATTCCGACCACCACCGAACAAATCGCAACGAAACGGCAGCGAAGGCCGAGTGTCCGATTAGGCGACATCGGCGTCGACCCACCTTACGAATCTCACGGCAGACGCAACACCAAGAGCTGGAAACTCGCCTTCGACCATCCCCGCAAGGAAAAAGATTCCAATTCTTCAGGTAAACCTTCAAAGACTCGACCTTTAACGAACTTGACCTCTGTTGCCGATTTCAATGAAACCCTAGACGGTGAAGAGAGAGAAGGGGGCATTGATGGAACCGTTGCAATTGGTGGCTGGAAGGTTAAGGAGTCCAAGAAAAGAGGCCCCGTTGCCACCAAGAGGGCGAGATCGAGTTGGGTTTCGAGAATTGATGATACCGGTGGTGGTGGTGGTGGTGGCGGTAGCGGGACTGGTGGTGGTAGTGGAATTGGTGGTGTTGAATTAGAGGAAAAATATAGTGGTGCTGAAGATGTGGAAGATGATGGGTATAGAGAATTTGATTCGGAGAGTCCTTTGAAAGAACAAAGCCCGATTCATTCCATGGAGAATTTAGGGATTGATGGGCATAGGAGGTCTTTTAAGAGTAGGGATCATAATGACGGGATTGATTTATCTGGGCCATCTGAAAATGATGTTAGGAATGAGAATGGTGGGAGGATTAGGTCTGGAGAAGACGGGATTAGGATTTGGCTTAACGGGTTGGGATTAGGTCGTTATGCACCGGTGTTTGAAGTGCATGAAGTTGATGATGAAGTTTTGCCCAAGTTGACACTGGAGGATCTTAAAGACATGGGGATTAATGCTGTTGGATCGAGAAGGAAACTGTTTTGTGCGATTCAGAAGCTTGGTAAAGGCTTCTCGTGAGTTATTAGCTTTACTTGTTTTTTTTTTCTTCGTGTTTAAGTACTAGCAGGGAAAGAGAGGATTCTCAGCATCAGAATCTCAGGCATAGTGAAATTCAGATGCTTGTTTGAACTGAGTTCTAATGTGTTCTCCCTTGACTTTTTGTTAGACTTGGAAACGTTAGGTTCTCGTTTGAGAAACATCCTTTTTGAAATCCAGTGCAAGTACATATAACTGCAAGTTTTGTTAGAACAATTCTTTGTTTTTTTGTTTCCTGAACTAATTCTAGATGTATTGTTGTCATTTGATAGCTTAGAAAGATTAACGGGGTTAAATAAGCAAAGTGCGGTCTTTCTTAACAGAAAAGTGAATTGATGTTGCTTCTTCATTCTATCCATTGGAAAACCAAGGATGGAGTTGAGTTTTTTTTTTGTGTAGGCTTTGTTTACGATACTTCTGTTGGATAAATCATTCAATAAAATCGATGCATCATTACTTCATATACGAACATCTTTGTGCCATGTAATTAATTTACATTTACAGTGATATATATTGCCGATTTTGAACTTCCTGTTACGCAACTTGTGTAAACTTTGTCTGCACAACCTTTTTTCTTCCGGTTTTTGTAGATACTAGGATGTGGCGGCAATTCTCAATGAGTTGTCATACCAATTGAAACATGAAATAGTTTTTGAAAACTTAACAAGTCATTTCAGTTGCTATCCTTCATGTAAATTAATGACTACAACTATTTGGCACATCTATTTTATAGATATGATGTATGAAGTATGGACACTGACACATCGACATTGGTAATAATTTGAACAATGAATTAATTAAATGTAATCACAAGTGTTTGACACAGACACGCCTTTTACTAGAGGTGTCGGGGTTACAGATGATATGATTTCTGTTTGGTACTATCTATGTGATTATCATGGATTAAATGGAATGCTCTGATTCTTCTGAATTGCCTTGTTTTTTTATACAATAATTGTCAACTAGTTCTGTCGAATATCGGTTATGGCAAATATCAATGGTGGTTTTTGGGCTCGCTGCAATGGTGAATATTAGCCGATATTGCAGATATTTCTGCCATAATCTGTTACGATGGCGCCACAACACTGTTGGTATTGCAGAGTTTTGGCTCTGCCACCAACCACACTGTTGGCTACATTGATTTCAAGTTTGAAACTTTGTAAATCTAGTTAGCGGTAGAATCTATTGTTTGTTTGCTCCACATTTTTATGCTTGTTATACAAGCAGGTGTTTAGTTACTGTAAGCTGCTTTCTCCAAAAAGCTTTTGGTTCTACTTCTATGGTATCAGAACACCTGTGCACTTGTCCCTTTTAACATATCAAGTGTGAATTTCATGCAGTCAATATTAATGAATGATGGGGCCATTATCTATAAGGGGCAAATTTGGTGGTGCTTATTGGATCAGTGTTGGTATCTTATTGTTTGGTGAATGTTATAAAAGAGGATTGATGTAGGAGCAGGAAGCCCTACTGACAGAATTTGGTGTTTGCTAGAGGGTTAGCATGTTTTGCTATATTGTGATATGTATAGAACAAAACAGACATATAATGCCTGTAGACAAAACCTTCCATGTTGTGTGGGAGAATTAGGGGACCACCAACCCATTTTGACTATCTTATCTTCTATTGTCAGGAGGAGACTCTGTTCAATTGAGAGGTAGGGAATATTTGTGAAGATGAAGAATTTTTATAATGGTTGCATTAATGGGAGACTAAGCAGTATTTCATTGGTAGGTTGGAAATTATGTGCTTGTGCTAGTTAGGTGTTCTCAGCAGCAGTGGGAGCAACATTTTAAATTGCACGTCATCCTTGGCTACCAAGAATGACACTACGAAAGCCACCACTTTTCAAAGAATTTACTAAGTTAATCGACAATTGATATTATAATATATAAGTTAACAAAATTGAACTTGTAGCGTGATTAGTGGTAAATTAATTGATAAATGTAAAATAAGCAAAATAAATTAATAAGTTTGTGTTTGGTAATTCATAAAATCACGGTGGGAGGGGTATCATATAGTGGAAATAGAGAAGCTAGGAAAGGTAGAGTCACAGAAAAGTGCTTTTTTTCACTCACACCCTGAAAACAAAAATGCACTATGCATGTGTTTGTTTCAACTTCTCTTGCCGCTGCCTTGCGTTTATTTACTATCGACCATGGTTTTTTAAAGCACTAAGCGTGTGTTTGTTTCAGCTTCTCTTTACCGCTGCCGTGCGTTTATTTACTATCCACGGTGGTTTTTTTTGCAACGTGATATCCTACCGTGATTTTTGCAATTTCCAAACATACACTAAGTGTTTTTTCATCAATTTAAGGTACATCTGTCCCAAGTTAGTTATAAGACATTTAAAAAAAAAAATTGTCTCAAATTATAAATCACTTTATAATATTCAATCATTTTATAATATCATGTTATTTTCTTTATATTTAACTATTTAAAATAAATTTAATTTAAATTTAACTTTAATTTTTTGAGGATACCCTTATATGTAAATCCGTACTCGCGGGTGCTTATCTGAATTCGTTCCAAAATTGATCAAAAAAATTCACTTTGACTGAGTTTGCGTTCATGTTTGAGTTTTTTTCGATTATAAAATATGGGAACGGACCAGGTAATGAAACATTAGTACTCATCCGAATTTGTCTCCCAATCCACTCCATTTATTTTATTACGTACTTTATTATTTATTTTTGATAATTTAAAAATATGTGATTAATATTTTAATAATTTCGTTTATTTTATTATTTAAAATATTTGATGTGTATGCTGAAATTTTTTTGAAATTTTTTTATATTTTTATGTATAATGTAATTTAATTTTCAAAAAGTTAAATATTTTTATTAAAAAATTGATTTTATGTAGATTGGCGTAGCAGAATACCCAAACTCAATTTAAATTTATTTGGGATGAAATTAAATTTTAGTTTTTTATTCTTGTTTGGGTTTGAGAGGTGGAGATTATTTGAGAATTTGAATTTGAATTCGTGGGCGCTCCGTCTCACTGTTATGTATAATTATATTATATGGTGGAAAATCATTTGAATTAATATGGTGTAAAAATATTTTTTAGATGACTCAAATTTCAAAATATAATTTATATAAATATTTAAGTGTATTTATGCGTAATTGAAATAAATAAATTTCATTAGATAGTAAAGTAATATAGATGTTATTGAAACGCATCGATCATAACTCAGGATCTTATTTGAATTGGTTAAACGATTAGATATTTACCACTACTTGTGTCATACTCCCTCCAATAAGTAAAATTTAATTTTTTTAAATTCATTAAAACCTAATCTATTATACTTAATTTATATAAAGTTCAAATATATTTATTATTCAATAAATATAAAAATTCAATGTTTTTTATAAAAGAGAATGAAGGGTGTACTATCTAACATACTCCTATAATCGTGATCAATGTAATGTTATAAATTGTTACAAAATTAATGATTAAAAAAATGAATAGTTTAGCCGTTAGTGTTTGATGCAAATAATTACTCTATCTAAAATAGGTGCCATTTAAAAAAATCTAAAATATTTGGAATTTTATATTATCAATATAAATTTATTTAATTTTTTAATTGTTTCTTCTAATAAAACTCTTCATTTATTGTTTTCTAACTTAATATTATAGTACATTAATAATTAATAAAGATAATTTGATAAAATTATTATTCTCTTATTTATTTTTATTTTTTAATTTGTGTAAAATATTTAACTGTAATAAATAATATGAGACGGAAAGAATAATAAATAAAAGGGTTAAATATGTTTAAGATCCTTATACATATAAATTCAATTTTAGTTCTTTATAATTTTTTTTCTTCAAACAATTACTCTTTTAATATTTTTCATCCACACTTTTGCTCCATCTTGCCAAAGTACATTAACAGAAATAACGTTGCATTTACACGTGCAATATCAGCGTGACAAAGATATTTACATGGATGTCACGTGATATTTTGTCTTTATTTTATAGTATTTAAACTTATTTAAAATGCAATGAAAGTTTGTAGATACTAATAACTTAAAACTCAATCATAGGCTATCTTCTTTGTTTATGTTTTATAGAAAATTGTCTGGAAAAACGATTTATATTTAATTTATATAAAATAAAATAAAAATTAATTTTTGAGATCTCTTTTTAATAATGTAATAAAGTTTCTTGCAAAAAATCATGAAAAAAATAAGTCTAGGTCAGAAGATTGATGTGTTTGAATTAGTTAGGGTTAGCTACAGTTTTTTAGTTTATGTATGATGTTCATGTTAGCGACAAAATATTCGTCGCTATAAATTAAATTTATAAAAATAATATAAATGAGGACAAAATTATGGCATCTATGTCAACATTTTTTCCACGCAGACATTGTCATGTGTCAATGACACGTCAATTCTATTAATGGGCGTTAGTAGGAGAGACTAAAAATGTGGATGTAAGATATTAGAAGGATCATTCTTTGAAAAATTTAGGAACTAAAAATAAAATTTAGATATTTAGAAGGACTAAAAATATATTAAATCCTTTTACCCTAAACAAAATATGTTTCTTAAAACAAGACAATTGCTAATGAGTGTCATTTAGGACACTTGTTAGCTAACAAGTATTGGAAAAATCCCATTAAATGCTCATCCAAAAAGGGATTTTAGTTAGTAAAATTATACCTTCCTTTTCTTGTTACCTGATGCTTGTCTGCAGCCATTCACTTAATAAATCAATATCATAGAAGTAATAACGTAAATCGATGCATCAAAGCCGAAGGATCTTGACACCATTGAATAAAGTGTTAAAAGACTAAATATGTAAATAAAACCCCCATATGAACGAGGCTCAAGAACAAAATGATGTTAACGCAAGACGCTTAAATTAAAAAGGCATGTAACATTCGATAAGCAGGTAGGTTTAGGAAACTAGCACCAAATACTAGGTCGATAACATGCATAATACATCTCATTGAGGGTAAATCATGGGAAGAGCATCAACAACTAACTCTTTCAAATATTTTAATAGTATCTGCATGATGAAGAGTGTTGAGAAAATAGTTTAATGTTGGCAAGTAAGGTAGGAATTAACCAAGTTTGGATGGTGGAAAACTAGCAAGGGAAAACATTATTTCAACGAAGCTGTTCTTTACCTTTAAGTTTCAGAGAAAAGTATTTCCAGGTAAGGTCGGCTAACAAACCTCGCCACTCCTTTGACTTTTAGGAAGGGAAGTCTGAGTCAAAATCATTGTGAACCTCAATTTAAAGGTGATTCACCTTCACCCAACATCATTTAAAGTCTTGTTCCTTATTAATTATCATCTGCTTATGGCTATGGCTGACCCATCTTCCTTCATGTCCTCATTCGAGATTCAAGCAATTGGTCATCATTCTTGGCTGGTTGGCCGAGGTCGAGTTCCTCCTTATTGAGAACTTATACAGCTTTATTCGTCTATATTATTTGATTTATCAATAGTCAAAAACTTGACATTCAGGTCTTCGAGAGGTCAATGCACTAAAGCTTATGCCTAAATAGAGGTTTTCTTGTTTCTTGCATGCGCTCCCTCAATCTCAAGCATCGGTAATTATTTGGTTTAATATTTTTTTGTCATGTATGTTAACCTCATAGTTCATTTTTGTCTCTTATTCATATTAATGGCTTAACTCTTCAAAACATACTATATATGTTAGTCATATTCATTTAATTAACGATTCATTTTAGAGGTTTTCTGTCGCTAATTAGGAAAAAGGACTAATATAGTACTTTTTGAGGAGTTAAGAGATAACTATAAACCTTTTATAAGTTAAAGGACTGAGATGAACCTTGAGGTTAACACACGAGACCAAAAAGGACATTAAGCCTAGTTATTTCGGGTTGTCCTTAGGTTCAAAGATGGAGAGACCCAATCACAAGAAGGTTTAATCCAAAGGCATGTACAATCTGAAAGCTCCAAAGATTTGACTAATTTTAGTAAAACAAGATGTTGATAAAGTTGTTAAAATATATGAAGAACAACATGTCAAACAAAGATGTTCTACCGTGAAGACTCTACATCTTGGACTGTTTCAACAAGTTTCTAAATCTGTTTAAAATATTTAAAAAGTGTTTTTAGCAATGGATCAAGGAAAATGTTCAAAAGAAGATTCGAAGCCCATGGACAACTGAATTCTATAAAAGGAAAACTTTGACCTAGAGCAAATTAACTAAACCGAGTGTAACAAATTTAGAAATAAAAATAAGAGTTTAGGGTTTTGAAAGTCGTGTACTT
Organism: Vicia sativa; assembly: GCA_021764765.1. NCBI lineage: Eukaryota > Viridiplantae > Streptophyta > Magnoliopsida > Fabales > Fabaceae > Vicia > Vicia sativa. The sequence continues at coordinate 27,726,378 of CM038795.1, read as the reverse complement.
TATTGTGTTGTAAGTCACTCTTTGTATCAATTTGATACATTATGGTAGACATGGTTTTTATGCAAATTTAGAAGTCTTTAGGTAATAAATCATGTATTGTTCTTGGATGAAAATTTGAAGCAAATCTAAGTATGTTTGTTAGTCAAGAGTCTTGACTGAATAGGTTGTAACTAACATATATATATATATATATATATATATATATATATATATATATATATCACCGAGGTGATCTAGAAAGTGAGATATTGATTTCTCATGTTTAGGGAGAGCCTAGGTAGAAGTTGCATTGGGTAGGGATTAAGCGATAAGTTGTACACATGGGAATTTAGCTTTGAACTAATGCTGCTAATAGTGGACTTCTTTCCTGGCTTGGTAGCCTCCATAGTAGGTGTTTTTGTACACCAAAATAGGTCACCATAACTGTGTTATTATCTTTCTGTATTATTCAATTTTATTTCTTAATTTATCAACAAGTCGTATGAGATGTTTGAACATCTGTCACGACTTTGAACTGATAAGCATTGTATTAGTATGCTTTGCTTTGTCCTTGTTATGTTAAATAGAGATCAATTGTCTTAACATGTGTTAGGACATTTGTTATATGTATACAAGAATTTCACATTAAGTTGTTAAAGATTAAGTAGTATTGTAGTAAAAAAGTCAAGACCCAATCTATTTCCTCAAATGATTGTTTGTTGTCACATTTAATCGAAGGTTCCTTCGTATTTCAAACGGGTGACCTGGGTGGTTCTAGCCGTCTTCCATATATATAAAGCTTTGCATGCATCAAGATTCAAGTATTCTACTCATTCACACACTCAAATTACTTATCAATCATTCACTAACTTGAGCATCACAGTGTTAACCTTTCATGTTCATCCTATTTCTCCACACTATAAGCAGACTTCACTATACATGAACTTTGTTTCACTCAGTTACAAACTATTTTGTTTCCTGAACGGAATAGTGGTAACATATGTGGGAATCAACTTTTGATTCTTACGAATGTCCACAATTAAAATCTTTTGATTCCAAAGTCATAAAACACTACAATGATCTTGCTTGAAAGAAGAAGATGATTCTCAATCAATCTAAGGAAGTCACCAAGAGTTCATAGACCTTAAAATCATCCTTTTACCCCATCGTCTCTCCAATTGACATTAGCTTTTATATCTAAGGTAAATTAAACAAAAAAATGAGACAAGGTTCTTTAAGGTCGCTGGTGGCGACTAGGAGGGAAGAATAATACAAAAATATATTATCGTTCATAGTCAACGACAAGGGTGGACGGGGTTCTGAATGCGACACTCTTGTGACCATAACTTTAGATATAGAAAATAACTCGTGTCAGGGATCCTTATAGACGAAAAGAGTTCTTGCGATACCCTATAATTTGACATACATGTGAAATTAGTGTTACACAATCGATACCTTGTGCCATATAGTGGTAGAAATCTCGTAGTGTTCAACGATTCTACCATTCTTACTTGAGTAGCCATATAATTACCAAATTTTATTGAAAAATGGAAAGACGGGAGGACCGTGAACGTATGTTTCTTAGTAACCCATTGCAAAATATGTCGCGGGGAAAATATGGGCTAAATGGTCTAAGGGGGTGAATATCCCTTTTCCCGAAATGTTCAATAAAAAATGTTTAGTCTTTGAAAATTAGAGTTTGACAAAAATCCCCCGGCGTAGTGGAATTTTCGTACAAAATATATGATTTTAGATTGATTGTAATATACACTTACCTAGAAACAAAAAGAGAGATACATGAAAAGACTAAATCAGTCAATGTTTCGATTGACAAAGAGTTGGTTTACATGAGATGTGTAAATCGAGACTTTTCAATTGAACAAAAAATTTATTAGTATAGTTCTTAGATTTAATCAAAAGTAAGAATATTTAGGATCTTAATATACCATAAACCTAATTCTCATAGATAAAGTCGCTACAAATGTTGTAAAGCCTAATATCATGCGATTTCTTGGAAGTGAATAAACCTAAACATGCAATTCTAAGCAAGATATAAGAGAGAGAGAGAGAGAGAGAGAGAGAGATAGATAGATAGATAGATAGATAGAGAGAGAGAGAGTGAGTGAGAGAGAGAGATGTGGGACATTCGGGCTTAAAATAACCAAAACCCTCACATTCATAACACTGAATGCTACTCCCTAGTTTTGTTTTATCCTATGTTCTTTCTTTTCTTGACACCTTTTTGCTAATATCAGGACAAATATTCTGGACACATGGTCTCGAATTCATGTTGTTCAACACTTGATTGAATTTTCTCCCAAGAACAACGATAGCCTTTGACACCCCTTATTAGAATTCAAGCCACACTCATCTTCTTCCTTCTCAATATTGGATATGAAAGATATGTTGTTGTTTCTTTTTTTTGTCTTGTCATTGATTATCATCTCAAAAGTTTGAAGTGACCTAATAAATTCATAAACTCTTATGCTGCTAATGTCTTGAACTTATTCAATAACTGTTACCTTCATGTCAAATTTTCTAGGTAAAGACCTAAGAATCTTTCTAACAAGCTTTTCTTTTGACATATTTTCTCCTAAGGCACTAGATGTATTGGCTATTTCAAGAATCTTCATATGATAGTCCTAAATGGTCTCATTGTCACTCATCTTTAGATTATCAAAATTTTTAGTTAGAAGTTAAAGTCTAGACATCTTCACTTTAGATGTACCTTCATGTGTTGTCCTGATAATTTCCCAAGCATCCTTGGCTATAATACATGTATTAATTAACCTGAACACATTCTTGTCCACTTCATTGAATAGATCATTCAAGGCTTTGAAATTTCTAAGAGCTAATTTATCATCATCTTTAGACCAATCTTCCTTTGGCATCAAGAAAAAATTTCCATTGTTGTCCTTATTAATAAGATGTTCCCATCCTTTCAAAACAACCTTCCAAGATTTATTGTCCATGGATTTTAGAAAAGCCACCATTCCCACCTTCCACCAATCATAGTTTGAACAATCTAACAAAGATGGTATGTTATTGCGTCCTCATCCCTTGTCCATAGTAGCATATAAATATTCTCTATGGAGCTCACCCAATAGACAGAGCAGTGTGTCTACTCTGATGCCAATTGAAATTCAGACACTTGCAATACAACTGTCAAGACTGATGTCCTAACACCAACACAATGTTAAGACATATGTTAATAGAACACTTGCTAAATCTATTGATTGTACAGAAAGATAAATTGCAGAAATTTAAATGACACAATCAAATGTTAACCCAGTTCGGTGCAACGCCACCTACTTTGGGGGCTACCAAGCCAATAAAGAAATCTTTTATGATAATATTAGTTCAAAGCTAAACAACCCCAAATTTACAACTTCTCACCTAATCACTACCTTGTGCAACTTCTACCTAGAGACCACTAGATATGATATCTCCCTCTCACTTTCAATTACCGTAGTGATGCCTATAACCACAAACCTCGTGACTAAACTTAAAACCCAATATAATATTACACTTCAAATAAACAATACTTAGTTTTGCTTAAAAAATTCAACTAAGAACAATACTCAACTCTTTGCTTGAAAACTCATGAGTGAGAACAATAACTTAATTAACAATCAAGTAACAACCAATCAACTCAATGTATCAAAAGATACACGAGGTTCATACAAAAAACACAAAACACAAAGAACTTAAAAGACTTCTAAAATCATAATCCTTATGTTGCACCCACAATTTCTTCTATATGATTTTAAGTCATAACAAGTCCTTATTTATAGACTCCTGCAGAATGAGTTTGGACTCTTCAAATTAAATCCAATCTTCAGTTTTTAAATCAACTGCAAGATCTTCACATAAAAATAGGAACAAATAATTTAAAGTTTCTTAAAAAGTCTCCAAGATTCTTTTTAATGAAACAAATCAAATATGCACTTTATTCCATATAAATCCCCTTGACTTGCAAAGTATAATGAAATATATACAAAATGATCTCTAAAAAGCAAATCAAATTTGTCAAGAGATTAAGATAGCAACGTCTGCTACATAACAATCCAAGATGTCAAGACATATGGCTCAACATTTATCTGTTACATATGACATCAAAACTCGTCATGACGGTTAGTTAAGATGTTGTGACATCCTGCTCAACATCAGTCCAGAACCATGTTTTAGCAAAATTATTGTCAAACCTAAAACCACGGATTTAACAATATCCAACACATAATTTTAACATTTATCAATCATAAAGTTAGTTCTTTGAAAGACTTTGCCTACCTAAATTTAAACAGAAATACAAATGCAAACATGCTACTATATGAAACACAATCAATCTATCGCTTTTATTCTACTATAAAACACCAACTCATTTGATCAATGATCTGAAACATTAAGTAAAATACCTCAATGCTAACTACAAATCTTCATTATGATTTCAATGGTCGTTTCATGTGATGTTTACACCAATTGAAACTTTATTGAGAAACGGTACTAGTTGTTAACGTTTTGAGATTTGTTTCAATTTCATTAATTATAAAGATTTTTGGAATATCACTTTAACCTGCTTGACCCATAGCTTGCACAAATAAATAAAATGACATCATGGAAGATTATAAATTATAAACACAAATTTTGTAAGGATAAAGTAATACTACTTTGTTCCATAAAAACAAGTTACTTGAACCTTCAATAGACTCATTTTCTTGTATTGAAGCATTATTCTCCGTTGCTCACTATTCAACAACTATTTTTTCTAGTTTTTTTTTTTTTTTCAATTATCAACTGAGTATAAATATCACAATAGAGTCAAAACCCTATAATATTCAAATGAACAAAATCTAAAATCACCGACAAGATTCATTATTTTCCCAACAATCCAAAAAAACATGAAGCAAAAGAGAGAAAAGAGCAATAAAAGAAACCGTGAAACAACAAAATATTAAGCGATATAAAGATTGAAGATGATTCTGATAGAACCTTATCCTGAAGATTAAATCTATAATATGAGATTGGAAGTTGGTCAAATGTAACATAGAATTCTAAGAGTTGAAAATAATAGAGATATTTTTTATAATTTAAATTATAAAATATGAAAATTCTAAATCAACTTTAAAACATACATCAATATAACATTTAACGTTTTTTCATAAAAATCTAACAAAAAAAACCAAAATATATAACAAATAATGTTAGTTAACAGATCGCAGCATAAACTTTTTTTAATTAAGAGACCAAAATAGAATATTGAGTTAGATTAAAGGAGTAAAAGATATTAGACCATTTTAATATAAGTGTAATAATTTGATAAGAAAGACTAAAAAGGAAAAGAAAGGAGAAAAAATAAAATAAAACGGCGTTGTTTTGGCATGAGATTAATGGAAAGTAAAAACAAACCTGATACGGGGTACTGCGAGGAAAGAAGGTGACTCAAACGCTCACTCGCGAGCGAACGACGACGCTGTACTTGTCTCTCTCTCTCTCTCTCATCAAATTCAAATCTCTCTCTAGGTCTCCGTCTTCGATTCCATTCTACTAGCGGTAAGCTCTCTCTCTCTCTCTCTCAATTTTCCTAATTGCCATTTTTATTTTCTAAACCTTTCTTTCTAGGTAATGTAAGGTACTCTGCAACTTTCCACTCTATTTTACACTCACTTATCAAATGTACAAGTTTCTTCAATTTTGTAATTGAGAGATTTTTATTTTTATTTTTTTTTTATTGTTTGTATGTAGTTATGGGTAGGAAGTGGTTTTAGAGATTGTTGTACTGATCAAATGGTATGGAAGTGAAGTGGTTTTAGTGATTTAATTGATTGGTTTTGAGATTTCCTTTTTGGGATAGTGTAGATTTTGATTGGTGAATGCTAATTATTAGGTTTCTTTTTTGTCTCTCTGAGATTAACTATTTGGATAGAAGCATGATACTGGAAAGAATATTACAATATTACGGGGAAAGTTGATTTATGTAGTTGATCCCACTTAGTGGGATAAAACTTGGTTGTTGTTGGCTGTTGTTGTATGGCCACTTCGTGTGGTACCTTAAGTAAGTGGTTAGGTCAAAGGTTCGATCTAAACTTCTCGCGGGAAACTCCACATTGTGTGCTCATTAGGTTACTAGATAGAAATCAGTCGTGGTTAAGCGATGGTGGATACTTCGGACACATAAGATAGTTGTGGTTATAAAAAATGTGTTTTTCTTGGGATTAGATCAGTCAGCAGTTGATAATCCGGTTCCATGCGGTATTTGCTCTCTGTGTCCAATCTCTCATGTATAATTATGAGAAGTTACAATAGGCTATTATCTAGGGTTTCGGCGCCATGTTGGATTGAAAATTTTTCTGGTTTGCCGCTGTCTGATTTTTCAATACATTGTGTGATTCGTGTTAAGGAAATAGTGGTAAGAATTTGTTGATGATAGTGAAACATCTTATGCTTGCTAAATTTGAGGGTTTAATATGGCATGGTATTTATCTTTAGATGATTGGATTCATTTGGTATATAATTAAAATAATAGTCAGTGTTCTTTGAATATTTCACCTATTTAACACAGTGTTTACCCTATAGTGGTTGCTATAATGTTCTACACTGTTATATCTCTTCCCATAGAAGCTGACTTCCGCTTCGCTATCCCGCTATAGCGCCGCTATTGGCTGCAATTGACTACTCTTCCTAGAACCAGACACAAATAGTTAGGGATGTCATATGTTGGCTGTTATGGATACTATATATTAAATCACATCCCGCTCTTTATTGGCCACAAACTGTGTGCAGTCTACACTTGTAGGAAGGGCTTTCTCATCAGCGTCAAGTACTAGGGATTTATCCATATCTGCGTTTTAACATTAAGTCTTTTCTTTTTCTATACAATACAGGTGGAGTTACAAAATTGTGGCCTAATAACATATCTAAGATTTACTCTGATAACATATTAGAATTTGTGCTTAGAGTCTATTATCTCAATCCCATAAAAGTGATTTGTAAAGGGAGGACTATCCAATCCTTATAAGCACTGCTTAGGCCACATCGCTAGCAATTGTGAAACTCTTAAGTTTCCAAACTACAATAACAAAGAAGTCAACGCTTTTTGTGAACAGAAACTATAGTTGAATGAATATGATGGCAAACTGACAATATTTGTTTTCACCAGAATGGAAGGTAGTATTTATTCAAGCTTGGACTTGAGCTGTTCAGTTCTACACTTTTGTAGCACCGACACCTTTGAAAAGGGCGTGTCAGTGTCGATGCCAACACCGACACGACACTGACACTTGTGATTACGCTCAATTTATTTATGTTTTCAATTTTAACAAGGTTTCTTGATGTTCCTTCTAAAAAATTCTCTCTACATGCATCTCTTCCTGTTTATGGACTTGATGCCAAGCTGTTGCTTTTCCCATTTGTTAACAGGATTTGTCTTTCAGCCAGAGATTATTGTTTATTTAAACTTCAGCTCTTCTTGAGACCAACTATTGCATCTGTTCCAAAATCCTCTGGACGCAAGATGGACGATGACCGGCAATATGAAAACGGTAGGCATAAGGTGGAATACTACAGAGGAGCACATTCTCCGGTAAGTAGAATATACAGATTTAGCATGCTTTCTGTTATTTTAATTCGCAGTTGCACCAATTGATTGATTAATTGGATTGGATTCTTAAATGTGCAGTGGAATACGGATCCCCAGCATCAAATAAAGGAACAAAATGCGCTTGTTATGAATAAAAAAATTAGGTCTATTATGGCTGAGAGGCAAGCTACCATTCTGGAAATTGAACTAGAAGCTGCTATATCTGAAAAAAATGAAGCCTTCGCTGCTCGAGATGTTGCCCTTAGGCAGAGAGATGAAGCACTTGCTCAAAGGGATAATGCTCTGTTGGAACGGGATAATGCCCTTGCAGCCCTTCAATGTCGGAATAGTTCTGCCAACTTTTCATTCAACGGTGGAAATCATCGTGGATCAAAGCGGATGCACCATTCTTCAAACCGTAATCTATGCAACATGACAGAAGCAGCGTATAGCTCGGCAGATATAATAATAAGAGACGCCTCCCCAGTAACTGTTATAACTTCAGAAGCCATCGAGTCTCATCTAACTAAGATGACAAAGGATAATTCCAAGGCATCAAAGTCACCTACAAAAGTAAAGAAAATGGGCGAGGATTTAAATAGGAAGGCTTATTCTGAAGGGACGAAGATCAAATCTGAATGGGATAGACAGGATGTTGGCTTGAATTTGATTACTTTCGATGAAACTGTCATGCCTGTCCCAGTTTGCACGTGTACTGGAGTACCACGACAGTGCTACAAATGGGGGAACGGTGGATGGCAATCATCTTGTTGTACTACTACACTGTCGATGTATCCGCTACCGCAGCTTCCAAACAAGCGCCATGCTCGCATTGGAGGGCGGAAAATGAGCGGCAGTGTTTTTACAAGACTTCTCAGTAGGTTTGCGTCAGAAGGCCATGATTTATCTATACCATTGGATCTTAAGGACTACTGGGCCAGACATGGAACGAATCGCTACATTACCATCAAGTAGCTTCTGACATGTTGTTTCAAATTATGTGTTCTTTTTTAGACCATGCCTTGGTAAGCATGATATGCTTGAATTTAGTGCATGCAGGTGAGTTTTCATTACAAGGCTATTCTCCTTGCTTAATTCTGGCTAGAGTCCACTTCTATTCTGCCTGTAAAGTATGTGTATGTGTGCACATTTGACTTGGTGGCACTCATTTTGTTCCTGTATTTTTGTTTCATTCTGTGTACATTACAAATCTTTGGGTAGAAAACTTTTCTCCTTATCTTTAGGAAAATAAATAATTGTAACAAATCCTTAGAGACCGGAACGAACTCAAGTGTCTTGGTTAGATGACTAACTAATTACGCAGGTGCATTTTGGTAATTGAATTTGAATTCAGAATCTCAAATCACAGCGTTACGAGTTTTATTGCCCATTCTGATTCTATTCAACTCGAGAAAAATATTCTTTAATCTTAGAGTATGATTGAAATTAAACCCATAAACTAAAATGTCAAAATATATTTGAAATTTGATTAAGTATGTAAAAAATGACAGCCAAAACTGAATACTAATAATGAGAAGTTATTTTTAATAATTTTTCTATCAAACATGAACCTCTATATACACAAATTTAATAATTCCCACTGTACATTTTACACATCAAACACTTCTATGCCAAGTGTACCAACTTTACATGAAAATGTGTAATAAGAATTACATCAAAGCCAGAACAAGAAATATGTACTAGGCATTTTTTATGTTATGGTCTAATTCTGATTGATCTCATCTGAGGATGAGGATTCAATAGGAATTCAATAAATTAAACAAACCCAAAAAGGCTTAAAAAACAATATACAATAAAATAATTATAACATATCTCCATTCTAACACCTAATAACAGTATGAAATATATAATCAATTTGTTGCTTTTGCAGAAACAAGTCTACTTCTTCTGTCATCTCCTGTACAAGTACAAATTGGGTGGTAGCATGACTTAACCTTTAACAGAGTTCTTACTGCCCCAAATCTCCTCATCATATGCCCTTTTCTCTTTGTACTTGGTGCATTTTCAACCACCTCACTTACCTATCAAAAATATCCAACTAAGTTAAGAAAAATGTTCTCAATATTGATTTTTGAGATATAAATTTAGCATAGGTGAATAATTAAACTTTGGATTATTATTATTTTACCCCAGTCATATAGGTTATTTTTGGTTTAACCTCCTGTAATTTTTTTTTCAAAAACAACCTTGCCATTTCAACAAACTAACAATTTAGTCCTTAAAGTCAAAATCCTCAGATTTCCTGAGAATTTTCTTTCAGATTTACCTGCGGATTTTGACTTTAGGGACTAAATTCTTTGTTTTTTGAAATGGCAAGATTGTTTTTGAAAGAAATTTTTTTACACGGTAAACCAGAAATGACCTATATAGCAGGGGGTAACGTGGTAATAATCCTTAAAAGCATATGTGATTAATTAAATTGTTCTAAATAATTGCTGTTGCATTTGAAGTTGCTTTTTTCGAAATTTAATATTACGGAAAAATGTGAATAAATGCATGTGCGGCCAATGTGGTCGCAATTCTAATTGTGAAGATGTTGTAGAGATTTCAAAAATCATTATATTGCGACTGTGTGGTTGGAGTTTGCAATTTAAAAGAAAATTATAAAAGAATGTTAATTACCTCATTTGAGATTCTTGTGTTCTTTGACGAAGAACTTTCTAGACTGTTATCACTTCGTGATTTTTGGAGCGTTGGACTCTTAAATTCTTCTTCTTCTTCGTCTTCTTCCTCTTGTATTTTTCTTTCATCGGCTTCAATGCAATAAATTCTAAAACTCGGTGATCCTGGACATAGAAATCTTCCAAGGTCCCTTTCTTCATCATCTTCATCCCCATGATCATTATCATCACTCTTTTCACATTTTGCACTCGCTTCTTGTTCTTGTTCTTTCTCTACCTCTTCCACTAGCCTTTTGATATTTTCCTCCTTTCTTTTGATCTCTTCCTCATCTTTCACATTGGCACGAATATCTTTATCTTTATCTTTGCTTACATCAATCTCATTCTTAATGTTAACCTTCTCCTCCGTTGTATTGCATTCGATATTATCTACGGGAACAACTCTAGAAATATTTTCCGTGGTCGTTAGTGGCCCCTTTGTTTCCCCTTTTGTCGAAATTGAAACCTTACCATCTTTGGTTTCATTAGTTTCGTTAACAGAAGACCGAGAAACACTGCTGCCACCATCCTCTTCTTCGCCATTTTTCAATAATTGTTTCTTTGAGAGGGTTGATTCAGCATTCCTTTGCTTTCTAAAATCTTCAAATCGTCCGATAATTGTAGAACGGACTTTGTTTGGTATTGATTCTGCTTGTTCTTGGGTTGAATTTACTCTCGAATTTTCATTTCCCATTACAGACAACTAAATAATTATTTATTTATTTGCCTGCAACGAGGCACTTAAAAATGAAGATAATAAGCCAATTTTGTGTCGGAAAAGAAGAAGATAGAAATGTTGAGAATGAGAAGAAAAAGTTATTGTAATTAAGGTGTTTAATTTGGCAGTTGAAATAACATGATAGCACCTGTACATATTGTTTTAACAGTTATTAGTTTGTCAATAATAGAAAAGATTGAATTGAATTGAAATTCACAAAGAAAAAGGAAGAGAGTGTTTTACATTTACTATTTAAGAAACTAATTTAACTAACATGCTCTTGAGGGTTTTGTTGTAAATTTGTTTCTCTGTTAAAATTTGGAAAATTGTATTAATTTAGGATAAGGATAGAAATTTGACAGGTTGGAATATTGAAATGAGGCTATTGTAGTATTCACTTCTTTAGCACAAGTTTAGAATAGTATGTTTGTGAAATTTAATTGTTGGCTGTGAGTTGGAACAAATTGTATTTTGCTAGTTTTGGTCATTTGGAAGAGACTTAACCAATCATGTAACTAAAAGAGTCAAATGAAGATCCTTATATTAAGGCCAAATTTGACATTATCCACATATTTATCATCAAATTTACAATTATTATTATTATATTATTATTATTACACATTCATTTTTTTTTTATATAAACTATGATTTTTAAATTTATTTTTTCTTCTTATTTTAATAAAAAAATTAATATATTTTTAATGAAATAAAATTATAAACTTTCATTTTTAGTCTATAATTATTTTCTCTAAAATATTTTTCATTTAGCACGTGTTGCTAGTTAGAGATCACGTCAAAATTTAGATTTTTTGAATACTATACCACATAGTTTATTCTAGTTTTCAAGAATTTTCTTTTGAGATTTTCACTAATAATTTGAACTTTTACACTCAGATCAATTCATAGTCTTCTTACATACAAAGTTTATATCACTTACAATGTTAAAAGAAAACTAGGTTCTTGATTTACAATTTTAGCTCTTATCCGAACAAAAATTTACACAATTTTTCCTTTTAAGTCTTCCTCTCTTTCGATAATGATAAATATATAATAACATCTTAAGATCATATATATTAATTATTTAATATATCTAAAAAGTAAAAGTTTTTTATAATTTAGAATAGAGGGAGTATATGAGGAGATTGAGTGAGAAAAAGGAGCAATAAATCATATATTCATGCTTAGAATAGTGTACAAAAACTCTTTTAGGAGAGAAAGTTTGGCTAAAAGAAATTCATGAGCTTTAGCCGCTCTCTAATCAATCAACACAGGACGCTAATCAATTTGAAACACTTTAAAACTCTTTTTTGATTTTCAAAAATTAAAAATTTAAAAACCTGTTTGATAGACTTATTTTATAAAACCGTTTTTAGTAACAAATTTTAATTTCTCAATTTTAAAATCTAAAAAACTAAAGATGTTTTCCTTTTCAGTTTTTCTTTTTTATTCTCAAATTAACGGGATATTCATGCATTTGCACTGGTATTAGTGTGGTACATTCGCTTTTGTTTTCAAAATATAAATAAAAAGAAATTATTTTATAAAATTTTATAAGAAACACATATTTTTAAAATAAAAAATAAAATTGTTTTACCAAATTTTTTTTATATCAATAAAATATATTTCACATTTTCAAATACTATCTTAAATTTTTTTTAAAAAAAGTCATAAAAAAATTGGTAACATAAAAAAACTTGAGTTCGTACGATATAATTATCGGTACATTCACACGATACTGGTGTGTTATCTGTACGTTCGCATGAATATTGTTACGATAACACAATTTTGTTTTTTTAAAATGTACAGTTGCTTTACTTGCATATGTTTCTAACATGTAATAAGAATGAAAAAAAGAAGAAAGACAAACTTATTTAACCAAATTTTTTTTTTTAAAGAAACCCATATTTTTAATTTATATTTGGATGAACAATATACTTTTCTGTACGAAGTATTAGTTTTGTTTCGATATTAATTGAAAAAAATGTTTGGATAAAAAAAACATTTTCACGTTTACAAAAGAAAAATTAAAATTTACTTATTTATTTAAAAATAACATTTGTCATTAAAAACATATATTAGTGAAATGATTCTATACCAATAATATATAGTTTAACTTTTTACATATTATCTTAAAACATATCATATCTAAAATAAAAAATATTTTAAAATAAAAGTATTAGTAACATAAATAATTATATTAACAGGGAATCAATTTTTTATGTTTAGATTTATATTAAGTTTTGTCAATTTTGAAAATTAAAGATTAAAATGGAATCAATTTTTCTTATCTTTTGCTTTTAACATAAATGTTACATAATCTAGCATGATAGTTAACTGCAAGCCATTAAAGTATGCAAGTAAAGAATGCTTCTTGCATTCATGATTCCAGCTTGCCACACTACTTTGTATGAATATGTATTAGGAGAGACAAACTTGCTACAATACTTAGATAAAATATAAAGAGTAGCTGTATATCAATTTAATTGTAACTTTGCAAAATGATTATTAATAATCTCTTTTATGAATGCAGATCAGGAGAGTGAGTCAGAGTACCCTGGTACACTAACAAAAACCATTGAAGTTGAACAATATGAAGCAAAATTATCAATATAAAACTTGTACATCAGTTTTCAGGATCTATAACTGGGGCATTGGAGCATGCGTCTTTAAATAGTAATAGTTTCATAACATAAGCCTCTAAAAAAAACCTTACCTCTGAGAAGTTTTCTCCATTATAGTACTAAATCACCTTAAATTAGGCTGCATGGGCAACATACTCAATTAACAAAAAAATCAACTACATCTTCTGATATGAACATGACAAGAATTTGATCCTCATCATGGTCCAACAACACGCTGTTTGGCTTTAGGTCGCGATGAATGATTTTAAGCCGACACTCCTCATGTAGATAAAGTAGCCCTCAACACATTCCGCCGAGGATGCCATATCACGTGTTTCAATCAAATTTAGGACGCTTGTTTGGATCTAGGATGGTAAAGTAATCCTCAACATAATAAGGCATTTTAGTTATAGAAAGCATATTGAGGTGTTCATTTGACAGTTTCATATATATTAGAATAATCTACAAAAAACTTTAGCTTTGTTTGGTTTATTAGATTAATTTTAAAGTTTGGGTTCAACACCCAGTGTTGAAAAAAAAACTTTAACTAATCTTTGTAATTAAAATATGAGATAAGTTCTTAAGTAATATACCATTTGGATTTGCAATTTCAAAGAATTCCAAAGTAGCTGATTTCCATTTAAAAGAATTCCAAAGTAGAATCACCACAAAACAGATTTGCATCTAAAACCTACAAATCTAGGACAATAATTTATATTGTTGCTCTCAACAGGCTATGCTGCAAAGTCAAAAGTATATTCTTATAGCCATCACTTATTCTCAACGAATGTAACAATATAATTTAAAAAGAATTGCTAAGGAATACGAATTTCTTTTTGTTCACACCATTAAGTTGCTAGTGGCTCAGAACTACCCACTTGCTTACCCTCAGACGCATAAGGATATTGCAGTTCACTATTAGTAGCAGCTGCAACAACTTTTTCATGAGTAGTCTGTTTATTTTCTGCAGAATCTGCGGTGGTAGACGCAGTTGGTATTTTACCATAAAGTTGGATCTTGCAGTTCACTGTAAAGTTTAGTATTACACCTTTTCTTTTTCTTTGTTGTTCAGTTTTTATTTTATCTATGATTATAAATCCAGAAATATAGAAATCATGGCAATAATGAAATCCAGATGCATTACTAACCACACTTTGTTGTTCGATTTCTATTGCCACCCTGCAGTTGTTATAGATGCATCTAATCAACTTATTCAACTTTGATAAACGTGTCTCCACATCCAATATCAAAATTATGAAGTATTAGTTTTCATATTAAGACAATATGTCCAAACACTAACACTAAGAAAACATTATACATAGAAGATAAATACTCATTAGTATTAGTGTGTGTAAATACTGTTAATATATTTACGCCAAATCTAAAATAAATAACAACTATAAAATGCAGTGATAAAATATTACCTCCGAAGAAAATAAGGAAGATATGATAAGATCAAAGGCGATATAAACAATGAAGGAATACCTGCATAAGTTGTTCTTTGGTTAAGGCTGACAAGCTAACTAAGACGGGGAACCGTCCAATAAACTGGTATGGTTCCATATGCAATTAGATCAGAACTCTCCACCTGAAAATTTTCAACGCAACGTTTATACACATTGGGAATTCAGAAGTTATCTGCGATATCAAATCACTATAGAGACATAAAGATTGGACATAAATCTGACACTTACATGTTACACTGGTGATATAAAAAAATCGAATAATCAATATAACTGAATGTGCTAGTGTCGTGTCGGAACCAAATGTGCCTTAAATTTGAAGCGTCTCTGCTACATCGATGTTTTTTTCATATGATTAAAAAAAAGAGTGAATAAAACTTCAGCTAAGAAGAGACAATTTCTCACCGTTACAAGTAAAGATAATGCTACTCAAGAATCGATTATTCGCCCGATTCTCATGTTGGCACGAACTGATGCTCCAAAACCAATAGAGGAAACTATTCCGATTAAGTTAAACAAATAAAAACTTCTTTGTTATCTTGTCAACTTCATCGATGTAAATTATTTCTTGTTGAGCCATTGCAATATTGTAATCTGCTGTCTATATGGAAAAAATTCAAAAACAATGAAATAAGAGAAAAAACATCACAAAGTTACACACTCTAACAGTATTTACACATACTAACACTAAAATATGACAGAATAATTAGGTGTTGTTTCTACTTTCAAGGAACTGATTTACTGAAGCTAAGTTATAAAGATACAGAGAGGAAAGAGTGTTTGGGGTTATTTATAATGTTTAGGCATTGAAGGTTGTAGGATTTCAAATTGAATGAAAGAACCTATAGGGATGGATTTGAGACATGAGAAAATGAGAGGATCGTGGTTGATGAGTGAGAGACGATTTGTATAGAGGTTTGTGTACATGAAGAGAAATTGTTTTGTAGTGCGTTAAATGAGGATTGATTTTAGTAAGTTTTAATTTTTGTTTTGATAAACTGCAAATAATGAATTTTGAAACCACACAAAATATATTCCTTAATGCTAAACCCATCCACGTGAATGATTATTGAATAATAAGAGTAATTAGAGATTTTTAAAAACACCTAATTTTTTTATATGATAGATAAGATAATAAAAACACATACGGAAAACTCACTGATTAATGAGAAGATGGTAAATAATTGAATGTTTATATTTTATTTTATTTCTTACTACTAGCTCGCCAATTCATGTGTGTGATTTGACTTTGATGCATACACTAAATCCATACTTCCTTTATCATTTTGTAACAAGATAATAATGTATTAATTTATCTAATTATCAAGTTTTTAGTAAATATTTTAATCAATAATAAAATAGAATATGTTTATTTATTTCTAATATATAATTATATTTAACTAATTTATTCAAGTATTTATAATAAAACTTTAAATCATTTCAATTATACTACATTAAATTTAATCATGTATGTTGCTTAACATATTTTATATAGAATTTAATGAAAATGCACCGATAGTGTAAAATAATTTTACACTGTCAATAAAATCATAACCGTTAATTTTTGTAGAAGTTTGATTTTTTTAAATAACATATAAAGTATTTCTTTATAAGGATTGTGATACACTGACCGTGTAAAATATTTTACACTGACAATGCACTACTTTATATATATTGTTCTGGATTGGGTCTGCACTCAATCTGTCTACGAGTAGAGCCCAATCCAACTTTATGGTGAGGAAGACCCACTATAGTGTTCCAAATTGTTGTGACCGTTGGGGAACATCTCCCACATGTGCGTCTCGATGACATCTCCTCCACATACTCCCTAATGACGTCATCCATCCCCCCGAAAACACAGAGTCATCCACTCTCCGAGAATCACGGGGCAATTCAACCAGGATAAAGACCACAAACTAGTCTCACCTATCCACGTAGGATCCTAATAGTCTCCATTACGAGCTTGGACATCCAGCCCAAAAGAGGGACCCTGACCCAACGTTGTGGGGCTATAAATACCATCTTTCATTAAAAGATCAGGTAAATTATTCTTCTCCACCTAACTCGATACTTGCACTTTCGCTTTGAACCTCACTTTAACATCAGAGTGTCCTGTAAATATCCCCATCTTCTCCAACCACCATCGAAATCCAAATATTTAGAATATAACTTAAAATCATTTCTATTATATTACATTCAACTTAATCATATATATATATATATATATATATATATATATATATATATATATATATATATATATATATATATATATATATATATATATATATATATATATATATATATATATATATATATATATATATATATATATATATATATATATAGCGTACTTTTATATCGCAAAATGTATCATCAGTATTTTATTTTTTATTACTTAATAGAATGAATTGTATTTCAAAATATAAGTTACCAAATAAGCAGTTTTATATTTTTTTTATAGAATAGTTTAAAAAACAAAGTTACCAAACAAATTTTTTCGTTTACTAATTTTAAAAACAGTTTTTGAAAACCTTATTGCCAAACAAATTTTTATTTTATTTTCTTCCCACAAACACTTTCTTAAAATTGATTTGTAAAACAATTTTTTAAAACTAAAAAATGAAAGTGATTCAAACGAGCCCTAGTATCTTACCCTAGTTTTAATTTTATCTGAACATCTCCATTACATCTGATCATGAACTATATTTGTATTTGTGTTCGGTTATAATATCTCATCACATTATTCACTATCTAGATTTGATTTACTCATATTTTATTTAAATTTTTTATATTTTTTGCCTTTATTTTTAAAAGTTAATATCATTTTATTCTCTTGTCATATAAGTAATTTTTAGTTTATTCTTCTATAATTACTTTAAAAAAATTAATCTTGTCATTTAAAAATTTCGTTGTTTTACACTTTGTACAATTTTGTTTTTAAAATAAACCCTCCTACTTAAAGATTGTGTCATTTTAAATTCTATAAATTTAAAAATTATATTATCTAAAACCCTCTGAAATATGTTGATTTTACCATAAAAAAATAATTTACACGATTTGAAATGACAAAATCCTTCTAATAATAAGGTTGATTTTAAAAAAACAAAACCAAAAAGTATTTCATCCCATCCATTTCCATTTTTATTTAATACAATTAAAGGTACATTTTAAAGACAAATTTGCAAAACTCATGTAGTACATTTTCATTTTACCATTCATTTATGATACCACCATACTTACATGCTACCATGACATCATTCAGTCAAAAAGTCCACAAATGCATAAAAAGACAAAATTGGAAAATATTGGAAGTTTCAAATATATTTTCATTCTGATTACATCATCATCATGTCCATACAATATGCCAAAACTCACGTAACAAACTTACAACTTATATCCAATAAATAGAGAGGAGTAGAATGAGTGAAAACATCAACAAATACACACAGAAAACTAGCCAAAACGATGCAAAATATCACTATTGATGAATTTCTTCAATATGAATAAATTCTGGTTTTCCTCAACCTTGAGCTTCCAACCATATCTTCATCCTCCTCATCACCACCATAAACCGAGCCACCATCATCCTCAACCTTCATTTCATCGGTCCTCACCATACTTCGCTGCCTCGGTCAATCACAGTATACAGAAACACAAGCCATGGGAGAATTAATGTGAATCAGAGAGAAGGAGAAAGGAAAGAGTGGAAAAGAAATAGAATCAAGAAGAAAAGCACTCCAAAAAGAATTTACCTTGCAAATTGCACTTCGCCAAAAAATTGCATTTGGTCGCCAGAAAATTGCTGCGCTTGCTGGAAAATTGTTGAACTCACCGGAATCTAGAATTCTAATCTGGTTAGATTTTGTTATTTTCTCGTGTTTTCTTCATTCATATTGTTTCTTGTTGAGATTGTATGTAAGCCCTCGTGTCGAAGCAACCTGTTGCTCGATAAAATAAGGGTGTGTCGAATATAGCCTAGTGTGTGTGTCGAATTATAGAAGTGTCGAAACAATTTGTTTGACATAAGATTTCGACTTAGGTCTAAATTGTATTTTAGGTTTTTATAGTTTTGGACTTTGACTTAGAGAGAAAACTAACCTAAAACTATAAATAGAGGGAGCAACCCTTATTATTATACACAACTTATATTCACAAAATTTTGCATTTGCTAGTGAATAAGATTTTTCCACAATTTGTGGACTTAGAGAAACTCTCCAAAAAATCACCATCTTCTTCCCTACTTGTAAAACCCTAATTCTCTATTTCATTATTATTGTGTATTGATAACAATCTTGTTCATAAAGAGTGATAGAAATTCTCTATAGATTTGGTGGATTTCTAACATCTGGTATCTGGAGCTCCGATTGAACAACTCAAGGCAAAGAAATCACGATGGAAATGAATAAATCTAATGGGCATTTTCCAGCAAGTCTTCGGATTCTGAAAGTTGATAACTATGAGAATTGGAACAAACAAATGAATGTTGTGTTATATTGTCAAGATCATTGGGATGTTGTGAAAGAAGGATTCGAACCGCTTAAAGAAAACACAACAAAAGAAGAAGAGACCGCACACAAAGAATTGAAGAAGGCGAATTATTAAGTTCTCTTTTATAATTCATCAATGTTTGAGTCTAGAAAATTTCGAAAAGGCCATTATGTAGAATCTGCAAAAAAAGCATGGGGGATTCTTGAAAAGTCCTTTGGAGGTGCAAAAAAGGTGAAAGAGGTGAGGTTACAAGCTCACAAAAGAATATATGAATTACTTCAAATGGAAGAAAGTGGAAGCATAACAAATTTCTTCACTAGGGTTACGAAAATAGTGAATCAAATCAAAGTATGTGGAGAAGCGCTGGCGTTAAGATCAATTGTTGCAAAGATCTTGAGGTCTTTGACTATGAAGTTCGACCGTGTGGTGGTAGCCATAAAAGAGTCGAAAAATTTGTCGAGTTTGACAAAAGAAGAGCTTCAAGGGACGCTTGAATCTCATAAGCAAAGAATGACGAAAAGAGATGCAGGAAAGTCGGCGAGTGACGAGGCTTTGCATACACAATCAACAAGAGAAAAGAAAGGAAAAGGAAAGTAGTTCGATAATAGAGGTAGAGGAAGCTACAACAATTCTGATGGTAGAGGAAACCAGCAGGAAGGAATTATGTTAAATCAGGGAAGACTCCCATACCAAGGCAACCAATGAGGTGGTGCCACAGGTAAAGGAAGAGGCGATGGTCGAAAACCAGACAAAAGTTAGATTTAGTGTTTCAATTTTCAGAAGTATGATCACTATTCTAGTGATTTTCCTGAAAAACAGAAGAATTAAGACAATGGTGCAAAGTTTGCAAAGCATGAAGAAGAAGAGACCATGTTGATGGTTATAACAAGAGATCAAGAGAGATTCAAGGACCAATTGTACTTGAACTCAGGATGCTCATTACACATGTCTGGAAGGAAAGATTAGTTTGTGATAAGGGCCAAAATGTAGTTATTTTGTATATATGTTTTGTGGCACTTATCTGTTCTTGCTTGTTAATAATCGTTGAATAACCCCACCTTTTGTTGAAAATGCGTTTTATTGTGTTTTGTGTACATAATGTATCATTTAATAGTTTTGTATCTATTTTTGTAGGTATTTGTTGCATATTTGGAGCATGGAGGAATAAAGTGACGAAGACACGGCTCAGAAGACGTAGTTTTGGGAAGAAAGACAACAACTTTCGCGCTTAACGCGGTTTCGAGCCCGCTTAGCGCGGTAAGGCGGTTTAAGTAATAAAGTAGATCACGCTTAGCGCGGCTAGTGCGCTTAGCGCGACCTGTGAGATTTTGTTTTATAAATTCATTTCAAAACAAATTTTTAGGTTATGGTTTTGGGGTGGATTTTGATCCCCGTTTTCATCGACCTTTATTTTTGGTAGTATAGCTTAGAAAACAACATTAGGGCTTGCTCATGGATGATTGGAGGTGGATTGCTCTTCGATTGGCTCTGACAAACTAGTGTAGATATGTGGTTTATCTCTTCTCCTCTCTATGTATTTCTCTATTTGTTGGGTTTATATGTATATTTACCTTGAACTCATGTATATTTCTCGCCCTTGGCGTTGTATAAAGTTTGCTTTACGAATCTGTGTTGGTGATTGTCTTAGATTTTTACTCCATGTTAGGGATTTGAGCTTTGCTAGATATAGATTGCTTAGATTCTTACCTAGGATGATTATCTTTTAGTTTTTGAATGCTAGAAATGGGTTTAAAGCTGACATTTACTTAGAGTATATGATCTTAATGCCTATGTGTTTGTTGTTTCGAGCTAGAGATAGCCGTTACGAGTGGCGCGATTGACTTCTGTGTTGTCGAGGTATGCTAGACATGGATATCAAGATGATGCGGTACGATTCTCAATTTGGGTTAGAAATGACTTAGGTTGTGAGAGGTATGTGATGACACGGAGGAGTATCGTAGGCTGAGTATGACATGGACGGTAGATTTAAGTCTGTGACGGATAGTGTTCATTCGTTCCAGACAAGCTGTCTATCCTTTATACTTTTTGTTCATTTACTTTTTGTCTTTTATTTTCAACTAATTTAATCCCAAACTCATTAACGGTAGAATTGTCGAACGACGAATCAATAACCAATCTCTGTGGATACGATATGATATAACCTAACCAGTATATATCACCCGGTAAAAATAAATACTTTACTTTTTGTTTGCTCGCTTTACCGCCTCAACAAAATGGCGTTATTGTCGGGGATTAGTTTTAATGTTTCTGTATTGCGATAATTCCGTTGTTTTTTAATTTTGTAATTAATGTATATGTTGTATAGACTTTGTATATGAATTTTTATATTGTTACTTGTACATGTTGTGTGTTTACTTTCCAACTTGTGCATATTTGTGTTTTCTTCGTTTTCACGTATTGTTGTGATTTGTTTGGTATCGTAACATTTGTTGTGTAAATGATAGGACACTTTCTTTAGGTTTGCGCGGTATGGAAATACCATGGCATGACGAAAGGAGGTTACTAGAGCTCACACAATAAAGACGTCGAGCTTACGACGTAAAACAAACATGTTTTGTTTATGTTTGTGATGACTTGTATTTTAACAAGTTGAAATAGGACATGTTCTTTATTTCAAATCTTCACTTTTCAACTTGTTATTCGTTTTCACCAAGTTTTTGTATTGTTATTTGTGTTTGTTTTGTTATGTCAATTTGTTGTTTTTCCACAAGTTTGTAGTGTGTTAGCTTGTGGAAGTGTGTATGTTTTGTAAATAGTTTTTATTTGTGTAAATGAGATTGTGTAGGTGTGTAAGTGGAGATTACATAGTAGCTGCACCTGTTGCTCTTATTTTTCTGCATCTGGTGTAGTGCGCTTAGCACGCTCTGTTGGCGCTTAGCGCGCTCTGCTGTGCAGAGCCAGTGAATTCTTTTAAAAATTTCACTTGGCTTTCCTTTTTCCCACTTCCACCATGGATTTTTGTATTGAATAAAATTAGTATTATTTTTCTAACTCTTTTATTATTGTTTGGACTCAAATTTTGGTTTGGTAGCTTGAGGTTGCATTTTGTGCTTTGCCGAGTTTGATCGTTTCAACTCGCGGATGTATGGTAATGATAGTTTCAAAGTTGGTACATGTCAGGTACTCGTTTATCGCTTGCTATAGCATAACATGTTTATGAAATTTATCATTTGTATAATTACCATGCCATTCATTCTTTTTGCATTACTTGCTCATGAATTGAATCACTTTAGTTCCCTTTTTACCCATAAATGTGAGGAAGTTTTCCATTGTTTACATATTTTTGAGGCCACAATTCTTGTTTTAACTACATTTTATTATGCTTAATCTTTTGTTTTTTATTGACTGTATGGTTGCATGAAAATGATCAAGGCATTTTGTTTGATTTTGAGCACAACTACCTTGGCCAAATATTCAATTCACCTTGTGAGTGTATGATGATTTGTTAACCCCTTTGAGCTTTTATCCATATCCATGTTTATTTGAATTTGATACTTGTCTATGAGTGTCGATTCACCTTTTTTGTATGAATGTTGATTTCTTTGTTTCTTGAACCCTCAACTATATGTTGTTGTGTGAATTTTTACCTTGCCTTAGAAAGTAGGGAGTATTCATATAATGATGTTGGTTGAATTCAAGTTGGGAAGAGGAATGTTTATGTACTTATATTGTGGTTGATATGTGGTTAAGAAAATAAAAAGAAAAAGAAAAAGTGAACAAGAAAGATTAGAAAAAGGAAAAGAAAAGAGAGAAAAAGCTTTGAAAAAGAAATACAAAAAGATTATGAATAATGTTGTGTTAATAAGTGAGGTGTTTTGGTGTGAAATTTGTGATGAAGAAGAAGTTTGATTGGAATTGTATTGTTTGAAACTTTGTGAGTTGATCACTATCTTAGGTTTAGGCAAATTTTTGTTTCGATTAGCTTTACGACTTATCACTTGTTTGTTAACCAAGCCACATTACAACCTTGATAATTCCTTGTGATTCTTGCATTTGTATTTTCAATACGTTTTTGGATAAATGCATAATTTAGTATTTTGTTTGCAAGATTTTGGATGAGTGTTTTTTGTCCCTCACCTTTGTGTGTTCTTCATCTACCAATGAATTTTTGCTAGGTGTGATTCACGATTGAACTTGTTTTGTTTTAGAATGTTTTGCATGATTTTTTTCTTTGGATTTGTTTCGTTTATAGGTTGTCGTTGTAGGATGGTGGTAAGTATGTGTTTGTCGTGTACATTTTCGTTTGAACCATACATTTGTTTTCCGTTTTAAAAACTTGTTGACTCGTGATTCTTTGATTATCATCTTTTGTTTCTTTAGGTTTACTTGACTTTGTTTGAGGACAAACAATGTGTCAAGTTGAGGAGAGTTGATAAGTGCCAAAATGTAGTTATTATATATATATATATATATATATGTTTTGCGGCACTTATCTGTTCTTAATTGTTAATTATCGTTGAAAAACTCGATTTTTTGTTGTAAATGTGTTTTATTATGTTTTGTGTACATAATGTATCGTTTGATAGTTTTGTATCTATTTTTGTAGGTATTTGTTGCATATTTGGAGCATGGAGGAATAAAGTGTCGAACACACGACTCCGAAGATGTAGTTTTGGGAAGAAAGGCAACAACATGCGCGCTTAACGCATTTTTGAGTCCGCTTAGCGCGAAAAGGCGGTTTAAGTAATAAAGTAGATCGCGCTTAGTGCGGCTAGTGCGCTTAGTGCGATCTGTGGGATTTTGTTTTATAAATTCATTTCAAAACAGATTTTTAGGTTATGGTTTTGGGGTGGATTTTGATCCCCATTTCCATCAACCTTTATTTTTGGTAGTATAGCTTAGAAAACAACGTTAGGGATTGCTCATGGATGATTGGAGGTGGATTGCTCTTCGATTGGCTCTGAAAAATCAGTGTAGATCTGTGGTTTATCTCTTCTCCTCTCTATGTATTTCTCTATTTGTTGGGTTTGTATGTATATTTACCTTGAACTCATGTATATTTGTCGCCCTTGGCATTGTATAAAGTTTGTTTTACGAATCTGTGTTGGTGATTGTCTTAGGTTTTTACTCTATGTTAGGAATTTGAGCTTTGCTAGATATAGATTGCTTAGATTCTTACCTAGGATGATTATCTGTTAGTTTCTGAATTTTAGCAATGGGTTTAGAGATGACATTTACTTAGAGTATCTGATCTTAATGCCTCTGTGGTGGTTGTTTCGAGCTAGAGATAGTCGTTACGAGTGGCGTGGTTGACTTCTCTCTTGTCGAGGTATGCCAGACATGGATATCGAGGTGATGCGGTAAGATTCTCAATTTGGGTTAGAAATGACTTAGGTTGTGAGAGGTATGTGATGACATGAAGGAGTATCGTAGGCTGAGTATGAAATGGACGGTAGATTTAAGTCTGTGACAGGTAGTGTGAATTCGTTCCAGACAAGCTGTCTATCCTTTATACTTTTTGTTCATTTACTTTTTGTTTTTTATTTTCAACTCATTTAATCCCAAACTCATTAACGGTAGAATTGTCGAATGACGAATCAATAGTCAATCTTTGTGGACACGATACGATATAACCTAACCGGTATATATCACCCGGTAAAAATAAATACTGTTTTTTTGCTTGCTCGCTTTACTGCTTCAACAATTTGTCAACATAAAGCCCTCAATAAAGAACATGGTGAAATTTGCAAATGACAATACTCTAGCAACTGAAGGTACCAATGATGTTATGATTATGAGGAAAAATGTCAAAAGGTCAGTGATTCTAATATGTTGTACATACAAGGCATGAAGGGAAATTTGCTCAGTATAGGGCAGCTGGTCGAAAAGAATTATAAAGTGTAGATCAAAGACAAGATGATGATAGTTGCCGAATCAAATGTAAGGTTAATCTTGAAGGCTCATATGTCTCAAAATAGAACCTTCAAGATCAAATCTAATGTGATAGAGCACAAGTGCCTTGCGACTGCAGCTAGAAAGGATGAATGAATATAAAACTATATACTAGATCATCTCAACTTCAAAGACATCAGAGATTTGAAAAGAAGAAATATGGTTTCAGGGTTTCTAGAAATCGACATTCCAAACGAGGTATGTGAGGAATGTGTGCAGGTGAAACAACACAAGAATAGCTTGAACAAGGATGCATAAAGCAAGTCGAAGGCTATTCTTGAAATCATATACTCTGATGTATATGGATCAATCTGGGTGGATTCGACTTGAGATAACAAATACTTCGTTACATTCATATATGATTTTATTAAAAAAATTATAGACATACCTTATCAAGAAGAAAAGTGAAGTGATTGAGGTATTTACCAAGTTTAAATCTATGACTGAAAGACAAAATTGTCGAAAGCTTAAGATTTTGAGGACTGGTGGTGGTGGAGAATATGTGTCAAAAGACTTCGATATGTTTTGTGAGAAAGAAGGGATTATGCATGAGGTTGCCCCACCCTACACTTCACTTCAGAATGGAACTGCAGAAAGAAAGAATCGAACCATCATGGATATGGTGATAAGTATGTTAACAGGAAAACATTTAGCTAAAGAAGTTTAGGGTGAAGTTGTGTCGATTGCTACATAGATTTTGAACAGATGCCCGATAAAGAAGCTAGAAGTAATCACGCCAGAAGAATGCTGGTATGGTGTTAAGCCTAGGTTGAGTCATCTGAAGGTATTTGAATCTATAACACATAGACATGTTCCAGATCAATTGATAAGAAAAATTGATGACAAGTCGAGTTAGATGATCGTAGTAGGAATCATTCGGGTGGAGGTTATAAATTGTTCGACCTAGCGAGCAAGAAAGTTGTGATTAGCAGTGAGAATATTATGTGAAGAACCAACCACTAAAGTCGAAAGAGAATAATTTCAAAAGGACGAAGTTAGAGGTGATGTAAGCCCAAACAAACCTCAGAGAACTAGACACAGGCCTGCAAAGTTGCAAGAATATGTGATTACATCAGATAATGTGATAAATGATGAAGGTGAGTTGTCATACTATGCTTTCTATACCGATGTCAAACCAGTCAATGCAATTGAGGCATTGAAAAATTTGAAGCGGATGAAAGCAATGAATATGGAATTGGAATCCATCGAAGTCAACAAATTACAATTTGGTGACTTGTTGAATTGCCTCAAGGCAAGAAGGAAATTGATGCCACGTGGGTATACAAGGTTAATTGTCTCTCATCTCAGACTTTGTTTTGAAGATCCTAAATGTCAAAAGTTAAATATAGGTATTGTGGAACTTAGGGGTGACAAAATGAATGGATTGGATGGATATGAATTGGATTGTTAATGGATGGATCAAAACAATTCATTAATCCATTACAATCCATTAAAACTTCCTTAAATATATACAATCCAATCCATCTATTTAAAAATAAAATTCATCCATTAACAATATTTTAATGGATGGATATCCATTCATATATATATATATATATATATGTTTTTAAAAACATATTTTAATTTTTTTATTATATTTTTTAATTTTTTGGATTATTTTTTTCAAAAAAAGAAATTTCACCTGTTTTTTTTTTCAAAAAAAAAAAAATCCAAATAACAATTTAGTTTTTTTTTAACTTCCAAGAGAGACACCTAAACAATAATCACAAGGTACAATGATACAAGCTTTGCGTGAAAAAAGTATAACATTGTGTGCACAAAAACTTCATATAAATCGTACAAATATCACAACATTTCCTTTATCAAAAGATCAAGATCATTCAATGATCATACAAAATAAAGTTTTATAAAAATTCAACTTATCACTATTTTATTCATCAGTTTTATTCATCAGTTGAGCAAACAAAATTGTCACTCTCTGTTTGAGTGATACTTGTAAACATTCTATCAATTATCTATTTATTTGATTGTAATTCCTAAAAGGGCCAAGTGTTAGACAAATATTTGGAAATTACAAAGAGATCCAGTTGAGATAGGTTCTTTGAGTTTGATAAATATAAGATATAGATAATATGGAGTTGGAAATATCTTAATGATCTTGTAATTTGTTTGATTATAATGAAAACTTGTTATTGTGTGAAGGGGCTAAACTTAAATTTGTGTTAAGTTAGGATAAATTTGGTATGTTCAATCTTTATTCCCTTATCATTTATAATTTGTGATTGACTTAAGTTTCAATTGAAACAAACATAAAAAGTTTAAATTGGTTAACATAATTAAAACCCTAGATCTGTTGTATTTGTTTCACCTTCATTCACATCCATCTCGTCTATATGTATGTCTTAACTAGTAAGACTAACATTTCTCTAATAGAAGTAAGTAAGATGACTAAAGATAAAATATCATCATAGTCAACCTACCTTCATATGTCAGTACCCATCTGATACAAGGTGAGCCTTAAACATTTCTCATTTATTTATTATTAATAATGTTTTTTCTTTTACACCCATTTATAAGTAATAACTTTATTTCTCCTTAGGAAGCTAAACATGCTCATATGTATGGTTTTTCTTCAAGGAATTCATTGTAGAACCTTATTTTGCATGTTACTTCTTGGTGACATATATTCAATAAAGGACAACAATAATTGATGATGACAACTAGCGTCTAATGATGACAACCAATTCTTAACGAGAATAACCAAATTCAAGCACAAAGCCGTTAAAGATGAATACCAAATTATCTGGATTTGGTGGACTTGATAACTGATTATAGAAATTAAATGGAACCTAACTCAAGCCTCATCTTACGTCAACTCAAGCAAGTGCCTAAAAGGTAGAAACACCTAACAAGACTTGAAGTATGTGAAATCTCGCCTTGACACGTCTGAGTGAACATATTGTAAAAACATAAGAGCGTTCTCATAAAAGTACATGACGAATCACACACACTTCACAAAAATAAGTTTTAAAACTTATTTTGATCAAGAAAACATTTTGAAAAACACCTTGAAGTCATGTCAGATGAGTTGGGAGCTGTCAGAAAAGTTATGAACAAGTTTTTGCACTTGCCAATCAGTTGACACTTCTTCCAATAAATTTGAGTAGTTAAAAAATGTGCCCTATGAAATTAGGACAAAACTCTAATGATGAAAAATTAATAAATATATTTCCTCTCCTTTTTAAGCTTGTTAATAAATTAATTTAAGCCTACCAGTCGAGTAGTACATGTTGTCAACCATTAGACAAGTCATAAATGGCCTTAAAACTGTATTCTTTTTTGTGCAAATCTTTAGCCTATAAATAGACGTCCCTTCCTTCATATTTTCACATCCAAAAACATGATTTTATTTCTCACTTCTCACGCTCTCTCTAAAAATTCCGTTGTTTATTTTTTCTCACTAAAAGTTTAGCCGTAGTGCTTTTTCAAAAAAGTTATTTTGCGAGTGAGGAAACTATAATTCTGGAAGGGTAGTTTTATAAATTCACCAAGAAAGTTTTGTTGTTATCTTGTTTGAACATTTTATCCATTTAGGGATTGTTTGTTTTGGTTCAAAGCTAATCCTATGAAAAAACTTTGGTTTGGGGATTATGTGACCAAGTCTCCGTTTAGGTTCAACAGTTCACTATGTGACAAAATATTTCAAAGGTTCGAGATTAGCCAGTGATAAAATCTCTCAGGTTCTTGGTTAGCCCGCGATTAGCCAATTTTCGGTTAAAGCTAAGTTTGTGATAAAAGCTTGTCTAGGTTTGAGATTAGTCCATGATAAAGTCTCTTAGGTTCTTAGTTAGTACGTGTTGCACCCCAAAATTTGCCCTCCTATCTCGATTTTATCTGGTTTAGGCATCACATTCACCTGCATATACTTCCATTAGGTCATTGACATTAAACAGTCATTTACACATCGCATATGCATCATTTCGTCGTATTTAAATTGACCAAAAGTTAGTTTAAATCGATATTTGCATCATTTTATGGTTATGAAATACCCGTTATTCCACTGCATTCATTTTCGTTTCTCTACCTGTTTCTTGCATCATTTTAAGTTGATTATATGTCGATGATATCAATATTTCGATTTTTCAAACAGACTGCTAAAAGCAATTCGACACTGTGCGGAAAATTAGCGGGAAAATATTTCAAACTTTTGCCTCTAACTCACAGCTTTATGAATCTACGTGTCGCGTAGATCATGAAAATGTGATCTCTCTAATTTTTCGATACATTTCAAAAGTTTTGTTTTTAACCGTAAGTGTTTTAAAATCAGGTATTTTTTTTATTATCGTTTTATTTCGATTTTAATTATTTCAATAATTTTTCTTTAATCTTTGATACCTGTAATTTATTTTAATATGCTCATATAATTTTTTCGGATAACTTATTGTCCGAACTTTATCATTTTTAACAATTTTAGGTGTCCATTTTTTATCTCTAAAAATCAAAAGAAAAATGTTATTGGATAAGTTAATTTTTACTCTTTTGGACTTTATAGCCCAATTTATAATTAAGGGCATTATTGGCATTTTAAAAAAATAACTCAAACCTAATTTTTAGTATATATAGATGTTATGTTTACTGTTGAGGAAGAGGCCAAAATTTGAAAAACGAAAATGTGAGGCAGAAAAAGAAAGAGGCGGATCTGGGCCATTGTCCATCTTCCATTCTCACTTCATTCAACACAAACCGTAATCACCTTGAATCTTCACTCTCCGCCTTACGACACTCCACTGCCTTCTTCGCCGTCTTCGTAACCCCCACCTTATCACCTTCCTCGTCTCTCTTCACACGCTATACATCCCCTACCCTTCATCACTGTTCCGGAACTCTCTTCCTGTTCACCATCTCGTAACCCCCTTATACCACCTACCAGCCTTCTTCCAAACAGATATCTCACCGTAACACTCCTCCATCGTCACCTTCATCTCTGCCGCTGTCATTCCTCACAACAGCTTTCCATCTACCTCTGTCTCTCCACTGCTCCCACCGTCCTCGCTTCCGCTCAACCTCACTCTCTATTTCATTCACCGCCGCTGCATCTTCACCATCATCCATTCGCCGAAATCCATTCCCTCATTCAACACTATCCTCACAACTTACTCCACTGTTCTGCTTTCTTTCCAAAAACAACACCCTCCATCACTTCCGTAAACCTTCATCCCTTCCATTTCCACCTCTCATCCACCAACAACAATCAATCAACTCACCGCTTAACCTCCACTCACTCCGTCTCGAAACCACTCTTCACCCAAGCCACCAAAAATCGAGTTATTTTGTTTTCAACACCGCAAATACATTTCACGGTCAAAACCCATCTGGACCCATTTTCGTTTCACTCACTATCTACAATCACAATGATGGTCCTTGTTATCGATGCCTCTTTCTAACCCCACCACCTAGAGCATGCCAAAGTTGTGCCGATGGTGGAGTACTTGGAGTAGTTCCTGGTATAATTGGCTGTCTCCAAGATCTTGAGGCGATTAAGATTGCTGCTTCTGTTGGTGAATTACTCTCTGGAAGGATGCTTCTCTTAGATGCCTTAGCTGCACGGATCCGTATCGTTGAAATCTGAGGAACGCGCAGCAGCTGTGAAGGCTTCTGGCAAAAGAAAGAGAGTGGAAAATCATCTTGTTGGATGTGAAGCCGTGGGATGATGAAACCGACATGAAAAAGCTTGAAGAAGCAATGAGATCTGTCAAGTTGGATGGCTTGCTATGGGGTGCATCTAAACTTGTTCCTGTTGGGTACGGTATCAAGAAACTTCAAGTTATGATGACTATTGTGGACGACCTGGTTTCCGTCGACAATATGGTTGAGTATTACCTTACTGTCGAGCACATCAATGAGCATGCCCAGAGTTGTGACATCGTGACCTTCAATAAAATATAACCTGTCACTTCATTGTTCTCTTCTCCAACATCACTCTCCAGATTTTGTCAAAACGTTCATACTTATGCATCTTCCGAGGTTTCATCCATCCTCATCAACAGCTTCCGTTTCCAATTTGTTTTCTCAACTCAGCATCATCGCAACATATCATGACTTTCAGCTTTAGGTAACGTTCAATCTCTTTTTATATCCTGTTCGTTTCATTCAAGTGATTAAGTTGCTGTTAGTGAATTGATTGAAACACATTTCTCATGATAATTTGCGATGTAGCTGTTTTATCGTGTTGAATATGAGTGGAAATTTTGTTGCAATTTTGTTTCTGTTTGTCAGTGGGATTTTCATTATGTGATTGCTTGATATTGTGTTAGATCGATGTTTGAATGAAAGTGTCGTGGCAAATTCCGAGAAACTTTGATGCTTTATAATGTTTGTTTCGATGAAGGTTCAATGTTTCCGTGATTATTCACGAAGAAACTAACCGAGAAACTGTTGGAACATCATCTTGTTTGGTCCTTTAAATTGAAAGAGGGTTTGACGTAAATTTGTGATACGGTCGATATCGTTTCGATTCATGTTAAATATGGATGGTGATAAGTGTGTAGTTTCGATGAAGGTGATGAGGATGCCACGTTAATCGTGTGTAAGTCAAAACCGAGAAACTTATGTAGCGGCTGCCCGACTTTGTTTTGTTTGAATTGTAATCAATTTTCTACGCACAAGTGTACATGGCTGTCCGGATTCTAACATCATGTTTGAAACTTCAAATCGATCATGTTTTGTTCCCTCTTCGAATTTAATTGAAAACCATGAGTTTGTTTATACTTGTGTATCAATGTTGATTTCGTCTTGGTGTTTAAGCCACTTGAAGGAGATTTTGATGATGTTTGAGTTTTTTTTCCAAATGTTGAAGTTTGTTTGTGATGTCGGTATGTTCTCGTGAGAGTTTGGTCATGTTGAGCCGATTTTATTGCATGATAATAGATCACGTAGTTGCTGCCCGAGTTTGGTTTCAAAGGTTTAGAACTTATTGTGAATTCTATTATTCTTATCTTGAGCTTGGATTGTGTAAAAGTCGAGTTATTGATTTGTAAATTGAGAATCATAATATTGTTTGATCGTGTTTGATGTTGAATATGATTAAATCGAATTCTTTTTAAGTATCATTAAGTTTGTGTAGCGGCTGCCCGGGTTGGTAAGTGGTTAATAATGCAAGTTGCCTTTGAATTCATGTGGTCTTTGATCGATATTTAGAGTATTTTTTGAGATAGCATAGTTGCTGCCCGTTTTGGTAAGTGGTTGAAATACGCAAGTTAGTTGATGATTTGTGGTCGATTGAGTTTATCTTGACACTTGTTTGTGTTTGCCTTTGAGTTTACGCAATTTTTGATCGATGTTTTGAGTGTTTCTTGAGATGTTTTGAGTGTTTCTTGAGATGACGTAGTTGCTGCCCGGTTTTGGTTTATACGGTTAAAATGTGTTTAAAACTCAATTTTCCGTTTTTTTCTTCCGATTGATTAATAACATGAGTTCTTTGGTTAGTCAATTTGTGATTCTTGAATTGTTCATTCATCCATATGAGTTGCATTTGATTTTAATATCTTACTTATTAACCATGTTTATCTTATTGCCATTTCATTTCGATTCTATTCCACACTATGCTACTAACATGTTTGTTACTTGTGAAGGCATTCAAGAATGGTTCAAACATCATTTCATCATAGAATATATATATACTTTTCTTCTTCCAATTACATTCTTATTATTGTTGTTCCATTATTAATATTTAGTAATGTCATTTTTATTTTTGTAAATATAAAATACATAATATTTTTGTTATTATATTTAGTATGTAAATATGCATATTATTTTTATTCTTATAACTTTATTCATATCCATTTGTAAATAAATTCAATTACATTGTAACGATCTTTGTGTTACAATTTCGAATTTGGAATTTAATTCAACCTTCGAATGAGTTTGAATGCAAATATATCTGTTCTTTGCATTAGTTTTTGTTTGATGTAGGAACCTTCATTTGGTATTCATCTGATGCATCAAGCCTTATCCGATCTTGAAGACTATTTGGAGCTTAATTCTTGCACCAAAGCAAAGCTATTTATTTATTCAAATTAATTCGATTTGATTGTAATAGTTTAGGATTTACTTCCTTGTGTATTCTAATTACCGTTTAATTACGCGTTATCATATTAGAACACATAGCCTCCTCTTGGGCTCCTCATCAAGAAGCAGGTAAACATACACAATGCACACCTGCACACATTCATAGTTTGGTCCTGGGCTTTTCTACAGCAACAACTATTCGATTGATTGTTCCAATCAGTCGTTTAGAATACTAGTGTCACGCTAGTCTCACTTTTAGGAGCATACATAAAGCCACCTTGTATGGGCTCGCTTGTTTTCCTAAAACACTTTCAAATCAAAACAATTAATTGAACTTGTTCTTTTCAAAGTCAATTTTTCTACCAAAACAAAAAAAAACATAGTGTTATGGTACTTAATTAAATTGTTAGAGGTTCGCCCAACGATTTAATTAAAATATAAAGTATTTGGGCCATTAGAGGGTAACCCAATGACTTGAATACTTTATTCCATAACACTTAATAAAAGTGAATTTTGTTTCACCTCACTTCTTTTCATAACAAAGATTTTGGATGAGAGATGATCGGTTGACCTCAATCACCAATCTCGAGTATCGAATCGTTAGAGGATATCCCAACGTTTTGATACTTGTCATCCACAACCAAACCCCTAAAACACTTTCAAATTAAATTACTTAATTGAATTTGTTTTCTAAATCAATTTTTTTACAAAACAAAAAAACATAGTGTTATGGAATTTAATTAAATTGTTAGAGGTTCGCCCGACGATTTAATTAAAATGTAAAGTATTTGGGCCATTAGAGGGTAACCCAATGACTTAAATACTTTATTCCATAACACTTAATAAAAGTGAACTTTGTTTTACCTCACTCCTTTCATAATAAAGATTTTGGATGAGAGAAGATCGGTTGACCTCAATCGCCAATCTCGAGTATTAAATCGTTAGAGGATATCCCGACGTTTTGGTACTTGTCATCTACCATTAAAATCAATTCAACCCATTCAAATTCCTTTTCCGCTCATACGCGGTCTTCAAAAACATTTCAACTAAAATCAATACAACCAATTCAAACATTTTCAACAAGAACTACGGAGTTTTGACTTTCCCATTGCACGAGGGAATACGTAGGCACGCGGTTTTTGAAACCGTGTCAAACTCAAAATAATAAACAAACCCCTTTTCTTATTTATCTTTTATAATTCAGAAATTAGCGATTACACACACAACACATTTTGAACTAAATGGGTCCCATCGAGTACGATGGACGTAAGAGGTGCTAATACCTTCCTCTTGCGTAACCGACTCCCCGAATCCATGCTTTTTGGTCTTGTAGACCGCCTTATCCAATTTTCGTGGGTTTTATCTATATTTTCCCGTTCTTTCTAGAACAAATAAAATTAGGTGGCGATTTCATTGTTGTTTTTGAAAATTCATTTAAATGATTTTTTTGAAAATCGAGTTGCTTCAGTACGGTATAAAACCAAGGTTAGGTACGTGAGCAAAACCCAATGTCAAAAGCTCTACAAATTTCAAGATTATTTCGTGATAAAATATTTGTTTGGAAGCTTCAAGATTAACCACTCCGCGTTTCTTGTGGAAATAAGAAGAATAACTGCTTTGATCCACCGTTTGAAAGGAAGACTCACTGTTTCACTGCTCATTTTGTTTAATTGAAAGTTAACCATAAACTTCATTTTCCTTCTATAAGGGGTTGGAGAGTTTATCTTACTAAAAGCTCTTAAGTTTATTTGATACTCTCAAGATCCATCATTTGGAAGGAAGATTAACTGTTTCACTCTTTCTTTTGTTTGGTTGAAATTTAACCATACATTTTATTTTCCTTATATAAGGGGGTTCAAGAGTTCATCATACTTAAAGCTCTTAAATTTATTGAATACTCTAAAGATCAAATCTTGAGTACAATACTAAGTCATTTTTAACTGACCTATATAATTTTTGGTGTTCGTCTCTTTTTCCTTAACTTTTTTCACTACTTTATTATCAACCTTTAATAAAAATATTTTTAAACTCTGGTTTTGATGTCAAATTTTTTTCAAATTAATTTCTTTTTTAACACACAATTCATCCTTTTTATGTGTGAAGTCACATATTCAACTCCATGTTCTCTATCATAACACACATGAAATTATCCTTCCCTTAGATAGAAACAACCACTCAAAAGGTGGATAGATCTCTGGAACCAGTAAGAAATTTATAATTTATCAAGTATTTATATCAATACCATTTTGGTGGGTTGATTTGATGATGCTCTTAGACACTTACAAAACATAAATCTTCAATCCCACGTCAAGTTTAATGTCAAAGTCTAGTTCGAATTGTGATCCAGGTACTACTTGTACACTGTTTACCCGTGGCAATATTCTTGTTTTATTATCTACCTCTCATTTCAACAACTTTGTAAAGACTTCAAATTTGTGTTTCATTAAATACATCCAAAATTTGCTTAAAACAACATCCGTGACAATCACAAAATTCATAGAACCAACTATATAGGGCTCTCTTAAATGTCACAACACATTAAAATACATGTATTTTAGAATTTCCTTTACTTTGCGTATCTCAATCTTGTAAGAAACATGAAATTGTTTTTCAAATATCATTTTGTAACTGTGATTACTCTCAAATAGACCCCTCTATAAAGTTTTATCATTCCACATTCATTAAGATGATCCAGACGCATGTGCCAAGAGTTTGGTTGAAACATTATTAAATTTAAAGAACATGACTCTACCTTCGTACTCCTCAAAATTTGTAAATGTTACTTCTAATAAATTTTTCTATCCTAATCATC
This sequence comes from Vicia sativa, assembly GCA_021764765.1. Taxonomy (NCBI): domain Eukaryota; kingdom Viridiplantae; phylum Streptophyta; class Magnoliopsida; order Fabales; family Fabaceae; genus Vicia; species Vicia sativa. The sequence goes on along the minus strand of CM038795.1, from coordinate 27,690,096 downwards.
AGGGCACCCCTTTCATCTTCATAATTTTCATATAGCCACCAAAACTATAAGAGAATCCATTTTTATGTAGAGAACTTAAAAGAAATCAAAGTCTTTCTCAATTCTATAATATATTTCACATTGTTCAAAGCTCACAAGCCACCATCATTCATAATTTGTCCCATTTTAGAGGTAGTACGCTTTACCATCATCCAACTCCAAAACTACCTTTACCTAAAAATATTCTATATATTGAAAAAATTACAAATCCTATATTAATTGATTGAAGACAGAATATTAAAAGAATTTACGTGGAATGACATTCCTCATCTTATAAACTAATTTTGTAAGGATCGATTAACAATTCTCATGCAATATCGTGCGTATTCATCAGTATAACATAATTATGTACACAAAGTTGATTATTAATTAAAATATATTATATATTTTATGTTAATCCTCTGGATTATGTAGAAAGGGGTCTCATTGATAATCAAAATTTCAGATTAAATAATAATATTGGAAAATAACAAATGAATATGAATAATGGTTCTTTCTTGGTAGTGAAGTTTTGCAACGTGCAAATTTTAAATAAAAATATTGCTACTTTTGTAATATGCAGCGCACCAAATAAGGTATGCATGCAGCCCTTTTTCATCTTCTTTTGCTCTCAATAAAGTAAAGCATCAATAAGACACACTCCTTTACGGTTTTGTAGGGAAAATCAAAACCTTTAATTTCATGACTAAGCTTAATCATTCTTTAACACCATATTGATCAAGTTCAAAGAAATTACTAAATATTAAATAATAAAAACAGCGAGATAAGCATATTACAACATCATGATCATAGCTAGGAAACAAGCAAAGAAATGGACATTAATTAATTAAGAATAATATTCACTGCTTAATTAAAAATGATCAGCATAATCTTGTCCATGATCTTGTAGATTTGAAGAGACCTCAATGTTGGTGTTACTTGAACTTGAACATGAAGATGAAGTAGAAGAACATGTCTTGTTGTTGTTTACCATCATAAAATCAAACATTAATCTCGAATTAGGAGTAGCATTATTATTATTATTTTGAGTACTAGTGCTTCCATATTCCGAATTTCTTTTCCTTGTCGATAATCGACATAGAAGCCAATCTCCTATTTCGTTTCCACAATTCTGCTAACCGAAAAAAATTAATTCAATAAATATCGATCAAAATAGACGAACGAAAGCTTAAAAAAATAAAACAAATGGATCCAAATAATTAATTAAATAAATATCATCACAATAGACGAGTGAAAGCTTAAAAAACTAAAACAAACAGATCCAAATAATCACCTGGGTTGAATTGGAAGGACTAGTTTCTACATTGACGAGGCGATATTCATGCAAGATCCAATTAGTTCTAGAACCATTTGGAGATTTTCCTTGATAAAAAACTAGGGTTTTTCTTATCCCAACAATGCCATTACAACTTGAAGATGAGATTCTTTTGTCTGATCCTGTTGCCTTCCAATATCCACATTTTGTTGTTCTACTCATCCTATTACTATTCCTATATTTAGCTTCCTTGGAGCTGAAAAAGTGCCTCTCATGTTCATCACAACCTCCTATATAAATAAAAAAAAAAACAATGTTAATCACTTAGTTACAAGTTTATATAAAATATCACTACACTCTTCAAGTTACAAAGTCGGTTTTATAAGATTGAATAATACTCGATATAAAAATTTAATATTATATCGGAGTCACTAACCTGGCAAATCCCAAGGATCATACTTGCAAACATTGACCTCAGGAATGATGGAAGCTGGCAAGGGACATGAGAATATTTTACATTTCAAATACTGAAAAACAAGTTCTTCATCGGTTGGTTGGAAACGAAAACCGGGAGGCAATCTACTCACTCCATTTTTAATAAAATTCAGCTTTTCCATTTGCTTAATTAAACACTGAAAATTGTACTCACTCTTCTCAAATTAAGTGAGGGTGAAGAGAAGCACATGAATGAACTAAGTTTGCATGGTATTTATAAATATGGGATGATAATGAGAGAGAAATGAAAGATATAACTTTGTCTTTGTGGAAAGGAGACAATACTTAACATACTAAGCTTCATGTTTGACAAACAAAATTTTCTTTACTTATCATTAAAGGTCTTTTAGTTTGCCTTTTGTTATGGTTTTGCTTTATATGATAAAATGATAAAGGAGACAGGTTTTCCCTATCGAAACTGTTATAAAGACACATATTTTCATTGAAATGATGACTTCATAATCGTTATCTTTTTTACTAAAACTTTAGTTAGGAATGTATTGAATGTTTTGATTTTCCATTAAAAGATATTCTAGATGTGATTACTTAGCCAATGCCAAATCACTCAATTAACAAGGGTTTTGAGTTAGCAAGTGCTGGTTCTTTGTGAGAGAAAATTAATCAGCCATCAAATAAACTTGCTCACGTTAATTGCATTATACATACATCCAAAACATATATATATATATATATATATATATATATATATATATATATATATATATATATATATATATATATATATATATATATATTATTTGTGTTTAACTCTTCAAAATATTTACAGGATACGTTGGAAACCTTTTTCAGTTGCGATGGAAATTTTTTGATCGAATTTGATGTGATGATTACACGAACGGTTGATAAAATTTTGAAGTTGTTGCAACGTCCATCAGGATGTTGAAGTGTAATCTTTCTCATATGTTTAAATCTCATATGTATTGTATTGCTTACTTTATGTTTTATTTATGAATCTTGATGTAATATGTAAATGTTGTATTTATGTATTTTGTAATTAATAATACCGAAATTACACTTGCGGTTCTAAACCGAAAATATATTTACAATTTTGGTTAATTTTAGTTACATGTTAGTGCGTTCTAGAGATGCACCTCCGAATTCTGGAGGTATTTACAGAATTTTGTGCTGGTGCCTAAGAAATACTTAGGGTGCATTAAAAAAAGCTCGGAAATAATTACACAACCATATTTTTTAAATTTAAATTGGGTCACTATACACTCATCTCTAAACTTGCATCTGAACCTTGAGGACAAGGTTCAAGTGAACCCGACGATAATAATAAGGAGTTAAATAGAATAATTTATAATTGGTTAAATGAGTTTTATTAGTATTTTGATGTATTAGGAGTTATTTTATATTATTATGTTTTCTAGAATATTTTTAGGATGTTTTGGGTTAATTATTCATTAAGAGTATATATATATTCTCAACGAGACATTGAAAAAAAAGAAATCAATGAAAGTCTTTATTTTATTTTATCCTTTCGATTTTATAGTTTTCTTAGCGTAGAAGTTCATCCAATTTTCTTAGTTTGTTAGGGTTCTTATTTTACTTCCTAACACTATAAATTTTGTTAATTCTATGTTATGGAATTTGTGTGATAATCTAGACTTGTATGATCTACTTGTAACATTTTTGCGAGTTTGGAACTCGTATGATTTGCTTATAATATTTTTGTGATACATGTGAAATTGTGCAATTTGTCTGTATTTTGAGTGATCTATTTTGGTCTGTTTTTCACAAATACCATAAAATGTTAGAAAAATCAAAAGTCAGGAAAAATTTCAATTTTTTTTCGAAAAATAAAAGTTAAGTACTCAAAATTTGCGTTATACCCCAAAATTTGTCCTCCTATTTCTCTAGTCAATCCACATTTCCATACTCAAGAGTTTCTCAAGGGTTGACAAGATGAATCCTCTTATAAGCAATCAACCCACAACTAGGGTTTTGATTCTCTCAAGTCAAGGATGAGTTGCATTGCCTCAAGTGATCAGCATACCTCCTCATATGTCTCAAGGGATCACCATGTCAAGTTTCAAGCCTCATAGCTCAAGTTTGCTCAATCAATTGCTCAGATGGTTGAAAATAAATTGTATTGGACAAAAAGTCAACTGTGGTCAACATACAGTCAAACTTCATCATTTTTGGTCAACATCAAGATTTTGAAGTCACATCCATCATTTTATCAAGGGTTGATCATGATTCATCAAGAAAACTCAAGATTTGATCAAAAGTCAAAGTATCTAAAATAGGGTTTCTTGATAAAAAGTCAATAGAACTTTGACCAGACATAACTTTCACATACTTTATCAGAAATTTTTCCACCAAATCTCATTTTGAAGAGAATTCAATTATCTACAACTTTGTGTCTCACAAGCTTTGACAAAAAATGCTTCATTTGAGAGTTATGGATCAAGTCATTATAGGGCCTTCTAAAAGTCAACAAAAAGTCATCTTTTTTCAAAAGAAGTGTACATGAGCATGAAAACTTCAATGAAGATGAAACCAAAAAGAGTGTTTAGAGGACATCTTAAACTTTCTAAAAAGTCCAAGAACACTTCAAAATATTGAAAATTGAGCAAAATACAACTTGTGCAAGTTTGAGAAATTTGAAGAAGTGCATGATGAAATTACTAAGCAAATTCAATTTTTTTTCTCCAAATGGGCCTAAGTTTTTATGGTTCAAACTTGTTTCTAATATTGTCAAGAACTTCTAAAGCCCATTTGCACGCCATGTCTTCCTTTATTTTATTTATTTTTGGATTAATTCAATTTTAATTAAAATAAAATGCAAAAAATCAATTCAATAAGTGCAAGGCTTAAATCCAAGCTTCTTGAGGTCTAAGCAACCAATAGCTAGCTATAAATTTCGAAAATATTTTATTGGCAAGAGATTGAATGTGATTGAATCCAAAAAAGGCAATATTTGGTGCAAATTTCCAATCAAATATTTTGGCATTCAAAGCTTGATTCTTGATCAAATTTTCTAACCTAATTCCATCCTCTATATATACACAACAACCTCAAATCACAAAAAAAACATAATTCCTTGCCTCCAAGAACCCTAGCAAAACTCAAAAAATTCATGCCATTCAAGTAACTTGCACCCAGGGTTTTGGATCGATTCAGGCCAAACAAAGCACTCCAACACATTCGTTGATCCTCTCTGATTCATTCCAGACGTTCACAAGCCATCCATACATCCAGAAACGTTAAAACACGATCACGGTTTATACACTCTTGTTTCAATTTCGATTTCATATATTCATGCATATTTAATTGAATTTAACCATATATTTGTGTTTGTGGTGAAGTTTTGAAGATTTCTGGATAGGTTAATTGGATTGTAAGTGCGGGATGGAGGATCCACCATTGTTAGGGTTTCGAGTTTCAAATTAGGACTTCACGAAATAGTCAAAATTAGACGGAACCAAGGGCATGATTGTGATCAGTGGGTCAATTCCAATCGATCCATGGTTTCATAACAAATTTATATTGCATATTTTTTGATTTTGGATTGTGCAGGAATATAGCTACAGATGTTGTCCGTCGGTATAGCCATTTGCAGAAAATTCAAATCGGGGACGAAGCCCCACCCTTCGCGCGCGTTCTGAGTTTTTAAATATATATTTTAAAATTATTTTTATTATATATTGTTATTGTTTCAGTTTACTAACAACAAAGACACCCAACTCAGATGGCCAACGCGTCCCTTGGTAACCAGGGGGTACCCAGTTCGATCCATGGCACCCCCAATCCTTTTTTTTATGCTATTTTTCTTATTAACATTTTTCCTAATTTTTCCATTTTCTTTTTTCTAATTAATTTCTTTTAAAATATTTTTTTTTTAAATACACACAAAATCATAAAAAATATTTTTCTTGCTATTTTTCTTATTAACATTTTTCCTAATTTTTCCATTTTCTTTCAATTTTCTTTTTTTTAATTAATTTCTTTTAAAATATTTTTTTTAAATACACACAAAATCACAAAAAATATTTTTCTTTTAGAATTAGGTCTGAAAAATATTTATTTTATTTTTAGCATAAAAATATTTTATTTTGCTTTACATTTATTTAATTGTTAATTGACCATTAAATTAACTTTTAATTTGTTTTCTATATTAAAATGAACCTCAAAAATTCAATTTTTTTCTTTCTAATAATTAGGTTAACTTAATCAAACTTTTTTTCTAACCTCAAACTTTTTACTAACTCTTTTTTAAAAACTTTTTCCGACTTTATTTTCTTCTGATTATCTGTTCCGCGCATATTATTGTAATTGCTTTCAGGATGTATAATTTTTTTCACGCACATTCCTTTTATCATTTATATATCTACTTATGGGATGTAATAGATAATTAGGACATTTACTTTTCGCACCTCTATTATGTAGCTGCCCCAAAGCCTTGTAATAGCGTATGTTTACTTTCTGTCTTTACTTTCCGCACTATTATAAACTGTATATAACTGCTTAGATGTATGCTAATTAGGGTTTGCATGACAAGATCTAAAATCAACCATTAGATCACTCTAATAATCAAGATAAATATCTGAATCAAATACACTCTATCACACTTGCACCCCCTTAGGGTATTCTCTCTTGTTGCCTTACGAATAAACAATGGTCATGTCCCTCGAACGTAGGGGTACCATTAGCAAAGACGCTTACGAATAACATCATCATAGTCCCTTTGATATTAAGATCATAGTCCCTCGATGACCCTCAATGTTTCCTACAAATATATGATCTCGTCCCTCGGTTGTTACCTACGAACAAGTGATGATCGTCCCTACGAAATTGCTAAGGTATCCTTGCAATGTTGCCTTCAATGACCATACGATGACCCTACACCTGTCCTTTCACATCCAATGAATAGAGTTACCTACCAACTAATGGCATGGATAGCGTTGTCCTAAAGGAGAAGGAAAATAACAAGAACGACCTTCTGAGTAGGTAATAAGACTCTAAATTGCTTGCTCCAATCAAAATCATTTACACACCTCACACTCTTTTCAAAAATACTTTCAAACAAACACTTTGTATACATTCATACTAGAATCATTACAAAGTTACATTTTTCCAAACAAATATTTTCAAACAAACACTTTGTATACATTCCAACGAGAATCATTACAAAGTTAAACATTTTCCAAACGAAATATTTCCGAACACTTCGTATATATTCTTGAGGACTGATACAAGAATCATTACGAAGTCAAAGCGAAATACTTTTCAAAATACTTTTTAAATCACATACACACAGAAAGAAAATTTTCAAAAGTGAGCTAAGCAATTAAAAGCCCGTAGATAACTACGGATGGAAAGAGTGCTAACACCTCCCCTTTTCATAATTACCTCCCTTACTTAGAATCTAACAAAGGTCTTTCCTGTTCTTTTCACCTTTCCTTTATTGGATGAAAGAAAAGTCGGTGGCGACTCATGCTATCCGCAACATTTGCGATAAAACGCAAAATAAACAAGTCAATTCTCCCACCGTGTTACAAGTTGCTGCACACGAAAATCGATGCTACATTGGCAGTTGTCGCACTTGGATGATGACGACCAGAGTTCGGGAAGTCGCGATAGAGGTGACGTGCAATACGATACTGCTTTGGCGCACGACGCGAGTCAACACTTGAGATGGCCACAACACGGCGGGAGCCGCAAATCAGGGACAAGACGACAATGCAAGACAGCGGTACGGGCGGGTCGTGGTGTTTTTGCAATTTCCGAGTTTGAGGGTCATTTGAGTGTTTTTTGAGAAATTTTAGAGTCAGTGACCTTTTTGTTACTTTTGAGCTATTTTTGATTATATTTTAGTGAAGCTGTCAACCCTAAGATTTCAATGGAGTTATCACCTGTAAAAAGTTGTCTGTAGAGTTTTTAAGTACTCTAGAGTTAGTTTTAGAGTTATAGAGATGGTTGCAAAGTTGTTTAGATATCTCTGAGAAATTTTGAATTATACGTATAAATTGATATAACCTTTAATGAGTTCGAAGTATAAATAAGTTAAAAATTGATCTATTGAGATGCTTTTGAATATATTGGTTGAGTTGTGTTTGAGTTACTGAGTAATAATACAATTTTACTCTAAAGTTGATTATTATTTTTTTGCAAAATATATGATTATTAAATTTAATTATATAAATTAATTTGCGTGAGTAATTCAGAGAAATTACAATGTGGCCTTATATTGGGGAAATTATGATTGAGAGAGGAACCTGTTTGAGTATGAGTTTTTGAGAATTATTTTGTGGTTGTTGTTTGAGTTTATGATTGTTGTTGCAAAATCATGCATACATATAAGTTGGAGTTAGGTAGGAATTCAGTCAAGTGAGGTCAGGTTCATAGAGGGACCATGACAGTCTCATGTCCCGAGTGAGACACGATTCAGAGAGAAACCAGAGACATGAATAAATCAGTAACACACCTTTGATGCCCAAAAACTTGGTACCACATCCATATTGGAGGAGGAGTTTAGTGCATTTCCCATTGAATTACAATTATTATTATTGTTTTTGTTGTCATGTGAGAATAATTTAAAGGTTTATTTTCACCACTAACATTTGTAAGGATTATTCTCACCCCTTTCTTATTTGTTTTGTCTGGCTTTGTACAATGTTGTACAAATACTCAAGAGGATTAAGTGTGTATATGAGTTAGAAGATAACTTTGAAGTTCTCTTCATTATTTATTGTTATTCGCTATTAGATAGATTTTTCCCTAGTCTGTAACATCGGGGTACAAGACGTTTGATTTGTTTTGAGTTGATGTTTGAATTTGATTTTTTCATTAAGCATTTCAATTCGATTGTTTTTAATGTTATGTTAAATTGTTTGAGTTCCACTGCGAGTTTTGAATCTATTTGGAAAATTATGATTATATGTTTGAGTAGCATCCTAAAATAATGAATTTATTTTTTACATTTAAGAGTTGGGGTTTTCGGGTGTTACATTTGCGGAGGTGGAGAAATTTCAAGAAAGTTATGAAAAAAAGGTTAATAAACATCTCCTCGAGACTTATAAATGTTAATTATGACTCTGTACCCCACTTAGACTTTTACAGACCATGTCAACGTCAATACAACATTTATTCCCTCCTAAAACGTTGTAACGTGACAATTACGTCGCAACACGAAATTTAAAAAATTCAAACTTTCCACAATGTGCTAACGTTATAACTTTTTGATATTTTATTTATTTACTTAGTTGCGACGTGACTTCCACGTCGCTATGTTTTTAAAAAAACAGATTCCCTGATTCACCATGTGCTAACGTTTGTTTTTAATTTTTATTAATAAAATAATGCAGCGACGTGATTAACACGTCACAACGACCCTTTCTTTGTCACGTGCTAATCACGTCGCAACCCTATTTCGCTAGGGAGCACATTTCTTGTAGTGAACTAAGATCTGAAAATAAAAAATTATAGTTATTTAAATTTGTAAAACTAATTACAAATGACATTCTCAATTTGCAAGAATGCATTTTTTTTCTTCCAAATGAAATATATCTTTTATATATAATTAATTCATATGGTTGTCTCAATTATAATTTATAATAAATAACTATAAAATGAATTTAGTAATCATGTTTTTTCAAAACATAATCTTAACATATTTAAAATTCAAGAAAAAATTCTTAGATGATCCATATCTCTCGGCACGAACTCTGTATTATTAGAGTCCATTTTTCTTAAAAACTAGAATGTGAAAGCTAAAAAAAAAATAATAAAAAATAAATAAATAAATTTACAACCGTACATCGCGCGAGTGTTAAGTTGTTATTATATTATTACTATTCTATTACTATTTTTGAAGAATAAGAAATGAAAGATTTTCTAAATAGGAAAAACATTTGTCAAATTTCTAACAAATTCAGATAACTTTGACTTGGCATCTGTCACATAAGAAATCAACAACCTTACTTCATATAGACCAAATTGTTGGAACAGAAGATAGAGAAATAGATTTGTGAAGAGGAAGAAGGTTAAGGGAATTGAGAAGAGAGTGAATGTGAAACTGAATGTAAAAGATGTGTTTCAATGATTGTGTTATTCTATTACAAAGAAATGCTCCTTATATAGACACATTTTTTAGGTCCAATAGAGTAAACTAAGTTAAGGTCCAAAACATACAAAGGCCCAAAAAATTCGACATACTCTAACATACTTCAGAGTAACTTCGACAGCCTTACTAATTTGACCAGCACACATAGGCTAATTCTAATAGCTCACAACATTACAACTAATTGAACATACTAGTTCAGCACACTAGTTTGAACTTGAATTATACACATATTCTAACACAAATCACAGTGAAAGTGATTTCAAACTAATATTCTTTGTTCATCCGTTAAATTTTAACTGGGCTATTATTATTTATTAATAATTTTCTGAATAAGAATTGCACCTAAGGTGTAGTTGTTTTACTTGATTAGTCTGCATTCTTAGATATCTCAATTTATTTTGAAAGTGCCATAGAATTAAAGTTTAATCGGATTAATTTTTATAAAACTGACTAATAAGATTAATCATATCACTTTACATTCATTTTTTAAAATGTATTCTTAATTAACATGGGAATGCATTTTTTGACAACTCTTTGGTTAGCCTTTTTTCTATATTTTGTTTCCCCTCCCTTTCATTATTAAGAATTTGAATTATCAATGGATAGATGACTCAGACTTCCTTTCTGTCATGCTGCAAATCTTTCTAAAGTCGAAGCTTCTTTTCCTCTTTAATAATATGCCAATTATCTACCACAATTGTTTGGTTATATAAAAGGTGAGCAACAAACGAATTATTTCAATAATTTTATTTTGAAAATCTTGACCTGTTTTTTTAATTATTATTTTATAAATTAATAATTTACTTATATTAATAAGTAAACATAAATAAATATTATTTAGATATTAATCATAGATCAACGGTTTACTTTTATTTAACTTAATTAACACATGTAAATTAAGGTACATTACCCACCCAAAATCACAATCCTTTTTAAAATTCCGATAAATTTAATAACCTATGTGTCAATTTAGATTAGAAGTGGTAAACGGACATGTCCACCCCGTTTATACTGATCCTGCAAAAGTAATTTGAAAAAAATATAATACGTGACAATCTCTAATGATTAAGAATTGTCAGGGATTTCAGGCTTTGTTGTAGGGTTTAGAGATAATGCACGTTTGTGGTGTGACATTTTATATATGTGGTATATGTGTAAATGAGATTGGACCTCTCTTAGCCTCTGAGTTAAGGTAGTTATAGACGTCTTTTAGCTTGAATCTCAAACTCCTAAAAAACTAGCAACCATTCTCAAGAGCATGGGAACAGGGCAATTAGTCCTCTATTATTTGGGACAATGTTGTATATTCTCCCTTGACTCCCACTTTGTATTGTTGTAGACTGAAACATGTCACTTTTACTTTTTCCTAAAAGGCGACTAATATGAGAAATGGGCATCCCATCCAAATGACACACACTCTAACTAATAAGTAATCCCTCATGCACGAGGGTTGGAAAATATAAGTGATTTAGTCTTATTTTCCAATCCTTATTTGGATGAGTCCCTCTCGTATGAGGCCAATCTCTCAAATATGAGGCGAATCCCTCATATATGGGGCAAGCTCTCATGTATGAGGCGAGTCCCCCATGTTTGGGGAGAGTTTGAGATATGTCTATAGGTGTCAATGATGTGAATCATACGTCAGCTGAGGGAAATCACCAAATGTCAGTTCATGAAAAGCATATGAGGTATTAAATGTGATTAATGATGATTTAGTCTTGAGACGCCAATTCGGCTTTGATTTCTTACATGCGTTAGAAGCGTTCATAACTCTTTATGCCTAATGGGTAACCTAAGAGACCTTTGTTCACCCCTAGGCTCCAAACCTTTACAAACGAGATTTAGTCATAACCCTTTCATATTTTGAGCAATTTTGCATCGAAGTTCTTTGCAAGGCTTCTCTGTCTCCTTCACGAGTTCTTGAACCCTCTCAAGCTCATACCCTTTTTACACGTACAATTTGATAAATTTCAGTTCATTTTTCCCTTTATGACGATAATTAGGGATTTATACGAGAACGGTAACCTGGTAGAGCCCTCGATTTGTGATGAGCGTAGACTTGTGGGGGTATTATTATAAAAATGATATACATCCCAAATTGATAATTGATTGTAAATTAATGTAATTAGGCATATTTGATATTTGATCGCTTCATTAGCTATAATAGCGATAGCAACAATGGTAGCAATAGTGACTCCTTTTACCTTTTTGTTTTCTCATGAAACAAGAAGATAAAGGCTACCTTTCATATGGAGCCCACAGATGTTCGGTATTTCGAATCCATTTACATCACTGAGAAAAAGATAGCCTTCTTCCGAAGAAGATTAACCTCTCTTCTTCAGGAGACTGAGAAGAAGTCACCCTTGAGTCATTCTAAATCCCTATTTCGACCTTTACATCCTCGTCGTTCTTGGCATTGGGGTCCTTATCCCTTTTTCCTCGTTCGAGGTAGAGGTTTTAAAGGTTCTCAATGTTACCCCCATCCTTTATTACACCCAATTAATAAATTTTGATTCGTGCCTATTGGGTTATATGATGATGACTAATCCTTCCATTGGACGTTATTCTCCTTGAATAAAACCAAGGTGCTTATTTGTGGGCTGAGTGCCCAAGGAAAATTTTCTAGGAAATTTGTATTCAAAAACATACTCCAATCACTACAAGAATTGGAGTGACACATTTGTGAGAGTAAGAGGGATAAACGGCTCTCTACAATCACTATTGAGGCGGAGGACACCCCCGTTTACCTTTAACATGAGGATAAATATTTGTGTTCGCAAATGTGTATATTATACTACCTCGCTACTGATGAGATAAAGGTGGTCCAAATTTTTGACGAGTTTGAAGTCATGGATTCCCACACCATTGATGCCTTGGATCATGGGGTTGATATATACATGGATAAATATATAAGTAATTTAATTTAAAAATGACCCTTATTTAGGATTTTTGTTGGTCATAATGTACCTATATTTATTCTATATTTTTCATAAAAGATTTCAAAAATCTCCCTAGATTAGAGAATGAATGCTTGGAAAAGGAAATTTCGAGTGTTTAGGACTTAACAACCCCAGTTGTCTCCTATATGACTTGAACACAAAGTGGGGGGGTGGGTTAGATACAAATTGAGAGTGAGGCTCCTCTTGAATTCCATTATACTAAAACCTTATACGCGACATAGAGTCCTCCCTTGCTCCATAGGGTAAAGTAGTCTAAATCAACACTACAAATGGTTCGGGCATCCATATATCATTTGCAATGAAGGATTTACCCCTCAATCCTCTATGTAGATAGATCCTAACTTTTCCACTATCAAGTTCATAGGTGTTCGACTTCCTTTTCCTTCATACTTCCTAAGTGACTACAAGATTATTTATAATAGGTCATCCTAAGTTGTCTAATCTAAAGGAGAACCATTTGCTAAGGGATTTACTAATGGGGCGTGTTAATAGAGAAAAGTATGTTGAGACTAAGAATGAGTTGAAATTGAAGCTTGTAGGCTACTAGGGGGATCTTACCAAAGGCCAAACAATAATATAGGTCCTATAGAAAGATAAAGAAGCCTTAGTGACAAAGCTCAATGAGGTGGAGACTGATAAGTGCCAAAATGTAGTTATTTTGTATATATGTTTGGTGGCACTTATCCGTTCTTGTTTGTTAATAATTGTTGAATAACCCCATTTTTTGTTGTAAATACATTTTATTGTGTTTTGTGTACATAATGTATCGTTTGATTAGTTTTAATGTATTTTTGAAGGTATTTGTGCGCGTTGGAGCACAGAGGAATAAAGTGTCGAAGACACGGCTCTGAAGACACAATTTTGATGAATAAAAGACCAGTTTTGCTCAGGAGAGGCCGCTGAGCGTGGTGAGGCTGCTCACCGTGAATCTGCTCAACGTGTTTTGGAGCGCGTTGAGTGCTTTGGTACTGTTGTGACAGAAAGAAACTTATTTTTAGAGGCCGTTGAGCGGGCTCTCACCGCTGAGCGGCGTTTAAGTCAGTTTACGTGTAAATATTAGTGGAGGCTGCTGAGCGCGCCCTCGCCGTTGAGCGCGGTCGTCTGTGTTTTGTTTTATAACTTTATTTTTCTTCATTTTTAGGTTATGGTTTTGGGGTGGATTTTGATCCCCATTTCCATCAACCTTTAATTTTTGATAGTATAGCTTAGAAAACAACGTTAGGGATTGCTCATGGATGATTGGAGGTGGATTGCTCTTCGATTGGCTCTGAAAAATCAGTGTAGATCTGTGGTTTATCTCTTCTCCTCTCTATGTATTTCTCTATTTGTTGGGTTTATATGTATATTTACCTTGAACTCATGTATATTTCTCGCCCTTGGCGTTGTATAAAGTTTGCTTTACGAATCTGTGTTGGTGATTGTCTTAGATTTTTACTCCATGTTAGGGATTTGAGCTTTGCTAGATATAGATTGCTTAGATTCTTACCTAGGATGATTATCTGTTAGTTTCTGAATTTTAGCAATGGGTTTAGAGATGACATTTACTTAGAGTATCTGATCTTAATGCCTCTGTGGTGGTTGTTTCGAGCTAGAGATAGTCGTTACGAGTGGCGTGGTTGACTTCTCTCTTGTCGAGGTATGCCAGACATGGATATCGAGGTGATGCGGTAAGATTCTCAATTTGGGTTAGAAATAACTTAGGTTGTGAGAGGTATGTGATGACACAGAGGAGTATCGTAGGCTGAATATGACATGGACGGTAGATTTAAGTCTGTGACAGGTAGTGTGAATTCGTCCCAGACAAGCTGTCTATCCTTTATACTTTTTGTTCATTTACTTTTTGTCTTTTATTTTCAACTAATTTAATCCCAAACTCATTAACGGTAGAATTGTCGAACGACGAATCAATAACCAATCTCTGTGGATACGATATGATATAACCTAACCAGTATATATCACCCGGTAAAAATAAATACTTTACTTTTTGTTTGCTCGCTTTACCGCCTCAACAAAATGGCGTTATTGTCGGGGATTAGTTTTAATGTTTCTGTATTGCGATAATTCCGTTGTTTTTTAATTTTGTAATTAATGTATATGTTGTATAGACTTTGTATATGAATTTTTATATTGTTACTTGTACATGTTGTGTGTTTACTTTCCAACTTGTGCATATTTGTGTTTTCTTCGTTTTCACGTATTGTTGTGATTTGTTTGGTATCGTAACATTTGTTGTGTAAATGATAGGACACTTTCTTTAGGTTTGCGCGGTATGGAAATACCATGGCATGACGAAAGGAGGTTACTAGAGCTCACACAATAAAGACGTCGAGCTTACGACGTAAAACAAACATGTTTTGTTTATGTTTGTGATGACTTGTATTTTAACAAGTTGAAATAGGACATGTTCTTTATTTCAAATCTTCACTTTTCAACTTGTTATTCGTTTTCACCAAGTTTTTGTATTGTTATTTGTGTTTGTTTTGTTATGTCAATTTGTTGTTTTTCCACAAGTTTGTAGTGTGTTAGCTTGTGGAAGTGTGTATGTTTTGTAAATAGTTTTTATTTGTGTAAATGAGATTGTGTAGGTGTGTAAGTGGAGATTACATAGTAGCTGCACCTGTTGCTCTTATTTTTCTGCATCTGGTGTAGTGCGCTTAGCACGCTCTGTTGGCGCTTAGCGCGCTCTGCTGTGCAGAGCCAGTGAATTCTTTTAAAAATTTCACTTGGCTTTCCTTTTTCCCACTTCCACCATGGATTTTTGTATTGAATAAAATTAGTATTATTTTTCTAACTCTTTTATTATTGTTTGGACTCAAATTTTGGTTTGGTAGCTTGAGGTTGCATTTTGTGCTTTGCCGAGTTTGATCGTTTCAACTCGCGGATGTATGGTAATGATAGTTTCAAAGTTGGTACATGTCAGGTACTCGTTTATCGCTTGCTATAGCATAACATGTTTATGAAATTTATCATTTGTATAATTACCATGCCATTCATTCTTTTTGCATTACTTGCTCATGAATTGAATCACTTTAGTTCCCTTTTTACCCATAAATGTGAGGAAGTTTTCCATTGTTTACATATTTTTGAGGCCACAATTCTTGTTTTAACTACATTTTATTATGCTTAATCTTTTGTTTTTTATTGACTGTATGGTTGCATGAAAATGATCAAGGCATTTTGTTTGATTTTGAGCACAACTACCTTGGCCAAATATTCAATTCACCTTGTGAGTGTATGATGATTTGTTAACCCCTTTGAGCTTTTATCCATATCCATGTTTATTTGAATTTGATACTTGTCTATGAGTGTCGATTCACCTTTTTTGTATGAATGTTGATTTCTTTGTTTCTTGAACCCTCAACTATATGTTGTTGTGTGAATTTTTACCTTGCCTTAGAAAGTAGGGAGTATTCATATAATGATGTTGGTTGAATTCAAGTTGGGAAGAGGAATGTTTATGTACTTATATTGTGGTTGATATGTGGTTAAGAAAATAAAAAGAAAAAGAAAAAGTGAACAAGAAAGATTAGAAAAAGAAAAAGAAAAGAGAGAAAAAGCTTTGAAAAAGAAATACAAAAAGATTATGAATAATGTTGTGTTAATAAGTGAGGTGTTTTGGTGTGAAATTTGTGATGAAGAAGAAGTTTGATTGGAATTGTATTGTTTGAAACTTTGTGAGTTGATCACTATCTTAGGTTTAGGCAAATTTTTGTTTCGATTAGCTTTACGACTTATCACTTGTTTGTTAACCAAGCCACATTACAACCTTGATAATTCCTTGTGATTCTTGCATTTGTATTTTCAATACGTTTTTGGATAAATGCATAATTTAGTATTTTGTTTGCAAGATTTTGGATGAGTGTTTTTTGTCCCTCACCTTTGTGTGTTCTTCATCTACCAATGAATTTTTGCTAGGTGTGATTCACGATTGAACTTGTTTTGTTTTAGAATGTTTTGCATGATTTTTTTCTTTGGATTTGTTTCGTTTATAGGTTGTCGTTGTAGGATGGTGGTAAGTATGTGTTTGTCGTGTACATTTTCGTTTGAACCATACATTTGTTTTCCGTTTTAAAAACTTGTTGACTCGTGATTCTTTGATTATCATCTTTTGTTTCTTTAGGTTTACTTGACTTTGTTTGAGGACAAACAATGTGTCAAGTTGGGGAGAGTTGATAAGTGCCAAAATGTAGTTATTATATATATATATATATATATATGTTTTGCGGCACTTATCTGTTCTTAATTGTTAATTATCGTTGAAAAACTCGATTTTTTGTTGTAAATGTGTTTTATTATGTTTTGTGTACATAATGTATCGTTTGATAGTTTTGTATCTATTTTTGTAGGTATTTGTTGCATATTTGGAGCATGGAGGAATAAAGTGTCGAACACACGACTCCGAAGATGTAGTTTTGGGAAGAAAGGCAACAACATGCGCGCTTAACGCATTTTTGAGTCCGCTTAGCGCGAAAAGGCGGTTTAAGTAATAAAGTAGATCGCGCTTAGTGCGGCTAGTGCGCTTAGTGCGATCTGTGGGATTTTGTTTTATAAATTCATTTCAAAACAGATTTTTAGGTTATGGTTTTGGGGTGGATTTTGATCCCCATTTCCATCAACCTTTAATTTTTGATAGAGTAGCTTAGAAAACAATATTAGGTCTTGCTTATGGATGATTGGAGGTGGATGGATTACTCTTTGATAGGCGTTGACAAATTGGTGTAAATGAGTGGTTTATCTCTTCTCCTCTCTATGTATTGCTCTATTTGTTGGGTATATTTGTATATTTACCTTGAACTCATGTATATTTGTCGCCCTTGACGTTGTATAAAGCTTGCTTTATGAATTTGTGTTGGTAATTATCTTAGGTTTTTACTCTATGTTAGAGATATGAGCTTTGCTAGACATAGATTGCTTAGATTCTTACCTATGATGATTATCTGGTAGTTTCTGAATGCTAGAAATAGGTTTAGAGCTGACTTTTACTTAGATTATCTGAGCTTAATGCCTCTGTGTTGGTTGTTTTGAGCTAGAGATAGTCATTTCGAGTGACACGGTTGACTTCTGTGTTGTTGAGGTAGGCCAGACATGGCTATCAAGGTGATGCGGTTGAATTCTCAATTTGGGTTAGAAATAGCTTGGGTTGTGAGAGGTATGTGAGGACACAGACGAGTATCGTAGGATGAGTATAATTGGACGGTAGATTTAAGTCTGTGACAGGTAGTGTGCATTCGTTCCGAACAAGTTGTCTATCCTTTATACTTTTTGTTCATTTACTTTTTTGTATTTTCTTTACAACCATTTAATCCCAAACTCATTAAGGATAGAATTTTCGAACGACGAATCAATAACCAATCTCTGTGGACACGATACGCTATAACCTAACCGATATATATCACCCGATAAAAATAAATACTTTACTTTTTGCTTGCCTACTATAACTGCATTCGAACAGAGACCAAGGCTCAAAACTTTGACGCTTCGAAGCAAAAACTGTATGCATCCCCTAATGACTCCATTCTCCCATAATAAAATATAAGAGGGTGTAAGTGTTTTTATGTTGGCATTAATTTTTGGTAAAACTAGGATATGACAATGTCTTGACTGATGTCATGACATTCAGAATTGAAGATAAATTCTGCATAAGATGAATGATTTAAGTACAACTCAGACTGGAAGTTAACTGAAGTGCTGGAATTCTGCAGAAGAATGACTGATGTCATAACCAATGTTATGACATTCTGTGTGACATTTGTTGTTCTGCAGATTCACTTTTCCTGAGACTTTTCAGGATTATTGTTGAGCTATTTTTATTATGATTTATGTAATTGAATCACATGCTCACGTGGCTCTGTGGTTAATCTTAGTTAACCCTAAATTGGTTTGTTAAAAAGACCAAGTCTTTAGGTTAAATTATGTGAACCCTAGCTATAATTATGGAAGCCCAAAACTGAAGTTACAGGACTGCTTCTATAATAGGAAAAGAACCCTTATTCTGCTTGCACGCTTTTTGGACTGTATTGAATATCTAGCAGACTGTTATTTGTGTATTCTAGTTACTCTTGTGAGCCAAGCAATTATCATTTGATAAGTGCCTTGGACTAGGATTTGGTTGTAAGGGTTGTTTATCACTCAAATCTTTGAAGCACGAGTGTTGTGTCTCTTGATTAAAGCTTTGAAGGAAAATCAAGTATGTTTATTGAAGAGTGTATTCACAATTCAATTAATCAATAGGTTGATATCACCGTGATTGAGGGGAGTGAGTAGAACTCGTGTCTAAGTAGGACTTAGATTGAAGTTGCATTGGGTAGGTCTTAAGCGAAGGAGATAAACCGTTGATTTATTCCCAATTAATTCTACTAATAGTGAATTTCCTCCCCGCTTGGTAGCCCCTGATGTAGGTGTAGTTACACACCGAACCGGTAAACAATTGATTGTGTTCTTTATCGCTGCTTAAATTAATCGTGAATTGTTAGAGTGTCGACATCGTGTCATAACATTCTCTATGACATCACGATCCGCTGCCAGAATTTCAATTGACATCGAGGTGCACCCGCTGTTATTTCGGGTGAGATCTAGGGATAGTAGTTTCGCATGGACAAGGAAGGAGGATTTGAAGTAGACCACCCATTCGGATGGATCTAACTATGATTACCGAAACCTCGTATGGTTGCCTTTTGAAGTCATCGACATTAAAGCTTGGAGAGTCACGATGAGGATGGAAACATCCTACCAAGCTTGAGAAAGATGAGACTACTAGTCTGAAACCTGAGGAAGAATGGAGAAAAGAAGAAGAAGAGCTAGCACTGGGCAACTCTAAATCATTGAATGCCTTATTCAATGGAATTGACAGAAATATCTTCAGACTAGTACATCAGTGTGAACTAGCCAAGGATGTTTGGGACACTCTCAAAACCACTCATGAGGGTACATCCAAGGTGAAAATGTCAAGACTTCAGATGCCCACTACCAAATTTGAGAATCTAAAGATGAAGGAAGATGAGACCATTCATGAGTTTCACATGAACATCTTGGAGATTGCCAATACCTCATGAGCATTGGGAGAAAAGATGTCAGAAGAAAAGCTGGTGAGAAAGATTCTCAGATCCTTGCCTAAAAGGTTTGCAATGAAAGTGACTGATATAGAGGAAGCTCAGGATATCTGCACCTTGAAGGTTGATGAACTTATTGGATCACTTCAGACATTTGAGATGGGGATCAGTGACAATGTTGACAAGAAGAACAAGAGCATAGCCCTTGTGTCCAATACTGAAGAGGAATGCAAGGAGGGTGGTGAGGAGAAGATATCTGAAGCAATAGCTATGCTTGGAAGACAGTTCAACAAACTCATCAAGAGAATTGACCCAAAGTCAAGGTCCAATGTCAAGAACATTCCATCTGACATTAGCAGAACTTATGACTCCAACAGAAGATCCAAGTCTGGAGAAAAGGGAAGTCAAAGCAGAGGAATCCAGTGTCATGGGTGTGAAGGATATGGGCACATTCGAGCTGAATGTCCTACCTTTCTAAAGAAACAGAAGAAAGGAATGGCTGTCACTTGGTCTGATGGTGACTCAGGAAGTGACTCTGAAGAAGAATCTGCCAAACTAGTTATTGCTCTCTCTGGAGTTTGTAACTCTGATAATGATTCTAGTGATGTGGAAGTGACATTTGAAGAACTTGCTGACACTTACAAGAAACTGTGTATCAGAAGTGCTGAAGTATGTCAGCAAAATGAGAAATAGAAAATGCAACTTGTAAAGTTGGAGGCTGAGAATGTGAAGTTGGAAGCTGAGAAGAAGGCAGATACTGCTACTACAAGTCATCTCAATAGTGAAGTTATTGTGTTAAACTCCAAACTTGAGCAGATGACTAAGTCTGTCAAGATGCTGACAACTGGAACTGATAAGTTGGAAGAAATTCTTCAGACTGGAAAAAGTGCAGGAAATATGCATGGTCTTGGATATGTGGTTGCAAAGAAACCTGCTAGTGACAAGAAGAAGAACAGGTCTGGCAAACCAATGTCAAAGCAGATGTCACAACATAGAGCAGGAAATGTGTCTGGTTCAGGATATGTGGGTGCAAAGAAATTTGCTGATAATAAGAAGAAGAACAGACCTAATAAATCAATGTCAAAGCAGATGTCACAACATAGGGCTCAACATCAAGATCAGAGAAACATGAAGAAAAATTTTCAAAGATGGAGATGTCATTATTGTGGAAGGTTTGGACACATAAAGCCATTTAGCTATAGACTATATAGATATCCTAATCAGATCCCGTATGTCAAGCCTAAGACCAACAAGGTTCCATACACTCAACAGTGGAAGAAGAAGACTGCAGCCTTAATAGCTCACACCTCCCTTAGAGTTTCTGCCAAGGAAGACTGGTACTTTGAAAGTGGCTGCTCTAGGCATATGACTGGAATCAAGTATCTTCTAAATGAAGTTAGACCTCATACTACTAGTTATGTCACTTTTGGAGATAGAGCTAAAGGAGAAATCAAAGGTGTTGGAAACTTGCACTGCCCTGGAGTTCCAAACCTAAATGAAGTGTTGTTGGTGAAGGGTTTGACTACCAATCTCATAAGTATCAGTCAACTGTGTGATCTGGGATTCAAGGTCAACTTTACCAAGTCTGAATGTCTTGTAACCAATGAAAAACAAGAAGTTGTAATGAGAGGAGTCAGATCAAAAGATAACTGTTACTTGTGGGAGTCTGAGAACTACAACCTATCTTTTGTGTGTTCTATAGCCAAAGATGAAAAGGAGGTGAAACTGTGGCACCAAAAACTTGGTCATTTGCATCTTAGAGGGATGAAAAAGATCATATCTATGGAGGCTGTCAGAGGGATTCCAAGACTTCATATTGATGAAGGGAGAGTCTGTGGTGAATGTCAGGTTGGAAAGCAAACCAGAATGTCACATCCAATGTCAAGACATCTGACCACCTCCAAGGTGCTGGAGCTGCTGCACATGGATCTGATGGGCCCTATGCAGGTTGAAAGCCTTGGTGGAAAAAGATATGCTTATGTTGTTGTGGATGACTTTTCCAGATTCACCTGGATAAACTTCATCAGGGAAAAATCTGATGTTTTTGATGTCTTTAAAGAATTATGCAAGAGACTTCAAAGAGAAAAAGAAGGATGCATTTTCAGAATTAGAAGTGATCATGGAAAAGAATTTGAGAATAACAAGTTTGATGAATTCTGTTCCTCAGAAGGAATCAATCATGAGTTCTCCTCACCTATAACTCCTCAACAAAATGGAGTTGTGGAAAGGAAAAACAAGACTATACAGGAATCTGCCAGAGCAATGATTCATGCTAAGAAACTTCCTATTCATTTTTGGGCTGAAGCTATGAATACAGCCTGCTATGTTCACAACAGGGTCACCTTGAGAAAGGGAACATCCTTCACTCTTTATGAACTATGGAAAGGAAGAAAACCTACTGTGAAGTATTTCCATGTGTTTGGTAGCAAATGCTATATTCTGACAGATCGTGAACAAAGGAGAAAGATGGACTCTAAAAGTGATGAAGGAATTTTTCTGAGATACTCTACAAACAGCAGAGCATATAGGGTATTCAACTCTAGAACCAAAGTTATGATGGAGTCTATTAATGTCATAGTTGATGATCACCATGAGGAAAACAATGTTCCATATGATGTTGAGACATTGTTTGAGACATCACCACAAGTATCTGATAAGGATGATGTGCCTGTCCCTACTTCACCAAAGTCCGAACCAGGAAGCTAACAAAGATCCTTCCATCGAATTCGAAAGATCATCCAAAGGAACTCATCATTGGAGATCCTAATCGGAGTCATTACAAGATCTAGAGAAATCATCTCAAACTCTTGTTTTGTGTCTAAGATCGAGCCAAAGAATGTTAAAGAGGCTCTAATCGATGAATACCGGATTGGAGCAATGCAAGATGAATTGAACCAGTTCAAACAACATGAAGTGTGGGAGTTAGTTCCTAGACCAGAAGGAACAAACATCATTGGCACAAAGTGGATCTACAAGAACAAGTCTGATGCAGAAGGGGTTGTCACAAGAAATAAGGCAAGACTTGTTGCTCAAGGATACACTCAAGTTGAAGGAATTGATTTTGATGAGACTTTTGCTCCTGTGGCCAGGCTAGAATCAATCAGACTACTACTTGTTGCACCCCAAATTTTACCCTGCCATTTTTCTACTTGCATTGTATTTATATTAAAAAGAATAATATTCACTCATTATGCTTTGCATCCTTTCTCACTTTAATTTTTATTTTTAATATTTGATTAATTCTAATTATTTGGTAAGGTTTTACTAAATAATTTCTATTAGTTAAATAATGAAATAATAATTAAAAGAAATTTTTGTTTTATTTTCAAAATAACAATGTTTTGTTTTTAATAGTAATTATGTTTGTATTTATAGATTATTTCATGCTTGATTTTTGTTTTTTTATTAGAGCTTTGGTTTAAATAAAATCTTTCTTCATTGAAAATATTTTCTATTTTTATTAACAATTAGTTTAGTTTTTTATTTGAAATTGATTTTATTTTAAAATTTTATTTTATTTTATTTTTAATCTTTCATTTAAGACAATTAAATTATTTTCTTTCACATTAGCATTAATTTCCTTTTTTAGGTAAATTATAATTTAGTATCAAAATCTGTTTTATCATATTTATATTATTTTATTAGATTAATTAATTTTTATGTTTGTATCTTTTCATTCTACTTTTATTATGATATTTAATTTCAATCAATTTTATGATTAGAAGTTATTAAATGATTTCTATTAAATAGAATAATAAAATAAGATCTAAATTAAAATCAATTTTTGTTAAAATAGTTTTTTTTTTTTTTTTTTTTTTTTTTTTTTACTTTAGAACATACAAAAATATAGTTTAAAACTAATTTTCCTCAATAGTCAAAAATATTTTCTATTCCTAAGTATTATAGATTCTTTCCTTTTTATTTTGATTGAGATTTAGTTTAGTAAATTTTAGGATTTTATTTAATTTAGATTTAATATAGTAACTTTAAATTTTTATTTAATTTAGATTCAAGTAAGTAAATTTAGGATTTAATTTAGTTTAGATTTAATTTAGTAAACTTTAGAATATTCATTCGATTTAGATTTAATTTACTAGTTTTAGAATCTTTATATATTTTATATTTAATTTTATGATTTTATAAATTTTATTTGATTTAGGTTTAGTTTTAGACACTTTAGAATTTTTTATTTATTTTAGATTTAACTTAGTAAGTTTAGAATTTTAATCTAGTTTAGATTTTGTTTAATAATTTTAAAATTATTTTTATAACCTTAGACTTTGTAGTTGTTTTAGAATTACTTTAATACCTTTAATTTTTTTAATTAGAATTAATTTAGTGATCTTAAATTTTTAATAATTATTATTTTCTTATGAATTTAATTTATTTATTTTTTTCTTTTACATTTGTTTGAACTTGTAATTATTCGATACATCCCCATTTGTAAATATTGTACCCCCATCCCCATGAGATGTAATAGTTTAGTAAATATTTTATTGCTTTATTTTATTTAATTATTTGTCACTCTCACAAACCAAATATTTTCAAACTAATACTCGTGCGAGCCATTTTTTAACCTTGAGTTGACAAAGCTTTGAAGCGTCACAACGGCCACACATTTGTGCACACACCACGCTTACTCTTGGGCTTACAATGAGACCTTAATTGATTAGTTAAACATTATTTAATTATCTAATTAGGTTATTCGAAATTGATTAGTCAATCTAATTAATTTTATTAAACTAATTACTTGATTAAATTTTGTTTAATTAGTTGGTTAAATTTATTTCGTGCATGCACCTACACAATGTAAATCGCTTTATTGTTTGTGTTAGCCACCTTGTATGGGCTTTGTCGATTTTACTTGTGATTTGCAATTATCTCGATCCTATTCTTTCCCATTCACCAAGCATTTAAAACACTTTCAATAAAACTCGACCCAACGTCGAGTCTTCTTCTCAAACCTCGATCCAACGTCGAGTTATTTTCAAAATGAATTTCTACAAAAAACATAGTGCTATGGTATTTAATTGAACCGTTAGAGGATAGCCCGACGATTTAATTAAAATGTAAAGTATTTGGGCCATTAGAGGGTAACCCAATGACTTAAATACTTTATTCCATACACTTAATAAAAGTGAACTTTGTTTCACCTCACTCTTTTCATAATAAAGATTTTGGATGAGAGATGATCGGTTGACCTCAATCACCAATCTCGAGTATTGAATCGTTAGAGGATATCCCAACGTTTTGGTACTTGTCATCCACAATTTAAAATCAATTCCAACTCACTCAAACTTCTTTTGTGCGCTCCAAGCACCATTTACCTTTAAACCCTTTTCAAGATTAGACATGATTCATTTATAATTGAGATGCTTCTTCCTCTATTCCCAAGGTTTTCGACTTCTCCACTTGAGTACTAGAGGTGTTCTCAAACCCTCCCTCATGTTGGTGCATAGTCCTTTATTCTTTATCACACCTTGTGGACGTTAGACGAGTCCTCTCCTTTAAAAATGACGACTTGTCTTGTCATTTAAAATTAATCAACAAACAATTATTTTCTAGAAGAACTACGGAGTTTTGACTTTCCCATTGCACGAGGGAGTACGTAGGCACGCGGTTTCAAAACCGTGTCAAACTCAAAATAATAAAAACATTTCTTCTCCCTTTCTTTCTCATTTTTAAACTTAGAAGATCGTAAATTTTTCACACTAACACACAACCACACTTTGAACTAAATGGGTACCATCGAGTACGATGGATGTGAGGGGTGCTAATACCTTCCCCTTGCATAACCAACTCCCGAATCCATCTTTTTTGGTCTTGTAGACCGCCTTATCCGACGTTGTGGGTTTTATCTATATTTCCCCGTTCTTTCTAGAACAAATAAAATTAGGTGGCGATTTCACTGTTTTTGAAAAATTTAAATGATTTTTGAAAAACGAGTTGCTTCAGTTGGCGACTTCACTGGGGAAAATTTCTCAAGCGAGTTAACCCTAGTTTAGTTCTTTGTGTGGTTGTGTGTTTATCATTTTTATTTTACTTTCTTCTTTGTACTTTATCTTATGTTTATGTTTCAGTCATTTATTCCCTATGCTTCATTTATTATCATGTGTATATATTTATTTGTGTGGGAATTCATGATGGGATTATTGATACATAGATAAGCCCACTACCCAGGCTTCTAGGTCACCTTTTTAGGAATAGAGGGGTTGCGTAGCCTAGGTCCACCTGACTCCATTGTCTTGTTGGCCCGAAGTGAAGACTCCGGCTTAGAGTTGGTTGTTTTAAGGAGGTTGTTGGCCCGCGATAGCACAGGACATCAATCTTTGGACAAATGACCTATAACTCTAAGTTTGTTCATGTTGTCCTAACCGAGACCAAACGCTCAAATTTTGAATTTTGAGTATCCCGTTAAGAGCCGTTTCTTGGGGTATACTTTTCCAAATACTATTACCACGTAGGCCTCTCGCGCGATGATAGTGTTTGTTAAAAGGGGATCTGAGACTCCAAGAAACACTTAGCAGAAAACCTTAAAACCATCCTCTGGGTAATTATTGGGTAGAAAGCTTAGAGCCATCCTATCATAGGATCCCGCCTGAATAAGTTGTTCTGATTGCTTGTATCATCCCTGTTTCACGTCTTTGTGAACCTATACTATCCTTATGTTGCATTACCATTTATGTATGTGACATTGCATTTCATCACATCTTTTGCATTAATAACATTACATTTCATTTCATCCATCTGCATTTTTCATGCATACATTCAAGTTGTCAAAAGAACTCATTTCTTTTGTCTCCATCTTCGCTGATTGCTTCAATGATTCCTCTGCACAAGCACGGAACTAGAGCCAACGTCAAGAGAAGAATGGAATACCAAGAGCAACACAATGCAGAGGTCCAAATGGAAATCGATGAGTTGAAGTCAGGCATGACGAAACTTACGGAAATGATGCAAGTTCGATTGCCGAGGTGAACAACCTCAAAGGATCAATTTCAAGTCTCGCCGTTGTTGATCCTCGCCTTCTCGGATGCCGCCATTACTTGGCCGAATTTGGTTACCCCAAATTACGCTCCACCCATCGCAACTACTCCAATGGTTGGCGAGTCTTCCCGACAGCTTTTCCGTGCTCCGCCATCGAGCCTCAACCGATCATGCATACCGCCTCTTCGACCTTTGTGCATCAACCCATCGCACAAGTTGCTTATGAGAATCCTCTCTTTGATTACCGTGCTGACACTCCACGAAGTGTGAGCCGAGAAGATTTTAATGAACTTGAAGAAGTCCGCGAGCAATATCAGACTCTAGAAAGAAGGATGAGAGCTATGGAAGGCAACGATGTCTTTGGTATTGTTGCAGAAAACATGTGCCTGGTTTCTGATCTGGTTATGCCTCATAAGTTCAAAACTCCTGATTTCGAGAAATACAAGGGGTACACTTGTCCAAAAAGTCATTTGCTGATGTACTTCAGGAAAATGTCTGCTTATACGAGGAATGACAAGCTTCTTATCCACTGTTTCCAAGATAGCCTGAGTGGAGCTTCATTGAAATGGTATATGGGACTTGAGAAAGACCATATTCAATGCTTCCAGGATCTGATTAATGCTTTCATGAAACAATACCACTACAATCTTGACATGGCTCCTGATCGCCGTCAATTGCAAAACATGTCTCAGAATGATAAGGAATCTTTTAAGGAATATGCTCAACGGTGGAGAGAGTTGGCCTCACAAGTTGAACCACCCTTATTTGAGAAGGAGCTCACTGGTTTGTTTATGGATACCTTGTCCCCTTTCTATTGGGAGAAAATGATTGGTAGTGTGTCCTCCCGCTTCACAGACTTGGTGACTATTGGCCAAAGGCTAGAAGAGGGAATCAAGAGAGGAAAAGTGTCTGTTGCTGGTGAATCCTCTAGTGGTGCCAAGAAATCTTTTGGAAACTTCCATAAGAAGAAAGATGGTGAAACTAATGTTGTCTCGATTGAAAGGGGAAAACCTCATCGTAGGCCTCAATACTATGACCAACCGCAAGTAGATTCCATCACTCCTGCAGTCAAGGTTCAACCAATCCAGATTCCTCAACGCCAAGCTGTTGGACAAAATCAGAACCGTAATGCAAGAAGTAGGGTCAATTTGACCCTATCCCAATAACTTACAGAATTGTATCCTCATTTGGTTGAACTAGGTCTAATCACAACTAGGCCTCGACCTCCGCATCCTCTCCCGCTGGATTCGGGATCGATCTTCATTGTGAGTTCCATGTGGAGCCGCTGTCACGATTTGGAACGCCGCTTATACCAAGGCTAGGGTTCAAGAGCTAGTCAAGTAAAGAGATAAATTTCGAGATCCTCCGCCAAATGTTATTAACAATCCATTGCCAGGAAAAAGTGGCTGAAGAATGGGTCAGAATATCCCATGTCACCTCCTAAAGCCAGTGTTTCAGACAGGACAGCTCATCCTTGTAACTGATTAGTCACTAGGCCATGTTTCTTTTCTGTTTGCATTTTCGTTTGTTTATGTTAAATTGTTGCTTTCAAATTTTGTTTGTAATTTCAAGTTAATTTTAATGAAATGAGCATTCCACTGTTTTGATTCAAATAATTTTATTTATTGCTTTCTTTCCAAATATATATTTTTCCTATTTAATTCCTTTACCAAACTTTTGTTTTTTTGCAAAGATTGGAGGGAGGATGATAAAAACAAGATACCCATAATTGTTGTTGGTATGCTTTCGAATAAAACTTTGCTGATGATATACAGGCATTGTTTTAATTCCCAAACACCGGAGAAATAAGGAAGTTAAGCCTTTGTCAACCCCGTCGAGCCTAGAAGTTGGAGTCTCTTTCTATACGAAAAAAACCCGCAATCTTTAACCTGGGGCAGGGTATTTCTCAGTTAATTCGGGATGTGCATTTATTCAAGACGCCTTTCAACAAAGGTTGTATTCAATCCAGTTTCCTTCACACACATCAAAGGAGTGTCGGAGGTGTCATCCAAGTCAAAAAGTGATGATGATGGTTCCCCGTAATCATGAAAGTCAAGCAGTCACTGTCTTTTAAAAAAATATATCAAAAGAAAAAAAAGCCGCCAAGTTAAAACTAAAAGGCGACTTAGGCAAAAATTGGGGCATCTCGTTGACCATAATCTTAAACGGAATGGTTCAGGCAAAAGTCAGGAATGACAAATTCAAACAAGAGTTGACCAAAGTCCTCAAACAGCAAAATGTTGCAAAAAAAAAAAAAGAAGTGACTGCAATCTCAAGAATATATCAGCTTCTGAGCCATCATCACTATCAGTGTACAATCCAAAATCTATTGGAAACTGAGTGCACAATCTGATTTAATTGAGCGTAGGACTGAAGAACATCACGAAGATTGGGTTGGGTACAAATAAATTTTGAGCCTTTATCCTCTGTTTCTTAAACCGTGAACCAGGCCACGTTACAACCCTCAAAAGACCTAATTGAAGCCAGGTTTCTTTTGAAAGCATACTACAGCAAGGTTGCGTAATATGACTCCTAAGGTCTTTTGCAAATCGATTGTCTTGGTGTATCCATACTTTTATTTCCTTTTTCAATTTTAAATTTTCAAACCGCTGTGTTTTAACCAGTAATTCATTTTTACACCAATAACATCATTCTGAAAATGATTTTTTTTCAAACTTGTGCATGAACTTTGCATTAAATTTACCATGTTTGAATAAACAATTTTTGCTTGTAAACAAGTTTTCCTCATCATCAAGGAAGTCCAAACTTTTGAGAAACTTGGTCAGTGATCCTAATCAGGGGCAAGTATTTTTCGAATCCTGTTGTGAATCAGTTCAAGATTTGTTGCTCAGTGCAAGTCATTCTCAGAATTGTTTTAATCAGAAGATCTTTTTCAAGACTTATACTGGGGCACTCCTTTCCCTTAGTCATTTCAAGAATTGAAGTCATGATCAGTTTATCTCCATCAACGTTTAATTGAAGCCATTATCAATTTATCTTCAACAATCAGCTAATCTGGGACAATCCCCAAGTAGCGCTTCGGCATTTCCTCCAAGGATCATCATTTCAATACAATTTACAAGGGCATTAGAAATGTTTCTCAAGACACTTTATCTCCAAGCAAAGTTGGTAGTATTCTCCGTGTTGAGGAATCAGAGTTTCCATCTTACCTCCACAAAAGAGTCAATCTCCGTTGTCATAAACGGTTGCATTACATACTACATGCATAGATCATTCATATATCATGCATCACATATCATGCATAGCAAGAGTGTTTTATCCTCATTTGCATTTCCCGAGGTCTTGTTGCAGTCAATATCTTACCTTGCGGTCAAAATCCAACTTACTTGGTACCTACCAAAACAAATGTCAATTTGTCTGTCTTTTTTTCATTCCAGTGCCATTCCTGGATGTCTGTCTATTTTTCATTCCAGTGCCATTCCTGGATGTCTGTCTCTTTTTCACTCCAGTGCCATTCCTGGATGTCTGTCTCTCTCCAGTCCCAGTGCCTTTCCTGGATGCTTTGTTTCACCCCTCATCTAAAGCCATTATTAGATGTCGAGCCTTTTCCATCTAAAGCCATTATTAGATGTCAATCCTTTTTTCATCCAAAGCCATTATTGGGTGTTATGCCATTCTCACTTTATTCAAAGCCATTATTGGATATTGTGATCTTCCTTCATCTAAAGCTGTTATTAGATGTCGAGCCTTTTTCATCCAAAGCCATTATTGGGTGTTATGCCTTTCTCACTTTATTCAAAGCCATTATTGGATATTGTGATCTTCCTTCATCTAAAGCTGTTATTAGATGTCGAACCTTTTTCATCCAAAGCCATTATTGGGTGTTATGTGTTTCTCACTTTATTCAAAGCCATTATTGGATATTGTGATCTTTCCATCTAAAGCCATTATTAGATGTCGAGTCCCTCCATCTAAAGCCATTATTAGATGTCGAGTTCTTTTTCATCCCAAGCCATTATTGGATATTGTGATCTTTCTCCATCTAAAGCCATTATTAGATGTCGAGTCCCTCCATCTAAAGCCATTATTAGATGTCGAGTCTTTTTTCATCCAAAGCCATTATTGGATGTTTTGTCTTCCGTGTTGTATCAGTCAATTTACCACAAATTTCTAATTTCCAGTTTCTTTCCAACAATTTCCGTAGAGTCTGTCTCATATCATGCATCATTAAAAAAAAATATATGTAAAAAAAAAACATTGCATTCAGCGCTTTCACGTTATATTTTATTCACAACAAAATTTTGGGTTTTGATATTTAATTATCTCCCACTGCGATAATATGAAGCTTGATCATCTTCATATCATCTGGTTGAAGATATTTAAATAGGGGCGACTGTTGCACCCCAAATTTTACCCTGCCATTTTTCTACTTGCATTGTATTTATATTAAAAAAAGAACAGTCATTCACTCATTGCGTTTGCATCCTTTCTCACTTTAATTTTTATTTTTAATATTTGATTAATTCTAATTATTTGGTAAGGTTTTACTAAATAATTTCTATTAGTTAAATAATGAAATAATAATTAAAAGAAATTTTTGTTTTATTTTCAAAATAACAATGTTTTGTTTTTAATAGTAATTATGTTTGTATTTATAGATTATTTCATGCTTGATTTTGTTTTTTTATTAGAGCTTTGGTTTAAATAAAATCTTTCTTCATTGAAAATATTTTATATTTTTATTAACAATTAGTTTAGTTTTTTATTTGAAATTGATTTTATTTTAAAATTTTATTTTATTTTATTTTTAATCTTTCATTTAAGACAATTAAATTATTTTCTTTCACATTAGCATTAATTTCCTTTTTTAGGTAAATTATAATTTAGTATCAAAATCTGTTTTATCATATTTACATTATTTTATTAGATTAATTAATTTTTATGTTTGTATCTTTTCATTCTACTTTTATTATGATATTTAATTTCAATCATTTTTATGATTAGAAGTTATTAAATGATTTCTATTAAATAGAATAATAAAATAAGATCTAAATTAAAATCAATTTTTGTTAAAATAGTATTTTTTTTTTTTTTACTTTTATTTTTATTCTTTTATACTTTAGAACATACAAAAATATAGTTTAAAACTAATTTTCTTCAATAGTCAAAAATATTTTCTATTCCTAAGTATTATAGATTCTTTCCTTTTTATTTTGATTGAGATTTAGTTTAGTAAATTTTAGGATTTTATTTTATTTAGATTTAATATAGTAACTTTAAATTTTTATTTAATTTAGATTCAAGTAAGTAAATTTAGGATTTAATTTAGTTTAGATTTAATTTAGTAAACTTTAGAATATTCATTCGATTTAGATTTAATTTACTAGTTTTAGAATCTTTATATATTTTATATTTAATTTTATGATTTTATAAATTTTATTTGATTTAGGTTTAGTTTTAGACACTTTAGAATTTTTTATTTATTTTAGATTTAATTTAGTAAGTTTAGAATTTTAATCTAGTTTAGATTTTGTTTAATAATTTTAAAATTATTTTTATAACCTTAGACTTTGTAGTTGTTTTAGAATTACTTTAATACCTTTAATTTTTTTAATTAGAATTAATTTAGTGATCTTAAATTTTTAATAATTATTATTTTCTTATGAATTTAATTTATTTATTTTTTTCTTTTACATTTGTTTGAACTTGTAATTATTCGATACATCCCCATTTGTAAATATTGTACCCCCATCCCCATGAGATGTAATAGTTTAGTAAATATTTTATTGCTTTATTTTATTTAATTATTTGTCACTCTCACAAACCAAATATTTTCAAACTAATACTCGTGCGAGCCATTTTTTAACCTTGAGTTGACAAAGCTTTGAAGCGTCACAACGGCCACACATTTGTGCACACACCACGCTTACTCTTGGGCTTACAATGAGACCTTAATTGATTAGTTAAACATTATTTAATTATCTAATTAGGTTATTCGAAATTGATTAGTCAATCTAATTAATTTTATTAAACTAATTACTTGATTAAATTTTGTTTAATTAGTTGGTTAAATTTATTTCGTGCATGCACCTACACAATGTAAATCGCTTTATTGTTTGTGTTAGCCACCTTGTATGGGCTTTGTCGATTTTACTTGTGATTTGCAATTATCTCGATCCTATTCTTTCCCATTCACCAAGCATTTAAAACACTTTCAATAAAACTCGACCCAACGTCGAGTCTTCTTCTCAAACCTCGATCCAACGTCGAGTTATTTTCAAAAATGAATTTCTACAAAAAACATAGTGCTATGGTATTTAATTGAACCGTTAGAGGATAGCCTGACGATTTAATTAAAATGTAAAGTATTTGGGCCATTAGAGGGTAACCCAATGACTTAAATACTTTATTCCATACACTTAATAAAAGTGAACTTTGTTTCACCTCACTCTTTTCATAATAAAGATTTTGGATGAGAGATGATCGGTTGACCTCAATCACCAATCTCGAGTATTGAATCGTTAGAGGATATCCCAACGTTTTGGTACTTGTCATCCACAATTTAAAATCAATTCCAACTCACTCAAACTTCTTTTGTGCGCTCCAAGCACCATTTACCTTTAAACCCTTTTCAAGATTAGACATGATTCATTTATAATTGAGATGCTTCTTCCTCTATTCCCAAGGTTTTCGACTTCTCCACTTGAGTACTAGAGGTGTTCTCAAACCCTCCCTCATGTTGGTGCATAGTCCTTTATTCTTTATCACACCTTGTGGACGTTAGACGAGTCCTCTCCTTTAAAAATGACGACTTGTCTTGTCATTTAAAATTAATCAACAAACAATTATTTTCTAGAAGAACTACGGAGTTTTGACTTTCCCATTGCACGAGGGAGTACGTAGGCACGCGGTTTCAAAATCGTGTCAAACTCAAAATAATAAAAACATTTCTTCTCCCTTTCTTTCTCATTTTTAAACTTAGAAGATCGTAAATTTTTCACACTAACACACAACCACACTTTGAACTAAATGGGTACCATCGAGTACGATGGATGTGAGGGGTGCTAATACCTTCCCCTTGCATAACCAACTCCCGAATCCATCTTTTTTGGTCTTGTAGACCGCCTTATCCGACGTTGTGGGTTTTATCTATATTTCCCCGTTCTTTCTAGAACAAATAAAATTAGGTGGCGATTTCACTGTTTTTGAAAAATTTAAATGATTTTTGAAAAACGAGTTGCTTCACTACTAAGAGTTGCTTGCATTCTGAAATTCAAGCTGTTTCAGATGGATGCGAAGAGTGCTTTCCTAAATGGTTATTTAAATGAGGAAGTATATGTTGAACAACCTAAAGGATTTGTGGATCCTAACCTTCCTGATCATGTTTATAAATTGAGGAAAGCTTTATATGGTCTAAAACAAGCTCCTAGAGCTTGGTATGAAAGGTTGACAAAGTTCCTTACTGCTCCTACTCATCTAAAGTTGTCCAAAGACACAAGTGGGACAAATGTTGATCAAAGCTTGTATAGAAGCATGATAGGAAGTCTGTTGTACCTAACAGCCAGCAGACCTGACATTGCCTTTGCTGTTGGAGTTTGTGCAAGATATCAGGCTGAACCTAAAGTAAGTCACATCAATCAGGTGAAAAGAATTCTGAAGTATGTGAGTGGAACTTACAATTATGGTATGCTGTATTCTCATGGATGTGAACCAATTCTGTCTGGCTATTGTGATGCTGATTGGGCTGGTAGTGTTGATGATAGAAAAATCACTTATGAAGGATGCTTCTTTTTGGGGAACAATCTTGTTTCTTGGTTCAGCAAGAAGCAAAACTGTGTGTCTTTATCCACTGCTGAAGCTGAATACATAGCAGCAGGTAGCAGTTGTTCTCAAATGGTCTGGATGAAGCAGATGCTGACTGAGTACAATGTCACACAGGATGTCATGACATTGTAATGTGACAACCTGAGTGCTATTAATATTTCAAAGAATCCTATACAGCACAGCAGGACTAAGCACATTGACATTAGACATCAATTCATCAGAGATCTTGTGGAAGAGAAGGTGATTAAATTGGAGCATGTAGCCACTGAACTTTAACTGGATGACATTTTTACTAAAGCTCTTGATGCTAGTCAGTTTGAGAATTTAAGGGGCAAGCTGGTGTTCGCGTTAAAAAAGTGATGTGCGAGGGAATCGAATCTGAATTCAGATTCTCTGGCTCGAAACGATTTACTCTTTTGATTTGTTTATAAAGATGCCGGGAGCATCAAGCTTTATTTTTTCCAACACAAGAAAAATGATTATGAAAAAGGGAAAAGCTGCAATACCCTCAATTGATATGATATGCATTACGACTAGCGCGAACTAGACGCAACGCATTGGGGAGATTCCGGGCAAGGGGGTTTGTTATATAAAGGGAATAGATGTGGCACCCTAAATATATATAGTTATCTATAGCTTTATATATGAATATGTTTGATATGTTTGTGTGTTTTAAATTGCTATTTCTATTGTTGGGAAAGTTTCTCCTTTGGATTTTAAGAAACGTAGATTATGTGGGATCCTAGGTTTTGTTATTATTGTGCTCGCAAAGATCATTGGGATCTTCTGTATACATATCCCTTAATGGGAATCAGAGCATTTGTAGCTCGGATCTAAAGGGAGCTATGGTTTGTTTGGTTTGAGGGAGAAAGAAGTTTTGCTCGCCAAGAATGAGACCTTGTGCCTACGTATTCTCAAAGGAATGTTGAGAAAGTCAGAGCAATCGTAGTTCCCACTTATGCTAGTGGAAGCAACGGGATAATTATTAAGAGACAAATAAAAATGTCATCTTAATGAAAAATGTATCTAATCTATTTCATCACATACATTTTGAAAAGTTTGATTGATTAAAATCTTTCGTCGTAAGTTATAGGTGTTTTGCTTGAGTGTACAAGCGTTACCACTTACGAGTTAAGAAAGATGTTTGAAACATGATTGAATCTTTTAATCATAAGCATTGGATGTTTGGCTTGAGTGTACAAGCGTTACCACTTACGATTAAGAGATGTTTTTTTTTTGTTTGAACAGAGTTTGAAAAAAAATTTGATTGTATGTGATGTGATAGATGAGATACTTCTTCCATAGAGATGATAAACGTCTATATCTCGAGGAGAAATTGATTGGATTAGGGGATGCTTTTAAGAAGCCCATGGGTCCTTGTATTGTAAGCCCAAGAGGAGGCATTCCGAGGGTCATCGAGGGTCCTTGTATGAAGCTTAAGAGGAAGCTATAGGGTATGGTTGGCTTTGGCTTTAAGAGTGGTTTCACCGAGAAACCATCCTCTTAGGATTACAAGAGTGATTTCACCGGGAAATCATCCTCTCAGGGTTCTATCCTAGCGCGGGTGATTCTTTGTATTGGAAGCCCAATAGGAGGCTGTTAAGAGATTTCCTGGTCTCTTTCTTGTTTGATGCCCAAGAGAAGGCTAAACTTAACGAGGAGTTCTTTTGAATGAAGCCCAAGAGGAGGCTGACTCAGCAGGGGAGTGTTGTCTTATATGAAGCCTAAGCGGAGGCTAAACTCAGTAAATGAGTTTTCTTATATGAAGCCTAAGAGGAGGCTAAACTCAGATGAATGAGTTTATCTTATACGAAGCCTAAGCGGAGGCTAAAGGGAACCTAGTTGTTAGACTAGTTGTTATGTTATAACTGAACAGTTATATAAACAAGTGTGTTATGCATTCACAAGAGTTTATGAAGGAAATATAAACAAGTGTATAAAACGAGCGTTCAAAGCAAGTGTAACTTGATTATTTACAAGTTTGAATGGGTACAAGGGAATGAATGTGTACACGAAGGGGTATTTATGTACAAGGAAATTAATATGTACATAGGAGGGTTGAGACTTACACCGTAAGGGAGGCCCATTAGTTTTAAGAGAAGTTTCACCGGGAATAATTCCTCTCTTGATCCCAATGGAATCGGTGTATAAAAGAGCGAACAAAAACAAACGAACAAGGTTTGTTTATGCTTGAATATTTACAAAGATGATTGTATATATGTACAAGGAAAATTTAATATGTACATAAAAGGATTGGGACTTACACCGTTAGGGAGGCCCATGATCAATTAAGAAATTCGAGGAAAAAACTGATTCGGTTTTATCTTCAAATCGGATCGATCATGGAAAAAAGGTGTGTAAGTTTAATGAAATGTTTTGAAAAGGTTTTGAAAATGATTTTTGAAAAGTGAAATATATTCACAAGAAGTTTTGAAAAGATTTGAGTTTTGAAAGTTTGAAAAGAACATTTTTGAAGTACTTAAGAACACCTTAAAATGTCTCGTTTTCGGCTCAATGAAAATACAATCAAAAGAAAATATTTTTGGATTTTTTTGACATCATCATAAAATAGGTATATTAAATGACAAGTGTGTAAAAAATCATCTCAAAATGAGAAGTTTTGATTGGTTTTTGAAAGTATTGAAGTTTGATAAAAAAATGTAAAGAAAGGAAAAAAAGTGACAAAATGGTCTCAAGGGGATTCGACCCCAGGACCATTGGGCAAAGTAAGGCAAGAAAAGCGTGCTGGCAACCGCTGGGGAGGTAATACATCCGTTCATATAACTTACTTCATTTAATTATATTATAAAACGAAAATTTGAATTTCTGGAAAATCAAGAACACGCGCGAACTTGTTCTTCTTCTTCTCCAATCTTCATTCAATCATAGATTCTTCGTTTCTTGATGAAATTGAAAGTTATAAACATCAAACTTGCTCGAAATTTAACCATAAATATGATGGTGATGGTTAATTTCATTTATTTTCAGTTTTAAATGATTAATTTTTCCCAGAACACGAAGAACCCTAATTCTGAAATTCAATATGAAATCGTGTATGGCCATGGAATTAAACAATTGATTGAGGGTTAATGATCAGTGAAGGTGCAGAAACAAAATGGCCAAGCGTTTTTTGAACTGTAATTCAAAAATCCAAGAGTTCGAAGTATGAGTGACTTACCTCTTCAAACTGAAATCGAAATCCTCCTTAGAGTGTTTCCAGTTGATGTTTGATGATGGCTGGAGCACCACTGAACCTTATGGAAGGTGTTTGATCACTATGCTCACTCAGGAATGGCCTGGAACTCTCTACCCAAGTCCAACTGCATATGCTTGAAGTGAACTTCGAATTCGTGGTTAGAGGTGTTACAGGTCAGTGATGAGGGTTTGTATCATTCATATGAAGTGTATAGATGATATTTGAATGATAAAATCTCAGTTAGCTCGAGCAAAATGAAAGTTTGAATGTTAAGGCAAGCTTTGCAAGTTTTGAAATTTTGAACAATGATTCTGATTTTTAGTTCTTCTTGAGTTGATTTTAAGTCTTAGACAAGTTCTATTTTGAGTTTAGAACATGTTAGACACCAAGTTTCTCTCAGTTTTTTACAAGATTTGAAAAATGCAAAATCCTCACTTTTGAACTATGAAACTTGAATTTCAAGAAAGAAAGAGTGAAAGCTTGATTTGCATAGCTTTGGTGTGGTTTGAATTTGAGGAAATGACCTCTATTTATAGGCCAAGAAAACTGAATGATTTGGCAAAGTTATCATTGAAGGAAACTTGCAACTTGGTTAAGAGGTCATAATGGAATCTTTTGCATTTAATGCAAAAGTTAAAGTTACTTTCTTTAACCATGGTTAAGTTTTCTTCTTTGATCCAATATTCTTTTCAATCATTCAAACTGATATTTATCAGTTACTAGCTGCCTCTAAGTGATGACAAGGCTTCTAGAAGGAGAAGTTGCAAAAATGACTTATAATTTTGAAGCATGTACTTGAAATTCCATGGTTTTGGAGCTTTATGTTTCAAAATCAAAAGTATAGCTAGACAAAATGGTTTTGCAAGATCTTGGACACTTTGGAAAGCTTGTAACAAGGGCTACAACTTTCATGTTTTGAGTTTTTTCTAATTCCAAATGGAACTATGTGAAAAATTTCCATGAAAGTAGGAAAAACATGTTTTTTCTAACACTTGAAAATTTTCTAAGTGTTGGAAATTTTGACTTTTTGTTGACTTTTCCAAATTTCTTGATTTTTTATGATCATTATGGATCATTTGAAGTGTTTTGATGATTGAAAAAGTTTGATTTTCAAAAAGTTGACCAAAAGTCAAAGTTTGACTTTTCTGTGCAGATGAATTTTTATCAAATGATTCAGAATTTGTCTGATGAAAAATGTGAACTTCTGTGATATTTTGAATCAAGAAATTAGGTCAAGATGTTGAATTGAATATATAAAGATCAATCTCCAAGCAAATAGGTCATTCAATGAGAAAAAAGTCAGTGATTCCCTATCCTTGATAAAAACCCTAATTGGTCGATTCTTGATAGATCATGAGAAAAAGTTGGGAATCTGAAGATCAACTGTTGATGATTGATTAAGATAGATCAATTGAGGTGAGTGGAAACTCAAACCCTAATTGATCACATCTTGCACAGATGAAGTTTCGAAGAAACCCTGATTCTGACTTCTAGAAGCCACGCGTGATCTATTCTATTCTGAACTGTTAATGATGCAGTAATGAATATGTGAGGTGGTATATTAGGTCAAAAATTGGGGTATGACAGATGCCCCTATTTAATTTTCTTT
This sequence comes from Vicia sativa, assembly GCA_021764765.1. NCBI lineage: Eukaryota > Viridiplantae > Streptophyta > Magnoliopsida > Fabales > Fabaceae > Vicia > Vicia sativa. Next base: position 27,650,629 of record CM038795.1, on the reverse strand, counting down.
AACCTGAGATATAAAGATGAAAATCTTCGTCTCGATAGGTGTGAAGAGACTTAAATATCGGAATACGCAAATTTTGGACCTAAGATACCAAAAAAATGCGGATAATGCAAAATGGTTGCAAAAAATTCACCCAGGAGATATCCAAGATTGATATACCGGGGGAATGATTGTGAGGATGACTCAATCTGTCTAAGAAAGGAGAATCCTGTTTGTTGGGAAACAAGCAATTTGTTTCACTGGAAAAATAGATTCACAATGTATGTGAATATCTATTTCGCTTTGGGAAACGCGGAGATTACCTTCTGTCAACCTTGTGACAATGTTTAAGGTAAGTGAAGATGATATTACCAATTATCAGCCTGGTGATAGTTTATGGTAATGAGTTCTGAAGATATTACCAATTATCAGCGAAGTGATATCTATAACAAGGTAATTCTTGAGAAAATTTTTGAGTATTCAGCCTTGTGAATAACAGCCAATGATGGAAACAGATCTCAAATGAGTTTCTATTTTCACAACTACAATCTTGCCGGGGATCTCTCTTTTTGAGAAGATGTGGGCCTTTTGATTGAAAAGACACAGGTTTTCTTTAGACAGAAAGACAATTGTGCGGATTTCTTGAACTTTCATGATTTGAACTTGCTAAGAAGAACAATCGTTTTATGACAAGTTGCAAGATAAAGGAAATAAGTGGCTCGGATGACGAAGCTATTGCTTATTGTTTACAGGTAGATTTTTTTTGTGAAATCTAATCCTGAGTTGATTAGAGACGAGATTCTATTCAAGAATGAGCTGGAAAGAAAGGGTCAATCAAGACTTCGTTCCCAATGAGGAATGCTCTCAGCTGGGGAACATGATAGAGAAAAAATGTATTTCTCTGCTTGGAGATAATCTACTGGAGAGATGACATACCTATACTTGTTTTTGGGGAGTAATATGCAACCTAAACAAGTGATGTTGAAGCAAATATTTGAGAAATGCAGGAATGCATTAATGATGCTTATTATGTATGAATGATGAATGTCATGAATGTCATATGTATGCTGACGATACTTGACAAGACAACACAAAGTATTTGGGAAAAAGACTATGTCACAGCTCTACAAATACTCAGCAATGGTGTAGACGTTTACTGATGATGAATCTGAGTTGCATGCTTTAAACTTTTCTAAAAAGGCATTTCATTGGAAACTTTGTTGGGGATTCTTGTTGGATAAGAATACCGTCCTTTGATGATCTCTGCTGAGGAGAAAAAGACTTCTGTAGCAGTTGTTCTATCTTTCAGAGGTCGAAACACTTATGGAGAAAACTGTTGAAGTTCTTTCTGTGTTCATAGTTCAAAGGAAAATTTCACTTTTATTTCAAAATTTTAAAGTAAAAATTCATTTAAAATTTTTTTAGTTTCAAAAAGTGTTTTTCACAATAAAAGCGTTATTTTGCAAAACAGAATAAAGCAAGAATTGCAAACAAATAGGCACAAGGCTCAAATTTTATTGATAGAATGGTAATCAGCCAAAGGCGTGATTCCATGAGCTATTTACAAGAGTTGGAAATGATAATTTATTGGGAAAAGGCTACATTGAAAGCAATAACCACTATTATCCCTAATAACTTTAAATTCCAACTGTGCTTGTTGCTTTAGAAGATTTGATTGAAGATCCGTTGATGGAAGATTCTTCAGTTTGACGAAGTACGGACTGATGCTGTTACTTTGTCATTTTTTATCCTTAATTTTTGCCTAGATTGCCTTTTCAGGTTTTCAATCTATCAGGATAATTTATGTTTATTGTCTCTAATTTTTGCCTGGACCGCCTTTTCAGGTTTTCAGTCCACCGAGACGCTCATTTTTCCCTAAGCCGCCCTTTTCGGGTTTTCGACTTACCGAGCTGTTCTTTTGTTTTTTTAGACAAAGTATTTCTTGACTGCATCAGCATTCATAGGATGCGGGAGTTCATCACCATCCATGGTTGTGAGAGTCATAGCACCGCCAGAAAAGCTTTTTTTGACGATGTATGGGCCTTCGTAATTAGGAGTCCATTTGCCCCTAGAATCTGGTTGAAAAGACAGAATCTTTTTAAGCACGAGGTCGCCTTCTTGGAATTCACGAGGTCGGACCTTTTTGTCGAAGGCTTTCTTCATCCTTCTTTGATATAATTGTCCATGACACAGAGCAGTCAGACGCTTTTCTTCGATTATGTTCAGCTGGTTGTATCTATTTTGACACCATTCGGCCTCAGATAACTTAGCTTCCATGAGAAATCTCATTGACGGAATCTCAACTTCTACGGGGAGCACTGCTTCCATGTCGTATACTAGAGAAAAAGGAGTTGCCCCTGTTGAAGTACGTACTGAAGTACGATACCCATGCAGAGCAAATGACAACATTTCGTGCCAGTCTTTGTAGGTGATGTCCATCTTCTGGATGATCTTTTTGATGTTCTTGTTGGCAGCTTCAACGGTGTCGTTCATCTTTGACCGGTAAGGAGATGAGTTACGATGCTCAATCTTGAATTCCTCACACAGTTCTTTCATCATCTTGTTGTTCAAGTTTGATCCATTGTCTGTAATGATCTTACTTGGAACTCCATATCGGCAAATGAGGTTGTTCTTGATGAACCTCACAACCACTTGCCTTGTGACGTTGGCGTAAGATGCTGCTTCGACCCATTTGGTGAAGTAATCAATAGCCACTAAAATGAAGCGATGTCCGTTGGACGCTTTTGGTTCGATCATCCCAATCATGTCAATGCCCCGCATGGATAAAGGCCATGGAGAAGAGAGAACATTGAGTAGAGTCGGTGGCACATGGATCTTATCTGCGTAGATCTGGCACTTGTGACATCTCTTGACGTGTTTACAGCAATCAGATTCCATTGTTATCCAATAGTATCCTGCTCTCAAAATTTTTTTTGGACATTGCATGCCCATTTGAATGGGTTCCAAAGGATCCTTCATGCACTTCGTGAATTATCATGTCTGCTTCGTGTCTATCCACGCATCTGAGCAGGACCATGTCGAGGTTTCTTTTGTATAACACATCTTCATTCAGGAAGAACTTTCTAGAAAGCCTCCTTAGAGTTTTCCTATCTTTATGCGATACCCCGAGTGGGTACTCCTGAGTTTGAAGGAAGCGTTTGATGTCGTGGAACCATGGTTTATCATCGATGACTGCTTCTGTTGCAAACACATATGCAGGTCTTTCAAGGCTTCTAATACGGATCTTAGGCATATCATTCCAATTATTGACTTTTAACATGGAAGATAGAGTAGCCAAGGCGTCTGCCATTCGATTCTGATCTCGAGGGATATGATGCAGTTCGACCTTGTTGAAGAAAGTCAACAAACGTCTTGCATAATCTCTGTAGGGAATCAAACCAAGATGATGAGTTTCATACTTGTCTTTAATTTGATTGATCACAAGGGCTGAATCTCCATATATGTCAAGGATCTTGACCCTTAAGTTGATGGCTTCTTCGATACCCATGATACAAGCTTCATATTCTGCGATGTTGTTGGTGCAATCAAATAGCAATCTGGCGGAAAATGGGATATGAGAACCCTCGGGAGTGATGATGACTGCCCCAATTCCATTGCCAAAAATGTTAACTGCTCCATCAAAGATTAAGCCCCATCTAGATTCTGGATCAGGACCTTCTTCAAGTAGAGGTTCATCACAATCTTTCATCTTTAAGTACATAACATCCTCGTCAGGGAAGTCAACCTTGAAAGATTGGTATTCGTTGATTGGTTGATAAGCCAAGTGATCGACGAGAATGCTTCCTTTGACCGCTTTTTAGGCATGATACTGGATGTCAAGGAAGCCGGGTTGATGAAAACTGTGGTCAAATTTTCAAATTGTTATGATATTTTGGTGAAGGAGTTTATAGTGAATCTGACCAGTGGCTATGCTGATGGAAGATCAGCAGACTTTAACACTGTGTTTGTAAGAGGGAGAAAAGTGAAGTTTTCCCCAAGTGTGATCAACAAATATTTGGGAAGATCTGATGATACTCAACCTGAGCTTGAAGAAACTGATAATCAGGTGTGCCAAACAATCACTGCTAAGCAAGTGAAACATTGGCCATTGAAGGGAAAGCTTACTGCTAGCAAATTGAGTGTCAAATTTGCTATTCTGCACAAGATAGGTGCAGCCAACTGGGTTCCCACAAATCACAAGTCCATCATCTCCATTGGCCTGGGCAGATTTATCTTTGTTGTTGGTACAAAAGCAAAGTTTGATTATGGAACTTACATATTTGAGCAAACTTTAAAACATGCTGACAGTTATGCTATCAAAGGACCAATAGCCTTTCCCTCCCTCTTGTGTGGTATTATAACTGATCAATACCCTGACATCCTGGTTGATAGAGATTCAGTTTGTTAAAGACCTCCTGCCCTTGGTTTCCACTACAAGTTATTTCAAGGGAAGCATGTCCCAGACATTGTCATGACATCTGCTGAGACATCAAATATCAAGGCTAATTCTCAAAAGGAAAATGTCATTGCTGTGCTAAAAGAGACCTGTAGGGAACTTGAAGCAAGGAAGAAAACCATTGAGGAGCTGATCTCTACCCTGGAGAAGGAGAAAGACATAGAGGTTGAGGATGAAGGGCTAGCTGGTGATGATACTGCTGATAATTTGGATGATGCTGGTGCAGAACAAGAAGAGGGTGCTAAGAGCAGTTCAGAAGAAGCAACATACCACAGTGCTTCTTCAGGAGAAGAAAGTGCTTGATTCACAATCTTGTGCTGCTGCTATTTAATTGTTTTTGTTGTTTTTGATGTTAATTTTGCTTCTGCTGTTTTTGGTTCTATTTGTTTTGGATTGTTGTACTTCATTGCTGGGATGTAATATTTAACTCTGATGGTACTTATTTATATGATGAATTTTGGGAATTTGTACTGGCACCTTTGGCCCCTTTGTGGCTAAAAAGGGGAAGAAGAATTTATGGGCAATTGTGGGTAGATTTTATCTTTATTAGGCTCTAGTTATTTAGCTTAGATTAGCTTAGACTGGTTGTTTTATTCTACTGCATTAGTTCTCTGATAGCTTAGTTTGGTTTAGCCAAAAATTTGCCAAAGGGGGAGTTTGTAAGTGTTTTTATGTTGGCATTAATTTTTGGTAAAACTAGGATATGACAATGTCTTGACTGATGTCATGACATTCAGAATTGAAGATAAATTCTGCATAAGATGAATGATTTAAGTACAACTCAGACTGGAAGTTAACTGAAGTGCTGGAATTCTGCAGAAGAATGACTGATGTCATAACCAATGTTATGACATTCTGTGTGACATTTGTTGTTCTGCAGATTCACTTTTCCTGAGACTTTTCAGGATTATTGTTGAGCTATTTTTATTATGATTTATGTAATTGAATCACATGCTCACGTGGCTCTGTGGTTAATCTTAGTTAACCCTAAATTGGTTTGTTAAAAAGACCAAGTCTTTAGGTTAAATTATGTGAACCCTAGCTATAATTATGGAAGCCCAAAACTGAAGTTACAGGACTGCTTCTATAATAGGAAAAGAACCCTTATTCTGCTTGCACGCTTTTTGGACTGTATTGAATATCTAGCAGACTGTTATTTGTGTATTCTAGTTACTCTTGTGAGCCAAGCAATTATCATTTGATAAGTGCCTTGGACTATGATTTGGTTGTAAGGGTTGTTTATCACTCAAAGCTTTGAAGCACGAGTGTTGTGTCTCTTGATTAAGGCTTTGAAGCAAAATCAAGTATGTTTATTGAAGAGTGTCTTCACAATTCAATTAATCAATAGGTTGATATCACTGCTGTGATTGAGGGGGGAGTGAGTAGGAACTCAGGTCTAAGTAGGACTTAGATTGAAGTTGCATTGGATAGGTCTTAAGTGAAGGAGATAAACTGGTTGGTTTATTCTTGAATTAATTCTACTAATAGTGAATTTTCTCCCTGGCTTGGTAGCCCCCAGATGTAGGTGTAGTTACACACTGAACTGGGTAAACAATTGATTGTGTTCTTTACTGCTGTTTAAATTAACTGTGTGAATTGTTAACAGAGTGTCAGATACTGTGTCATAACATTCTCCGTGACATCACGTATCTACTGCCAGGAATTTCAGAGGGTGTTTATATGCAAAAGTATGATATAGTGGAAACCTCCTATATTTACTTTGAGCGCACAAAAGAGTAGATGGATTTCCTCCACCCTGAAATGGATATGATCCCTATGGACATATTCAAAGTGGTTTGTGATTTCTAGCTTATGGATGATGAGAAGGGTTATTTCCCAAATCAACCAATCACTTCCCTTGTTAAGGATTCCCATGTTTAGCATGAGGGCAACAAGGTTGTGGTAGATGTAACACCCTTCTAACCCCACATGTATAATTCAAATATTTTATGAATTAAAACAAATAATTATCACCACTCAAGGGTGTCACACTTCATAGAAAACATCATAAGCAATAATCATGCTTTGTAACTTGGGTTACATCAATAAAAATATCTCTTTATAATTTAACTCGTCACTTTAAAAACACAGTAGCAAAATTGTAACGCCCTGAATTTAATTAATTATTTAATTAAATTATATAAGGAATTATTTATTGGAATTAGTCAAAGTCGGGAATTATCGGAATTATTATAAGAGGCATTATTGAATTAATATGTTAGTTGAGCGGTTAAGTTGATAGTTGAGTAATTAATCAAATTAGTCGGAAGAAATTATTATTAAAAAATAATTGAATATTGGAATATTACTTATTTAGTTGGACTTAATTGTTGTATGAGAAATAACAATTTTAGGTGTGAATAATAGGCCCGAGAAAATAATATTATTATTATTATTAAGTTGTATATATATATATATATATATATATATATATATATATATATATATATATATATATATATATATATATATATATATATATATATATATAAGTGAGTTGATTACAAGAGGGTTTTGGAAAAATTGTGTACGTGAGAAATTGGAAGAGGAGGAAAAAACAAGGGTTTGGAGGAAACTGCCGTTGGAAGAGGAATCGCATATCGGAAAGCCAAATCGGAATTCAATTGGAATTAGAGAGACCGTCAATCTAAGGTAAGGATGGGGTTCAATCTCTTTAACCGAGTTTATGATGCCAAGTTGAATAATGTAGTTTCTGCTGCTTAATTAATAAAGTTGATTCATGTTGTTTTGGTTCATCTGAGTTTATGTGTTATGTATCTGTGATAGCGTGCAATTGTTTTAGTTGAATTGTAATACTCCAATTATTTTTCGAAAATTAATTTTATAACTCTGATTTTTATAATAATTACCGAGGTAGAATTGAGGTGTTACAAGTTGGTATCAGAGCAGGTCGGTCCGTCCGATCAGTGTTGTCTAATGTTGTTTATTTCTTCTGTACGTGATAAGTGTGTGAAACACTACCGATACTTGTTGTTTTACTAATCGATGGTATGCAGGAGTTGGGTTCGAAGCTATGTGGGGGTGAATCTATGCTTCTCGGACATGTTTCAGTTGTAAGATGTTAGTTCAGTATGTTGTTGTTGGCGACAATGCAAGTATTATCTAAGTTGTGTTGTATCCCGAGGTGACATGGATTAATGAATTTGGTTGTTAGTCAAGTTGAATGCGTCTGGAGGAGAATGATCATATATTATCAGTGTTCACTTCTCGGAGTATGAAGGGCGGTGTGAAAGAACTTGGCTAAAATCATCTGATAGAAATATCAATGAAGTCGCCATCGAACGTGTTTTATCTCGCGAAACGAGAAAGGTAAACATAGATAAAACCTAAAAGGGAGAAATCATGGTCTTACGACCGAGAGATCGAGTATGGGAGTCTATTACGCGAGGGAAAGGTATTAGCACCCCACACGCCCGTAGTACTCTACGGTATCCACTTCTATCTTCTGTCAAATGGGTATGGATATCTATCGCTTAATCGCTACATCTATATGCTAAAAGAGAATGCATGTGAAAGAAAATAAAATAAACAAAACACAAGGAAAAGAAGAAAGTATTTACAAAGTTTGCTCGATCGAGCCCCGTGACAAGATGCCTACGTATTCCCTCGTGCAATAGGAAATTCAGAGCGTTGTAGTTCGACTCATATGTTTTGGTGGGTTGCAATGTTTTTTATGGGAAGTTCGATTCCGCATCCTCACAATTGCAACTCATGCTTGGCGTTACAGCTATAAGAAGTCTTATGCTCGGCCGCTCGCACACTTAGAAATTTGCTTGGACTTGAAAGGGAACACCCTTTTATGAAAAGGTTTTCAAAGAAAAAAACTAGTCTGAAGACAAAAAAGGTTTGAAGTTAGGTTGGTCTCTTTTACCTTGAAAAAGGAGTTTGAACCATTACTAAGTATTTTGATTTTCAAAAGAAAAGAAAACAAGTTTTAGTTTATTACATGCAAGGATGAAAAAGAAAGAAGAAAAACAAATAAGGGAGGTCCTAATGTTATCATATAAAGTTGTCCTTATGGTTGAAGATAAAAATCCAGGCTCAAAGACTATCCTAACCGAGAGGTCCTAAGGGGAGCTATCCTAATATCAAACTTGGTTGAAGAACCAAGGGATGCAAGAGGATGAAGCAATCAAGTGCTTTGGCAGAAGCACACACATAATGCAATGCACAAACAAATGATACACACATGTGCGAGGAAGAAGAAAGAAGTCTCATAGCCTCAACGGTAACGATCATACCAGAGTCAAGCATGAGTTAACTTTTGGAGGAAAACCATAGCCACGAATGAAATTAAATGTGTCAAACAAGAGTTTCCTATGGGAGAAAGGTATCACAGCATGATATAAATTATCATGTGTGAGGAGCATATGAGTGCAGGTGTCAAAGTAATGAATGCGAACCCCATGACAAAGCGTGGAGAGTTAGAATAGGGAACTATTGCCACTTTTATTATTGACTCGATAAAAGGAAGCTTCACGATTCGCGTGAGCTGAGCTGACACAGACTAGAACTGTGCGGGGGTTGATCGTGAACTCTTTCTGCGTTCCCATCATATCATTATATATGAATATCATCAGTATCAAAGCAGGACTTTGCTTGGTGGTGCCATATTAGGTTGCCTAACCACTAAGACCTATGCGAGCACAAATGATAAACACTTACTAAAAGTTACCTCCCTTTGCACGGAAGAGGATTTTAAACAAACCACACACAGTTAGTACACATAATTACCCTAAACGGGTCTTTAAATAAACCAGAGGGGTTCTTGAACATGCTCAAACTACGGAAGCCCCCATCATGCATCTTTACTCCTACTTCTAATGGAAAAAGAAAGCGATAAAACCCTAGTTCTCATGCTCTCTAGAAAAGTGGTAAAAGAATGAGATAAAAAGGATTAGAAAATACCAAACGGATAACAATCCGTAAGCAAAAGCAAGCGAAGAAATACTCCGAAAAACTTCAAGTACTGCTGACACGCAATAAAGAAATCCGATGAGAAATGCGCGGAGGCATCAATAAGCATAATCGTAATGAGCGTCATACACATCCGAAGAAAATAAACCTGCAAAAGATTGCAATCCAAACAATACAGACAAAGGATGTGCATCAATATGCACGGTCAAGAATGTGTGTCAATACACATTCGACGTGGATCCAATGAACCTGCAAGAGATTACAATTCAGACAAAGTAGACAAAAGGTACACACACATGTGTGCAAGAATGAGACATGGATCCTACACATCCAAATCGATCCGATAAACCTGCAAGAAATGGTGAAAACCAAGCAAGCCGACAAAGAGTGCACACACATGTGTGCAAAAACGAGATATAGATTCTACACATCCAAAACACAATCACCTGCACCAAATATCTCTCATACAATACTCCATATGATAGATGCATATGAGATTTCAAGTCAAATGATAAAAAAAATGAAGTTTTCAGTCCCAGACCGTGCTAAGCCCGACTTTCTGAACTGCGGCCCCAAATTCCAGAGAGTTTCGCGCTTAGCGAGCCCCTTGTGGCGCTAAGCGCGACTTGCAACTTTAGAATTTTTCTGATGCGAACCAAATCTTTTTTTCATGACATTCTCATGCCAAAAATTAGTCCAAACAATCAAATAACAAAGAAAAGTGCTTATCAGAAGCACTTACACTCAAAAACAATTATTTATAAGCAAATGCATGAGAATGAAAACATGAGAAATGCATCACTTCAATCTAAAACATGCAAATCATATCATGAACATGTGAATAATGCACATCAAAGAATCAAATCCAATCAACATCTAAAGAATGCATAACAATGCATCAATTCAAATCAACATGAAAAATGATTCATGAACATTGCATTAAGCCACACCTCAACACATTTTGACTTCAAAGTTCTAGCTCAAACTAGTCAATGCATGAACATGCTACTTCCAATTCAAACATTACCATAAACACCTAGGATGCATGCAAATAGACTCATGAATATGTGTTCAATTTCACATCTTGACACGTTTTTGTGTTCACAAAATCAAGCAATTAACATGTGGAATCAATTCAATTAATCAATGTGGGAATTATTCAATGCATGAACATGCAATTTCTAACTCAAACATTATCACAAACACCTAGCATGCATCAATTCACATATAGATTTGGTACATGAATCAAGGTTTGAACCTAAGGCTAATCACATGCAAATCAAGGTTTCGAATCAACAAATCAATAACATCAACAATTAATCTCTTGAATAAGCACTTTTCACGTGAAAATCAATTAATCAAATAAGTGCTTAATGCATCCAATTTCGGATTTCATCATGATAATCTCATCAAATCAAAATTAATTAATCAAATCCTTGATTAATTTTCAATTCTAAAAAGTGCTTATTTCAATAATCGATTATGCAAAAGTGCTTAAATCAAGAAATCTCATCGTCGAAATGAAGAGGAGAACAAGGAGAAGAGATCATTGATGTCAAATCGAAGATCAGAGGAGATAATAGATAGAGAGAGAGAGAGTGTGGCGAAAGTTGAGGAGAGAGAGGAAAAAATTCTTCAATTCTTCACCTCGACACCTTGAACGTTCTTCAATGTTCTTGAGAAAACTTGATGAAAAAATTGATTTGATCCTTGAGAGTTGAGAGAGAATAAAAGAGTGTGTTTGTGGTGAATTTTTGACAAATGAAAAATCCCTCTCAATTATGAGAGTGAAATTTGATTTATATGAGATTGCCTTGAGTGAAATTGGGCTCAAGATTAGGCCCAAATTGCCTTTGTCCACCAAAATTTTGTGAACAGTGTCAAACCTCAAAATCCGTGCGGAATAATATTCAGCATACTTTTGGGCATCTGACACATGTAGAATTTTTATTGCGTCACTCGGAGAAATCGCCTCGGATGAGGACCTTCTGATCAACATTCGAACTCGGAATATTCATAACAATCGTAGCCAACGGAATTTGTGAAATTTTGGCACCAGTCCCACCTCGTTTCGATAAAAATCGAGTAAGATATGATTTTTTGACTGTTGCGCGTCAGATGAAAAATGCTCAGTTCGTCTCAAAATCAACTCCAAAGAATAAAATTCTGGTATTGATTGGTGAGGAATCAGCTCTCGGCTTGTGAACGAAAGTAGTAGGGGACTTCAAGACAGAATTTTAGATACAGGCCCCGCTCAGTTTAGATTTACCAGCCAGGAGTTATGTATTTTTTAGTGTACCGAGAACACGGTTCATCCATAAAATTCAATTTATCCCACTTGAAAGATCAATTTCTTTGGAGACTTTCTTCACGGAATTGGCTTCCTACTTGTGAATGAAAGTTGTAGATAATATTGAGAAGGACTTGCCAGTCGAAAATTGTTAGAAAATATCCAACGAGCTGAGAGATATAGACTCCGGAGCGTCTGAAATGCAGCAAAAACCAAAATTTCACTTTATTAAGAAATGAACCGTAAAATTTCTTCTTTGAAGAAATGGCTCTCGATCTGGACAAATAAGCTGGAGAATATATTGAAATAATATGAAGCTTATAGAACCAACCAGATAAGACCTTCCGACCAGAAGATCATGCTGAAAGCACACGAACCGAAAAATATCAATTTATGGCCCAAAATAGTATGAACCGACTTAAACGCACAGTTTCTTCCGTAACTTAAGATGCTCTGAATCTCATCACCATACAACCAATGAATGATAAGTATGAAATGCACCTATGGACTAAGTGTAAGATAATTATTCATTAAAAAATGAAGAGGGAAAATTTTGGGGTGCAACAGCTGCCTCTATTCAATCTTCTTCGACCTGGGGTGAGATTGACACAAACTTTTAGAACCAACAAGGTAGGAGAGGATTGAATACTTAATAGAACCTTAAAATTCGTGCTCTGAAGATGAGCGGACCGAATGGGAAAAAATCACCAGGGAAAGGTGAAGTCAATACCAAAAGAGAGACATCGGATGAAACCGAAACTCTCGAAGAGAGCACCAGGAGAAGGTAAACTCAACACCAAAGAGAGACGTCGGGTGAAGGTGAAACTTTCGAAGAAATCACCGGGAGAACGTGACCTCAACAACATAGTTGGACATTGGGAGAAAATGAGCCAACCGAAGAAGGAAATCACCGGGAGAAGGTGACATCAACACCAAAAAGCAACCCCAGGAGAAGGTGAGCTTTTGGAATAAGTAAAACATCGGGAGAAGACGAAATAACAGTGGAAAGAAAGTCAGGAGAAGACAAACTAACCAAGGGAAGATATCACCGAGAGAAGGTGAAATCAATCGTTGAAAAGAAACACCAACAAAGAGTGCTTATCTGACAAACTAGAGGAGACACCAGGAGAAGGCAAACCTATCTAAAAAAAGACCACCGGGAGAAGGTGAGACTTCATCCAAGAGAATGTCGGTGAAGACAAGAATTTAAGCGGGAGCACCGGGAGAAGGTGAAACAACTGGGGAAGAAATCACCGAAGAAGGTGAAATCAACACCAACGAGAGATGTCGGGAGAAGACGAGGCTCTCGAAGAGAGCATCAGGAGAAGGTGGACTCAACAAAAAGGTAGGACGTCAGGAGACGATGAACCCTAACAAGCAAAGAGGGCACTAGGAGAAGGTGGATTCAAATAGGAAGAACATCGGAGAAGGAGAACCCAACCAACAAAGAGGACATCGGGTGAAGATGAACTCAATCATAGGAAGAACGCCGGAGAAGGCGAACCCAAACAACAAAGAGGACATCGGGTGAAGATGAACTCAATAATAGGAAAAACGTCAGAGAAGGCGAAACCAAACAACAAGGAGAACATCGATTGAAGATGAACGCAATAATAGGAAGAACGCTGAAGAAGGCGAACCCAAACAACAAAGATGACATCGGGTGAAGATGAACTCAATAAAAGGAAGAACGTCGGGGAATGCAAAACCAAGCAATAAGGAGGACATTGGGTAAAGATGAACTCAATAATAGGAAGAACGTCGGAGAAGGCGATCCCAACCAACAAAGAGGACATCGGGTGAATATGAACTCAATAAAAGGAAGAAAGTCGGAGAAGGAGAAATCCAACAACAAGGAGGACACTGGGAGAAGGTGAACTCACTGGGGAAAAAGAACATCTGTTCTGAGATGACCTTATAAGGGGAAGAAACCAACAACTTGCACAAGCAAGAGAAATTCTACGATTTACTGGGGAAAAAGGTGACATGACCCGACCTGACTGAGGTAAAGTACGCCATAGAAGATTCCACTGGAGAGGGAATGGGTTCCCATGAGACACTCAGTTCAAAGTGACGACCAAGGAAGCAGAAATCCATCGAGAAAAAAATCTTGAGGGTAAACCACAAAGATTGTTTATTTCTTCTGGATGAATACAACTGGGTTATTACAATCAATAACATAACTGGAAATTACTTAATATGCATGTTTGAAATTTTATGGCGTAATGCTCCCAATCAATGGAATGCTACGTGTTTAGGGTAGATGAACTACATGAATGCATGCCTAAACAACTATATGTGAATTAATAGTATCAATGATCAATAGCTGAGAAGCCATGAACATCCAAGAAAGAGATGCCACTGAAAAGTGGACTTTAAGGAGAACGTTTGCAAAAATAAATTGCATTCCAAAACTAGGAAACGTTCTTCACTTGGGGAATTTGAATTGGACTTCAACCAAATGTTGGCTTCCTGGGGGGAAAGTCGTTGCTCTTCACTGAATATCCGGAAAACTTCTCTGGAGAATTCTCTTACCCTCACTGGGGAATTTGGAAGAAACTTCACAGGGGATTACGAAGAAAACTTCGTTGGGGAACACAACTTCATGGGGAAGTTAATCATTGCGCGAGGATATGGATTTTTAAACTAAGAACCCATCGGGGATAAGATAACAACCTTTTTCTGCGGAAATGATGATCTCAACAAAAAGACCACCTTGGAGAGACTCCAACTGGGGAATGCGCAACGGTGTAGATGATACCGGAATTTCCAAATGGTTGATCTTATTGGGGAGAGAGAAATTTGATTCGGATAGACAGCTCCATTGGGGAAACAAATTCTCTTCTCTCAAAAATGACTTATTCTAGAACATATCTCATGATGATGCTCAAGACAAATCTCCAACGGAAGAGTGCGCCTTACACTAGGGAATAGAACCAATCGGTCAGGGAGCGATTCATTGGAGAACTTTAGTGTGTTGAGGCACAGTTCACTGGAGAATATGATAACAATTTATCTGTCAAAGCACACTCACCAGGGAACTAACCAACCCATGGCCTTCTTGGAGACGAATTCTGCTTGAGAATTAACCTCACTGTGGGTACCAATCCTTAATCGATGATTCAAACACCGTCTTCACCAGGGATAGCGGCTACAACCTTCTATTGGGGATGATTTGAAAATCCAACGGACATCCACTAGGGAATTTTACCCGAAATAGGTATTAACGGCTTCAACGGGGATTTACCTAGAATAAGTACCAATGACTCGCAATGGGAATTTGTGCATTGCTTCATTCTCTGTCAATGATATTAGTAACTATCCATTTCGAAAGGCCGCCTCGACTGGGGATAATTTCCGTCAATATTCGTTGGGGATTTCATCAAAGATACCATGCTGATGATAACCTTTGAATTTGACCTTCTTCGAATGATATGGCCTCCGCCGGGGATAAACCTCTTCTGCCATTAAGACTTGCACTGGGGGATATAACAAACCCAAGCTATCCATGTGTGGCTTACACTGGAGAAAATGACAATTTCAATATGTCGAGGTGTGTATCACTGGGGATATAATCAACCCACCAGGCTCTTCTGGAGATGAATTCCACTTTAGAATTAACCTTACTGGGGATAAGCCTCAACAACCTCGAGACCTATACTGGGGTGTTAGACAATACCAACATTTCGAAGCACAAATCGCTGGTAATAAATCAATCCACCAGTCCCTTCTGGAAATAAATTTTTCTTGAAAATAGGCTTCGCAAGGGAGGAACCTGGATTAAGACATGCTCTTCACTGGGGAAAAGGGATTTCACACTGATGGCGTACCTGCAAACTGTCAGCCATAACAATGTCTCCAAGCACGGAGCAGTAAACTTTGAATATCGTCACCAACGCCCAAAATCTTAAGCAATTTTGGAAGTTTATATCATGTGTTGTAGCAACATCAACATCATAAAAATGCAAAATTTATCAAAATGTCGGACGTATTTGTTTTGCAATCAAAATGACAAAAATAAAAACGAGACATAATTTGGATAAAAATGAAAATTTATTGATTGAATGGCCCGTAAATGGGCATTTATATCAAGAAGCAATTCCTAAAAAGAGGTAATTATGTACACATAATAATAATAGAGAAACATAAATGGCAACGTGAAGACAAATTTTCAATAGATCTGACTTTGCTATGACCCTCCATGACTGCGAAGCACCTCAGCCATCCTGCTTTCTGAATAGGCTGATTGGATTGATTCCGTATCCTTCCAAGGTAACCATTGTAATGGAGAAAAGCAATACAGATGCAACACAAATCATAGCCAGATGCCCTGAATCTCTAACTTCTTCCAGGATCGACCTGCCTGAGCCAGTCAAACTCAGCAGGTCCGTTTCATGCAAAGTACTTCTTGACTACGTCTGTATTGACGAGATGAGTGAAATCCTCTCCATCCATAGTTTTAAGCATCATAGCTCTTCTAAAGAAGACTTTCTTCACAATGTATGGTCCTTCATAATTTGGAGCCCATTTTCCCCGAGCATCCTCTTTTGGTATACATGCCCATGGAAAATTTCCGTCAGTCTCTTCTCATCAATGAGATTCAACTGATCTAAACGATTTTGGACCCATTCAGCTTCATCTAACTGAACATCTATCATAATTCTCAAAGAAGGAATTTTAACCTCCATAGGTAGGACTGCTTCCATACCGTATACCAAAGAGAAGGGAGTTACCCCAATTGAAGTGCGTACCGAAGTACGATAACCATGCAGAACAAAGGGTAACATTTAGTGTCAATCCCTATAGGTAACAACCATATGTCATACCCCAATTTTTGACCTAAGATACCATCTCATATCATTCATATATGCATCATTGCATCACTAACAATTTCAACACAAGATAGCTTGTGTGTGCTCCTTGACCAAATTAGGGTTTGAATCAAACTCTTTCATCAGTTCAAGATATGATGAAATTAGGGTTTCAGTCTTCACTACCTCAATTGATCTATCTTCATCAATCATCAACAATTGATCTTCAAATTCTCATCATTTCCTCAAGATCTATCTTGAATTGACCAAATAAGGGTTTTGATCGAGGATGGTGTATCATTGAATTTTTGCTCAATGAGTGACCTAATTCCTTGGAGAATGATCTCAAAATCATGAATGAAATATCTTGACCTAATTTCTTGATTCAAAACATCTCAAATTCCATGGTTGATCATCAGGGAAATTCTAAATCATCTAACAAAAAGTCAACTGTCCAGATCAGTCAAACTTTGACTTTTGGTCAACTTTTGAAATTCAAATTTTTTCAATCATCAAATCAATTCAAATTATTCATCATGATCATAAAAAATCAAAATGTGTGAAAAAGTCAACAAAAATCCATTTTTTATCACTTTTTCATCATTTTCATGGCCACTTTTCACCTACATCCATTTTGATTCAAGAAAAACTCAAAACCTGAAAGTTGAAGATCTTGTTCCAAGATTTTCAAAATGTACAAGAACTTGAAAAAACATTTTGTGTATCTAGGATTTTGAAATTGAAACTTAGAGGTCTATAACAATAATTTACAAGTCATGTTTCAAGTTTTCCAAGTCATTTTTGCATCTTTTCTCTTCTAGAAGCCTTGTCACCATTAAGAGATAAGTTTTCATTCAAAAATATCCAAAGGCAATGATTGAAGAAGGATAGAATCACTTGAGTTATTTCACCATGGTTTAGAAAAGATTCCATGTGCATTTGATGTGAAGATTCCTTTCTTATTCCTTAAGCTCCAAGTTGCAAAATCGCAAAGCTTATGTTTGCCTTGCTCTCCAAACCTCTTGGCCTATAAATAGAGGCATTTCCTCATTTGGAAATCACACCAAAGCATTCATAAACTTGCTTTCTCACTTCTTTCTTCTTTTCAAAGTTCCAAAATGTGAGAATTTGCAAATCTCCAAAACCTTACAATTTCTGAGCAATCTCAAGCTTCAAACACTCTCCAAATACCCTTAGGAAGTTGTTAGAATCATCAAGCCATCACAAAAACAACCAAAACTCAGAATTGCTTTTCAAACTCCCTAAGTGCACAAATTGAGCCTTAACTTGCTATATCTCAATCAACTCGTGCATATTCAAATTTTTCACTTCAAACATCATCCATATACTCCATAGAAGTGATCCAAACCCTTGAATCACTTCTGAAACTCCAGAATCATCATCATCATCTTCAACTTGCTCGAGATGCAGTTAGACTTGGGTAGGCCATTCCAGGTAACTTCAATCCATTTTAATCATTCAAACACCTTCCATAATCATCAATGAACCTATCCAAATCATCAAAATGCATCTGGAAGCACTCCTTTGAGGAATTCGATTTTTGCTCATAAGAGGTAAGTTGCTCAACTTCGTTTTTTATGATTTTTGCATTCTAGTTCAAAAATTACCATGCTATCATGTTTTTGCACTTATTAGGATCATAAACCCTCAATCAATTGCTTGAATTATTGTACCTACACGATTTCATGATCAAATGTTAGAATTAGGGTTCATCTGTTTTTGTTCGAATTCAGTCACCCTACACTTAAAATAAATGAAATTAAAGATCACCATCATGTTCTTTGTTTAAAAACGAGCAAGTTTCATTTTTATACCATCCAATTTCATCAAGAAACGAAGGAGTTAGGAATCATAGGATCTTAAGGTTGAAGATGAAGTCCTCGCGCGTTTTTTTCTAATTTTCAAAAATTCAAAAAATTATTTTAACTTATATTTATTTGTTGTTGTATAATGAACGGATGAAACAGGCCAACTGATTTTCACATATAATTAAATGGAAGCGTATTAATAACAAGCCACGCATGTGGCCCATTGGTTAGTCTTTTCACCTTTGAGTTCAAGGTCCTGAGTTCAAACCTCTCCAAGACCAAAACCAATTTTTTATTACTTGTTTTTTCACATTTTCTATCAAACTTCAACATTTTCATAATCCAATCAAAACTTCTCATGTTGAGATGATTTTTTGCACACTTGTCATTTAATATATCTATTTTATGATTTTGTCAAAAAATGCCAAAAAATATTTTCTTTTGATATATGTTTATTAGGTTTAAAATAGACGTTTTTAAGTATTTTAAAATACTTTCGAAAATGTTTTCTTCTTGATTTTTCAAACCTAAATATTTTTCCAAACTTCTTGTGAATAATTTTCACTTTTCAAACCTTTTCAAAACTTTCAAAAACATTTTAATTGACTTACGCACCTCTTTTCCATGATCGATTCGATTTAATCTTTGAAAATGTAAACCGAACTAGGTTCATTCCTCGAAAATCTTTTGAAGTCAAAATCAAATTGATCATGGGCCTCCCTTACGGTGTAAGTCTCAACCCTCCTATGTACATAGTTGGTTTCCTTGTACATATCCACCCTTGTGTACATATTCAATTCCTTGTACATGTTCAACTTTTTTGCAAATATTCAAGCATAACTAGTATTGTTCGCTAGTTTTATTCCGCTAATTTATGCACCAATTCCACTGGTATTAAGAGGAGAATTATTCCGGGTGAAACTGCTCTTATTTCAATGGGCCTCCCTTACGTTGTAAGTCCCAACCCTCCTATGTACATACTTAGTTTCCTTGTACATATCCACCCTTTTGTGTACATATTCAATTTGTTGTACATATTCAATTTATTCCTCTTGTTTATACACCAATGCCACTAGTATTAAGAGGAGCATTATTCTCGGTGAAGCTGCTCTTATTCCAGTGGGCGTCCCATAAGGTGTAAGTCTCACTCCCTTGTATATATCCAAGTATACTAGCTTATCCGCTTGTTTTTAAACACTTGTTTATATATTTTCTTTCACACTCCTTTGTATATATCCAAGTTACACTAGCTTTTATTTGCTTGTTTTAAACAGTTGTTTATATATTTCCTTTATAAACTCTTATGAATGCACACACACACTTTGTCATATATATACTTGTTCATATACTTGCTCATGTTTATTTATGTCACAACAACTAGTATGACAACTAGGTTCTCCATAGCCTCCTCTTGGGCTTCGTACAAAAGAACTCACTTGTTGAGTTAGCCTCCTTTTGGGCTTTGTACAAAAGAACTCCCATGTTGAGTTAGCCTCCTCTTGGGATTCTACAAAAGAACTCCCTCGTTGAGGTTAGCCTTTTCTTGGGCCTCATACAAGAAAGAGACCTGGAAATCTCTAACAGACTCCTATTGGGTTTCCAATACAAAGAATCACCTTCGCTAGGATAGAACCCTAAGAGTCTGGTTTCCTGATGAAATTACTCTTAAAGCCAAGCAAGCCATACCCTATATCCTCCTCTTGGGCTTCATACAAGGACCCTCGATGTCCCTCGGAAATCCTCCTATTGGGATCACAATACAAGGACTCTCGATGTCCCTCGGATAGCCTCCTCTTGGGCTTACAATACAAAGACCCACATGCTTCTTAAAAGCTTCCCCTAATCAATAATAAAACAATTTCTCCTAAGAGATAAGACATGAATAATTTCTATGGAAGAAGTATATCATCTATAGCATCACATACAAATCAAACATTTTTCAAAACAAACACTTTTTCAAACAAAACAAAACATCTTTCTTAACTGTAAGTGGAAACGCTTGTACACTCAAGCAAAACGCCCAATGCTTACAATGAAAGATTTAACATTTTTCAAACATCTTTCTTAACTTGTAAGTGGTAACTCTTGTACACTCAAGCAAAACACCCAATGCTTACAATGAAAGATTTAAAAAATTAAATTTTCAAAAATGTATGTGATGAAATACATTAAATACATTTTTCATTAAGATGACACTTGTCGTTGTCTCTTAAGATCTTTGCTTCCACTAGCACATAGTAGCGTTTGCCATGTTATTCTCTTCTCTTGGGATATGATTGAAAGTAATCTCATCAAAGTATGGGATTAATTTCAAGACATGCTCTCTATATGGAATCAGATTAGGGTGACGAGTCTCCCAATCTCCGTTGATCTGACTAATCACTAGAGCAGAGTCCCCATATACTTCCAATATCTTGATCCTCAAATCAATGGACACTTCAATCCCAAAGATACAAGCTTCATATTCGGCATCGTTATTTGTACATTCAAAACAAATCCTGGCAGTGAAAGGGATATGAAACCATGTTGGAGAAGTAATAACGGTGCCAATACTGTTGCCCAAAGCATTAGAGGCACCATCGAATACCATCGTCCACTGCGATCTGGGTTCGGGTCCTTCCTCTGGGCCTGGAATATTACAATCCCTGATAAACATAATGTCCTCGTCAGGAAATTCCAACTTCATCCGCTGATAATCATCTTGTACAGGCTGATGAGCAAGGTAATCCGCCAATACACTACCGTTGATGGCTTTCTGAGTAGTATACTGGATATCATATTCAGTAAGAATCATTTGCCAACAGGCTACTCTTCCCGTGAGAGCTGGATTTTCAAAGATACACTTGATCAGATCCATTTTGGATATCAATAAGGTAGTATGAGTCAACATATACTGTCTTCGTCGACGAGTCGCCCAAGCCAAAGCACAACAAGTTTTCTCGAGCAGCGAGTATTTTGTCCATTAGTCGGTAAATTTTTTTCTAAGGTAGTATATGGCATGCTCTTTTCGACCAGACTCGTCATGTTGCCCTAACACACACCCCATTGAGCTTTCAAGCACTGTCAAGTACATGATCAAGGGTCTGCCTTCAACTGGAGGTGGAAGGATCAGAGGTTCCAACCGATATTCTTTGATTTTGTTAAAATCCAATTGCCAATTATCATTCCACCTGTCTGTCTGATCTTTTCTGAACAACTTTAATATTGGTTCACAAGTGGCTATAAGATGAGAGATGAATCTAGCAATGTAGTTTAACCTCCCTAAGAAACCACAAACCTCGTTTTCTGTTCTCGGCACAGGCATTTCTTGTATAGCTTTCACTTTAGAATGATCAACCTCAATTCCTTTTTCGCTTACAATGAAACCCAAATATTTTCGTGACCGCACCCCGAAGGTGCACTTATTAGGATTCAGCCTAAGCCTCAATTTCCTTAACCTTTCAAATAGCTTCAAAAGATGAACAAGGTGTTCCTCTTCCTTCTTGAATTTTGCAATCATATCATCAACATAAACCTCAATCACTCTGTGCATCATATCAGGAAATAAAGTAACCATTGCATGCTGATATGTTGTCCCAACATTCTTCAAACCGAAGAGAATCACTTTGTAACAAAATGTTCCCCAAGGTGTAATGAAAGTATTTTTCTCCATATAATCTGGCGCCATCTTAATTTGATTATAGCCAGAAAAGCCATCCATGAAGGAAAACATTTTAGCCTGAGCAGTATTGTCAACCAATATATCAATGCGCGGGATCGGGAAATCGTCTTTAGGGCTTGCTCTGTTCAAGTTGTTGTAATCAACACACATCCTAACTTTGTCATCTTTCTTCGGAACTTGTACAATATTTGCAACCCACGGAGGATAAGAAAAAAATTTCATAAAGCCAGCATCAAGCTGCTTTTGAACTTCCTCTTTAATCTTCTTAAACATCTCAGGATGAGTTCAACGAAGCTTCTGTTTCACAGGCGGACAATCTGCTTTGAGGGGAAACTCATGCACAACAATGTTAGTATCCAGCCTAGGCATGTCTTTGTAAGACCAAGCAAAGATGTCTACATACTCTCGGAGCATATCAATCAACCTTTGATTGAAACTTTCCTCTAATGCGGCCCTAATCTTGACTTCTCTCTTGACCTCCTTGGTACCAAAGTTGATCACTTCTAAAGTCTCTTCATGCGGCTGGATAGATTTCCCTTTTTGCCTCAACATTTTGGCTAACTCTTCGAGAACTTTACAATCTTCTTCAGCTTCTTCATCAGCTTGATAAATTGGATTTTCGAAGTCATAAGTAGCCATAGCAAAATTATCATCATTGAAATCTTGGAAAAATGGGGGACTAGATATGCATGATTGATTTTATTTCTTTGTTTTAGTTTTTAGATTAAAAGAAAAAAAATAAAGATCACATTGCCAATGTTGTTTGAAAAAATGTAAAAGAAAGGCAAAGAGAGAAATATTTGAATGCAAAAAAACGTCATTTATTGATGATAAACTTTGAAAATTTAAAACATTGGTGGCCCTACAACATGATTCACTACACCTTGGGTAGAGTGTAGGAATTATTTCATGATAAAAAACAAAAGAAAATTACACTTGAAGACGGGTGATGACGACGACATATTTAGAATACCAATTGGCTGGCTCTTGCCCCGGAATAGTAGGATAAATCCACTGATCCATATAGAAATCACTATGTGTCTCATCCCCAATAGCATCAACATCTTCAAATTGAACATCTCCATTGACAAACTTGATAGGCGGAGGAACCTTTGGGAGTGCAGCAACAGTCATGGGGCCTTTATAACCCAAGTCTTTCTTGTCCTTTTGAGTCGAATCCTACCCCAACCTCTAGGGTGTCCAGATTCAACAATAGCTCGAGCCTAATGGTAGTACATCATCGAGAACTATGGCTTCTTAACCTCATCACGAGGAGTCTTGATAGTTTCAAACGCCTGAAAAAGAGTCTCATGAATTTCCCCTTCAACTTCCACATAGAGGAAAGAACTCAAAGAACTGACCACATAGTCTTCTTCACCATAGATGGTGACCACCTTCCCATTAACCAGGAACTTCAGCTTTTGGTGCAAGGTAGAGGTTACTGCACCTTCCCCATGAATCCAGGGCTAACTAAGCAGACAACAATAAGATGGATTAATGTCCATAACAATGAAAGTTATTAAGAAAGTCTGGGGACCTATCTTCACAGGCAAGTACACTTCACCAAACACGGACCTTCTGGAACCATCAAAAGCTTTGACGATCAGATCACTTGGCTTAAGCACGGCCCCTTCATAATCAAGCTTCATCAGAGCAAATTTCATAAGCACATTGAGGGACGATCCCATGTCAACCAGCACACGGGACAGAGTCGTATGGATGAATTCCATAGAGATACGGAGAGCTTTGTTATGGTTCCTCCCTTTAGGGGGAAGATCATAATCAATGAAGCCCAATTCGTTGCTTGCATAGAATCTATTCACAATACCTTCAAACTGATTAACAGATATTTCTTGAGGCACGAAAGAAGTTCCCAAAAAATTCATCAAGGCATTCCTGTGCGGCTCATAATCTCTTAGAAGGGCCAAGATAGAAATTTTTGAAGGTGTTTGACTAAGCTGATCAATGATCTTGTAGTCACTTTTATGGATGTATCTCATAAGCTCAGTCACATCTTTGGCTAGATCTGAATTCAAGATAGGTGTCGGAACCTTCTGGGCCAACTCATTACCATTAATTACAATTCCTTTTCCTTTCGCTTTCGGCCTAGCTTGGGCATTAGCACTTGCCTCCGATGGAGAGAAAATTCGACCATTATGGGTTACTCTGCTCTCACTCACAACATCATCTACCTAAGGTTTATCCTTATCCTTATCAGATGGGGATTCAACATTCAATCTCTTCCCGTTGCGGTAGAATTGAGCACCATAGTGCCACGAAATAACTTTCTCATTTGAATACGGTATTGGACCTGGTACAGTAATCATCACATAGGACTTTTTCGCAGGCACGGGAATTGTTATAAGAACTTTATTTGGGGGAACCAGAATGGTCATGACATCAACCTCATCTACAGCATCTTGGGCATTTACTACCGCTCACTTAAAATGCAAGGTCTTTTTTCAATCAAACTTTGAATTTATTTCTTCAAGGATTCACAACCCTCAGGCTGCACCAGACAATCCTTGCAATCAACATCACACCCGAGAAATTCTCCCTGCACCAATAATTGCTCTTTAATCCACATCAGAGGAGTGGCCAGTTCATCGACATTCATAGCTAGATCAAAATCCTTGTCATCACAAATGGCATTAGCATCATCACCACCATGATGAGGTAATGACTATTGAGTGATGTTTGGTGTTGGCGGCGGGCCAAAATTTATTGCCTCAGTATCAAGCAACTCTTGCACTTTGTACTTCAGAGCAATGCAATTCTCAGTAGTATGCCTCTGCCCATTAGAATGGTAAGCACAATGAGCATTTGCATCAAAATTGTACGGTAGCTTTGCAGGGTCCACCTATCATGGACGCGGCTCAATCATTTTCAGACTTATCAAATAGTTGAAAATCTCAGTATAAGACATGGGCAACGAATCAAATTTCTTAGGCGGTCCCTTTGGCCTTTGTTGATTACCTTGGTGAGGTGCATAAGTTTGCCTTTGAGGAGCAGTAGTAGTGGGAATAGTCATAGCAACAACTTGGTGATCATATTCTTGATACTTCCCTTTACCTTTCTTGGCATAGAGCGCTAGATTCACCCTCTTTCTTCTTGTACCCACCAAAAGCCTTCTTTGTACCACTAGATTGGCCTTTGATTTCAATTTTGATTTGTTTGCCAAGCATCACCATGTCAGTGAAGGACCCAGACATACTGCAACTTGCATAATACTGCCCCTCCAGGGTACTAGCAAACATCTCCACTATTTCACGCTCCACCATAGGAGGCTGAACTTTAGTGGCTATCTCGCACCACCTGTGCACATATTCTTTGAATGATTCATTAGCCTTTTGGGACAAATTCTACAATTGAGTTCTTGTGGGAGCCATGTCTCTGTTATACTGGTATTGCTGCACAAAAGCCTTAACCAGGTCTCTCCAAGTTCGAATATGAGAACTTTCGAGATTCATATACCAGTCTAAAGGACCACCAACCAGGCTATCCTATAAGAAGTGCATCAGGAGCTTTTCGTCCTTCGCAAGGCCCAAAGGTGTGATCGACCCATGTTTCATTATTTTTATTCACATGCGACCTTTCTCTAGCAACCAATAATGAGTTTGATGAAGTATTGTCTTCACCCTTCAATCTTCTTTTTTTCGAAAATAATTTTGCTAGCAACTTCTTCAAAACTCAAAGTTTTCTTCTCATATATTAAAACATTTTTAATATGCTCATAGGAATATGGAAGAGGCCATATGAGTGTCATACCTTTTCCTTGATACAACCCTTCAAGTTTCTCCCAAAAGCTCTTTGGCTGGCGACGTACCAAAAACATTTGCAAGAATATTCTTAGCCAAAAACATGCAAATTGTACTCGAAACTCTCAAATCTAATTCTTTCCAATTCTCATTAACCATTTTAGAAATATTTTCTTTGAACACCTTGTGTAATCCTACTTGTATCAAAATATCTTTAACTTAAATTTTCAAAAAAAAAAAATTGATTATCAAATTTCTCTAATTCAATCATCACTACACTTCAAAAATTTGACATTATTAAATTTTATTCTAATTCATCTCACCAAATATATTCTAATTACCTTTTAATTACTATAAAACAATTTTTTGTTAAAGAATATTCAACGATTAATGACTTGACATTATTAAATTTTATTCTAATTCATCTCTCTAATAGTGAACCAAATATATTCTAATTACCTTTTAATTACTATAAAACTATTTTTTTTAAAGAATATTTAACGATTAATGACTTTACGTTCTACTAACTTAGTTTGGTTATGCTACTCTTAATTTTGGATTGTTGTTTTACAAAGTCTACATAGAAATTGAATTTGATAAAAGATTAAAAAGAGAAATCCACAAAGTAAAATCACGATCTAATTACATGGACAAATAGTCAGCTTAGAATAAGATATACTATAGCATGCATTTCTTGTACCCCATTATTAAAAAAGTTGCAATACTTTCCTTCATCAAGAAGATGTTGATTTAAAGAACTCACTTTAATTTGTCAAATTAAATTAGAATTTTTAAATGTCTTACTCACTCCCTCACTAGCAAATTAACTAAGAATAATAATAAAGAGTCCAACTTTCATATATTTGAATGCCTTTGCTTAAGACTACAGGAACTCGAAGTTCAACACATGAGTCCCTCACTTTTGTTTCTAGTTTATAATAATATAGTGTTTTTGATCCTCTTGTGTGGAGCCTATGATTTTCTATTATGAGATAAAACAGCTTTTTTTTTCTTGGATTAGTTATTTTGTATGTTCATGAATTCTTTGCCAAAGTAGGTTATGCTTTTTATTCAGCAATAAAAGCAGCTGAAAAGGGCATTGCTCTATGCTTAACGCATAAGAAACTTGACATTGGTTTTCTTTGGGATGACTAGTTTTACTTTTATATTTTTTCGTATTCCTCGGGTACATGATTGATAATCTTTTGATATATTACTTATTTGAAACTATATTAATGTATTAATAAACACAGGTGCTTTTACTTGTGGTTGTGTGAATTTTTATTCCTTATTACCATTTTGCTTATATATATATATCTATAAAGAAAACAAAAATAAAATTGTAGATGATTTAAGATTGAATTGTTCACGAGTAAGGATGAGATAATACAAGACACCTAACATAGGTTACAATCTAGTTTACATAGGTCGAAATCACATCAAACTTATTTTTAAATAGAAAAGTCTTGTTTTTAAATAAGTCTAGACTTTAAACTATAATTTTTTTAACTCTATCGACTAACTTTTATATATATATATATATATATATATATATATATATATATATATATATATATATATATATATATATATATATATATATATATATATATATATATATATATATATATAGATATATATATATATATATATATATATAGATATAGATATAGATATATATATATATATATATATATATATATATATATATATATATATATATATATATATATATATATATATATATATATATATATATATATATATATATATATATATATATATATATAGATATATATGCACGATTATTATTATTATTATTATTATTATTATAATAAGTTATCTTATCAAATTTTATGTTAATATTTAAGTTCAAATAAATCATTGCAAATAATATTTTAGTTTTACTAATTTTTTAGTTTGTTAATATATTATAATATTATTTCAATTGCTTGTTACATATTTGATATGTTTAAATAACTTTTAAATAGACTAACAGATCAACTAATCTTTTTAAAATATCTGACTCAAACTTTAAAATAAAACCTAAGATAATCTACAAGATGAGGCATAACTTAAAAGAAAATTAAGGCTAGCTAGATGACTGCCGCATTTTTTGTTCATATAAGCACTCACTCTTTTGAGGCTAATCTTGAGATATCAAAAGAAGGAACTTTTAAGAAAATTAAGGCTAGCTAAGGGTTAAGTGATTTTGGAAGAGATTTGTTGGGTTGGAAAATAAATTACAAACACCTTTGTTGGGTTAGAAAATACATTACAAATACCTTTATTGAGAAGCTTTCTCTTATGTTAAGTAAAAGGGTAATTGGTAGAAATTAAGGAATATTCCTAGAGAGCTTTGGAGTGTAGTTTGTCGTAACTTTGTTGTAACAATTTATTGATAGTTGTAGTACAACAATTTCCTCTGGGCAATTAAAAAAAATATGCCTATTATGTAATTTTCATTTATTTTTTATCATTTTAAAAGAATCCAAAATATCTAAAAAAAATTATTTATCTTTTAATCTATTCACCATTTTATTTACCAACATTTTAGTCTAACCACAAAATCTTTAAAAAAAATCATATTGATTTGGTCTTTTATTTTTGAGTCATTATTATTAACTTCTTAAATTTTTTAGAAAAAAGCATTCATTTGCTTAGGTCCATTTTATTTCATTCAACCCATTAAAATAAGAACTAGGCCCATTAATGGCATTAAACTAATGTTCAACTTGATTTTTACACCAAAATAAGAATTGGATTTTTATCTAGCCCATTTAAGTTGGCCTCTTACATCATAGAAGCAACATCATAAGATTTTAATTTGTCAGCCCATAATTAAATTTGGCACCCATCAAAGTGTATAAAAAGACTAAAATAGTCCGATCAAACTTTTTCACAAATTTTTGAAATTTCTAAGACCAGATGAAAAATTTGAAATTCACACGATGATACCGGAGATTTCTAGAGCATATCGGAGATTTTGCAAAATAGTAAGAAATGTACGATATTTCTTCAAAACTTTAGGTATATTGTCACGAAAATTTAAAAATTTCTGGTATTTCGTACCAGAAATTTTGAAATTTCAGGTTATTTTGTTACATGTTATATCAGAAATTTCTAAATTTCTTATAATTTATTTTATGTACCGAAAATTTCGATATTTCTGGTAGTTCATTTTTTTAAACATACCGAAAAATTTAAAATTTCCGGTAGTTCGTTTTTTCTCCCTTTATTCTTTGTTTCGGTGAGAACTAGGGGCAAAGAAGATATTGTTACAGACAGACTGATTGATAGAGCGGAAGCTCAAGCCTGTGTTAATGAGGCACATGCTTCTAAGCTACGGGAAAGACGACGTGCTATGACCATTTTAAACCACAAACGGTTGACTGAGCAGTAGGTGTAGTTCCGCACCCCGACGACAAACTGTTAGAGTTTCTAATGTCGATGAGCTAGATGATCTTGTGGAGTTACCTCCTCTTGTGTATGCACTTACTCATTTGATTGAGCAGGTTGTTGTGGAGCCGACTGCTGAGGAGACTGGTATGGATGATGGGGTTTTTGATGAGGCTTTTCTGGAGAAGGTTGTTGTTGAGCAGCCTGATGAGGTGTCTCACACTGATGGAGCCTTTCCAGGAGGAACTTCAGACATGTCCGTGTTGACAGGACTTTTTGAGCATGTAGCATACAGGATATAGCAGGGCGAGGTATATATTTTATTTATTTATTGCAAGTTTATCATGACGACTCGTATATCAAGTGTTTCAAAGTTGATGTATAATTTTTTAACTTTGCTTCATATATGAGCATCTGGTTTTGAAGGTCACATAGTTCAAAGTTGAAGAACAGGGTGGGATACTTGAGAAGGTCAGGCGTATTGTTTCTGATTTTCATCTGCTAAAGTTGGTTAAGTTCCCATTGATCATGCTCGACGCCTCCCTCCTGTCAATATTTGTTGAGAGGTGGCACCATGAGACATCATCGTTTTATCTTTTATTTGGGAAGATGACGATCACATTGGACGATGTTGATGCCTTGTTTGAGATCTCGATCACTGGTACATTCTTCACACTTGCTCATATTAACCTTGCGATAGAGGTGTACATGGTTATGGATTATTTGGAGGTATTTGAGGTGACACTTCTAGAGGAGTTTGAATTTAATTGGGGATTTCACCTTCGTATGTCTTGGTTGAGAAAATTGTACGGGGAGCACATAGAGACTCATAGGTACGAGGCTGCCATTAGAACGTACATGTTATATCTGATAACATGTACTCTCTTTGCAAACAAGTTTGGTGTTTACATTGTTGTTCACTACTTATATTTGTTTAGTATACTAGACACTCCATGTAGGGACTGGGGAGTGTCGGCTTGACCATGTTGTACACGAGACTTGGAGTTGCTTCTCATCTTGAGACTAAACAACAAGTTGGTTATCTCATCCTATTACAGGTATACTAGAATTTATTTGTTGGTTTTTATCAATTTATTTGAGCATATTAGTTATCGTTGATGTTATATTAAATTGTTTTTATTTATGTAGTGTTGGATATACAAGTACTTCCCCTACATTTGTGATTGGAATAACCAACATGTCCCTCCTAGTGTTCCACAAGCGAGGAGATGGAAGGGCAAGCAAGCCCTTCCAAGAGGTGTGATGGAGTACATGAGGAGGCTTGACACTTTGATGTCATTGACAGATCTTGTTAACCATCTTCATTATGTCATTGACACCATATAATTCTGGATGTTTCACCATCTTCATTATGCCATTGACAGATCTTGTTAACTCCACATCCACCCAATCCAACCCTTAGTTATCCTACACCGAAATGATTGTCACATAACCTTCACATCTTCGTCGATCTTCAATTAAATCATTTTGTATTTCACCCTTCCATTTGTATCAATCCAATCTTCCCGAAATTCAATCTTTCTCACCCTTCTATTTTCAATATCAGACAGCAATTCATTCAACTTTTATTTCAAGTTGGCAAGGGATGTGGTGCCATCTGGAAGCTTGAATTCAATAGCAGGGTTGCTTCCGTTGTAATACATTTATGCCTTAATCAGAAATTGAGGAAGAGACATTTTGAGATGTATTTCTCTATAACATATGCCCCTATTATACAATTGGCAATGTATAGACCACACAAATTTGTCGGTGCAATCAGAATCCTCCAAAGATGTCGTCAAAGTTCTGACCGTTAAAAAAAACTAAATTAATGAACTATTAGAAATTTCAGCATATTTAAAATTTCTGGTACTGACTGATAAATTTGAAATTTTTGGAAATACCGTAAATTGTAAAGTACCAAAAATTTCCTCTAAACTAGAAATTTCACTACCTATACCAGAAATTTCGTTCGAAAAATTTTCGCATCTCACCAAGTATATTTATAGAATAATGAAAAATTGGGAGTTATGAGGTCAAAGTTGAGGGGTGTCAAGTTAAAACCTTCATCCGCCCATCATACTTGCACTCTTCTTACTTTTTCTAATATGAGTTTTCTCTTCACCCTTGATGAAGAACCACCCTTATGAAATTTGAAATTTCCCTTTAAAAATTCCAGAAGTACATCTTCGAATACACTAAAACATGTTGCAAGTGAAACACCCATATTTGCCAACAAAAAAGTTCGAAAGTGTATCTTCGGACTAACTCCTACACTGGTTGTGTTTATTTAACAACTCAGTGAATAATTCACAAGTGCAATTTCAAATTAGTCTAGTGGAATTTTTTTTTAAAAAAACACCACCTTGCATGTCTTTCACAACTCAGTGAGTAATTCGAAAGTGCTTCAAATGTGACAAACAAGAAATTAAATAAAACACCAGCTTGTATGTATTCTTCACTCATGATCATACCACCATTTTTCTTCAAACCTTACCAAAACCTCATTCCTTACTCAATCAAGTTTTCTACCTCAAAACTACATTTCTTTATTTTTTCACATAAAAAAAAAAAGAAAAAGTTAGAATTTAAAGTAATGTACATATATTTTCTTCCTCATTACTTGCTAAAATCAAGTTGTTTAGTTGAAAAATGAATGTTGCATCTAGAATTGTAATTCTAGATTATTGTTGAATTTAATATGAAAATGCATATACGCTAAGAAAATGTATGGCAAATAATGTGATTTTCCTTTTAATTTGTGGGGTATCTTATGGCGAATAATACATAGACATTAATATGGTTTGTGGTATACCTAATCATGACTTGCATGTCGCCTTAATTCGAAAGAGAAGGATCTTGTTACTTACATGACATTGAATATGATGCAACCCAAAAAAATATTTGCAACTTTGAAACATAAAAGATATCAAAATGTCTTAAATATCAAGCAAGTATATAATGCGCCTGAAACAACAAGGCGATAAGAGGTCAATGAACTGAAATGCAATAAATTTTGAAGCTTTTGGATGGTAATCATTATGTATCTAGGTACAAAGAAGTGTTTGAGATATGAAATGATGTGGAACCGATATCATAATCAACAAGATGATTACTTTTTTTTTAATTTCTCGATTATCATTTTATAATATTTAATAATATTTGTCAACTTAATATTATATTACAAATTATTATTTTTGCTTAATTTTATTTTTTATTTTTTATTAAATTAATTCGTATTAATTTATTATTTACTATATTTAAAACATTAAAAAATATTAAAATAATATATATTTATTATTTTTTTAATATTTTATTTTGATTTTTTTCATATTTTTAATAATTAAAAACATAAATAAAAGAAAGAGGCCTCCATCCATAAAGGCGGGCCCCCTATAAAAGGACTCCAGTGTGTCCTCCATCTAGGACGGAGGTGCCTAAATAAACTAAAAAGAAATAATAATAAATTGGTAGACTAGGTATTTTTTCAGAGGATGGCAGTTTAGGAAAAAGTTTCAAAAAGGTGGATTAGGGTCAAAAATCACACATAAATCTCTTTTGATGTTCTTAGAAAAATTGATTAGATATTAACGATTGATAACTAGGTCATATTTGGTCATGTACGATATAGAGGATTATCCAATAATTAAATCAATGTGACACCTCTCATGTTATAATGCAAAATGTAAAAGAGTGAATAATTAAAAGATAACATAACCTTTTTCCCTCAAGTTCGCTATTTCGACGAGGGTAGCACTCCTTATTATTCTTGCCACCATCTACTTCATCATTGTCAATGGTGGCAAGTATTGAGCTTGAAGTTCATATTGGTTTTACTGAGCCATACAGTGGTCGTCAATGTGCTTATCAAAAAATATATGAGTGCATAATATTCCTATGTAGATAGGGGATAACCAAAGACCTTTGTAATTAAGGATGGTTATGGCTTAGTCAGAGTGATGAGAGATCTTATTTAGTGGTGTTTATGGTTATAGAAAGATGAAGCTCACACGAGGTCAAAATGTATTACAGTAAAATTTATATGCATTCGGTTGAATGTCACTATCATGAATCAACGGTAACAACAATGAAGCTTATTTCATGGATTATTGTCAAAGAGTTATGTTACCATATGATGCGAATGATAAGGATTATATTGCTTCAAAGGATGTGAAACAAACCCTAAATTACTGCCATTTGAATGGCAGCAAGATCAAGGTTGTTTTGATGCTGGACAAGATCAATCATTTGGGTATGATCAACTGCATAGAGGTTTATTAATCTAATCAATATCTAATATATGTATTGATATACTCATAAATTTCATAATGAATATGATTTTATCAAAATAATGACACGTGTCTTCAACAAATGTTTACTCAAGAACCATTCAGATTGCATAAGATTTCAAATTCCTTTTGTAAAATCAAACTAAACTGAATTGCATAGATAAATTTTAACACTATTTTTTCTATATTTTCTTCATTCATTTATTATGTAAGGATGTGATATGTCTTATTATTACAAGTCACCCTTCTAACTTCTACCTTATGTGAATAAGTAGTGATGTTTCTAAAAGTGGAAGGTGGGTGAGCAGAGAAAAAACTTTTGGCCGACTGTTGATTTCCTTCTTAAAGTATTCTTTCTCAACCACATCCGCGACCATAATTTAAAACCATGGTATATTGTGAGATTCCACACTTATCTTAGCAGAAGAAAGAAATCCAAAGCAAGAAACCAAATCAAATGTGTTTCATATGCAACATCATATGATTCTAAACCTTCTTTTCTTATTAGCAATGGTAGTCATCACTATTCTCTCGCTCTACCACCAATCCATAATACTCCAATCACCTAAAGATGCTTAATAGCAACATTCAGTAAAACATAATTGTAAATTGTTACAAGATTCATTAATCCAAAGCCCGAAACACACATAAAAGAGGAAGAGACATTAAATTAAATTAAATAAAAAGAGAAATTTCAATGACTTTTTTGGCGATTTAAATTCGCAGCAACTCCGGTGCTCGGATTTGTATATAGTGATTGCCAATTTAGAAAGAGTATGGTTAAAGGGAGAAGACGGGAGAAGGAAAATATTTTTTGTTTCTAAAAATAATTTAAAAAAAAGGTAGAAACAATAATTCTAGGAGATGAACTTATGCTAATATTTTAATGAAGAGACAATTTTCAAAGGATCAATCCTATCCCTCAATCGATTGTATAGACAATCAGTAAAAACCAATTTGAAAATTGGAAGGGAATCAATCAATTGTAAAATAGATTTTGATTAGATCAATGGATTAGAAGGTGATAAGTACCAAAATATGGTAAATGGACACAAGAAATTATGGCACTTAATAACATATTAAATAACATTAATCTTATTAACATATCAACTAATTTCAAATTTACTTACAAATTTGTATAGATGATATATATTATATGAACATCCATTTTTTATTGTTGAATTTTGTTTTATGTTGTTTAAGGTCACTTAGCTTTTGATTATAACATCTTGGGGTATTTAAACATGAAATTCTGGTATTAAATATGAGATGTCGAAGGTAATATCACGACACTAATATCTTCTATGAACACAGCTGAACAGAACATAATTTAAATAGTGCAGAAAAACAATAAAAACACAAGGAATTATTAACTCAGTTCGGTTCTAACCAACCTACGTCTGGGGGCTTCCAAGCCAGGAATGAAGTTCACTATCAGCAATATTAATTCGGAGCTAAAACTTCCCTATTTACACCTCATCACTTAATCAAACTACCCAATGACCCTTCTACCAAAGATACCACACTTCGATATGAGAACCTCCTCTCACTCCCTCAGTATCACACACCGTGACACTTAACAAAACTAAAACTAAAGACACTCTTCAAAGACACACAATCACACTCACTTCAAAGCTTATGGTGATTGAAAACTTACAACTCAAAAACGTCCTACTCAAGTAGAAATACTCAAGAGGCTCACAATGAAAAATTAACAACCAAAATAATGAACAACCAACAATTAAAAACTAGACTTCTAAATCTAGAACGACCAAACTGCAAAACAAGGTTTGCAGCCTTTAAATAGAGTAACAACAACTAGGGTTGCTTTACTCACAAGTCTTCAGCGTCTCCTGTCTCCTTTCCTTAAAAGTAGGATATTAAATCTCCAAATATATTGTTGAAGGCGCTCTCAAGCTTCCTTAGTCGAAGCATACAAATAAAAAACTAACTAACTTCCTAAAAATTCTGCACTTCTGTCAATTTCACATGTCAGGACATCTGTTGTGACATCTGCATCTTCAGTAAATTTCAAGGCATTTTCTAAGTAGAATGTTTTACCAAAATTACTGTCAATCCATAGAACTAACAAACTCCCCCTTTGACAAATTTTGGCTAAAATATTATGTGGGGTGCAAGCCGTACAATTAAAAACAACATTATAATTAACATAGGCATTTAAGCACACATATCAGAGCAACACAGTAAAAGCAGCATCACAATCAAAACATAGATAGCAGCGAATAAATAACACAGATGTTCAAACATCAGTTAGAACATTCACAGATGAAACATTTTACTCCCCTGTACATAGCACACATAGATGCACAATTGACAAATAAAAGTTTCTCCCCCTTCACAGCAGCTTCTCCTCATTGTGGAAACACATAGTATCTTCAGTGATCAAAAATTAACACATCAACTTCTCCTCAGCATAAGAAGCACACAAAACACAATTAACACAATAGCAGCTCCTCCTTAGCATAGTCATCACATCAGTTGCACACAATTGAAATCACAAAGGAAAGGAATCTTCAATATTGTTTTGGTCCACCCAAGTCATTTGGAGCACCAGGATATTTACCCCCTCCCCCCTTAGCCATAATATTCCAAAGGTAAGAAGAGAAATCATTAATTCTTATGCATCTTCATGTATGCAGATTCCAAGCTTTCCTCTTAAAACTTCAAACTGGTTTGCATCTAATGCCTTGGTGAAGATATCTGTTAGTTGTCTTTTTGTAGTTACGTGTTCCAATATAACTGTTTTGTCTTCAACTAGGTCTCTAATAAAATGGTGGTGAATATTAATTTGTTTGGTTCTGCTGTGATGAATAGGATTTTTGGATATATTGATAGCACTTAAGTTGTCACATTATAATGTCATAACATCTTGTTTGACATTGTATTGTGTCAGCATTTGTTTCATCCAGACTAGTTGAGAGCAGCTACTTCCATCAGCTATACATTCAGCTTCAGCTGTTGAGAGGGAAACACAGTTTTGTTTCTTGCTAAACCATGAGATAAGATTGTTTCCCAAGAAGAAGCATCCTCTAGATGTACTTTTTCTGTCATCAACACTTCCTTCCCATTCAGCATCACAATATCCACTTAGAATGCAGCTTGATCCATGAGAGTATAGCATGCCATAGTCAGAGGTTCCATTGATATATTTCAATATTCTCTTTACTTGATTGATATTGCTCACTTTGGGTTCAGCTTGATATCTGGCACAAACTCCAACTGCGAAGGCAATGCGTGGCCTGCTAAATGTGAGGTATATTAGGCTACCTATCATACTTCGATATAGACTTTGATCAACACTGACACTTGTTTCATCTTTAGATAACTTTAAGCGAGTAGGAGTAGGTGTTCTCTTGTGACTTGCATTCTCCATGCCAAATTTCTTGACAATATTTTTGGCATACTTGCTTTGAGATATGAATATGGAGTCTTCCATTTGTTTAACGTATACACCAAGGAAGTAAGTTAACTCCCCAACAAGACTCATTTCAAATTGTGACTGCATTTGTTTGATAAACTGTTGAACCATCCTATCATACATTCCACCAAAAACAATGTCATCAACATAGATTTGAGCAATCATGAGATATGCTTCTTCGTCTTTGACAAACAAGGTTTTGTATATGCCACCTTTCTTGTATCCATTTTTAACTAGAAACTTAGTTAACCTTTCATACCAAGCTCTGGGAGCTTGCTTTAAACCGTATAGTGCTTTCCTCAATCTGTGTACATGGTTGGGAGTTGTGGGATCAATAAATCCTTTAGGCTATTCCACATATACTTCCTCATTTAAATAGCCATTTAAGAATACACTCTTCACATCCATTTGAAATAGTTTGAACTTCAGGATGCAAGGAACTCCTAGTAGTAGTCTGATTGACTCAAGATGAGCTACTGGGGCAAAGGTCTCATCAAAGTCTATGACTTCTATTTGAGTGTATCCTTGAGCAACCAGTCTTGCTTCATTTCTGATAATTACTCCTTCCTCATCAGACTTGTTCTTATAAACCCACTTGGTGCCAATAACATTGATGCCTTCTGGTCTTGGGACTAGATCCCAGACTTCATTCCTCTTGAATTTTTCTAGTTCTTCTTGCATGGCATTGATCCATAATTCATCTTTGAGAGCTTCACTGATATTTTTGGGCTCAATTTTTGAGACAAAACAAGAGTTTGTGATGACTTCTTTTGATCTGGTGGTGACTCCTTTGTTTGGATCTCCTATAATGAGATCTTTGGGATGGTCTTTCTCAATTTTGGTAGAGGGTCCTTTGTTGACTTGATTTTCTGGAGGTTCTTCATTATTTTGAGGAGGATCCTCGTGTTCGTTTGCTGCAGCAACTAGAGTGTCTTCTAGGGATGTTTCGACATAAGACATTATCTTTTTCATTCCATCCTCTATCATCAATGACAATATTTATGGATTCAATCATGAATTTTGTTTAATTGTTGAAGACTCTATACGATCTATTGTTAGTGGAGTATCCTAGGAATATTCCTTCATCACTCTTGGGGTCTAGTTTTCTCCTTTGTTCTCGATCAACCAGTATGTAGCATTTACTTCCAAATATGTGAAAGTATTTGACAGTATGTTTTCTTCCCTTACACATTTCATAAATGGTAGTTGATGTACCCTTTCTTAGAGTTACCCTGTTATGAATGTAGCATGCAGTATTCATGGCCTTAGCCCAAAAGTGGTAAGGTAGTTTCTTTGCATGAATCATTGCTCTGGCATATTCTTGTAATGTTTAATTTTTGCGCTCTACAATCCCATTTTGTTGAGGAGTGATAGGTGATGAGAATTCATGACTGATTCCTTCAGAGGAATAGAACTTAACAAATTTGTTGTTTTCAAATTCCTTTCCATGATCACTTCTGATTCTGATCATATAGTTGTCCTTTTCTCTTTGAATTCTCTGGTAGAGGTCCTTAAAGACATCAAATACTTCTGTTTTATCCCTGATGAAATTCAATCAGGTGTATCTGGAGTAATTGTCCACCACTACATATGCATATTTCTTCCCACCAATACTTTCTACTTGCATTGGTCTCATTAGGTCCAGGTGAAGTAGTTCTAGGACTTTTGTAGTAGTGAGATGTTGGATCTTCTGATGTGATATTTTGGTTTGCTTTCCAACTTGGCATTCTCCACAAACTTTGCCTTCTTCAATATGAAATTTAGGGATTCCTCTCACTACTTCCATAGAGATGATTCTCTTCATTCCTTTTAAGTGTAAGTGTCCCAACTTCTGATGCCATATTTTAATTTCATCTTTCTTGGCTAGAGAGCAAGTTGAGGATAGGCTTAAGTCTCTAGGTATCCATAAGTACCAATTTTCTTTGGATCTCCCACCTTTCATCACTGCTTCACCTTTCTCATTTGTAACTATGCATTCATATTTAGTGAAGTTTACCTTAAAGCCTTGATCATAGAGTTGGCTGATGCTGATCAGATTTGTTGTTAATCCTTTGACTAGTAATATATTCTCAAGACTTGGGATTCCTGGGAAATGCATTTTTCCAACACCTTTGATTTCTCCTTTAGCTCAGTCTGCAAATGTCACAAAACTAGTTGAGTGGGATCTGATATCCACTAATAGGTTCTTAACTCCAGTCATATGTCTTGAACATCCACTATCAAAATACCAGTCTTCTTTAGCTGAGGCTTTAAGAGATGTATGAGCTATGAGACTAATAATAGCAGCCTTGGGTACCCACTGTTTCTTGTTTCTTTCAGTGTGTGTGATTTGATTAATCTTGAGTTGAGAATCAGTCTTTGGATATCCACGTAGCTTATAGCAGAATAACTTTATCTGACCAAATCGCCCATAATGGTAACATCTCAAGTGTCGGTGTCTTCTTTTAGAGTGTTCAATATTCCTTATTCCATGATGTTGAGACATGTGTTTTAACATTTGAGGTTTAGACTAAATATTATTCATATTTAAGTGGTGTCTCTTTATGGTTATTCCATTATATCCTAGACCACTCATATCTTTTACATCTTTTCCAGTCATAAGTATATTGTCCAATACATCTTCCGTTATTTAGCATTCTGATAGATTTGGTTAAATTTGTTAGATCAGACTTGAGTAGACTTACTTCAAGTTCCAGCTTTGAGATGGTATTTAGGTCCTCCTTCTTTCCTTCCTTCAATTGAGCTATCATTTTCTTTTGATTCTTCAGTTCTTTATGGATTTCATCATTTCCTCCATCTGATTTACAAATCCTAGTTAAGGCTGTAACTTCCTTGGATGTATCTTCTTCTACTTCACTTCTAGAGTCTTCATCAGACCATGTTACTGCTAGTCCTCTTGTTTTTCTCTTGAGATATGTAGGGAATTTAGTTATGATATGACCAAATCCTTCATAACATTGACACTTTGATTCTCTATCTTGGTTGATTTTTTCATCTGGTCTGGTTTTTCAGCCATAATCTTCTGACCTTCTGATGTCATGTGAGATTTTCTTGACATTTGGTCTTTAGTCATCTTCCATTCTTTTCATCACCTTATTGAGTTGTATTCCAAGAAAGACAATGGTATTAAAGAGTCTTTCTTCAGTATTCAGGTCAAATTCCTTGACTTCTTCAATATTGGTCTTGAATGCTATACTTTTAGGTTTTTTGTCTAACCTCTCATTGATTACCAGCTCAAAACTTTGGAGAGAACCAATTAGTTTATCCACTTTCATGTTGTTGATTTCTTGAGAATTTTTAATCGATGTAACCTTCATGTCGAATCTCTTAGGGAGAGATCTGAGAATCTTTCTTACCAGCTTCTCTTTTGGTATCTTCTCTCCCAAGGCACTGCAGGCATTAGCAATCTCAAGAACATTCATATGAAATTCTTGAATGCTTTCTTCTTCCTTTATTCTTAGATTTTCAAACTTAGTGGTGAGTAGTTGAAGTCTTGACATCTTAACTTTGGAGGTGCCTTCATGAGTAGTTCGGAGGATTTCCCAAGCATCTTTAGCTACTTCACATGTATTAATTCGTTTGAAGATGTTTTTGTCCACTCCATTAAATATATCATTCAATCCCTTTGAATTTGCAAGAGCTAGTTCATCATCATCCTTTGACCAGTCTTCTTCAGGCTTTAGTTCACCAGTAGGTTGATTATCAGCTCCAATAATGACATGATGAGTCCATCCTTTCAGAATAGCTTTCCAAGCCTTGCTATCCAAGGACTTTATGTATGTTGCCATGTGTGGCTTCCATAAGTCATAGTTAGAACCATCAAGAATGGGTCATCTATTCATAAAGATTGTCTTCTTGTCCATGTTACCAGAAAGTGTCTTCCTAGATCTCACCCAGAAATAGAGCAGGATGTCGGCTCTGATACAAATTGAAATTTTGGTATCAGATATGAGATGTCGAAGGTAATGTCACAACACTAATATCTGCTATGAACACAGCTGAACATAATAGAATTTAAAGAATGCAGAAAAACAATAAAAATACAAGAAGTTGTTAACCCAGTTTCTAACAAACCTACGTCTGGGGGCTTCCAAGCCAGGGATGAAGTTCACTATCAGCAGTATTAATTCAGAGTTAAACCTTCCTTATTTACACCTCCTCACTTAATTAAACTACCCAATGACCCTTCTACCTACGATAACACACTTAGATGTGAGAACCTCCGCTCACTCCCTCAGTATCACACACTGTAACACTTAACAAAACTAAAACTAAAGACACTCTTCAAAGACACGCAATCATACTCACTTCAAAGATTATGGTGATTAAAAACTTACAACTCAAAAACTTCCTACTCAAGCAGAAATACTCAAGAGGCTCACAATGAACAATTAATAACCAAAAGAATGAACAACCAACAATTGAAAACTAG
Source organism: Vicia sativa (assembly GCA_021764765.1). Taxonomy (NCBI): domain Eukaryota; kingdom Viridiplantae; phylum Streptophyta; class Magnoliopsida; order Fabales; family Fabaceae; genus Vicia; species Vicia sativa. The sequence continues at coordinate 27,609,351 of CM038795.1, read as the reverse complement.
ACTTCTAAATCTGGAACGGCCAAACTGCAAAACAAGGTTTACAACCCTTAAATAGAGTAACAACAACTAAGGTTGCTTTACTCAGAAGTCTTCAACGCCTCATGTCTTCTCTCCTTGAAAGCAGGATATTAAATCTCCAAATATATTGTTGAAGTTGTTCTCAAGCTTCCTTAGTTGAAGCATAAAAATAACAAACAAATTGACTTCCTAAAAATTCTGCACTTCTGTCAGTTTCACATGTCAGGACATATGCTCTGACATCTGCATCTTCAGTAAATTTTAAGTCATTTTCTAAGCAGAATGTTTTACCAAAATTGTTGTCAATCATAGAACTAACAAAACACTACAAGAAGCTAGTTTTTTTGGAACAACACAAACTACTTTGGTGATGCATGTATTGAATTTTTAAAAAAATATCTTTTGATGCATTTGTAAAATTTGAATGGTTGGATTTAAAATATGTTATTTTGTGCCTAAAAAAATATGTTATGTTTGTTTTTAAAATAATTAAATAATTCTTAATCTATTTAATATTACTTTATTGAAAATATTTTTGTTGTAAAGAAAATGAGGATTGTGGATGTTAAAATCGCCACAATGTGCATAAAAAAGTTATAACACGACAATAATTATGGTGGTCGAAACCACATTTTTAATAACAAAAACTACCATTTGTTTAATGTAAATTATGGCTCTTTGTCTGGTGGTTAAAAGTAAATTATCGTTTTTTACCTAGCGTCGACCAAATTTACAACATTTTTGGAAACCGCCGTTCATGTTAAAAATGGCATTTAAAAACTTAAAACCGCCAACATTTTCAAAAGTAAATGCCACAATTAACAAACTATTTTTTGTAGTATGGATATTTGAATCCTATTTGCCTATATATAAGTCTTTGAAGGCGAAGGAAACTTTTTGCAATCCTGAGAATCAATTTCCATTCCCAAGTGTTTTTTTACCAACAAGTATCTTTAATTTTTTCCTTGAAATCATTCATCAGAGCAGTTGTAGTTTTTGTCTTAAAGTTATTATATTTTCCTATTATTTCGTTTTGTCAATCTCACATCTTCATGTACTTTTTTTAACTCGCGCTCCAACCTTTAGTATTTTCGATTTTATGGTCATGTGGATGATAGTCATGTTCATATAATGAGTTATTCTAAGAGTGTTTCTTCTACTTGAGAATGGGGTATCCTCTAATTCACATTCCCTCTCGTTGCTCGTGATCTAATGAGTCGCGATTTATATTCCTGACCAAAGATTATGATTTGGAAAGGGTATCTAGTAACTTCCTTGATGAGAGAATTTTTTTCATTTGACTCTTTCGAGGATCTCTTATCAATTGACAATGTAGAGGAAGATCAAACTAAGGTCCCTATGCCCCCTCATGTTTTAACTGATGCCAAAATACAAGCTACCAAGCTGATGAGATAATGAAATCAGGAAGACTCATAATTGTGAACCTAATGATGCTGACATTAGGACCCATTTGGAGCATCGGGGTAGGTCAAATGTAGTTCTTTAATCAATCCCGACAAACATTTTAAAGTTGGAAAACTGTTTTGGAGGGGTTTTGCTTTGGTGGAGTCGACCGACATGGTCAAGTACAATTATGTGGCTGCAAAAGTGGTGGAAACCTTGTTTGTTCTAGATACTTAAACAATTATAGATGATGTTGATATCATGGATGAAAACCCTTTTGATTAGTTAGTCCTTCTCGTGGATATGGAAAAAAATATATATAGATCTTTTGACAAATAATTGGTCCCTCTTTATGAGTATATGTTTAACAAGATAGGATTATGGTTGCCCCTTTCTGACTTTGAGGTGACCATTCTGAAGCACTTGAAGGTTACCCTCTCCTAGCTTCATCTAGGAGCTCAGGCTTATATAAGGGCATTCTAGTTTTGTGTTAAGCACAAGTCTTGGAAACCTTCCTCTAGCTATTTTTTGACATGTTCTTATCGCACACACCTCCTTGGAGGACCCAAGCGATCAAGGCCCAATCACCTTTCACCCAAATGAACCCATGTTCATCCATTTCACCCGCAACTTGGGTGATTTTCCCAAGCATTTTGTGCTAGTGAAACACCCTTACTATAGAGTTCCATCTTACCTTTTATTACGATATGGATGATTTCTCTATGGATGTAGTTGAAAGAAGAGATGTCTTGGCTACAAGTAATCATTCCAAGGAGAGGGATACTTGGAAAGGGGAGTGTTAAGCTATACAGAAAAATTTCTATGTTTTCCATAAGAAGTTGGCTGATTTGCAGAAGAATGTCAAGTTTGATAAAAATGTGTAAAAAGAAGCACACATCCATGACCATTATGTTCGAATTCTTGAGTTTCGGTTCTCTTTTGAGTCGGAGGAAAAAAACATAGAGGCTTTCAATGTTATTTTTGAGTTGAACCACAATGCGGAGGAGGATCAAAAAACTGTTTGGTGGGAAGCAGCGACTCTTGTTAAGGCTCTAAAAGCTCTTGAAGGCAATGTGTCTGCGCTTAAGAATAGGTTCCATAATTCCCTCTAACGAACTGTGCAGGGACTATATGCGGTTTGTGACCATGTTGTGGAGTAGGCGAAGATACTATGTACTGGTGTCCTTATTCTTGTTTAAGGATTGAACCTTTTCTAGACTGCTCTGCAATGGACTCTCAGGGATGATCAGGGTGTATTGACTATGGGTGTTAAAGCTTTATTGCCTTTGTTTTTTCTTATTGTTTTTCTATAATATTGGCCAACTTTTGTGCCTTATCTTTGGTAACAATATTTAACTTTGTGTATTGACCGTGCATTTAACTCCTCTTTTATGTTGCCTTACGCTTTTGACTAGTTGTGAATCGCTATTGTGTCGGGTGTGCTAGTTATCCCTACAATTTAAACTTTGTTTTCCTTCCGGACGATTTAGATTTTGTTTTCCTTAAGAGCATTGTTGGTGTTCACCATTGGACTAAAAGTCTACAGTTGCAAGGTGTTGTCTATTTTGGGTATGATCACACTCATAACTTTGATAAATATTAATTCATTTTTTCAAATTCAATCAAATCCTTTTTAATTCAAGATCAAACCAAACACTTGATCAACATCAAGTCGATTTTCTTAATCAAAAGCTTAAATTCCTTTTCTTAACAACGTCAAATGAAAAACAAATTAGGCGTATTCCTCACTTTCCCCTGAGTATTTGGGTGCTTCTTGTATAGCTTTTTTCTTGGATACACGTCTCTACTCAAAAAATGTAATATACACAATAAAATGCCACGAGCCCTAAGTCGGGGAGAGAGAATAATTAGATGTTGTCCCTTTGTTCCGAGTACTTGGACACCTACTGTATAGATCTTCGTTCACGTGCTCTTCTCCATCCATGAACTTTAATTAGATTTTATCAAATACCTTTCGCAATATCAGATGAAAAATGATTAGTTAGGCGTATGCCACTCTTTTCCTCGAATATTCGAATACCTGATCTCAACCAATCAAATTCATTTATCACCCAAGCGCAATTTTTTTTATCAAAGAGTCTCTTTTATCGCCAATTTCAAGTTTTTTTATCAACAAGTCTTTCATTGCCCAAGCATGAGCCTTTCTCAACCATCGAGTCTTTTACCGACCAAGTGCGACTAAACTCATTTTTAACAATTAAAATCAATCAACAAATACATAGTTTTTGCCCAAAACTACGTAGCCTTGAGTCTCTCATCCCCCGCCTTGGGATACGTAGGAGCAAGATTCAATGTCTCGTCAGACACATTAATAAAATACCTAATAATTTCTCTTTTCTTACCTTTTGTAAACAACTCGCAATAATTAGAAGAAATTGCAAGTAATACCACACTAACATTCTTTCGCAAAACTAACTAAAAGGTTCTCGTTGAGTACAATAGATGTGAATGGTGTTAATACCTTTCCTTTGCATAATTCACTCATGCACCCGAATTTGGTTGTGGCAGCCATCTTTTCTTCTTTTGAGGTATATATCGATATTTTCCCTTTCATTTTGGAATAAATAAAATTTCGTGGTGACTCTGTTGTATTTCAAAAAATTTGTTACGCTCAGATAATTTGTACTTATGCAAAATTCAATTTGAAAAGTAATATAGACAAGGTAGGCATGGCAAATAAACCCGCACCCTTCGGACCCCGTCCCAAAATTAGCGGGGAAAATCCAGTTTAACCGAGGGCGGGTACGAAGAAAACTCGTTTTTTATTTGCGGGGGCGGGTGATGTTAATACCCACCCCGCACACACACCCTCCCCACAACCGCCAACTAAATTTAATTTATTTTTAATAGTTTTATTACTCATTTACACTTTTTAATGTTATAATATCATGTTTATTAGAATTATTATTTATTTTTTTGAAAATAAAATTTAAATAAAAATATCAAACTTAAAAAAATGCTTTTAAAATAATCAATTATTTAGTTTAATTATTGATTTTTATCTTTATTGAGAAAAAAAATGTAAATTTAAAAAATAATTAAAATTTTATTTCGGCGGGTGCAGGAAAACCCGTTTCTTAATTGGGGCGGGGCGGGTGAATATATTTTAGCCTCGAACGAATTTGAATGCAGGTGCGGGTCTAAGTCTAGGTGACGGGTGTGGGTCTGTGTGTGCTTAAACTCGCCCCCGACATGCCCCGTTGTCATCCCTAGGACAAGGCCAGCCCGGGCCCAAGACTTTAGAAAAATGAATAATTTTAGAAGATATAGTTACGAAATTATAATACTGATATAATAAAATATATTTTTCTGATGAAATAGTGAATATTTTAACCCACCCCATGACCTTCTTAGCCACCCCGGCGAAATTCTCAAATTCCCCCTGAAAACCGAAAATATACTTCCGGTTAGCACCCCATATCATAAAAATCACGTTGAAAAGGGTTGGGTGTGAACCTGAAGTATATTTCCGGTTTCAACCTATCTGTAATTTTTAAGATTGTAGTTGTTCATTAAATATTGGGAAATTATTCTCAATTCAGTCTCATACACACGCTTTATTCTATTGATTCTATTGGTAAAATAAAACAATTCGATTTAACAAAATAAAATCATATTTAATTTAGACATATAAAAAATTTACCATATGTTTTGGTCTAAAAATCAGGCAAAATCATGATCAATAATTACAGTCTTAAATAATTTCCCAATATTTTCAAGACTGTAATTATTAATGCCTGATTTTTAGACCAAAACATACGGTAAATTTTTTATCTGTCTAAATTAAATCTTAATGTTTGATTTTATTTTGTTAAATCAAATTGTTTTATTTTATCGATAGAATAAAGCGTGTATTTGAGATCAGATTTAAAATAAATTTTTAATACTATATTATTTAGTAGAACCAGAAATATATTTCCGGTTTCAATCAAAAATTAAAGTAAGTGATTCAAATCAGTAATAAATCTCCAATTTTATGAAAGACATTTTGAAATTTTCATGAGATACGTCTCATCGTTATCGGGCGTGAGTTAAGAAATCCACGTGAAATAAACAAAGTAACTTGTTAATGGAATCCCATCGGCAAAGATATTGATATGGGAGCTTGTTGTATGCTGTTCGAGACTTAGAGCCTTTAAATTTTCGGTTTCATTGTTTTCTACGGGAACACTTCATTATTTCACACCTCTCTCAATATAATTGCAGTTGTTTTATCATAGTTATGATATTTTGATTTATATGACATGAGATCATACGATGAATAACCTAAATAATGTTATAAATAGTGTCAAGTAATAACAGTTGTTTTTGTGACAATTAACATTTCTTAAATTTTAATTATAAAATAACTTATACATAATCTATTAAAATTTATAATTAAATTTTAAATTAAATTTTAATTTTGAGGGTTATTTATTTATTGTAACTCTTATAATTTTATTTCAATTTATTTTTTATATAAATTTTAAAGACTATTTATATGTTATAATTAAATATTTAAAAGTTTATCATATAGTTAATTCTTTTATTATCAAATTTTTATGATGAAATCAAACTTATTATCATGTGTAATTTTATTTATTATTTTTATAATTATAGAATTAAATTTATTACCACTAAGGTAAGCCTGAACATTAAGGCTTTGTTTGAATTGATGGAATGAGATGGAGCGGAACGGAATGTGATGGAATAAAATGATATTCTATTGTCTGGATAAGTTAAAAACGGATGGAGTGGACCGGAATAGAGTGGTATGAATTCCATTTCATTCCATTCCATTATTTACCACCATATTTCTTCCCCTCCAATTTGGGCGGAATGAACAAGTTAACTTGTTCTGTCCTAAAATTTCTAAACAATGGAATGATATCTTTGTTCCGCTCTGCTCAATTCCGCTTCATTCCACTCCGCTCTTCTCCATTCCACTCCGTTCATTTTATGATATCCAAACATAGCATAAGTCTACTCTTATATTTTCTAGTCATATGAATTTATTTTCTGCAATTGAAGCAAAAGAAACCACCACTTTCATTTCTTTGAGATGGTGGATGTTGTCTAGAAATTGGAACAATTAAAGTTCTTAATTAATGATTTGCATATGGCTTCTTATCCGTATTAAAATTCTTTTTGTTGTTAGAAACCACTAAAAATTCATATTTTTGATATTGTCTCCGAGATTTTTCCTCATTTTGAAGAAGAATATAAATTCAACTTTTTATTAGGGTCAATTTTTTTTGGATTAAATATGTTATTGGTCCCTATAAATATAGTGATTTTCAGTTTTAGTCCCTCTAAAAATTTCTTTTAAAGAATGGTCTTTTTAAAATGTTTCATCCACGCAATTCGTCCCTGACCTTGAATGACACAAACGGAGGATGATGTGGCATGACAGATGGATTAAAATATTAATTTATTTACAAAAATATAAAAATGCCTTAGATTGAGGGGGTTACGAACCTCTCTAAAAAAATCTAAAAAATTCCCAAAAATATCATTGCTCCATTTCCACCATTACTAACTTTTTCTTTTCTTCATTCATTCACCTATGACTGCAAAAATCCGAAAGCTTCTTCCTTCCTTCAACAATCTCATCAAAGAAATCATGAGCACAAGATTATCAGCACCAGATCTAAAAACACCAAAAGTCCCTCTCAAATTCTCAACTCTCTCATGGTAACAGATTATTGGAAAGTTAATTTTCCAACGGATGAAAGTGTTGACATGAAAGCTGCAATTTATACATCTATGGTTCAACAATGTTTGAAAGCTGAACAAAAACAATTTCATGAGAATTCATGAAACATTATTGTATGGTTATTGTTAGATGTGGTAATAAATAGCATGTAATTTGTGTCACACTTTATGTAGAGAGAATTATGTTATGTTATAGTTTGTTTAATTAAAATAACATGTTTGCAAATGTTTCTCTTTAGCTTCTATATGCATGAATTTTAAAGTTCAATCTTTTGTTATTTACCTTTCTTTCTTCTAATAAACTCATTCAATAAGATAATAATTTTGTTTGTTACTTGAGTAAATTAATTTTTTACAGTACGGCTTCTATTTGGTTGAATGTGTCACTCGGATTTCTTCATTATCCATGCAACCTTCATCCCATTGAACTACTTACCTTTCATGATGAATTACGAAGTGTAGCTTTGATAAATGGGTATAGGATCCCTTAAGTCTTGAAATATCAGTTCTATGAGGGTCATTTCTTAGAAACAAGTGTATGGGAAAACTTTGTTGACCACCTCTACGAAGGAAACCAACATCTGATTTGTAGCTCTTTAACCAGCCACAGATATCACCCAATGCAAATCCTGTTGGAACAGAGGATGAAAGAAAGTATATTTGTGATAAAGAAGAAGAAGTTTAGAGGAAAAGAAGGAGAGAAGTAAAATTGATATTGTATATTGTGAAATTGATCGAAAAAGCATTATTTTGCTTACAAGGAAATGCTCCTTATATAGACACATTTCCTGGGCCCAATAGTGTAACCTAAACTAAAGCCCAAATATCTAAAGTCTACTACATTTCGAATCTAATCGAAATAACCAAGCTAGTTCGATTCCCCTCTTTATTCGAACATGAATTATGCACACACACATTCTAACACACCCCCTTAATTCATGTTATCGAGACTTCTCATCCCGATGCTCCCTTTCAGCTCTTCGAATCTGATTTTCTTCAGAGGTTTAGTGAATATGTCAGCTAGTTGAACTTCAGTCTTGCAGTACTTTATTTCGATCTTCCCTTTGTTCACTTGATCTCTCAGAAAATGATACCTTCTTTCAATGTGTTTGCTTCGACCATGACACACTGGATGATTAGCCAAGTTAATTGCTGATTTGTTGTCAACAAATAACTTTATATTCTTTGGCTCCATTATCTTGAGTTCTTCAAGTAACATTTCGATCCATCTTTGCTTGACATGCGCATATGATGCATACATACTGCACACAATGACAAAGCCACAATGCTTTGTTTCTTGAGCTCGAGATTGGAGCACCTTCGATCATGAAGATGTAGCCTGCGGTGCTTTTCTTTTCATATTGATCTCCAAAGTCGAATCGGATATCCATGAACTTGCTTATGTTGCTCTTCTTCTTTGGCGAACACCCCATGGTCGATGGTTCCTTTATGTATCTTAACACCCTCTTCACTGCATTGAGATGACACTCTTGAGGTTTCTCCATAAATTTGCTCAACAACCCCACACTTTGGCAAATATCAGGCCTTGTATTGCAAAGATACCTCAAGGATCCAATGATCTGTTTGTACAATGTCGAATTTACAAACTTATCATTCGATTCTTTCTTCAGCTTTGCTCCTGTCTCTAGTGGAGTGGCAGCTTCTTTACAGTTGCTCATGTTGAATCTTTTCAGAATGTCTTGAGCATACTTGGTTTGATGCAAGAGTACTCCTTCTTCAGTATTTTTGAATTCCATTCCTAGAAAATATGAGAGATTACCTAGATCTGACATCTCGAATTCTTGCATTAGTTTTGACTTGACTTTTACTACCTCAGCTTCTTCATCTCCAGTAATCAGTAAGTCATCTACATAGAGGCATAAAATGATTCGACTGACACCATCGATATCTTTTACATACACTCCATGTTCAGAAACACACCTTGTGAAACCTGCTTCGATCAGAAAACTATCTATTCTTTTATTCCAAGCTCGAGGAGCTTGCTTCAAACCATAGAGAGCCTTCTGTAATCTATATACCTTCGACTCCTGTCCTTTGACGTTGAATCCTGGTGGTTGAGTGACATAGACTTCTTCCTCTAATGGTCCATTCAGGAATGCTGACTTTACATCCAGTTGATGCATTTTCCATCCCCTGTATGCTGCTGTCGAAACAACTATTCGAATTGTTTCCAGCCTAGCAACTGGTGCGTATACTTCATCGAAGTCTATTCCTGGCTTTTGTAGAAAGCCTCTAGCCACCAGTCTTGCTTTGTACTTAGCAATTTCTCCATTTGGCCTTCGTTTCACCTTGTATATCCACTTTACATCAATTGGCTTCTTATTCGTTCTTTCGACAAGCTCCCAAGTCTTGTTCTTCTCAATGGCTCTGAGTTCTTCTTTCATGGCTTCGCACCAATTCGAATTACCCATTGCTTCATTCAAATCGATTGGTTCTGCTTCAGCCATCATCATGGCTTCTTCAACCAAATCACCACCATCATCAATCACTTGATCTGAGAATCTTTCATACCCAGCTAGCCTAGTTGATTCAGTTCTTGTTCTTGTCGACCTTCTTTCACTTTGCTCAGGTGGTTCTTCATTTCGACTAGTTGAAGTGTTGCCTTGTTCACTTCGACTATTCGAGGGCTCATCTTGTGGATCTTCTTCGAACACAGTTATAATAGTGTCTGATTCCTGTGTTGAACTTCGACTCCAATCCCAACCTTTGCTTTCGTCGATTCGAACATGTCTACTGATTATTAGTTTATCTTCGATTGGTGAATACTTGTATGCACCAATAATGATAACCTATAAGAACCAGTTTCACTTGATCATCCGACTTTCTTCTCAATTGTTCGTACATGCACGAAACATATTGATCAAAAACTCAAGTGACTCACACTTGGCTTCGATCCGTCAAGCCTCATGAGGTGTTTTCCAACTATCCTCTTTGTTGGACACTGTTCGAATGTATCTGTTCGCCGCCCAAAATCTTTTAGGCATATCTTTAGCTTTCAACATACTTCTTGTCATGTTCAAGATACTGCTTTTTCCTCCTATGCCATTGTGTTGAGGTGTATAGGAGCAGTAACCTCATGCTCTATACCTTCCGCAATACAAAATTTGGCAAAAGAGGTGTATTCACCACCACCGTCGGTTCTCTTCTTCAATTTGCACCACTTTGGTTTTCGTGCAATTTGAACTTCTTGAACTGTGAATACTTCACTTTTCTTTTCAATGATGTAAATCCATATATGTCGGTGAATTCATCAATGAGCGTAAGAAAATACTTGCCTCCATTCGATTTTACTTCAAATGGTCCACACACATCAGAGTGAACTAGCTCCAACTTGCGTTTGGATTTCATGGGCAAGTCATGTTTGAATGCCTTCCTTGCCTGCTTAGCTTTACAACATTCCTCACATACTTGCTTTGGTTCCTTCACATAAGGCAAACCAACCACCATCTTCTTCTGATTGAGCATGCATAAACTTCTGAAGTTTAGATGTCCATACCTGTGGTGCCATAGCCAATTCTTGTCTTCTTCGTCATCAAGCAAGACATTTGTGATCGATGTGTTGAGTTCTACTTTGAACGTCTTGTTTTCTGCCAAAGGTGCTTTCATGATTAACCTCCCATCAGCCCTATAAACTTTCATCTCATTCCTTTCAAGTTTCATCCTGAATCCTTTTGCAAGTAATTGACCTACACTTATCAAGTTACTTGTCATAGAGGTACATACAATACCTCAGTGATAGTAGCTTTTCCACCATCCTTTCTGGCAATCGAAATATCTCCTTTGCCAGCAGAATCGATGTGTCTTCCATCAGCAAACTTTATCACCCTTTTTACTGACTCATCTAGTTTGGTGAACCAATTTTTGTTGCCAGTCATGTGATTGCTACATCCTGAATCCAGATACCACATGTTGGTTTTCTCAGAATTCGATTGAGAATTAACCATCATCAGGACGTCATCTGAATCACTATCTCCTGCACGTGCATATTGAGCTTCATCACTTTCTTTCGCCCTTTCTACTTTCCTCCTTCGACAGTCTCGAGCGAAGTGACCAAAATCTTGACAATTGTAGCATTGCTTATCTTTCTTTTCAATTTTCTTCCCAGAATACTTGTTGCTCACACCTTTTCTCGAATCAGCATTCTTGCTTGACTTCTCAGCATCTGCAAGATGCTTTCGAAACTTCGATTTTTCAGCTTTCTTGCTGAATCTTGATTGCAATGCTTGTTCAGCTACCTTCTCTCTTTCTGAGTCTCTTTGCTTCAATCTCATCTCATGAGCCTCTAACGAAGCTTGAAGTTCTTCTAACTTCATCTCAGAAAGAGTCTTTGCTTCTTCAATTGTCACAACAATATAATCAAAATTTGCTGTTAAAGATCTCAATACCTTTTCTATCTTCTGCAGGTCTGTGATGGTTTCACCACATGCTTTCATTTGGTTCGTCAATGCCACAATCTTTGAGAAGTATGCGTAAATCGATTCATCATCCTTCATGTGCATCAATTGTATTGCTTTCTCGCGCAACTTCACCTTCTTCAATTTTCTCCTCCGCCATACAAGTTCTTTAACTTGTCCCATGCTTCTTTTGTGATTCTTCTTGATTATCTTCTCAAAACATCGTCTACACGATGAATCAAGAACGCTTTTACGTCTTTCTTCCTCCGATCTTTGCGCTGGCTTCCGTCGCATTTGCTTCCACTCGATACTCCATCATTCAAGATTTCAACAACATCTTGAAATCTGGAAATGACCTTCATTTGTGCAACCCATCGCTGGTAGTTTTCTCCTTTGAAAACTGGTAGGTTTGCTGGAATTTGTGTCGACGTTGTTGTTTCGTTTGCCATTTGATTCTCCTTGAATCGCAACCGAGCTCCTTGATACCAATTTGTTGGAACAGAGGATGAAAGAAAGTATATTTGTGATAAAGAAGAAGAAGTTTAGAGGAAAAGAAGGAGAGAAGTAAAATTGATATTGTATATTGTGAAATTGATCGAAAAAGCATTATTTTGCTTACAAGGAAATGCTCCTTATATAGACACATTTCCTGGGCCCAATAGTGTAACCTAAACTAAAGCCCAAATATCTAAAGTCTACTACATTTCGAATCTAATCGAAATAACCAAGCTAGTTCGATTCCCCTCTTTATTCGAACATGAATTATGCACACACACATTCTAACAAATCCTTCTGATAAAAAATGGAGCAAGACTGTATAACCCTCTCAATAACGTCGCGAGAGAGATGAGAGAAAGTCGATTTCGTGAAGATCAAAATCTCCATGATTTGGATCAAAATCTCCTCAATCTAAAGAATTTTTAGACTTTTATCAAAAAAATTAATATTTTAATCCATAGACCGATTACGTGGATAAAAATTTTTAGAAGAACTATTATTTAAAGAAAATTTGTAAAGAGACTAAAAGTGAGAATTGATATATTTATAGGGACAAAACACATATTTAGACCAAAATGTTTTTATTCCGAGATTGTCATTAACTCTTTCAGAATTCAATTTAAATTTGAACAAAGACAGTTTTTTTATATATGTTTCATTTGCGATCATCATAAATAAGAGTCAAATTCAATCTTATAAACATATTGCAATCTACTTTCTACAGTCGGTTTTTATCAATGATGAGCTATGTGTTGTAATTTCTAAAACTACTTCATGAGTTTGTTTAATACTTCTTATACTACTAATAAACTTCAAAAATTGTTTACAGGAGGTGTTCTAAAATACTATGTTACCTATTCTATGGTATGTTACTTAGCTAAGTTGATTTCACTATTTATTTAACAAATTATTTAATACAACTGATTTTCTTTCACATATTTAATCCATTTATCAAATCTAATGGTCTGATTCAATCTTCTAATTGTTTATTTTAAAAATACTCCTACTTAATACATTTTCATATATATATATATATAACTGATTTTCTTTCACATATTTAATCCATTTATCAAATCTAATGGTCTGATTCAATCTTCTAATTGTTTATTTTAAAAATACTCCTACTTAATACATTTCATATATATATATATATATATATATATATATATATATATATATATATATATATATATATATATATATATATATATATATATATATATATATATATATATATATATATATATATATATATATATATATATATATATATTGTTTGAAACTTTTCACACTTCAGTATATTTATATCTCAGTATATAAATATATGACATTTTATTAATTTGTCATTGACTGTTATGTATAATTGTTGATTGAATTTTGTAATAAAGGGTATGTTTGGAACGAGGGAGCGAAGTGTCAAAGAGAAAAATTGTAAAGAAAACAACTCATTTCTCCTGCTTGATATTGCAGAGAAGTTTGAAGAGAGAAAGAATTTGGTGGATTCCAACACATTTTGCTTTCTTCTTATTATAGAGAAGAAAGAGAAGAGAATTGTCAAATTTTTTTGTTTCCAATCATACCCTTATGTGTTGTTTCTTTTTTCTCTTTCAAATGATACTCTAATATTCTATAGTTTTGTTATTTCTTATACAGTATCACACTTTATAGAATGTTAAATTTATTGTGTTTTTATTGCATGTTAGCTGGTTGTTTTTTTTTATTAAAACAAATAAATTTTATAAATTAAATTAATTAAAATAGTAAAACAATCAATTAAATTAAATTAATTAAATTAAATTATCATTTTAAATTAGAATACATATTTAAATAGTTATTAATCAGAAAATATATTTAATAACATATAAATTAAGGATATTTTGGTCCTTTAAAAAATAATTGTACTTTTTTCTCTTCTATTTCTTTCATACTTCTCTTATAACAAATAATACATTAAATCTTAAAATATTTCTCACTTATGTCTCACTCACTTTTCTCTTCTTACACTCTTTCTCACCTATTTCTCTCTTCTCATTTTCATCTCACAACCAAACATACACAAAGAGTTTTACATTGTAGTTTCACATTATAGTTTCACACGTATTGTTTTTTCTTCAAAGTCTCGAGATGAATTTCCTCTTTATATTTGTTCATTTGGAGAGAAAGTTAGAGAAGAGCAATTTATATTTTCCTATGCTATTCATATTTTGTGATTTTATTTATACATTTTGTATATGTTCATATTCTTTCACTGGACATGTAATCTTGTGTGTAATAACATATAAAGATATTAAATCCTGTTTTTTTTTTAATTTATATTATTTCTCTAAAAATTATAATGTCTATCAATAACTTGTCCTGTGGATCACACTATAGAAATGGAAGCCTAAAGAAACACCACTGTCTTCTAAAAGAAATAGACACTCTTATAACCATGAAGATGACATGGGCCTTGAAGAAGATGGGCCACATACTGATGAGGAGTTAGGGGATTTCTTAAAAATAATTACTTCGTATCTTTATATTTATTCTTCTACATATGTATTCTAATTTTTTTGACTAAAATCATCTTATATAAAATTTTATTAAAAGTTAAAAAATTTATAAAATCTTACTAGCATAACTCTTTTTAAAAGTTTTATGGAACACACAAAGTTAAACAAAAATTAAAAAAAATGACTTCTGAAATTTTTTTGAAAAGTCTTCCAAAACACAATAAAAATTATGTAAAAAATAATTTTCGGAAGACTTTGAATAGTCTTCTGAAATACAAAATAAAAATGATGTAAAAAAATTGACTTTCGAACACTTTCGAAAAGTTTTCCAAAAAATAAAATAAAAATTATATAAAAAATTGACTTCCGAAACACTTTTGAAAAATCTTCCAATACACAAAATAAAAAATAATGTAAAAATTAACTTCCGAAACACTTTTTCAAAATCTTCCGGTACACAAAATAAAAGTTAAAAAAACAAACTTTCAAGAGTACAATAAAAGTACTCAAAAAATATTAAAAAATACTCAAAAGTTACTTTTCTAAGCGTTTTTGAAATATCTTCCAGAATACAATAAAAATCGTATAAAAAAATTGACTTTCGAAAGACTTTTGCAAAGTTTTACGATACACAAAATAAAAATTAAAAAATATTAAAAAGTAAAATAATAACTTAATTAAAAATATACAAGGATAAAGTTGATTTTTTTTATAAAATATAGGAATATGAAGATAAATGTAGGGGTATGAGATAAAATTTTCGATTTTCTTTATACATAATAGAATCTTCTAGTGCAGTGCGAGAATTTCTAAATATATCTCTAAATTTTAGAAATACATTTTTGAAAATATCTTATATGCAAATATAAATCATTCGTTTTTGAACTACGTTCTATTTTTTTGACAAAATTTATTCTAAAAATGTATACGTTCTGTTTTTCCGACAAAATTTATTCTAAAAATGTATTTTTAGATTTCTAAACTCTTCTATTAGTTTTTGTATAGAATAATTTTTGTTGGATGTTCTGTAAGATGGCTTTTAGAATATATATATTGATCGAAGACTATGATAATATAATAAAGTAACGCATTTGAAAGAAGAGATTGAGAATGAAAGGAAGTATATTATAATTAATAATTAGCAAGCAAATTGAATCACTTTGTTGTTTTTAGCTATTTTTTACTGTGTATGTTTAAGGCTCTGCTATTTGTAGGTGAAAATTAGAGATCGATGAGTATGTTTTTGTTTAAACTTTGAGTTCGAATGGTTAACCATTTATGTGTTAGTTAGATCCAATCACACTATTGAGCCATTATTATTGGTCAGTCTTTGTTTGATACTAAATAAAAAATTAAAAAAATATTTCATTTACAATGACAAGGATTTTGAAGGGTGCAATGAATGGCATTTCTATGGTTGACATTAATTAACTTGAGTTTCATACGAACCGTGTCTAGTGGACTAAGTGGGTCCATCATCCCCATCATTGTGGACACATAGATAGACTTCAAACTAAGCAAGCCATAATAAATTAGGCAGTTTTTTAATGTATAAATTTGGAAATACATGAAATGTGTAAAATTTCACAAATGTTTATCAAATTGTGTCAAAATTTATGAAAAACTAAAATTTTGAATATTGCTTTCAAAATTAAAAATATTTTAAACATTTCACATAAAGCCTCCTTATAAGAAGGTACAAGGATGCCTTAAGAAATTTTCAATAAATTAATATTCAATATTTTTAAGCCTATTATATATTTATTTATGAGATTTTTACATGCGAACCTTGTACTCAAACCTCACACCCCACAATTCTCATAATACTCATATAACTTTTATCAAATCTTATAAATAAATAAAAAAACACAAAATTCTGCCCTTTTTCAAAAAATGAATTTAACATTACAAATTATTTAATTTTTGATAAATTCAATATCTTTTATAATTTTTTGAATTTTTTATAAAATTTGATAATTTATATTGAATAGATAAAATGTTGAAAATCAAGAGTGGGGAAGAAGTCTCACATTAGTTGGGGAGTGTTGAGAATCAAGTGTGAGAAAGAAGTCTCACATTGGTTAGAAAATGAAAGAATGAATTATTTATAAGTGAGAGAACCCACACACATATTGTCTTAAGGTTTTAGGTGATATGTGGTATGTCTCTCATAAAGGTGTGTCCCTTGTATCATGTCCCCTCTTCATAACTGCCCCCTAATAGTGGTATCACACTTCTCAATCAAGTCTGAGGAAGAAGTCCCATATTGGTTGAGGAATCATGTGTGAGTGTGAGGAAGAAGTCCCACATTGTTTAGAAAAGGGAACAGGGAGAAGAAGTCTGATCGGTGGTTTTTACACAGATATTTAGCATTAAATTCTGTTATCGTTTCTTTTATTTGTCTAGTGTTCTATGTCATTTTACCGCATTTTATGTTTTGGTTTTGTATTTTATTATTTTCAGGTTCACAGGAATAAAATAGGACAAATCGGGACGAAAAGTGCATAAGTCAGAAAATTCAGAAGTAAAGCTACATGAGCCCTGACACGGGTGGCCGTGTCTGGGGAAGGGCGTGTGAAGCATAAAGGAACACAGGCTGACACGAGTGCCCGTGTGTTTACAATGATTTCTAGTAAACAACCGCTAGTCTTCCAATTTAACTGTATTTTGGTAACTTACAGGATCGACTAGATTGATCCTAGGATATGTGTCTACGTATTGGTGTTTGAACTTGTCTTAAAACACATTCTATCTAAAGCACTATGAATCCTTAAGAACATAAAACAAAGGTTCGATATAGATCATAAAGACTTCGAATGAAAAATCTATAACAGAAATAGATCGAAACATAAAAATGCGGATAAAATAATGTAAACAGATTTATGAATGACTTCGAATAAAAGACTTTGAATTAAAAGTAAAGGACTTCGTAAATTAATGTAAATGATTCATAAAGAAAATTTAAAAGACTTGACAAAGAAATAAAGGTTTTCGAAAAGTGTAAATTTGACTGAAAGATAAAGGAATAACTGGAAACAAAATAACTTTAAAGATAAAGAACTTTGATTTAAACTTCGAAAATAAACAATGGTGTTTCTATACGTACATTTCTCTGCAAACTCATTTCCCTTACACTTGATAGTTTGAGTATATGAGTTTTTGTACAATAATGAACACACGAAATCCTAACATTAAGACTCCTATTTATACTAATTCGACCCTAACGGACTTGCTGTAAAATGACGCCACGTTCGAAGATTGCATGTCTTTTGAACTCTCTGGCTTCCACGCGTCCTTCAGCTAAATGGCGCTTTGTATTCGAATTTCGAATTATTTGTTATTGAAGATATTAAGTCTTCATTTCAAATTTGAACCTTCAACGGGAATGATCAATTCAAATCTTCCTATTTGAATTTGAAATCTCCTTTAATTCAAACTTCGAATTTCCAACAGCAATAGCTCATTCGAAATTCCTTACTTTTCAAACGAAATGCAACTTTTGGACCTTACTCCCTTTATTCGAACAAAGTCCAACCAACAAAAAGTTCACCATTTCGAACAAAATAAATCCATCAAAATCACTAGCCAACACCGTGTCCGGTGACACGGCCCGTGTCAAACCCTCTGTAGGAAGGTGGCGTGCACAAAAGTGACAGAATAAGGTTTAGATAGTGCTAGGTCATCCCCAAGCAATGCCAAATGTCCAAAACACCCTTAATGCCAACGAAGAATTACACAAGAGAAGATTGGAGAAGACAAGGGTTACGGTGGAAGGAGATTTTCATGAACGGACAGGATTGAAGATCAAATTTCTCCTCAATACTTGTAATGTTTACAATTTATCTTTTTTTTCTTGGAATAATATGAGTATCTAAATCCCCAAATGTTAGGGGGTGTCCCTGATTTGTGAATTAAGAATATTGATCTCTTTGTTTTATTCAACTCTATAGTTTATTCATCATTGATTTTATTGTTCAGATTAATCGATTGTTTTCCCTATCGGACCAATAGGGTTTCACTTTTCTTAACACAATAGAACCAGCCGGCCGTGTTAAGGTTTTTCTCAACAATAATATTATATAGGGTTTCACCTAGGCCTAGGGTAATCCTTTGATAACCAGAATAGTTCTTGATAATTAAATGCTTAGCCTCAACACTAATCTAAATGGACATTGAAATTAGGGTAGAAGGTTAAAGATCTTTCCACTAAGGACATAGGGAAAGATAATCTTAAGAATCGGTAATCAAGGATATGAACTTGTTGAAAAGATCAAAGAGTGAAGTTATCTTGTGGCAAATCATACACTTTCCCTAGCATGCTACTCATATATGTCAAAATAGTCCTTTATCTATTTATTTTATTAACAATTATTTTATTTTAGAAAATCAAACCCAAACTATGGTTTTTGTTTAATTGAACTATAGATTGAGCTCGATATCGATACGCAGTCCTTGAGATCGACATTCGGAGAATTTTCCTATAATTACAAGAGGCAAAAATAGTACACTTGCTATTTTTCCCATGAAAGTCCCACATTGGTTGGGGAATCAAGTGTGAGTGTGAGGAAGAAGTCCCACATTTTTTAGAAAAGGGAAGAGGGTAGTGTTGAGAATCAAGTGTGAGAAAGAAGTCTCACATTGGTTGGAGAGTGTTGAGAATCAAGTGTGAGTGTAAGGAAGAAGTCTCACATTGTTTAGAAAAGGAAAGATGGGGAGTGTTGAGAATCAAGTGTGAGAAAGAAGTCTTACATTGATTGGGAATTGGTTGGGGAGTGTTGAGAATCAAGTGTGAGTGTGAGGAAGAAGTCCCACATTGTTTAAAAAAGGGAAGAGGGGGAGTGTTGAGAATCAAGTGTGAGGAAGAAGTCTCACATTGGTTGGGGAGTGTTGAGAATCAAGTGTCAGTGTGAGGAATAAGTTTCATATTGTTTAAAAAATTGGAAGAATTAATCCTTTATAAGTGAGATAACCCACACACATATTACCGTGTGACTCTCATAAATGTGTGTCCCTTGTAACATGCTCCCGGAATTGTCCTCTAATAAAAAAAATGTAACACTATTGATTTTTTCCAAAAGTTTAATATATTATATATTTTTTTGACATATTTTAAAATATTGATAAAAAGAATCATAGATTTCTAGAAAAATATATGATTTTATATCAACTTTAAAAAAAAAATCATAGATATAAAACATATACTTATCGATTTTTTAGAAAAACTCTGGAATAAAATTATAGATTTTTGAAAAAATATGATTTCACACATTTTTAAAAATAATAGATGTAAAAAGTATATTTTTTATATTTGTTTTTAAATTTTTTGGTGAAAACTTATAGACCTCTCAAAAAATTCGATAAACATTCGTGTAATTCTTCAATAATTTAATAATATTTCAGAAATTTTTCCAAAATTTAATAAACACAAGTAAAATTTAAGAAAGATATTAAGATAAAAGTACTATTTTAGAAGAGTGTCAAATTTAAATTAGGAGGTGACAAATATATTTATATTTCTCAAACATATTCTATCTTAAATATCTAACCTATTTTTTTTAAATGATAGTTAAAAGTCTCCGCATCACACAGATACTTTACTCGCTTTTTTTTTTTGTTAGACTTAATAAAATGATGGCTTAATTGTATTTTTGGTCCCCCTATTATCTATTTTTTTGAGTTTTGGTCCCCCTATTTTAAAATCCGAAATTTTAGTACTCTTATTTTAGTTTTTTGAGGATTTGAGTCCCCCTGCAAATTTGAAGGCTATTTTTAATGACATAACACATAGATTGACGACGTGTCAGTGCCAATTCAGTAGCGAATTATTCAATAAAACTATTTTTATTTAAGATTTGTGTGGAACATGTCATCAATGTGAGCTCAATGTCGTTAAAAATTGCCTTCAGATTTGCAGGAGGACTAAAATCCTAAAAAAACTAAAATAAATGGACTAAAATTCCGAATTTTAAAATAGAGGGACCAAAACTCAAAAAAATGGATAATAGGGGGGCCAAAATTGCAATTAAACCTAAAATGATTATATGTAGTAGGATGACAAACATACATACTCGTTCAGTTTAGATTCATTATGTAAAAGTTTGGAAAAAATGAAATGAGACGGACATTGTGCAGTATGTGAATTTAAAATTTATCTCAGCTCTGCAAAAAGTGATGATAGCTGGAAAGAGTCTACGGATACTAGAAAAGTTTAGATAAATGCATGTGTCCGCAAAAATTCACATAAAAAATAAAATGGAGAGGAACGGACACATTAGAGATTGATGACCTAAATTCTTGACTCATTCCACACTAAACTGCGAGCAAAACGAACATAGTCGATAAGTCAGATCCATTTTATCACTCCAAAATTTAAGTTGATTTTAAGAAAAAACATTTATTTGATATAAACAATTTGTTTCAGTTTTGGACTATCATCCAATATTTAAAATTTAATTTTAATTGATTTTAAATGTTTAAATTATAAATTTTAAGTGTTATAAAAATACTATAAAATAGTATATTTGAAGTAATATATAAAAATTTAAATTATAAAATAAAAAGAATAATTTATGTTGAAAAAAATAAAATATTCAAAACAATAAATAAAATAAAATAAATAAATAATATTAAAATAAATTAAATATCGACGAAAAATAAATTGACATAGTATTCCATACTAATAAAAATTAATAAATATTAAAATATATGAACGATTTTTATTAATCTAAATATTAATATGCTAATCAATTTTATGGTTTTTGATTTTTTTTAAATTGATTAATAATATTTAAATAAATCAATTTAGAATCGAACATGCTTAATTCTATTTAATTCAATTGACGTTCTAAATTTTTTAACAGTCTTTGTTGAAATAATTTAAATAATGATTCATGATACCTATAACTTGTTGAAACTTCGAACAAGAAAAAGAAGTAATGCAAAATCACAAAATAAGACACAATGGAGATGACCATTCAGAAAGAATTAAAATTAATTTTTACAATATTAACTAATATTAATATGTTAATTCTTTATATTGTAAAATTTAACTTGCTCAATAAGTAAGACCTAACTCGAATTGATATTCTTTTCAAAATTTACGTAAAATAAATAAATGTGTCAATTATTGAAAGACTAGGAAAGAAAATACTGCATGGTCTTCATTTCTCCGCGTACGTACAGCCGATATCCCAAAAATATAATTTGCTATGAAGAACTGAAAGGTCGCATTCCTCCAAACCACAAAAGTGACTATTGATCGAGATCAATATTTGTATTGTCCACATTTCTTTTATATCATTTCGTCGTATTCTAAGTCTTTATTTTTCCAAATTCCAGCTGCTTCAGATTGTGCATGGCCATGTTGAGCCACACACAGATATTTGGGAGGCTATGACTTTTCTTTTCTTTTCCTTTTTGGTTTCTTTAGAGCTATATCACTTAAATTATGTATCATTAGGTGGCGTCAAGAATCCAAGTTCGTCTAAGATTGTTACGGCTTATGCAACCATAGCCACTTATGTGATAAAGCAATCACCCCCTCAAATAGTGATTGCCAAAATGTACATTTTGATGTTTGCTTTTTGTGTGTCTCTATAGGCTCTCAAATGCCAAAAGATGTATTTAACATTAGCAGTTTTTTTTAATAGGAAAAGAGGGGGTATACTGGGGTAGGATCTTTTTGAGTTTGATGAGACTTACATAAAGAAATTAACTCTAGTATTATCAAAGCTATTAAACTCATCTTCAATCTCTTTTTTAGAAAATATCTAATGCGAGTCCTATTTTTAGACTCTAATTTTTAACCTTCTTATGATTTCTTGACAATTTCTTTTAAAAATAATATTTTTAATTGTAGAATCTTAAAATTGAGTCCTATTTTTAGACTCTAATTTTTAACCTTTTTATGATTTCTTGACAATTTCTTTTAAAAATAATATTTTTAATTGTAGAATCTTAAAATTGAGTCCTATTTTTAGACTCTAATTTTTAACCTTCTTATGATTTCTTGACAATTTCTTTTAAAAATAATATTTTTAATTGTAGAATCTTAAAATTGAGTCCTATTTTTAGACTCTAATTTTTAACCTTCTTATAATTTCTTGACAATTTCTTTTAAAAATAATATATTTAATTGTAGAATCTTAAAATTGAGTCCTATTTTTAGACTCTAATTTTTAACCTTCTTATGATTTCTTGACAATTTCTTTTAAAAATAATATTTTTAATTGTAGAATCTTAAAATTTTAAGTAATGAAGAGAAAAAAACTGTTTCGATATTGTCAAAAATTCGAACGACAAAAAATAGTAGAACAATCGAACAAAAATGGCGGGGCCGTATGGACGCTCAAGAAGGGATGGCCAGCAGTGGCATTGCTAGCCACAGTGGCGGCGGTCTGGCGGTGTCGATGGAGTCGAATTAACAGTGTGTCGGGTCTACTGGACGCCACATTTGGTTCGGGTGGTTTACACATACTAGGCTTGATTGTTGCAATTTATGGATCTGATTTTAATGTTAGAATATTATAAATATCTTTTATAATAATTTAGATATACTTTAATATAGTATTAGATACTCTAAGATACTACATATTAATATAAGGGATAATATAAGATATTTAGAATATATTTTTATTCTAACAGATAATGAGTTGTATTTTTGGTCCGTTAAGGATCTATTGAGTTTTAGCAATTATAAAAATGTATCTGTATTATTCTTGTCTTTAACAACCTTCACGATGTAGTCTAAAAGAAAAAAAGGAAAACGTGGAAATCATTGGAAAATTTAGAGGGGGAAATGTAGAAATTTCTACGATTGTGATATTTGAATTTGGGAAACTTTTAGAGGCATTTAAGGGGATTGAGAAACACTTCTAAGAATCTAGTACTTGTGTGTTTCATATATAGAGAGTTTGAGAGATTGTGAAATACTTAGGTAAAAAATAGTGTTTGTTATTAAGAACTTGAGTGACTATTTTCTTGTAACAATTTTTGAAAGAATAGTGAATCAAATAACTGCTTTTTTTCTCCAGAGTAGATTGTTTGATCGAATTGGGTAAATAATTTATTATATTTCTTGGGTTTTATATTCTTATGACTTGTTGTTATTCGTCTTCAATTTTGAAAGTTTATTGTGTTGGTTAATACCATTTATTTTGGTTGTCATTTTTCTTTTTCCTCGCATATCAAATTTTTTGGTGTGTTTGAACTTTGAATAATTCAACCAAGTGTTTTGAATTATTCTACTAGTTTTTCATAACAATTGGCACCTATTGTGGGGAAAATGAAGTTTTTTTACAAGCGAACATCATAGGTAGTAAATGAGATATCGAGAAGTTTTCCAGAGACAACTATTTTGGATTGTGGAAAGTGAAGATACAAGCAAGCGTAATACAACCAAAATATGTTGAAGCATCAGAGGGTAAGGCATCGATTCCTACATCCCTAGCACAAGTAGAACACCAAAATGGTGGGCAAGTCCATAAGGGTCATTATCTTACACAATTAGGATCGTCTTTAAGAGCATGTAAGGAGAGCTAACGCACATGGCCTAAAACTTGTCACGACGAAATTGTGGCTAAATAAGGCCTCATAAAATATTTTTCTTGGTTAAGTTGTTGTTAAATATCGGAAAAAAATTATTTTGTCATAGTTACATCATTGTTAATCTACAAAAGGCCTTCAAAAATTAAGACAACAATGTGTGCATTAAGGATAAAGTTCTAAGTGAAGTCACTAGGGAGAAGATTGTATATAATCAAGTCTTTGACTCACATGTTGAGTCTAAAATGACAATTCTACTCATTCCAAATTGTAGAAAACAAATCTATAATGGAGTAGTTGTCAAAATTTCACAAGTTCTGTGATGATCTTGAGAATATTGAGGTGAAGATTGATGATAAGGACAAAACTATACTCTTGTTAAGATAATTACACATATATTTTAATAACTTTAAGGATGCCCTATTTTATGGTAAGGGAGGTATTATTTCTTTGGATGTAGTTCAAACAACTATGAGATCAAATAATTTTCCAAAGATGGAAGATTTGAAGATTGGCGATAATGGTGAAGACTTAAGTGTCTGTCTCAAGAGGAGGAAGTGGGCATAAATGGATGTAAAAATAAAATATTTTTGAAATTTCAAAGTTAAAATAATTCACTTGTCAAAAAATTGATCATTTTACAAGGGATTATCCTAAGACGAGTGGCAATGATGGTTCTATTTGGCGGGGCGGGATTTAGCGGACGATGGTCCCAAAATTCCAACCCAACCCTCTATTTTTGGCGGGTGCGTAGGCCGGCCTGGCGGGCCACAACCCATTTTACCACCCCTAGTTCTATGGATGCACCCAAGACAGAGTTCATGTCAAACCACGAAAACTAATATTATAATGTTGCAATTTTTGGCCTTAAGAATGCAGGTGCTACCTACCAACGACTCATGAATGTAATATTCTTGTTGCACCCCAAAATTTACCCTCTTAACTTAGGCTTATGTTTCATCATAAACATCATATTGCATTGCATTCATACATTGTGATAAGACCAAAGTTCTTTGGGTTCTCAAGTTCTCAAGTTCTCTCATGGTGTTTCTGTTGATTCTTCTGGTCTTTCTGCTTGTGGGTGAATTGCTAGACATAGTGATGGTGACTTTTTAAGAGCTTTCGCTATTGGTTTGGGTTTTGTCAATTTTCTCATTGCTGAATTTTATGGAGCAATGTTTGCGAAAGAGTTCGGAAATGAGAGAAACTGACATACTCTTTGTCAATTCTCTCATTGTTAAATTGTATAAACATAGTTTCTAACTGTAATTTTATAGTTTCTCACGTATTTAGGGAGGGAAATAGATGTGCAGATGCCCTTGCTATCATAGACTTTAATTTGACTAATTCTTCTTATTTTGATTTCATCCCGATTGTTTACGGGCAGATTTTGTGATGAATAGACTAGGTCTGTCTCTTTTGGTGGATGTATCCTTTTGATAGAGTTTTGGTGGATATATCTTCTTGTGTAATTTGTTATGGTTTAATTGTACAACTGAAATGCTACCGAATGTTCCTAAACTTTGTATTTCGTGGGCTTATTCCGACACCCGCACAAGTAATATTATATCAATTCATTTGGCTTTTTTCTAAAATAGAAATCATATTTTAACACCTAAATTTAGGTGTCAAAAATATGTCTAGTGTAAATTTTAATTATTGTAGTGTATTATTGAAATTTATGTAAATATATAAAATAAAATAATAGAAAAGAGATAGAGGCATTATATACAATTAATATACGGTGTCAAATTTAACATACGGTGTCAAATTTTAGAGGTTTAAGTAACATTATTCTCTCCAACGATAACTTTCATTGCTGCACAAACTAGATTGAATTCTCATACAAGCTCAAAGGGCTGCACGTGGATTAATCACGGCCAGGACAATGATTCCAACGTTCACGGATGACAGTCAAAAGTACAAACTTTCATGGTTCCATCTGCACGTGTACTGTAATAATTGTAATTGTATCATCACCCATGACCCGTTCTGGAATAAAAATCTCATACGCACATTTTTGGTAAAATATCACATACTCATTCGTTTTTGAATAATTTTTCTTTTTAATTTTTCTTTTACATATGAATGCATTGACTTATTAACCTAATTAAATTGTTTTATTTGAATATATAAATTAACAATTTAACTAATACTAAATAGCCTAATTAATTAAAAGAAGAATGAAACTAAGTTAATTAGCAGCATTAGTTTTATAAATCTATTTACTTTTGAATACTTATAAAAATAACTTATTATCAAAATAATATATGACATTTTTAAATATTTTTTAAACTTATTTTTGTATGTTTTTTTAAATAATTATATTTTATTATTGTATTTTAATTTAAAATATAAAATATAATATAAAATTAATAAAAAATATTCATATTTATTTATATATAAGTCAATTTAATAGGTCAAACAAACTTTTTATGACGTGCAGTCTAATATTTGTAATTAAATAAACTTTTAAAAATTTATATTTTTTCTATTTAAAAGGATGATTAAAAAGTCTCTACCTATATCCATTGGAGCGTAAGCCTATTTGTTCTGCCTTATTCCCACGCCTATTCATAATCTCAACTCATAAACATGTATAATTTGTATAGTTATAATATATCAATATATTAAAATTCCTAAATTTGTATAAAAATCCACACCAAATCATTTGTATAATTGTAATATATCAATATATTAAAATTTCTAAATTTGTATCAAAATCCACACCAAATCATAAAAACATTAAAATTAAAATTAAAATAAGACAAATAAAGTTACATAAATTTTTAAAGTTGTTAAAATTTTAAAATACTTCATGAAATAAGTATCAATTTATTTTAAATCATCTAAAATTGAATAAACTTAGATAAAGTAAAATTTCTACCGATTTCAAAATGGGATTTTTATCAAATTTAATTTTTAAAGTAATCTTTTTTGTTGGAAAAAGTAAAAATATATTAAACATTGACCAACCCTTCAAGCACAAGAGTATTAGAAGAAGTGTCCCCAAAAAAATATACATCAACAAATGTCTCAAAATAACAAACAAAACCAAAATCTAGCCATAAGTGTCGGTGAATACACTGGAGCGAATTAAATCTCCAAAATTTGATACTCAAACTCAAAAGATAACATATGAGCTTTCAACAATAATATTTGTTGTTGGCGCAACAATAATTTTGGGACTTTCTTTTCGATACAAGGAAGCCATAATAATTGGGGAAAGGTCGAGCGAGAACAATTGAGGAAGGGTCGAGCGAAGAGCATTCTTAATTTTGGGATTTACACATTTTTATGAGAGACGCATCAGTTGTTCACTTAAAACTTTAAGGTGATACCTGAGTGAGTTCTCCCACTTATAAATGCTCAAATCACCACATTTCTATTCAATGTGAGACTATTTCCTCAAACTCACACTTGTATTATCTCCAATAATTTTTATCTTCTCACAAATAATCATCAAAGAAAAACTCTTATTCTGAAAAACCCGCTGATTCCACGTTTTACAAATAACCAAACTGCAGCTATCCAAATAATATAAAAAACATATTAATACTCTTTTAATCAACCATCAAACGACACTACTTGGTCGTAAATTTAAAAGTGATTTAACTTGAAATCTTCATATTAAATCAGATGATTTTATAAATTAACACATGATTTTAACAGTTAGTTTTTAAAGTTATTTTATGTTATTAAATATTCAAATAACTCGTATACAAAAAATATTAAGTTTAATTATAGTTTTTGTCTCTCTATTTTTTCTAACTCACTATATCAGTCCTATTTAAAAAAGGAAAAAAAGTTTTGGTCTCTCATGCCCATTTTTTGCCGGAAAGTGATGAGGTGTATCAATTTTAATTACAATTTTGATCCTCTTATTTTTTTCATTTTAAACAGTTTTGATTCCTCTATTTTCTCTAACTCGGCGCTTTTTGGTAGAAAAATGAGCCTGAGAGATCCAAATTATTTTAAAAAAAATAAAAAGTGATATCGTGAGTTGAAAAAAATAGAAGAATCAAAACCGTAATTAAATATAAAAAATTAAACATCAATTTTTTTAATGTTAAAAGCAATAATCCATTGGTGAATGTGTATTTTAAAATATGTCAACTCTTAAAAATAAAATAATGAAAATAAACATTCATATTAAAAAGATAATGCATTGGAAATTTTGAACAATATCTCTTTAAAAAATATAAAATCAAGCTTTTACCACAATTGATATCTTTTAGTTGAAATTAAAACTTATTTTGAATATGTTAATTGTTTAAAATGAAAGTAAATAAAATATAAAAACCAAAATATATAAGACACATTTAATGTATGTTTGGATTTGCTGTTGACATAACTAATTATAGCGAATTGGGTTTGGTAGAATAGAGTTTAATATAGTTGAATTTAATAGAATTGATTTGTGTTTGAATACATTTACGTGAAAGTGAATTGAATAATAAATTTTAATGTAAAAATTATTTAAAATTAATTTTAAAAACAAAAATCATAATTTATCTTCAAATAAAATCAATTTTAAAGACATAATCAAATCTATTTTTAATAAATCAAACATCTCAAAATCTTTAAAAATCAATTCTAAATTTTTAAAATTGATTTTAAAATTTGTAGAAATCAATTCAAACATGCCTTTAGATAATTGTAAACCGTTGGTTAAGACTTCAATCTCCTACTATACCATTTATTTATGATTTTTGTAATATATACTTGATAAATTATTTTGATGCTAAATTAACAATTAAAATTTTCAAGCAAAATCTTAAAAGATATTTTTTGAATTGGTGAAAGCAGCGACACATTAATCTATTATATAAGAAAATTAGGTGTTCTTAAAAATCTCTAATTATCCTTATTATCCCATAATTTTTCACATGGATGGGTTTAGCATTAAGTAACCTATTCTATTATTTCAAAACTCAATAATTACAATTTATAAATAAAAAAATTAAAACTTAACAGAAGCAAACCCCCCTCATTCAATGTGGAAGTTACCGTTTCTCTTTCATCAACAATTTTCCCATTAGATTCACCCCTCTCTGTTTTTCCATTTGCTTTCTCTTTTTCTTCTTCCTTTTATCTCTTCTTCTTCTTCATCACTCTATTTATTACCAAGAAAAATAAAGCTATTCTTACGAAGCTATTCATGTTATTACTGTTGATGGATATGTTCTTCTTTTAGAAAGAATACCCAGGTAGAGCAAACACTTATTAGGAAGAATGAAGAGAAATATTTAGTAAGAATTGACATAAAATTCGTTTTGTTACTCTTAGGATGTATTTCTGTGTATGGTCTAATGTCTATAATTGACTTCACAGACGGGATGCTCGAAAAGTTGTTTACCTTCAGCATGGAGTGTTTGATTCATCAATGGAGTGAGAAATATTGTTGTGTTTTAAACATCAATGATAAGTATGTTTTGCATTTTGATCCGGACGTTGCTCCATGGGCTCAAAATATCGATGGAGCCGCGGAACTGTGTCATGAACAAATTATGAGGTAACTTTATTTATCTATGTATCTATCTCAATCCAAAAGAAGCAAAACTGTTATTGAGACTTATGGTTGGTATCTTTTTCAGGTTGATCTGACTTATGTAAATTGTTAATCAATAGAAACTTGTGTCTTACCAATTGTCTTAAGAGACTGGTATCTTGGCCCTGACTTCTATCAATCTGTGAAAAATGGCATCGTTCAATATGTATGTTAGATTTTGGTGATCTATGCTTTTGTTCCACTGCTATCTCTTTTTGGGAAAGTGGAATCCATGTTTTTCTTATTGTTAATGTTGACTAAAACCTCATTCCAGATGATACTAAAAATGATATGTGTAATGCTAGTAGTGATCCTCCAGACTTTTGGGGTTTATGGAGAGGGGAAGTTTGAATGGAGATATGGGTAAGACTATTGAAATCAGTACATATATTATTATTTCCACATTTCTATTTCCCTATGTGTATTTATCATGGCGATTATACTGCCTGAATCATAATTCTCTTTGGTGTTTGTAGGTATCCCTACTTGGCAAGTATTCTTAATTTTAGTCAGACTTGGGCCCTGTATTGCCTTGTGCAATTCTATTCTGTCATTAAAGATAAACTGGAGTCAATCAAATCATTAGCCAAATTATACAGGACCGTAAAGAGATACATTTTTCTTATGCTCTCCTCTTTAATTCATAAGTGAGGGTCATAGTGCTTCGAGAATTTTTCAGGTCTACCTCCGTGCAGTAGTTGGTGAGCCTTTGAGACAAGACAACCAGCCAAGAGATTTGTATCACATATTTTCTTCATCCAATCTGGAAATTTAAGTTCATCAATTGCTTACACCGAAAGTAAAAATGTCATTTCAGGATGTGATACTAATTGCTTTCTCAAACATTTATTGAGATGAACACGATAATCATCTATGTCTTTTGGATGTACCATAATTACACATAAAATATTATAATTAAATATTATTCCCATTGTGTATTTATTATATATGTTCTAGTACATTAAAGTGGCTATCCTAATTTTGTATAATAGTCTACTTTTGAGTATTTATGTTTATTTTGCTCACTGATTTTTAGTCTTTTCAATAGTGGCTATCCTGCAATCTACTTTAGCATTTTAGCGGGTCGGTGCTTCACAACAATATGTAAGATTAACAACAAAGTTGTAATACAAAAGCATGGTGAAGCGAAGCATTGAGTTAATTCATCATTGAAGTGAAACGAAAGCATGACAAGAAGGTGTAAGATTGAAAATATTTACTTCTTCATCGATCTATCATCTCGAGACAGACTTAAAGTAAGGATTATTAGTCCATAAATTTTCTAACGATAAGGATGTTTAAAGATTATAAATCCAATGTGAGAAAAATATGATGTGGGTGGATTATTACTCTTCTTTTGAAAAATATCACTATTTTTATTAAGTTGTTTATCACTATTAGTCTTCTACTGGAAAATTACTAAGTTGCATTTGATATGTCGGTATGATGCTCATTATTTTCATTATGCTATTATATAAGTGGAATAGTTAACAATGGTTATTTGTATATCTTATTTAATAAACCATACACAATTGGATATCGATTATATTGTTATTATACACCAAACAATAGAAAGACGTGGAATTAAGCAGTAATAGTTTGAAATTAGAAGATGGTTTCAAGCAAAGGGAGAGATATGTAATTCAAGTTTTTTTTTATTGTGAAGTGTTTTTTTAATGAAAATTGACCAATTATTTTTACTTGCTAATCAAATATTTATTTTTAAATTATTATATTATATATTTTATTGAAATATACTTTTTTTATGTTTAATAAAATATGTACTATATACTTTTGCTTCATACATTCTACATATTTTTTAATTCAGACTAAATTTATACGCTTTAAATATTATTTTTTTATAATATTGAATTTTACATAACATCAATATTGAACAAAATAACCAAATATCAACGGTTATCCATGCAGACGCACAGATATCACACTAGTTAGTTGTAATAATGAAACAGTGATGGACCTCACCTCATTTTGACACCTGTCTTGTTTTGATCTTAACACGTGAAAATTCGGTTGCTTATTTTGGCAATAATTGAGCTGACTCACCTTAGTTATTTGCCGGCAGATTAAACAAACAAACGAGAGGACTAAATTAATTGAAATATTTCTTTCAAATAAAACCGGTAAAAAAATAATATAATGAAGGGTTTAATAGATACGCATTCACATTTAAAATAGTTTTATAGACTCTATCATATCATCAATTTTTTAAAATAAAAATGTGAGTTAATTAGATATATAGTAGTAATTTATTGGCATTGTAAAAACAACATTAACATTGTCACTACATCACCCATTTTTCTACAATAAATTAAGTGATATTAATTATTTTTTTTAAATGATTATGAATATATTAATCCGTGATTTTAAAATTATAATTTTAAGTCAACTCATTACTAATATAGTTTACGATGCGGTTTAAATCGATTTTAAGATAACAAATCATTTGATAAATTATCCACAATTTAATTTGATATTTTAATAATTGATTAAAATAATTCAACTCAATTTTACATGGTTTGGTTTGGATAGATTTTTAAATATATAAATTATAAATTAAACTTTTTATTAAAATTATAAAAAAATTAATAAATAATAAATTTTATATAATATATAATATATAATATATGAAAACTTAATAATACAAAATAAAAATAATCAATTACTATTGAAACAAATAAAATAATAAAAATAAAAATATTAAAATAAATTAATAAATAGTATTAAAAAAATGTAATGGTAACTTCTGCCCTAAAAATTACGATGGTTAAGATATGCACTTATAAAAAGTTTGTATTAAAAAAAAATAATTAAACAAGTATTTTATACTCTTAAGGATAATACTAAATTTGACACAAGTTAAGAACTAAAGGAAGAAATGTTAATTTGCAAATTAAGCATTTATTTAAATAAATATATAAAATTAAATATTTTTATTGTTTATTTCAATAAAAAAGTTTTATAAATGAATTTCTAGCACTCAATGCACAATTTTCTAAACAATATTTTTTATTTTGATTTTAACATATAACAACATTGAAAAAAATATTATTTATTAATAAATTAACATAACATATTATATTGATAAAAATAAATAAATATAAAAATATATACAAACAATTTACCTGACTATGTAAATACGTGAATTCAACCGGCTGATCCTATACTTGCATTAGAATTATTCTTTTTTAAATTTAAATATTTTTTCTCCATAATATATATTTCAATGTCCTATAATTATTAAAAATATAAAATTAAAATCATTTTGAAAGTTTTGAACTAAATATTAATGTATTAATGAAAGAATTAATATTTAAATTATTAGGAAACATATTTGCATGTGTCCTCCGTGATATTTTTTTGCTGATACACGTATTAATATAAATTTTTGTATTTTTAAATATAATATAAATTTTTATATTTTTAAACTTAAAAATAACAGTATCTACGGATCTATTTCGTTCCGCCTTTATTTTTTGAAAATAAAATTTTATACTCTCAATTATATTTGTCTCACTCCGTCTTATTTTTTTACATAATTTTGGCAGGCGGGTAAATGCGCTTATTACCCTGCTAAGTTACTTATTTTTAAATGAATTCAATGACATACTAACATGGTACACTTCTTCCACCTAACAATGCATAAATTGAAAGTGAAAAGAGTAGCAAATAATGAGGAAGAGTCACGTGAGGAGAGAACGTTTAGGCATTTTCACAATACAAATAAGTGAAGCAACAGTCCAAGCATATTAATTGAAGAACTACATCACACCAACTACTAGATACAATAATGTACTGAGTTGGCAAACTCATGTAGATTTTGTGTACCCCATATTGCTACGACTCATGAATCTACTTTCTTAATCTCTGCCCTATATATAAGGCACCCCCATTTCAAGTTTAATTTTAAGCTAAAACCTACCTAGCTTCCCTTCAAACAAAAGGAATATTGTCCATACATATTCTCATACCATGACTCACACTGACAATCCCATGATCTTTGTGGTTGGAGTTCTAGGTATTTTAATTTCTATACAAAAAAAGTTCACATCTCTTCATTTTAATTGTTTATTTATTTATTTATGAATATATATCTTTCTCACACTAACTAAATAACATATATATTTTTCATTAAAAAACTATAATTTTCTCTCTTATAATTTTTATTATTTAATTGTGTTGTAGGTAACATTGCCTCCTTCTTTTGCTTTATAGCACCCATGTAAGTAATTGAAGTCCATACATTCAATAATATTCAATAACAATGTTAATGGCTTACCTTACATAATATAAAATTTATCACGATTAAATTGTGATTCAATAATATTTTATAAAATGTTTATTATAATAAAATCTAATTTAAATAAGATCTTTATTTATTATAAAAAATTATGATTAATTTATACGAATCTTTAAAAATTCGTGACGAATATGATAAATAAGAATTGATATTCACTAATATAATTTTGCAGATCGATATTTTATCGTATTTGTAAGAAGAAAACAACCGAAGGTTTTCAATCATGTCCATATGTGGCTGCACTCTTCAGTGCAATGCTTTGGATATTTTATGCTTACATCAAAACTGGTGAAGTGCTCATCATCACCATCAATGCATTTGGTTGTTTTATAGAAACAATTTACCTCGTCATCTATATCACTTACTGCCCAAAACAAGCTAGGGTAAGTATATAAAATTATTCCTTCCATATTTATTTATTAGATTGAACGCCATCTTTAGGGTTTGAACTATGATACTCGTGGTTGTGTGTGAGTTTTTAGTGGTTATTACCGCTTTGTTTAGTGACAAATTTTTTTAACATATTTTGTTTTGCTTTTTAGAACTTCACGTTGAAGCTAATTTGCTTGTTAAACTTGGGAGGAATTTGCTTGGTTATTGTTCTAACACATCTTCTAGCAAAAGAACGAACAGCTCGAATCGAACTTCTTGGATGGATTTGTGTGGTTCTCTCAACTAGTGTTTTTGCAGCACCTTTAAGTGTTATTGTGAGTTTACTTACAAAATTTTGTTATTACTCACTAATCACTAATCAATATACTTATGCATGGATAATTTTTATGATAAATTTCAGAGAGTGGTTATTCGTACCAAAAGTGTTGAATTTATGCCTTTCACTCTTTCACTTCTTCTTACAATAAGTGCAATCACGTGGTTGATTTATGGTATTCTCCTCAAAGACATCTTTGTTACAGTAAGTATACTTCATTAAATCTTAATAATAGAGTGACGATGTTATCTCCGTAGCACAGACACTTCTGAAGGAAAACATGTCTGACACATGTCCCTAACATTATTCTTGTTTTTTTATTGGACAGCTTCCAAATATTGTGGGAATCACATTTGGAATGATTCAGATGACGTTGTATGGAATATACAGAAAGAACCCACCTGTAAAAGATGAAAAGTTACCAGAACACAAAGATGAGAACAATCAGTTGCAGATAGTAGTGATTACTCATGAAAACGTTGTTGATGTTGAAGCAGGAGATAATAAGGAAGAGAAGGAACATGAAAAGAAACAAGAACAGGTAGAATCAAAGGAAGGGGTTAAAGAACAACCACAGAAAGAGGGTTGAGAAGTTTAATGTCTCTCTACTGCCGTGAGTGTTGCTCAAGTTCATGTAATATATGGGGGGTAGAGATGTCGACTGATATACATAAACATATCGATCAATTATGGCATAGTTAGTTCTATATATGTAATTTATGTTTTGTCCATGTCATTTAAGCATATGAATATAAAGTTTATACAAGTTATATATAGATCGTATTACATAGAGGTGCATTATGTAAATAATTGATATGTTTATTGTTATAAATCGGATGCCTTGAAACAAAATATAAACTTGTTGCTTAATGATCAAGAAACAATTAGGGTAGAA
Organism: Vicia sativa; assembly: GCA_021764765.1. NCBI lineage: Eukaryota > Viridiplantae > Streptophyta > Magnoliopsida > Fabales > Fabaceae > Vicia > Vicia sativa. Next base: position 27,573,793 of record CM038795.1, on the reverse strand, counting down.
AAAAAAAGAATGCAGAACACGATGAACACAAGAATAGAATTGGTTATTAACTGATATTCTTTCCTTACTCTTGAAATAAGATTACAAGTATACAAGAATAAGAAATAACCCTCTCACCCTAAAATAGGATTTGCAGTATGCAATGATGAAAGACTAGTATGCTATTTATAATAAACCTAACATACTAAACTAATGAGCTTTTATCACAAATACCCATTACAAGCTAACTTATGGTACAAACTAACTTAACCAATTGGACATAACAAACAGGCTCAATTCGAGGCTAACAATCCTAGCATCCTTCGACACTACAAGCTAGAACACACTTCAACTACAACTTGTAACACTTCGACAACAGCATGTGAGCAAACTTCGACTGCATGCTAAACTCTGTTGAACCGTCGAACCAAGATACTACCTTCGACCCAATAGAGTTCGATCCAATATCTCACAAATCTCCACCTTGAAACAAACTCTATTATCAACTAACGAACTGTTTTCTTCTCGCAGCTTTATCAACTGCATACAGTGGAAAAACTTGCAACTAAGCAATGTCTTGGTGATCATATCAGCAACATTATGATCTGTCAAAACCTTCAGCACTTGGATTTCTCCACGCTCGATTACCCCTCTGACGAAATGTAGCCTCACATCAATATGCTTGGTTCGCTCATGATAGGCTGAATTCTTCGACAGGTGTATTGAACTTTGACTATCACATTTAATAGTGATAACTTCACCTTGAATTTTCAGCTCCTTAGCAAAACCTTCAAGCCACAATGCCTCTTTCACAGCTTCAGTTAAAGCAATATATTCCGCTTCAGTGGTTGATAATGCAACAACCTTCTGAAGTGTTGCTTTCCAACTAATTGTTGTACCAAACAAAGTGAAAACATATCCAGAAATAGATTTTCTGCAATCCATACAACCTGCATAATCAGAGTCGACATATCCTTCGATTACTGCTTTACTATCTTCACCCAAGGTTCCACCATAAATTTAGAATCTGTTCAGAGACCCATTTATGTACCTTAGAATCCACTTCAATGCTTGCCAGTGAGCCTTTCCAAGATTCGTCATGTACCTGCTTACAAGACTTACTGCATATGCTATGTCGGGTCTAGTACAAACCATAACATACATCAAATAACCTACTACATTAGCATATGGGATGTTATTCATATAAGCTTTTTCGACCTCAGTATTGGGACATTGAACAATACTCAACTTGAATTGAGGGTTTGTGGGAGTCACAACAGGCTTCGAATTCGACATACCAAACTTTTCGAGAATCTTCTATAAATGTGCCTATTGAGATAAGCATAATTTCGACTACTTTCTATCTCTTCGAATGTCAATCCCAAGAATCATGGAAGCTGCTCCCAGATCCTTCATTTCGAACTCCTTATTGAGTTCAGCCTTCACCGTCATTACCTCTTCAACATTGTTACTTGATATGAGAATATCATCAACATAAAGCAACAAAATAACAAATAAATTACCAGGACGAAATTTGAAGTAAACACAGTTGTCGAACTGACTTCTAACGAAACTTATGCGTGCCATGAATTTGTCGAATCTCCTATTCCACTATCGAGGAGATTGTTTCAACCCATATAAAGATCTATTCAACTCGCACACATAATCTTCCTTTCCTTTTTCGACATACCCTTCAGGTTGCCTCATCATGATTGTTTCATCTAGATCACCATACAAGAACGCAGTCTTCACATCCATTTGTTCCAGTTTAAAATCAAACTGTGCCACCATGGAAATCAACATTCAAATGGACATATGCTTCACAACAGGAGAAAACACATCATTGAATTCTACACCTTCTTTCTGAGTGAAACCCCTTGCAACCAACCTTGCATTGTATCTTTTCGACGCAACTCCTTCGATTCCTTCCTTAACTTTGAAAATCCATTTACAGCTGACTAACCTGGCTCCAGCAGGTTTCTTGATCAATTCCCAAGTGTTATTATCATTAAGAGACTTCATCTCATCATCCATGGCCTTTAGCCATTCAGTCTTATTTCGACCCCTCATAACTTCCTTATGGTCTCTTGGTTCTACATCTAGAACTTCACTTGCAGAGATTAAGGCATAAGCTATAAGATCTGCATACCCAAATCTTTGAGGTGGCTTGATGACTCTTCATGTCTTATCTCTTGCCAATAGATAGTCATCGATAGTTTCCTTAACTTCATCAGCATCCTCTGCTTCTCCGACTTTATCTAGGATATGCAATTCAACATCAACATGCTCCACCTCAACAAGAATCTCTACCTGTTCCAACTCTTCGTCAGATACTTCTACACTTCGACCAACATCATTCATTTTCTTGAAAGCCATTTTAGCTTCATTGAAAACAACATCTCGACTGGTGATAATCCTTCTGTGATCTGAATTTAGGCACCATAGCCTATAAGCTTTGACTCCTTCAGGGTATGCCATGAACATGCATTTAAGAGCTCTAGGTTCGACCTTGTCTTGCCTAATGTGAGCATAGGCTACGCAACCAAAGACTCTCAGTTTGTCGAGATTTGGTCGATGTCCTGACCAAACTTCTTCAGGTGTCTTCATATCTAACGCAGTCGAAGGACATTTGTTTATCAAATATGTTGTTGTCAAAACAGCCTCAACCCAAAACACCTTCTTTAACCTAACGCAAGTCAACATGCATCTAACTCTCTCCAAGATGGTTCGATTAAACCTTTCAGCCAAACCATTTTGTTGTGGAATTGCTGGAGTAGTTATGTGTCTTGCAATACCAGAGGCATCACAAAAGTTGTCGAATGCCTCATTGCAAAGTTTAAGACCATTGTCTCTTCTCAACCTCTTGACCTTTCTGCCATTTTGATTTTCGACCATAGTCTTCCAACCTTTGAAATTCTCAAAAGTTTCATCCTTAGTCTTCTGAATGAATACCCATAACTTTCTGAAATAGTCATCTAATATGGATAGAAAATACCTTGCTCCTGAATGTGATGGACACGTTGCAGGCCCCAAAGATCAACATGGATGTAATCAAGGGATCAATGTGTTCTTTGTTTGCCTTTGTTGAACTTCACTATGAAAGATTTTCCAAGTACACAAGGTTCACAAAACTTCAGCTTTTCGACTTTGTCTCCACCAAGCAAATTTTGTTTCCCCAATTCGACTACACCCCTTTCACTGACATGGCCCAATCTCATGTGCCAAATTTTTGTCTTCGGCAAAGGTTTCGTGGATGCAACATTTGTCGAACCACTTACAACTTCAGCCTCAAGGGTTTACAAGCCTTGTTTCTTCACGCCTCTTAAGACTTCCTGCGAACCCTTCATGACTCTTAGGATACTTTTCTCTCCTTGAAAAACATATCCTTTCTTGTCGAATTCACCAAGAGAAATCAAATTTCTCTTCAAATCAGGTACATACCTGACTTCACTCAATAACCTTATTGACTCATCATGAAGTTTGAATCTCACAGATCCAACACCTACAATCTTGCAAACTTTGTTGTTTCCCAGCAATACAGACCCACCATCTTGATCACATAATTCCTCGAACAAGTCTTTGTTTAGAGTCATGTGCCAAGTGCACCTAGAGTCCATAATCCATTCTTTCGATGGGTTGCTGCTCGAAACCACAAGAACATCAGATGAGTCGAAATCATCTTGAACAATAGCCGCATTGCCATTATCCTTTCCTCCATGATATTTCAGGCGTTCAGGGAACACTTTTCTTGTGTGAACCTCATTCTTACAATGATAGCATCGAATACCAGATGCTTCACCACTGTAAAACTTCTGCTGACTTTTATCCTTCTTCTTGTCGAACTTATTATCCTTTCGCAAGAATTTTCCTTTAACGGCCAAACCTTCACCAATCGTCGAAGGTTTATGCTTCTTTTGTTTGTTCAAGTCCTTCGAATACAAGGCTGATTGAACTTCTTCAAAGGTCAGGGACTCCCTTCCATATAAGAGAGTTTCTTTGAAGTGAGCATGTGATCTGGGAAACGCGCACAACAGCAACAGTGCTTGATCTTCATCATCGATCTTCACATCAATATTTCAAGATAAAGAATCATCTTGTTGAACATATCCAACTGCTTAGCCAACACTTTGTCTTCAATCATCTTGAATGAATACAAAGCTTGCTTCAGGTAGAGTCGATTTACCAACGATTTGGTCATGTACAGAATTTCAAGTTTCACCCATAACCCTTCCGCCTTTGTCTCTTTTGATACCTGTCGAAGAACCTTATCACCAAGGCTCAACAAAATTGCGTTGTGGGCCTTCTCTAACATTGTCGTCTTCTCAGCTGCCGTTAAAGCTTCGTTCATGGCTGATTCTCCCTTCAACACTTTCAAACAACCTTGTTGAACTAGTATGGCTTTCATCTTCAAGCGCCACAGACCGAAATCGTTCACTCCGATGAACTTTTCATTCTTATACTTTGTCGAAGGCATCTTCTCCACGCTCACCGCACCAATTTGTTATGAATCGGATGCCTTGGAACAAAATATAAACTTGTTGTTTAATGATCAAGAAATAATTAGGGTAGAAAAAAAAGAATGAAGAACACGATGAACACAAGGATTTGTTATTAACTGTTATTCTTTCCTTACTCTTGAAATAAGATTATAAATATACAAGAATAACAAATAACCCTCTCACCCTAAAATAGGATTTGCAGTATGCAATGATGAAAGACTAGTATGTTATTTATAATAAACCTAACATACTAAAGTAATGAGCTTTTATCACAAATACCCATTACAAGCTAACTTATGGTACAAACTAACTTAACCAATTGGACATAACAAACAGGTCCAATTCGATGCTAACAATCCTAGCATCCTTCGACACTACAAGCTAGAACACACTTCAACTATAACTTGTAACACTTCGACAACAGCATGTGAGCAAACTTCGACTGCATGCTAAACTCTATCAAACTAAGATACTATCTTCGACCTAATAGAGTTCGATCCAATATCTCACATTTATATATATATTACTATTTCTTTTTAAATACTGAAATGATACGGTGAATTGGTATATTTCTATTGGATAATTATGTAAAATTGTTTTCACCGTTGATATATATCTATTAAACTGTAAATAGAGTGTGCACTGACGGTATAAAATAAATTTATATTATCAACCAATTAAAAAGATGTATTAGGACACATCACCATTATATTTTATTAGTTTTCCATTTTGGAAAATAGGGAGAAAATTATTCATTGATACAAAACTTGATTACAATAAGTAGAAATGAATCCTATTTATGTACATTAATTATAAGGGTAAAAAGTAAAATAAAAACCTATATACTAGTCAATTAATTCAATATAAAAAAAAGTAATTTAGTGATGGAAATTAGTGAGGGAAATTAATCCCTCATTAACTGCGATGAATTTAATGAGAAAAAAAATTATAAAATTGATAAATTTTGAAATGTCTAGAGAACATTTCTCCCCTCGTATATATTTTTGTGAAGGAAATATTCCATCTCTAAAAATTTTATATAAAATATTTTATTTTTATGTTATCGCACCTTAAATTTATATGAAAAATTATAGTAAAATATAATTAGTTTTTCTATTAAAATTTATTTAATTTCTATGTTAAAATATAAATATTATTTTATAATAAAATAAGGGTTAATAGTTATTTATCCCCCTGTAATATAGGCGAATTTTGTTTTACCCCTTTAAAAATATTTTTTTTTTATTATCCCCTATAAATTTTGAGTACTCCTAAGCGTGTAAAAATTAAGAAGTAAATCAAAATAAAATATTTTTTCAGGATAACTATTAATCCTAAAAATAATATGTATAAATTCAAATAAAATTGATCGATCAAGATTGTACATAAAAAAATCATTATAAACTTCAATTAAAACCTATAAAATTAATTAAACTAGAAATATAACCTATTATAAATTTTTTCATTTTCCTCTAAATCAATTTCTTTTCCCTCCCAATGACACACCAAATTAATTTCAATTTAATGACGTTTTAATTACCAATTTCACTTTTCCTCTCCTTTCAATACCTGTAAGCTTTGTTTCCGAAATGAATTCTCTTCTCACCGAGAAAGCCGCCATTGCCTAGAAGTAACCCTAGCATTTTCGATTTCAATTCATCATTTTAATCTTTAACCTAATTTCTTCCCATTTTCAATTTAATGCTTTCTGAAATTTTATGGTTTCGATGTTTTGTATCAGTTTGTCATAAAATACTTTGCCGAAGTGATTGTTTGTGACATTGTTACTACATATAAGTATTGAGATAGATCGGTTGAGCTAGTCATTGGTTAGGACATGTAACTCTTTGAGTTGCGTGTTCTATTTTCCAGCAATGGACAATAGAAAAACAGTGTTTTCTTGTTCAAATGTGATTTAAGATTTATGTTTCAAGTTCCTCCTAATTTTCAGATGCAGTGGTATGTGTAAATGTGTTGAGATACAATTTGACAACAAGGGAAGAATTTTCAGAGCAACTATACAGAGTTAGCTATTTGAAAGGTATTGTGTTTGTCAAGTTTCAGATCCGGAGAGAAATTACCATTGTTTTTGGTACTACCTATTGTTATTTGCTTGACTAGTAATAAAAATCTTAATCATTACTTTTACTTTTACTTATAAAAATCTATTGTTATTTACTTTTACTAGATCATTTCTCTAGTATCAATATGTTCAAAGAAAGAAAAAACTAGTAAAAGTATATATAGGACAATATAGATTTGCAATTTGGAATTATTATCCCAATTATTCTCACAAATTATTGTTATTGCTTTCAGGCTAGTGAAGAATATTAACATTTCACTCGGACAAGATCAAAATTCAAAATCTATTATTAGAGAACACTTGGTTTTAATCTTAGTTTCAAAATCTATTATTAGAGAACAGTTGGTTTTAATCTTAGTTTCAAGAACAATGTGATGGTAGGGAGTTAATAGTAGGAGCATTGATATAAAGTTGAGGAACAAACACCCTTGTGAGAGACACACTTAAGTCTCCACATTCTTATCCAACACCCCTCCACTTTTATACTCCCCCACTTTTACCGCCGTTGACACCTTGCAACGACTGAACCAGAATAAGACTCTTATATCATGTTAGAAGGAGTTAATAGTAGAAGCATTGATATAAAATTGAGGAACAAGCACCATTGTGAGAGACACATCATTTGTCTACCTAAAACTTTAAGGTGATAGGTGAGTGAGTTCTTCCACTTATATATGCTTAAGTCTTTACATTTTTATCTAACGTGAGACTATTTTCTCACTTATTTACATTTGCTATATTAATCTAACAGCTAGTACTATATTTTATTTTGTTGTAATATCTCAATTTCAAAATAGAGCTTCTATTATTTTGATTGTAATATTTTAGTTTCTAGAATAATGCAAGTAATACTTAGTAATATCATAGTTAAGAGTACATTATTCATACTATTAGTTATGATTTGGTGATAAATATTTATAATATTCTTAAATGCAATTTAAAGTGTTTTTTATTGTGGATTGTTTATTTTGATTTTGTTTGTATAGTAAATTCATTTGTACTATTAATATAATAAATTAAATAAATTTAAAATTTTATAATATCAACTGCCTAATGATGTTCTAATTGAGGGGTATAAATATACTTAAAAAATAGTCTTATAATTTAGTGAGGGAATAAATCCCTTGTAAATAGTGAGGTCTTTTTTTCTCTCACTAATTAGTGACGGAAAAATATGTTTTTCGATAATATTTAATGACGAAATATTACTATTAGTGATGGATAAATTTCGCACCTATATGTGATGAAATTTTAAATCCCTCACTAAAATTTTGCGACATTGAAATACGTTACGAATATTGACACGTCACAAAATCCGGCACAAAATCGCTTTGTGATGGAATTTTAGTGTTTTAGTGAGGGAAAACTTCCCTCTCTAATTTAATTTTTTTAGTAGTGATTCTATTATTAATATTTAACACTCCCCCGCAAGCTGGACTGTGTAATGATGCAAGGTCAAGCTTGGGCAGAAAAGATGAAAAAATGGGTTGGAGGGAGGCTTGGTGAGGATGTCGGTAATTTGTGCAGAAGATGGAATGGGGAACAATTTGATATATTGGATTCTAGCTTTTCTCAAATCAGCTGACAATAAATTTAGATGTGTTTGGAACGTTCGTGAAACGTTGGATTATGCGCTAGATAAATAGCATATCTGTTGTCACAGTAGAGGGAAGATGGTCTTGAAAATTTAGCTTCTCATATGATACTAAGAATAGATGACAATAAAATGTCCCTCTATGGTTCAGAGAAGCATAAGAAATAAGATGAAGGATATATATGAAATCAAGATTCAAACATCAAAAGAAGTGGACATGAAAGTCCTCAAGCAATCATACACATACAATTAGGTCAAAACTAAAAGATGTGACTGCTAACTTGTCACCATGAAGGGTGGACAACGAAATGTCAAACAAGCATCATTGGAGCATGAGAAATAAAATGAAAGAGAGGTATGAAACAAGATTCAAATACAAAAATAAATGGACATGAAAGTCCTAAAGCAATCATACACATACAATTAGGTCAAAACTAAAAGATGTGACTCCTAACTTGTCAACATAATGGGTGGACAATGAAATGTCAAACAAGCATCATTGGAGCATTGTATGATAACCATCAAATCACAAAGGATCAAAACCAATATAGGTCATATTTGAAAGAGCTTCACATGACGTTTTCAAGGTGATGCACAAGAGCTACCTCCTAAACCTTGATCATGAGCATCTATCATATAAAGGGGACAATAGATGAGCAAATTGTAAGAACTTGAATGGTTCAATAGTGAACTCAAGTCTACAAAAGAAAATGAGGGTGAAGAAAAGAAGAACATATCCTCATGGGTTGCACAAGTGCATTCCTTATATCTAGAATCTAAGTAAAGCATTGATGCATGCACAAAATGATAATTGGACAAAGAAATAGAAGCATAGGTCATAAAATTGAAACAAAAATATTACAAGTCCTTTAAGATGTCAACAAGTCAACAACACAAGCTTGGAACAAAGATTAACACAACTCATGTGAAAAACAAAATCAATAACAAACCTAATCCTAAAAATCCCACAAAAATAGTTCTAAGACTCTATGGTTCCATATTAAAACATTCTAAACAAAAATGATCTCAAAAATTAAGGAAATCAAAGATATAAATTACAAAAAAATTTTTTAAATCAACATAGGACTATAAGAATCCTAAAAATTATTTTTATTGATTTTTTATATTCAAGAAAAATGGTGGAAGTAATAAGAATGCAAAATATGAGATGCAAATTAAACATTTAATGCAAAAATTATTTAATCATACAAAAAATGAAAAATTATAAAATAAAATTCAGAAATTCAATATATATGAATAAAATGAATCAAAATATTTTTTACGCAATTTTTGTATGAAGGAAAATATTTTCTATGATAATTAAAATGCATGAAATGCAATATAATGTAAAAAATTATTTAACTATGCACAAATTAGAAAATTGTAAAATAAAAGTCAGGAATAAAAATTAGACCAATCAAATAGCCTGAAATGATTTTTGTGTAATTTTTGTACCTTGAAAATGATTTTAACAAAAATAAATGAAAATATTACACAAAATCAATTAATTAAACTCTGATTTTTTTTCACCAATCAAATAATTTTAAAAAATTATCAAAAAAATACACAACGTCAAAAATAATATCCTAAGCCTACCATAATTCTTTCAAAATTTTTTATGAAGTGTTGTTCAAGAAAATAAAATCACAAAATCAATTAAAACAAAAATCATTTAAATAAGAACATGACCAATTGCACGCTGACACCTCATCATCCCTAACCTCCATCCAAAGCCCTAACACGCGTTTGCACCCAGATCAACACCCCAACTTCTGATCCTCGTATCTTACTCATTTCTCAACCATTTTTCATGATTCAAAGCACAAAATAAAGATCACACGGCAAGGAACAACAAGCAACTCATAGATTTAAAAAAGATCAACCACACATCAAGAAATCAAGCCAAGAAAATCATGAAAATCATCCAAACATGAATTTTCAGAACTTCATATTATGCAAAATACTTCACAAACAAGCAAAGATATACATCAAACCTAATGTTTGGCCAGCTATACCCACACATACATGCTTTATTTCATCAAAATCCAACTGAAAATGAAGATCCAAGCTCAAAAACTTACCTCTTTAGTTGAGAAATAAACTCAACTAATGCCTCTGAACACAAGAAAAAATCCCAACCTCTTGATCTCCGAGCTTCAAGGAAGAAGAAAAGAAGAAGAAACAAGCTCTTGAATGAAGATTCAAAGCAAAACTCGAAGAAGAAGAAGAAAAAACTTCAGATCTGGTTTTTGGTGCAAGGAGGCATCTAGGGTTTGCATCGATGAGCTTGTGAGCTTATATATCCAAGAGTGACGACACTGTGGTATTAATGGCCCATACTTCTTTTTTGAAGGTATCTGCAAAAAAAAGAGTGTTGTGTATGCCATGCGTTTTGCTCTTTATTCCCTTTAGTTGGTGTGCGTTTTGATGAGTTAAGGGTGAGTGGAAATGAGTGAGAGGATTACGAAATGGTGAGATGGCTTGATAGTACAATGTTGGTGATTTTGCAAAATTCAGAAAGTTGCCTTAAATGGTAATATTTGAAGATCGTTGAATAGGTACTGCAACCACTGCACTTCACATGTTAGACTAGCAAGTGCATGGTACTCAACTTCAGAACTCGAACGGGAGATGGTCGTTTGCTTCTTTGATTTCCAAGATATTAATGATTTGACCATAAAGATTTTGAAGCCTGTGATAGATCGACGTGTGGTGGGGGCAAATAGCCCAATCGCTATCTGCAAAACCAGACAAAGAAATATCAGTTTGAGATGGATAAAAAAGGCCCATTGCTGGGCTGGATTTTAAATACTGTAAAATGCGGAGGGATGCTTGATAATGTATAACAGTCGGATTAGATACAAATTAACTGGGTTGTTGAACAACAAAAGAAATATCAGATCACGTAGTAGTTAAATAAATAAGTTTTCCAATTAATCTACGGTACTGAGTCGTGTCATGATAGTGTGGAGAAGTTATGGCGTGAAGTGTGAGAGATGGATTATATGGACTATTAGATGGTTTAGAAGCAAGCATACCTGTCTTGTTTAGTAAATCAAGAGTATAATGAAGTTTATTTAAGAAAAATACCTGACGGAGATCGTGCTACTTCAAGTTCTAGAAAGTACCGAAGAGCTCCAAGATCTTTGATACGAAATTTGGAGTGGAGAATAGCTTTAACGTTGCGAATCTCCGTGAGGTTATTACCTGCTAAAACTAAATCATCTATCTAAACTAATAAAGCAGTAAAGTTGTTAGTGCAATATTTGGTAAATAACGAATAATCAGCAGTAGAGTGGATATATCCAAGGGAGATTAAAGTTTCACACAATTTTGAATACCATTGTCTACTGGCTTGCTTGAGGCCATAAATACTCTTATTTAATTTACAAACTTTTATGTATCGCGTACAACCAAGATTGTCAAACTCGCAAGTCTACTCAGACTTGTAAAGGGTCTGTAAACTCAACTCGTAAACTTGTACCTTCAAAAATATCCATTCATTCCCTATGAGATCCTCCTTTCATTTTTTTAATCTTTGTTCAAAACATAGCACTTAATTTCAAAGGTATGAAAATACTTGACTGTAGGCTTCTTTTTTTCCATATATCATAGAGAGTAGTTGAAGTACCTCATCTCAGAATGACCCTATTATGAATGTAGCTAGAAATACTCATAGCTTCTGCCAAAAACTTCAATGGTAATTGCTTAGCAGAAAGAACAACTCTATCTAATTTATGTATGGCTCAAGTCTTTTGCTCAATAACTCCATTTCACAGAGAAGAGATGGAATAAGCTAACTCATGACTAATACCTTCAAAAACACGAAATTCAAAGATTTTTTCATTCTCAAACTCCTTGTCATGTTCGCTTCTGATATTGACAACCACACTATTTTTCTCCTCTTGAATGTTTTGACACGGATTTTTGAATACTTCAAAAGCATTTGATTTTTTTCTAAGAAAATTCACCCAAGTATACCCAAAAAATTCATATATAACCACATAGACATACTTTTTTCGTTCTAAGCTTCTTATATATATTGGTCCATTATTATGCCCATATGAAGAAGTTCAAACACTTTGGAAGTAGTCTGATGTTGCATTATCGGGTATGACATCATGGTTTGGTTTCTAATTTCACACTCATCACAAACTTTATCTTCTCCAATTTTGAGCTTTGGAATTCCCTTGATAGCTCCTTCAGATAAAATTTCCATAGATAACAGTTGTCTTTAGATCTAATTCTATTCATTAGGATATCATTCCTTTTTATCTTTGACCATACATTCTGAATTTGAGAAGTAGACTAGAAGATCTTGGTCACACAATTGACTAATGCCAATGTGACTAGCATTTAATCCTTTCACATAAATAACATCTTCTAAACTAGGAGAACTAGTACACATCAACTTTCCAATTCCTTTGATTTTCCCTTTAAACCCATCACCAAATCTGACATAACTTGTGGGATAAGGCCTAGTATCCACCAATAACATCTGAACCCCTGTTATGTGTCTGGAGTATCCATTGTCAAAATAACAGTCTTATCCATTTGAGTCCCTTAAGGAAGTATGAGCAATAAAGTTAATATCCCTATTTTCAACACTTCTCTTTTTGCTCACTTGATCAGCCTTAGAATGAACTGAAGATTTTTGATCTCCATATAGTTTATAATAGAAAGGCTTGATATGGCCATGCTCACTATAATAATGAAATATCCAACTAGATGATTGGAATCTGGATAGAGTTTCATCATGTCTTCCAGAATGTTGTAACATAATGTTGGACATGTTGATCATTCTATTCCTTTCAGGAGGAAAACACTTCTTTTCAAACATTATTCTTTGTTTATTATCAGGATGATAGTCAACTTCTGTATCTCTACCCTCTTTCACCATATAATCTGCATTATTCATCTTCTTTAAAGAATTTGACATGTTATTAATCTTGGAATTTAAGACAGATGTGAAATAGAACATATAAGCTTCTTCTTTTCATTCTCCAATTCATTTATGATCTTTCTTTGTTTTTCTACTGTCTTAACACTTTCTTCACACCTGTCACACATGTTCCTATGGGATACATCAAGTTCTTCATAGAGAATGCTTTCATCATAAGCTTCCACTCCATCTTCCTATCGACTAGAAAGAGCCATCACCAATTTTGCAGTTTCATTGTTAACCTCATGTTCTAACTCATCATCAGATCAAGATACAATAAATCCCTTTTTCTTCTTCTTCTTGAGGAAAGTGGGACAGTCTAGTTTAATATGATCAAAAACTTCACCATGGTTTTCATAAATCGAAAATATGCCTTCTATCGCCCACGTCTCTGTTCGTGTCTAAACATAAACGAGGTTTCAACAATATCGTTTGTGTCCAAAGATATATGGAAGAATTAAGAATTGATACAAAAGTGAATATTAAGCCTAAATCTTTGTGTAGTATTTAGGACCTAACAAATGTTAAAGCATCAATACCGATTCCTAAACAGATTCCATCTAACACCTTAACCAATAAACAAAAATATACAACAGATATATCAAACTGATATATCACATGTGAACTTATCAATCATTCTCTATTATCACGAATCCTTCTTCGACATTAATCGTGTCCAACCAAATGAAGAGGAATTTACCATAACTAACTCAAACTGTCCAACCAAGTTTTACAGTATAATATTAACAACCAACTAGAAATGAATATCAAATCCCACCTCTGTGTCCAGAGTTTGGTATTCGATAGTTGAAAATATTAGATCATAGGTTTTGAAATGGGTTTTTCGAAAGACTCTAAAAACCCAGGTTTTATATAAACACAAATGGAATCAACAAAATTAAATAATCAATGGTTTCACATACAATAAAACCAGAGTAAATACAAATTATTGTGAGTTATTACAACCAAAGCCAACAAATAAGATATCCTAATCACTCATGGTCTCCAACCACGACGAGGGAAAAGTAAAGAGGGAGAAGAATAAACTGAGGTGTCCCACCGGGTAACTCAGATCCGACTCCAATCCATAAAAATCAACTTCTATGTTGTTTGTAGCACTTCTCTCTCTCTCTCTCTCTCTCTCTCTCCCCCCAAAATGACCCAAAAAGTGTGAAAATCACTAAAATAGAGTTGTTGTCGCAGCAGGGCGCGTTATGGGCGCTTAGCATGGTAAAAAAAATGTCAAAACACTTGGCCTCTGGTCCTCTAAGGGTGCTCTTAGCGCGGTAAGGGCACTTAGCGTGGTCTCATGTATTGAAAAAACCAAATCTTGTTTACAACATAACTTTGAACTGTAACTCTGGTTGACGCACAGTCGAAAACGTTGAAAAGCTTATTCTTTGATCTACAAGACAATGATTAAATATCACCACTTGAATACCTACAAAAGAAGTGATAAACTATCAAAAGATACAATATGTATATGAAAATGATTATACATAATATACATGTGACATATTTACTTACAAGTTGAGGTTTATTGACGAAAAGCAAACAAATTAAGCCGATGAATGCTAATTATTCACATTCAAATTCACAATAATTTAGCGCTCGTCAAACTCTCCCTAAGCTTAGACTTGTTTGTCCTAAAACAAGACCTAACCAACTCAAGAAAATAAAAGCGAAAATTTGAGAATTCACGAATCAACAGGTTTTTACAAATGAAAATAAATGTGATGATTCAAACTAAAATGATACACACAAAGCATAATGCTTATCACTAAACTACGACGATAACATAATCATGAAACAAACTCTAAATACAAAAGTCATGCAAAATATTCCAAAATGATACATGTTCAATCACACATCACACTTAGCAAAAGTTCATCGGTAGATGAAAAACACACAAACACGAGGGAATTGAAACTCACACAACAATCTTGCTAACAATGGAATAAATTATGCGTTCATCTAAAAAACTTGTATTGAAAACACAAAATCAAGAATCACAAGGGCTTCAAGGGTTGTAATGTGGCTTGGAAAACAAAAGAGAGTCAAAACAAAAGGTTCGAAACAAAGTCTCCTAAGCCTATGAGAGCAATCACTTCCCACATTTTCAAACAACAAAAAACTTTTCACTTTTTCTTTTTGTTATTTTACTTGGAAACTTTATCTTATTACTTTCTCTTTTCTTTCCTTTTTCTTTTTATCATTCTTTTTTTCCGCATTTTTCTTTCTTTCTCATTTTTTCCTTCACATTTTTCTTTTTGTACTTCCAATTATTTATTTCACAACCTAAAGCAACATACTTATTAACAAACATATATTCTTCCCAACTTGAATACAACTACACAAAGTGATATGGATGCTATCAAACTAGCTAGGCAAGAAAAAATCCAACACAATATGTGGTTGATGGTTCAAGGGCTTATAAACAAAGTTAGAATCCACGATGAACTACTTACTCATGCATAAGTTCATAGCTCAACATCAAGATGAATCCTAATACCAAGACACAAAGGGGTTATTAAATGCTCACTCACTCACAAGGTAAGTTACTTTTGGTTTGGTGGTTATACTTAAAATGAAACAAACGCCTTGATCTTTTTCATGCTTTCATGCAATCAGTACAAATAAAAGAATAAACATAATAAGATTTAGCTAAACCGAGAATTAATGGCACTCCGTGCATATAGTGAAAAATGAAAAACTTCCTCACATATAGGATAGATCTAAAGTGATTCAATTTATGAGCAAGTAGTGCAAAAGAATAAATGGCATGGAATTTGTAAAAAGCCTAAGTTGCAATATCATGTTATAGTCTAGAAAGCGATAAAACACATACCTTGGAATATAACAACTTGAAAATCTTATCATTACCATGCATTTGCAATTTGAAACGATCAATATCGTACAATCACCAAAACTCCCTCAAGCTATCAAAAACAAGTTATTGGATAAACTAAAAAAGAACTCATAAAACTACCTAATATATATACATACATACAAAAGATACATGGTGTAATGAACAAGAAAACACAAGTGAAGAATAAAGATACATGGTTGATGAACAAGAAAACACAAGTGAAGAATTAAGCAGAAGAGTGTGCTAAGAAGTAGCAGAGCGTGTTAAGCAGTCTCAGAGCTGCTTAGAAATTCAAAAATAGACCTAATCTTGCTTTCTTATCCCACTACACCACTCTATCTATACTTCTAACAAGGAAAAACAAGAAAGTGAATAAAACATGCTTGTTTTATGTCATTAGCTCGACACTTGTATATTTACAAACAATCATTTTGCTTCTCTTTGGATGAGCCAAATGTTTTCGCTTCCGCCTTTGCTCTTATTTCCTCGAGCTCCAACATAAACTATGCACCTAACTACACTTTGGTAAACGTGAAACAAAACAAGTATATGTATAATATAAGCGAATGTACAAAGTTTAAAAATATAACAACCATTGTGATGCAATCAATAACAATAACAATCCTCGATAACGACACCATTTTGTTGAATTGGCTGCAGTAAAACGGCTCTCAAGCAAAAACTTGAGTAATTATCTTTTATCTTTTATCAATGCCATTTAATCGTCTCCAAACACCAACGAGTTTTCAACCATAGCATTTGTGTCCAAAGCAATATGGAAGCATTAAGAATCAATACAAAAGTCAACATTAAGTCTAAAGCTATGTCTAACGTTCAGGACCTAACAAATCCTAAAGCATCGATATCAATTCTTAAATAGACTTCTACTAACGCCATGACCAATAAACACAAATATACAACATACATATCAAACTAATATATCACATGTGAACTTCTCAATCATACTCTATTATCACGAATCCCTTTTCGACATCGATCGTATCCAACCAAATGAATAAGATCTTACCACAACTAACTCAATCGTGTCCAACCAAGTTTTACGATAACATTAATAATCAGATACAAATGAATATCAAATCCCACCTCTGTATCCCGAGTATGGTAATCGATAGTCGAAAAATATTGGATCATAAGTTTTGAAATGAGTTTGTCAAACAATTCCTAAAACCTAGGTTTTACATAAACACAAATGAAATCAACAAAATCAAATAATAAATCGGTTCACATACAATAAAATCATAGTATATACATATGAGTATGAGTTATTACAACCAAAACCAACAAAGAAGAGATCCTAACCACTCATGGTTTCTAACCATGACAAGGGGAAAGTGAAGAGGGAGAAGAATCAACCGAGGTGTCCCACCGGATAACTCAAATTCAACTCCAATTCACAAGAATTAACTTTTATATTATTTGTTTTCATCATAATTTCTGAACCGAAACTCTGATTGATGCACAACTAGAAGTTTTGGAAAGTTTATTCAGTGATCTACAAGGCAATGACTAAATATCATAGCTTGAAGAAGTGAAAAACTATCAAAAGATACAATATGTACATGAAAATGGTTATACACAATATACATGTATTTACATACAAGTTGAGGTTTATTGACAAAACAACAAACGAATTAAGCTGGTGAGTGCTAGTTATTCGCACTACATTTCATAAATATTTAGCACTCATCAGTGGAGAGCTTTGTTCCGCGTGCGTGCCGGAGTGGTGTGAGTCTTCGTCAGAGATCCGATTGGATGCATGAAGGCATGGTGGAGCGATTGTGGCCACATGCTGTTCCAATGATGAATTGTAGGTATGTTTCATTGCAGTGTCGTTGTTGGTACGTCGTGCAGAGTATCCAATTGTGGAGTTGTCAGAAGGATTTATTTCGCGATGGCGAGTCTGCTGTGGGCTGCATATGTTGAGTCTCTGGTGGAAATGCCATTGTTATGATAGTTGCGGATGTTGATGCTATTTATGCTTTTCACGGTGATGAACGACAGTTACAGTTCGTGTGCATTGAGATTGTTGCTGTTTTCTTGAGCCTAGACAATAAGGATGATGGTTTAAAAAAATGGTTTTCTAATAAGTACAGTTTGTGGTGAAAAGTTTGTCTGTAAAAATATGTACAATGTGGGCGTGATACATGTATGTACGTACATATGAGAGTTTTGTTTATCTTAGAAAAAAGTAAACAATAGTAAAATAGATATGATTAGAAATTGTTTGTGGATGTGGTAAATGAGTTTTTTTTCTTCCATAATTTTAAAAAATGATTGTAACCATCAGAAAATTCCATCATATGATTGGAAAAACAAAAAACTGAAATTAAAAGGAATTGAAAATAAAAGGGAAGTCTCATATGGAAATCAGTGGCCAAAGAAAAGAAAGAACACATAGTATTGAAAAGAAGTTTTGAAAATAAATTGTAAGAATGAGTTTGTGAATGGAGTGTTTGTAAAAGTGAATGGTGAGAATTGTCTATGATGTGACTTTGTGGGTGAGAAAATTTGTACCGCGTATGTTAGTAGTCTTTTGAGAAAAAAAAAGGATTTTAACAAAACTATGAATTTTGTAAGTGAAGGTGGAAATAGATTAGTGATAATGATCTCATATCATATCGAATGTTTAATCATTGGCCCAAAGAAAAGAAAGAAATTTTGAAAAAAAAATGTTACTATAAAGTTTTTAGAAAAAAGTGGAAAATGTGTATAGAAGTAGCAAGTTTAGAATGTGTGTGAAAATTGTTGATGTCTAAAATTGTAGTATATTTATAGTGAAAAAAATTAGGTCAAATTGTTAAAAAAGAAAATTATCCAATAAAAAATGTCTAAAATTTTATTTACGATTTTTAGGTTATTTATTTTTACTAAGTGAACAAAGTAAAAAAAAAAAAAACATTTTTTTTTGAAAATAACATTTAAATATTAAAAAATATTGTGATGTTTTTTGTGTTATGATGTTAAAAAGGAAGAAGAAGAAAAAAAAGTCAAAAACATGTGGCGGTGAGATTGGAACTCATGACCTCACATTTAGTCCTTGCAAATACTCATTTATTCCAAATAAAAATGCACTTGAAAGCATATGAAGGGTGAAAAAATATTTGCTATTTAAGAAATACAAATAATTTAAAGTAAACTATTAAAAAAATAAATTAATGTTAAAATGTTAGTTAAATAAATATATAATACGAAGTTGGAAAATAATTTGACTGTGAGGAATAGGGAGGACAAATTTGTGGTGTGATAGTAGTCTATAGATAGACTACTTTTTAATCATTGCAAAAAGTTTATTTAAATTCACTCACCATCACTTCACACTTTCACAACTACTATCCTACATTTCTATATTTTTAGATCAAAAACTCTATGCAACCAAACCCTTGTTCGTGTTCATTCTCCATGGTTGATCAATAACAAGTTTAAACTGCTCAATAATATTCATCATCTCAACAACAAGTTCAACAACATGAAGGATCATG
Organism: Vicia sativa; assembly: GCA_021764765.1. Classification (NCBI taxonomy): domain Eukaryota; kingdom Viridiplantae; phylum Streptophyta; class Magnoliopsida; order Fabales; family Fabaceae; genus Vicia; species Vicia sativa. The sequence continues at coordinate 27,554,327 of CM038795.1, read as the reverse complement.
TGACCTTCGTCTATTAACTCCTATTGCTAATTTGAGAGTTCTATATAAATTGATCGTGGATTTTGAAAATCTCCAAGCTAATGACTTCAATTTTCTATTGAACAATGAACTCAAGGCTGAGAAAATTACTTCAATCGTTTAAAGGGGGCCAATTTACACTAAACTGGTTAAAGATTTTTGTATACATGCTTATGTATCATCAAATGGTTAGTTTTTTCAAGTGTTACGGGGAGAAGATTTGCATTATAGAAGATGACATTGCAAAACTTCTTAACCATGATGGATATGGTAAGAGGTGCTATGGAATGACTACCATCTTAGAAATCTTAACTAAGATTGGTACCGCATTATTTCAAAATGGAAAGGACTTGTGTCATACTAAGCATCTTGACAAAAATACGAGAATTTGGCTTAGAAATATTTTAGGTTGCATTCAGGTTGCATTCATCATTATCCATCCACCAACTCTTCTGACTACATCAACACTAATCAGAAGTATATACTTGTTTTCATTGCTTCTGGAGTCATGTTGAATCTGCCAGCATTATTTTTAAGTATGTGACTGAGATTATAAAGGAGACCAGAGATGGTGGTGCTAAAGGCATGGTTTAGATTCTAATGGGAAGACTCATTTTTGATATCCTTGTGGAGAGAAAGCTTGTAGATTCTCTCAACTTGACTAAGGAGTTAGAATTTGAGATTGGGAGACCGCTCAATGGAACAAATTTGAAGAACATGGCTCTGATTCCTAAAGTTGTTGAAGCTCCAAAAGAACTGGATAGGAGTGAAATGTTTTCAAGAAGTATTATTCTTTATTATTTTCCAGTTTTCAACTTATCAAGATTTCTAGAAATATTTCAGGCTACAATTGGTGCTGAAAGTCAAGAGAAACTCTCCGAGGCTCCTTTTGCGTCCCCTGCCAGAAGGAAGAGAACAACTTCTAAGAAGAAGACTGATGATGGTCCTGCTGGAATTTCTAAGAAGTCTAGACATCTACGTCTCCTAGGAGGCCTTTGGAAGTAATTCTAGAAGCTTTAGTTGGAGGTTTTGAGAGCACTGAGAAAGCTGGTGCATCTCCTGCTCAGACTCAACATGATTCAACTCAAACTTCTCGTAAGTCTTCCACTGTTGAGACATTTTTGTTTTCAAATCATAATCTTAATAATAGTTCATCTTCACCATTCCTCACTGAACCATCACAAACTTCTACTTCGACGCCACCTCATAATACTTTTAGTTTCATGGCCAACCTTCAACAATAAAATCAACAACCAACCTCTTATGATCCTCAACCTTAATTGTTTGAAATTATTCCTATAAATCCTCAACCTTATACTACAACCATCACAGAACAAACTCCTCTAAAAGTTCCTCAAACTCTCTTAGCTCAAACCCTACAAAATATACTCAAACCCAAAAACAAGAATCTTTTGATACTATTCCACAACTAAATGAAATCACACAACCAAACTTTATCATCACCCCATCTTATGACTCAGATGCAGTTGTTACTACATCAGAAGATTTTTTTTGACACATATATCATTAAAACCATCCCCTCTGTCCTTATCCTATTGATAAGTGCCAAAATGTAGCTATTTTGTATATATATTTTGTGGCACTTATCCGTTATTTTGTTGATATTTAGTTGAATAAACCCAACTTTTTGTTGTAAATACGTTTTATTGCGTTTGGTGTACATATGGTACCGTTTGATTAGATGTGTATATATTTTTTGTAGGTATTTGTTGCATTATTGGAGCATTGAGAATAAAGTCCAATTGGAGCTCCAAGATGCATTATTGATCGAATAAAGGAATAAGGCTTAAAGGTGGAAGCCACAAGAAAAGCAAAAAAAGTTGTTTCCTGGGCAATTTCGCCGGGCGAGGGATATTTCGCCGGGCGAAAGTGCGGTTGGAGAAAGTTGGATTTCACTCTGACTTGTTTCGCTTCTGGCTGCCGGGCGAGGAAACAAAGATTTCACCGGGCGAGGCTGACCTTCGTCGGGCGAAGGAGGATATTTTTGGTCAGCTGAGAACATGGCTTAATTTGGGCCAAGTTAATAGAAGATTCGCCGGGTGATGCTTTATTTTGTCGGGCGATTCTTGCGGAACAAAATTTCTTTATACTTTCATTTTGCTTCATTTTTGGTTTAGTATGGTTTTGGGGTGTGAAGTTCTTTCTCCAAATTCCATCACTCATATAGTTTTTGATAGTTTAGCTTAGAAAACAACACCAGGGTCTTGCTCATGGTTGATTGGAGGTGGATTTCTCTTCAATAGGCTCTGACAAACCGATGTATGAGTAGTGTATCTCCTCTCTTCTTTTTGTATTTCTTTATTGTGCTGGTTATGTATGTATATTTACTCTGAACACATGTATATTTATCGCCCTTGACGTTGTATAAAGTTTTCTTTATGAATTTGTGTTGGTAAATAACTTAGGTTTTTACTGTATGTTAGGGGTTTGAGCTTTGCTAGAGATAGATTGCTTAGATTCTTACCTAGGATGATTGTTTGTTAGTTTCTGAATGCTAGAAATGGGTTTAGAGCTGCCATTTACTTGGAGTATCTGATCTTAATGCTCTGCGTTGGTGAAGTATGCCAGAGATGGGTATGGAGGTGATACAGTTGACTTCTGGTTGTTGAGATAGGCCAGACATGGCTATCGAGGTGATTCGGGAGGATTCTCAATTTGGATTAGAAATAGCTTAGATTGTGAGAGGTATGTGATGACACAGACGAGTATTGTAGGCTGAGTATAACTGGACGGTAGATTTAAGTCTGTGATGGGTAGTGTGCATTCGTTTCAGACAAGTTGTCTATCCTTTATACTTTTTGTTCATTTACTTTTTGTCTTTTATTTTCAACTCATTTAATCTCAAACTCATTAACGGTAGAATTGTCGAACGAAGAATCAATAACCAATATTTGTGGACACGATATGATATAATCTAACCGGTATATATCACATGGTAAAAATAAATATCAAACTCTTTGCTTGTTGCTATACCGTTGCAACAAAAGGGCGCCGTTGCCGGGGATTGGTTTTATTGTTTCAGTATTGCGATAATTCCGTTGTTTTTGAGTTTTGTAATTAATGTATATGTTTTATAGACTTTGTATATGAAATTTTATATTGTTACATGTACATGTTATGTGTTTACTTTCATACTTGTGCATATTTGTGATTTTCTTCGTTTTAACGTATTGTTGTGAATTGTCTCGTATTTGTAACGTTTGTTGTGTGGTTGTTAGGACACTTTCTTTAGGTTTGCGCAATGTGACAATACCATGGCATGACGAGAAGAGGTTACTAGCTCGCACAATAAAGGTGTCGAGCTTACGACGTACAACAAGCATGTTTTTGTTTGTTTTTGTGTATGTTTGTTTACGTGTGTGGTGGCTTGTGTTTTAACAAGTTGAAATAGGACTTATTCTTAATTTTAAATCTTCAATTTTCAACTTGTTAATTCATTTTCAACACGTTTTCGTATAGTTATTTGTTTTCGTTTTGATGTGTCAAATTGTGATTTTCGCAAGCTTGTCGTGTTTAGCTTGAGGAGTTTTGTTTGTTGTAAATTTTGTAATTTTTTTTCTAATTCTTTTGTTGTTGTTTGGACTCAAATTTAAGTCCGGTAACTTGAAGACTTTTGAGGTAATTTTCTGAGTTTAATCGTTTCAACTCGCGGATATATGGTAATGATAGTTTCAAAGTTGGTCCACGTTAGGTACTCGTTTATCGCTTTCTATAGCATAACATGTTTAGGAAATTTATCATTTGTACAATTACCATGTCATTCATTATTTTTTAATTACTTGCTCATGAATTGAATTACTTCAGTCCCCTTTTTAACCATAAATGTGAGAAAGATTTCCATTATTTACATATGCTGAGAGTCCACATTCTTGTTTTAACTGGATTTTATTATGCTTAATCTTTTGTTTTGTATAGATTGTATGATTGCAAGAAAATGATCAAGGCATTTGTTGATTTTGAGCATAAGTACCTTGGCCAAATATTCAATTCACCTTGTGAGTGTGTGAACCTTTGTAACCCCTTTGAGCTTTTATCGATATTCATGTTTAATTGAACTTGATGCTTGTCTATGAGTGTCAATTCACTCTATTTTTATGGATGTTGATTTCTTTGTTTCTTGAACCCTTAACTATATGTTGTTGTATGAATTTTTACCTTGTCTTAGAAAGTAGGGAGTATTCACATAATGATGTTGGTTGGAGTCAAGTTGGGGAGAGAAATGTTTATATACTTATATTGTGGTTGGTATGAGGTTAAGAGAAAAGAAAAAGAAAAGAAAAAGAAATGTGAAAAAGAAAGATTAGAAAAAGAAAGAAAAAAGAGAAAAGCTTTGAAAAACAAAATCAAAAGAGTAGGAATAATGTTATGTTAATAAGTGAGGTGTGTTTGGTATGAAATTTGTGATGAAGAATAATTTTGATTGAGATTTTATGTTTGAGTCTTTGTGAGTTGATCACTCCCTTAGGTTTAGGCTAGTTTTTATTTTGATTAGCTTTAGGACTTATCACTTGTTTGTTAGCCAAACCACATTACAACCTTGAAAAGCCCTTGTGGTTCTTGCATTTGTATTTTCAATACGTTTTTGGATGAATGTATAATTTAGTCTATTGTTTGCAAGATTGTGGAGGAGTGTTTTTTTATCCCTCACCTTTGTGTGTTCTTCATCTACCGATGAATTTTTGCTAGGTGTTATTCATGATTGAGCATGTTTTATTTTAGAATGTGTTGCATTATTTTTGTACTTAGGATTTGTTTTGTTTATATGTTGTCGTTGTAGGATAGTGGTAAGTTTGTATTTTTTTCGTGTACGTTTTCGTTTGAACCATACATTTGTTTTCCGATTTAAAAAACTTGTCGATTCGTGATTCTTTGATTATCGTCTTTTGTTTCTTTAAGTTTATTCGACTTTGTTTGAGTACAAACAATGTGTCAAGTTGGGGAGAGTTGATAAGTGCCAAAATGTAGTTATTTTGTATATACATTTTGTGGCACTTATCCGTTCTTTTGTTGATATTTAGTTGAATAAACCCGACTTTTTGTTGTAAATACGTTTTATTGCGTTTTGTGTACATATTGTACCGTTTGATTAGTTGTGTATATATTTTTTGTAGGTATTTGTTGCATTATTGGAGCATTGAGAATAAAGTCCAATTGGAGTTCCAAGATGCATTTTTGATCGAATAAAGGATGGCTTGAAGGTGGAAGCCACAAGAAAAGCAAAAAAAGTTGCTGCCTGGGCAATTTCTCCAGGCGACGGATATTTCGTCGGGCGAAAGTGCAGTTGGAGAAAGTTGGATTTCGCTCTGACTTGTTTCGCTTCTGGCTTCCGGGCGAGGAATTAAAGATTTCTCCAGGCGAGGCTGACCTTCGCCAGGCGAAGGAGGATATTTTTGGTCAGTTCAGAACGTGGCTTAATTTGGGCCAAGTTAATAGAAGATTCGTCAGGCGATGCTTTATTTCGCCGGGCGATTCTCGCGGAACAAAATATCTTTATACTTTTATTTTGCTTCATTTTTGGTTAAGTATGGTTTTGGGGTGTGAAGTTCTTGCTCCAAATTCCATCACTCATATAATTTTTCATATTTTAGCTTAGAAAACAACACTAGGGTCTTGCTCATGGTTGATTGGAGGTGGATTACTCTTCGATAGGTTCTGACAAACCGGTGTAAATGAGTAGTGTATCTCCTCTCTTCTCTTTGTATTTCTCTATTGTGTTGGTTATGTATGTATATTTAATATGAACACATGTTTATTTATCGCCCTTGGCGTTGTATAAAGTTTGCTTTATGAATTTGTGTTGGTAATTGTCTTAGGTTTTTACTCTATGTTGGGGGTTTGAGGTTTGCTAGAGATAGATTGCTTAGATTCTTACCTAGGATGATTGTCTGGTAGTTTCTGAATGCTAGAAATGGGTTTAGAGCTGACATTTACTTGGAGAATCTGATCTTAATGCCTTTGCGTTGGTGAAGTATGCCAGAGATGGGTATGGAGGTGACGCAATTGACTTCTGGCTGTTGAGATAGGCCAGACATGGCTATCGAGGTGATTCGGGAGGATTCTCAATTTGGGTTAGAAATAGCTTAGATTGTGATAGGTATGTGATGACACAGACGAGTATCGTAGGCTGAGTATAACTAGACGGTAGATTTAAGTCTGTGACGGGTAGTTTGCATTCGTTTTAGACAAGTTGTCTATCCTTTATACTTTTTGTTCATTTACTTTTTGTCTTTTATTTTCAACTCATTTAATCCCAAACTCATTAACGGTATAATTGTCGAACGAAGAATCAATAACCAATCTCTGTGGACACGATGCGATATAACCTAACTGGTATATATCGTTCGATAAAAATAAATACCAAACTCTTTGCTTGTCGCTATACCACTAAAACACCTATCTGATTCAGATGTTATTTTGCTAAATTCTTGTGACAAAAAGTTCGACCTTGAATTTTTTTGACCTATGCTTTCTCATAACTAATATTCGTTATGACCCCAAACCATAAAAACCTAGTCTTGATGAGTTATTATCAAAGTTTGTGACTAAAGTAAATATTTATCTGAGCAATTTCACGGATTCATGCTCAAATTGTACTAATTTATCTGAGAGTGATGATCTATGGAATAAATTCATAAGGTGGTTTAATTTTTGCTCCGTCGAGTTACGAGAATTGTTTCATGATTCCAATCAGAAGATATTTCTTGAGAACCTTCTTGGTTTCATAGAGTTAGTTAACATGATGCTGCTTACTACTCCCGAACCTTCTATGATCATTCCTTCACTAGATCTTCAGATATTAGTAGCTTCTACTTCTGGATATGTTGAGATAAAACCTGCTTCTGATGAACCCACTTTTGCTAGCATCCGCTCTTGAGATTCCTCATGAAAAATGTGAAGTCCTTTGATAATACTTATGCGTCTAGTTCAACTACAAATATTGTGTTGAAGATTATGGAAGTGTTGCATAAAAAAAGTGTTAAAGTTAGAGCTCGTTTTGATCAGTATGATGAAATTTTCAAAGATCAAAAAGAAGCTAACTCTAGGCTAGAATTCATGATGAATCTGATTCTGTCAAGACTACCACCCATCCTATTTGTTTTAAACTTTTGTGTTTCTGGTTCTGTACCTTTATATGATTAATCAATGAAGTTCTTATTTCCGTTTCAAATCGTTTAAGTCTTTTTGATTAATGACAAAGGGAGAGAAAGTGAATGATTTTGATACACCTATTTCTTAAACACTTATCCCATACATGTTCTGATATCTCTTTCCTCTAATGATTGTTTGACTGATCACAAACTTTTAGAAAATTCACTGAATTGTTTCTAAACAAAAAAGTAAGAATTTTATACAACCATGTTTACATATTTATGAAGATATATCATGCTTTGATATTCAAAAGTTAACCAGGATCAGAATCTTTGAAGAATTATCATGTTCTAACACACCAATCAGGTGTTGATACTTATGTAAAATCCAGACTCTGAGATGACAAACCATGAATTTTCTTTCGGATTCTGATAGTGTGAAATCAAGGTGCTAATACTTCATTAAGTTTTGATATCAAGCCAGGCTCTGGGATGGAGAACCAAACATTACTATTCAGATATGATCGTATGTTAATCAAGAAAGTATTTCTTTCATGTTAATTAATGGTGTTTTACACTTCCTCTCTTTCACAACGAGGAGGATTTCAAGTTTTTTGCGTGATACACCGATTGTATAAGCACTTGAATGGAACCTTGAGTCTCCTACTTGATGAAGCTTGAATTGTCTTCAAGTTAATCATTATGATCAAAGAGTTGGAAAAATATTACCTCTGATTTCAAAAATCAAAGAGTTGGAAAACATATTGTTCTGGACTATAAAAGATTTTTGGATAAATTAGTCGTGAACTATTACACCATTTATGAATGACTTCAGAACCATATCCTCTACGTACACCTTTAACAGATCGAGTGTTTGTCATAGTTTAGAAATAGATTGTAACTTTTATTTCTTTAGCGTTCTCATGATGTGGTATGCTTGGTTGATGATGGAACCGATGACTTAAGATCTAACCTATTTCGAGTGAGATAGACTTTATTAGTATCTTAAATTTTTTTTTGAAGAAATCTCTTGATCAATAGTGTAGATTTTAGTTGTTTTTGTTGTCTATTTTTATTTATTTATTTATATTTTTTGTTTATTTTTCTTCATATTTCCACATATCTTATACATAGAGATTTGTTTTTTTATTCACCCTATTTGTTATTATATTATTTTCTATTTGTCGCTAATATTTTATTATAAATAATTAAAGTAACCAATTTTTTTGTCTCAAGTAATTAAATTAAGATCGAGAGTCTTTCTTATCCTAAACTCATATGACAAAAAACAGCTTCGTGTGGATTACTTTAAGAATCCATTATCCTTTTTTTGAACGCAATCCATGCATTAAATATAATTCAACTATATATCTACAGAATATCTTACATCATCACTGATCAAAAAATTAAAAGTAAACCTGATCTTGTCTTCAACTTTTAAGTCCCTTTTAGCAATCATACTTTGATAATTCTTTTGTATTAAAAATGTGTCCTACCTCTTAGGAGATTACATTTAATAAATCTTGTGTAGGAGCCACCTTAAACAGCTCTTTCACATGGTTCATATCCAGAGTAGTGGGAATATACAGAATTCTCCTATTCACTTTGTTATGGCAATATGTAATACACATAAAAGAAAGTCTGTGCCTTTTTTCTAGTAGATTATTGTATCCATGCACTTGTTCATAATATCATATCTCTATTTCATTATTGGATGAACAAAATGTAATCCTACGTCATGAAAAATAATTCTGAAAATGAGATCCATCTTTTATTTGTTTTTCAATTTTTTAAGGGTCTATTTATTCGTCGTGTGCCTCACCACTTCTGCCAAATGGACAGATTATGCAGACCTCCATAGATTCTAAATAAGTGTGGAATCTTACACTATTTCATGGTGCTTTTCAATTATTAGAAGTTTTTACCAATTTTGTACGACGCGAGACGAAGTTATTGATAAATATGTTTTGATCTCATTTCTTAAAAGTTAACTTTAAGGGTTAGGTTATCTTACATATTTATTTATACATTTAACAACTCTAGAACTTAAGCAAACAAACTCCAATAATATATATATATATATATATATATATATATATATATATATATATATATATATATATATATATATATATATATATATATATATATATATATCAACTCAACACTCACCCTCACACATCTTAACTCAATTTTAATATAAAATTAATAATAATAAACATACATAAACATAAAGAAGAAAGACTGAGTTGTGATCAATTTTTGAGGTATTTTGTTATCACAATACACAAGAGTGTTAGTTCAGAGAGAATGACACACATATCCTAAAGAAACCAACACAATAAAATTATTTAAGTACTGGTGAATGTCATACCACGATACCAGCTTATGTAGAAGAACAAGAGACAATATATTGTTTCACACTCTTTTAAAAAATGAGAGAGTTTTCAAGAATGATACAAAACCATGTGGTTGACTTACTGTTCGTGTAGATTTCTCACAAAAAATATCTAGCCTCTTAATTAAAGGTTACTTGCAGGACCAGTTAATAGTCATAGACTTAGTGTTAAACTTAGTATGAGTTTAATGTTTGGAATGTGTGTGAGAGAATTGTAGATGTGATGAATAAAAAACAACAATTGCAAGGTAAGAAAAAAAAGACAAAACAAAGCTTTTTTAAAAGAAACAACAATGTAAGTTTGCATTAAATTAAATGTGGAAGCATGCATACATTTCAAACTTGAACTCCTTTATGTTTAGAATGTGGATACTTTGAGTGTTTTCTTTGAATGTATTGAAATATGATCCCTAAAATGAATCTAAAAGCTTACTTAAATATGTGCACTAAATAACCGTTCGACGGTTATCAAAGTCCCACGTTCCAAGTTCGTGGTGGAACTGCCTTCAAACCTCCCACAACCTGTTGACATCTGATACCAATAACTGCCTTTTTTATCGTCTGGTCTCACTTTCAATCGCAATCTATCTCCATTTCCAATTTTGGCTAAGTTCTTGAAATCTTTTTAAACAACCTGTGTTGACGTCCCTTAACTATCTCTGATGGCGTCGACGATATTCTTTACTACTAGAACCTTCTCATTGTCCCAGTAGAAAATTTTCTAGTAACAAATTACCCCGAAAAATGTCAATTTCGTCAGAGAGTACTCTCACTTGTGAATTTTCGACCACTTGTCTACTCCACAAACGTCATGCATCATAATGGCCACTTTCCGCGCTACTGTTCCCAAAGTAATTCCATCATTTCTCATGATTGCTCGTAGTTCCCAAGGCGTGGGATTGTAACAAACTCTACCAACTCTTCCACTTCTAAAATTCATAACAATCAAAGTTTCACAAATGGGTGCCTCTTGTCTATCATCGACAACTTCATTATGCTTATAAGTAACCTCTCAAGGTTATAATTCTCTCTTCTTCTTTCACAAACCTATTTTTATGCAAGTTTCCACATACAGAAAAACTCTTTTTTTGTTATTTCTTTTCAGTTCATTTAGTGCCATGGCCTCTTCTGCTCTAAACAAGCTGCATACTGGCAACAACCCTATAGCTTTTTCTCTTATAGAAGAAGAAGGATTACAAAAAATTCCTTGGCCACCTTATTTAGATGCATTTAAAGAAGAAAATTGGAAAAAAAGATGTTTATACCTTTCCTAGTGGCTGAGAAACTCTTCGAATTTCCCAGACCGTACCCAGATGTAAGATCTCATCCTCGAAAGGTACAACAATACTTTCCTTGTTTTTCTCCAACTACACGATATGCCTACGAAAAACGTCCTCTCGACGTGAAGTTCATGAAACACAATAGGACATTTTGAATCATGCCTACTCTTGGTAACAAAGCTTGGCTTGTGTGGCTCAACAAATTGCAAGTGAATAAAGAAACACAATGGAAAAGAGATGGTATTTTCTACGGCATCCAACTATTAAGAACTACTCAAAAGATAATCCTAGCATGATTCTCGCTTCGATTTACTTGTGGGAAGGTTGGACCAACATCTTCCAACTTCCTTATGGGATGATAACCATGCTTTGCTCTTTCTTTGTCACTCATTCTTTTCAACACCAGGCCTATTTCATCAGGAGCTTTAACTTTGGAATAGTCTTGTGATGTTTGGCTTGAAACAAGTTGAAGTTTAGCTTCTCGTTTTTGCACCTTATCGTCATTTTTCCTTCAACGACATCGATCATCATTCAGGATACTTTTATGAATGGACGGCCTAAGATCAGAGGTATGCTGTCATCTTCATACATAGTCTTCACAACAAAATCAGTTGGGAATAGAAAAATTTCAAGCTTCACCATTACGTCTTTCACTATGCCAACTGGTTGTACGATTGATTTGTCAGCAAGTTGTAATTTCATTATTATTGGCTGTAAATCAAGCTTACCAATCCTTTTAAGAATAGATGACGAAATAAGGTTAGTGCTTAATCCTAGATCCACCAAGGCTTTGTTAAAATTTATGTTTTCAATGATAACTGGTAATGTCACGGTTCCAGGATCAACTTTGGTCTTTTCCTCCTTTTTCTCATTTTCAACTTGCTTTTCTTTTCCATTCTCCCCAACTTTTTTCCCAGCTACATCCTTAATCTTTGTTGTAACAGCATTGCAAGTTCCTTTTGGATTGGTTTGAGTGGTGGCGGTGAAAGTTCCCGTTTGTTGCTCACTCAACTGTTTTGCAATTTGCCCAACTTACGTTTCTAAATTTCTAATTGAAGCATCCGTATTTTTCTGGTTGGCCATGGACAGCTGATAAAATGATTCAAGGTATCCTCTATCTTTGGTACTAATTCTCCCGATTTACGTTATCGTTTTATGGATATCCTTGATTGTTTTGAAACAGAACTTGCCTTTGCTGTTGATTTCCCAAATAATTGACTTCTTCATTGACCGGGGGACAAAAATCAGTTGGATGGTCTCGTCTACACAGCTCACACGATGCTACTTATTGAGGTTTAGGCATTTCGTGCACTTGTTTGAGTTATTGTGGAAGATTTGAGAGTTTCTTTGTTAATTCTTCCACAGTTTACGTGAGAAACTTGTTTTGCACGAAGATTGCATCGTTCGTATCCAATTCAAGAGTACCAGATTTCTTTTGTGTTGCACCTCTGTTGTACTGAACTTGGTGATCACTGAGAGCCATACGTTTGATGATAGTAATAGCTTCGTCCGCACTTTTGGATAATAAAGAACTACCGACTGTTGCGTCAAGTAGGAGCTTTGGTTGGGGCTGCAATCCACTGCGAAAAACATGAATTTGTGTGAGATTATGGAAACCATGATTAGGACATTTGTGCAACATGGACTTGTAGCGTTCCCAAGCTTCACAAAGAGTTTCCGTTGCATTCTGCATGAATGCGGCTATTGCTGTTTTTACGTCCATGAAACGATTGTAAGGAAATAACCTGTTAAGAAAGTTTTCTTCCAAGACATTCCTATTTGTCATAGTTTCTATGGGTTGGTCAAGATACCAATCCTTGGCTTTTCCGATCAAGGAATACGGGAAGAGTCTCACAAACACTACTTCTTCCTCAGCCTCTGGTGCACCTAATGTACCGACAATTTCATAGAATTTGGTGAGGTGAGTGTACGGATCTTCATGATTCAAACCTGCAAAAGGGTTAGCGTAAATAATCTGCAGCAACCCTGTTTTAAATTGTACTCGTCTTGCAGTTGGATTGTTGTTGAGACGAGCCAGTCGCCTTAGACTGCTTGCACATGGACTGTTGACAAGTTCGGCCATTGCTTCGTTGATAGACTAGTTTGTTGAGGAAGTGGATGTAGAAGTTCCTTTATGATTTTTCTTTTTGGATAATTGTCTCTATTTCTTGGCTTGTTTCTTGTTCTTTCAAATTATCTTTTCGATTTTGGGATCAAAAAGAGGTTGATCTTCCGAACACTTGCCTCGGAGCATAAATTTTTTTCACCTACCCAAACATTTGAACAAATGGTTGCAAGAAAACAAATATATACAATATATAACAAATTCACAAAACTTAGAAGTATAGAAACAATTGCGATGTTTTAATACCTTTAACGCCAATCCCCGACAATGAAGCCAATTTGATGTTGTGTAAAATCAAATGAAGTATTTTTTTTATCGTATCCACAAGGATTTGAGCTATATCAAATCCGTTCAACAATTTCTATATTTCTAAGCATAAGTTTCAAGTTTGTTTGATTTCAAGTTACAAAAAGTAAATTATGTAAATAACAAAAGATAAATTTAGAGAAATAGACTTGTTGGGAATTGGTTTTTATTCACCGATTCAATATGCAAACCTTAGATCAGTTATACATAACTTATGATTGTTTCAAGATCATCATGAATCACGCACAAATAAAGCTTATGTATAAGCTTTTATGTGATTTCTTACCTTAAGGTTTAATCGATGATTTCTCAGCCTATTAAATGATACGGCAGTATTAAGATTCGATACTTGTGAATATTAAACCTAACTCTATGTCTAGCAGCTAGAATTTAATAGTTGTTATCTTGGATCGAGATTAGAACCGTATTTGTCAATATCGATTTAATCCATTAAATAAACGTAAAAGCAAAGATAACAATGATAATGATTCAAACATAACTATATATATATATATATATATATATATATATATATATATATATATATATATATATATATATATATATATATATATATATATATATATATAATTCCATGATCAAAGTAAATACACACTGATTTGGTGAACTACGACCAATCCTAACAAGAGAGGGGTTTGGCTACTCATGGTAGCTTGAAACACAAATGAAGAATTGAGTAGAAATGACATCAACGACGATTTCCCGACTCTTGATGCGGATCCACCTCCTTCTCCTTACAACCTCTGTTACACTATTACACTTACGTTACATAATTTTTTAGAAGTGATAAAGAAAACTGGTATCTCTAACTGAATTGAGTTCTGGTCTTTTTATAGCAGTTCTGGCTGCTTGAGTTCACTAAGCTAACTATACTTAGCTAAGCGAACTATCTTTCGCTAAGCGAAATCCTTTCTTCTGTGCTAAGTTTTCAAATAAACTTGTCAACTTGTTACTGCCAAAGTTCGCTAAGCGAAATATGGCTCGCTTAGCGAAGTTTCTTTCTTCAGCCTAAGGTCTTCAAAATATCTTTTTCAGACAACCCTGTTTCGCTAAGAAAACTTTTCTTCCCTACTGCTCGCTGCTAGCGTAACTGGATGTTTTTCTTTCTGACTTGGTTTCACTATGCGAACTATATCTCGCTAAGAGAATCGGTCTTCCTTATGAAATTTGAATCTTGTGTTTTGACTTCGCTGGAGGTTTGCTGCAACGTTCGCTTAGCGAAGTATTTGTTTTCTAGTTTTTCTTAAATGGCCAAAACCTGTACAAAAAAAAATACTCAAAGCCAAATCAAACATGTACAAACCATATCTATTCAATAATTGGGGCTTTTATGTGAGAATCTTGTTATTTTAGTAAGATAAATGTCATGTTTTAATGTGACAATTTACTATGAATTAAACATTCATCACTGGTCTTGGAGTATCTTGATGAATAGAACCGCGTAGTTTGATGCAAAAGGAATTCTCAATGATCATGGATCCAAAACCCTAATTTTCACTTTGTGCTATGAGATGTCTGACCAATGCCTCAAAATCCTTGATTCTTTGGAATAACTTAAGAGATATTTGGAATGGAGACAACCTATATTGGAGAGAATATAAAGTCTCAAATCCCTACTTCTCATATCCTCCCACTCTTCCTGATGATCACTATTGGTTCTATTGATTGACATCAATTTTGGTAAAACATTCTGCTACGAAATGTCTTGAAGTTTATTGAAGTAGCAGATGTCACAACATATGTCGTGACTTGTGTAACTGACTAAAGTGCATAATTTTTAGGAAGTCAGTTTGTTATTAATTGTGTACTTAGATTAAGGAAGCTGGTAAAACGTCTTCAACAATATTTTTGGAGTTTTAATATCCTGGTTTCATGGAGAGAAGCAAGAGGCGCTGAAGACTTGTGAGTAAAGCAACCCTAGTTGCTGTTACTCTATTTAAAGGGCTACAATCCTTATTTTGCAGTTGGCCGTTCCAGTTTAGAGAATTTTAGTTTTTACTTTTGGTTGTTCATTGTTTTGATTGTTAGTTGTTTATTGTGAGCCTCTCTTGTTAGTTACTTGAGAAGGACGTTCTTAAGCTATTAGTTTTCAATCACCATAAGCTTTGAAGAAAGCGTGATTGTTTGTCTTTGAAGAGTATCTTCAGTCTTTAGTTGTTTTTAGTATCACGGGTTGTGGTACTGAGGCAGTGAGCGGAGGGTTCTCATATCTAAGTGTGGTATCTTAGGTAGAAGGATCACTGGGTAGTTTGATTAAGTGAGGAGGTGTAAATGGGGAAGTTTTAGCTCCGAATTAATACTACTAATAGTGAACTTCATCCCTGGCTTGGAAGCCCCCAGACGTAGGTTAGTTAGAGCTGAACTAGGTTATTAATTCTCTGTGTTTTTATTGCTTTCTGCATTGTTATAGTTTGTTCTGTTTAACTGTGTTCTAAGGAGATATAAGTGTCGTGACATTACCTTCGACATCTCATATCTGATACCAGAATTTCAATCACAACCTTGCTTCCATTACCAACTCAATCTTCACACACATTTTACTCACACAAGCAAGATATCATGATCTCATCACCTAGATGTATGATAATGCATGATGTTATGAATTAATGAAAAGGGTAAATTTTAGGGAACAACAACTACCCCTATTCAATCATTTTAAACCTTATAAGTGAGAAATTATAATTGTTTTTGATTGGCTAAGGTATAAGAGGATTGAATATTAAAAGAACCCTAAAATTTACACTTTGAATAAGGAAAATGCTAATAGATATATGTTTTCCTTTTTTTTCTTTTTTTTTTATTCCCTCTTTTTTTTTGTTTTTCTAAAAGGAATAACTCAAACCACAAGCCAATACGAAAGTTGGGCAAGGGTGCCAAGGAAAAATTGGGCTTAAAGACGTGCCAAAGTGAAAATAGGGTCACAAAAGGTGCCAAAAGCGAAATTTCGGGCTCTGAAACGTGCTGAAGCGAAATTTGGGTCACGGAAGGTGCCAAAAGTAAAATTTTGGGCTATGAAATTCAAGGAAACTAGTGAATATTAACCTCGGGAAAAGTATGCTGAGAAAAATGGCTAGAGTGCGCGATTCTAGGAGCACTTTCTAGTCTCTCCTCTAGAGAAAGCAGTATGAAGGAACTGACACACCTGGAGAGACATTCCCCAATCCAAAATACCAGCAAGTTTAACTGATACAACGGGAGTAAGGGGTAATAAAACCGTAGGGGACAAAACCCGACTCATGAAAGCTAGTGGCGAAAACTAGTTCACGAGTACTAGGACAAAACCTGGATTTCGCGCACATGCAACTGAACGATACCGAACTAAGCTAAGTGGATAGAGTGCATATTTCTCGGGACACTTGCTTGATCTCAACCGAGGATACTATGAGAAACCAAAGTAAGAGAACGTTCCGAAAAGATGAAGGTGATACTCAACTCATAAAACTAGTTAGACGAAACTGAAGATGAGTTACCAAGACGAAACTGGTATTTATGCACAAGCACGAGGAGAAACTCGGCCAAATCAAAGTGGAAAGAGTGCATGTTTCTCGGAGCACTTTCTAGATCTCAACCGAGGATACTATGAGAAACCAGAGTAAGATACCGTTCCAAAAAGATGAGAGCAAAACCCTAAACCCTAAACTCGGACTAGACAAAGCTAGAGTGGAAGGACTAGGCGAAACTAGGCCAAAACGACTGGGAGAAACTAGATTGAAAGCACTAGGCGAAACTAGACCAAAAGCACTGGGAGAAACCAAATTGAAAGGACTAGGCAAAACTAGACTGAAAGGATTGGGCGAAACCAGATTGAAAGGGCTAGGCGAAACTAGACTGAAAGGATTGGGCGAAACCAGATTGAAAGGGCTAGGCGAAACTAGACCGAAAGGACTGGGCGAAACTAGATTGCAAGGACTAGGCAAAACTAGACCAAAAGAATGTCCGATGAAAATCAGATGTTTTAATGGAGATCAGGGAGAAACTGAAAATTCTGAAGAATAGGGAGTCCAATGGAAATTGGATTCAGGAGGCAAATTAGGATGAAACTGACGAGTATAAAAAGAGAGGTATCTAATGAAGATCAAATATTAATGACAGTCAGGACAAAACTGAAAGTCATGCAGAGGAATGGCCAATGAATATTGGGTGTTAATGAAAATCAGGGAGAAATTGGAAAACTCTAAAGAGAGATGTCCAATGAAAATTAGACATTGTTGAAGAAGATACCAAATGACATTGGATTTCTCGGGAACCACAATTCCTTTCAGACTTCATGGGGAATGATCGTCATCTCACTGGAGACGGTTAGACATTTGGGTCACGGGGGATGCAATAATCCAGGTCGAAGATGATAGATACTTTGAACAGGACTCTAGCTAGAGAGGTAATATAGGCTTTAAGAAAATCAACCGAGTTTTGCATATGTTCTTTTATAAGCCTCACAGGGGATAAGAGAGACATATGGACAAGAAATCATAATAACGCGTTCCTCTGGAGGACACGACACTTATCAATATTCAAGATTGAGATCTACTAGGGAGGCGAGAACCTCTTGAATAAGAGATCTCAAAGAAGCAGCGCCTTCTGGGGAATGAGGCGACCTTCACATGACTCTGCTAGGAAAATAGAAGAATCTTAAACAGGCTTGGCAGGAAGAGAATGGATTCTTGAATAAGCAATCTCCACAAAGCGACTTCGCTGAGGTATAATAGAAATCTTCACCTGAACTCTGACTGGGAGAATTGCTATGCTATGAGGAATATACATTCTCTCATTGAGTACACCTAACTACCAACGTATGTTGGGGAATAAGATTCTTATACCAAGCCATCTCATCAATTACAACTTTCAGGCAAAATCTCTTCAACTTGGACGACACTAGGGAGAAAATTTCGAACATCCATTGAATCATCCAAGCATCTTGATTAGTCCATCTTCTGCTTAAGGAAACTTACTAGGGAAAAGTAGAAACTTCACCACTGATAGAGAATAAGCAAGTTGGGGAACACCACAACCACCTTCAAAGATTTTGTCCTGTATATGGCGAATTTTACATAAGCGGGTGAACTACAATCTTTGCAAAAACAATACACCGGAAGTTCCCCAAATATAGTATGGTGACATCACTTGAGAGTATCCATGTAGAAACATGGTACCACACTGACTTGAGATAATCTTCCCCAGAGCCTGCAAGCTCTAAATAATTCTTTAAGTCTTGTAGAGATTTATATAATCTCGACGTAATTGCTTCATATTGACAGAACTTGGAAATGTTCGCCTTGAGAGGGCTTTCTAAGACCTGTGCTGAGGATAACCATCCCGACTTCATATATGCTTTTCAAATTCACAACTCATTTTTAGCTAGCAAATGAACTTAAATTTATCAACTCTGAAGTAGAGGAATGCCCCTGTTTAATGCCTTGCCCCAGACTGTAGGGCCCTTGAAGAAATCTGCCTCGATAAGGCCTCATGAGATCTATACCATCAAGATAACCTGCCTCAATATGAAGAATTTGGAACACTGCCTATGGCTAGCCAAAACTAGAGATGGTTTCAAATACACTTGGGCGAATGCCCTTGATTATTCTGCACTTTTTGAGAGATTCTTGAAATCTCGACCTGACTGCCCCAAATATGCGAATCTTTGGAAGAACTTTTACTCTACGGAGTTATAACACTGAAAATAACCTTCCCTCGCTAAACAGAGCCTTAGCAATTCATCATTTCTCCCCACGGAGGTAGGAAGATAACATCCTCACGTAGTTGACTCACGTCTTGAAGGTAGGCTTAATACACAATCATGCTTTTCAACTTCAAACAACTTCGTGTTCAACTATCCCTCAGGACCAACTGAAAGTGATACAACACTGTGCTCAACGGAGACTTCTGGGCAGTCGAAACTCACATACGAAAATAAGATCTCAAGAAATCTAATTCTAATCGTATCTCGAACGAGTCTTTCTTTACTCAACAAAGTCGATAGAGGTCCATTCTCTACAACTTCATGTCTCACAAGCTTTGGCTAGAAATGCTCCATTTTATAGATCAAAACATTACAGGTCCTCTTAAAAAGTCAACAAAAAGTCATCTTTTCTCAAAGAAGTGTTCATGAGCATGTAAATTGCAATGAAGATGAAACCAAAAGGGCTGTTTAGAAGACATCTTGAGCTTTCTAAAAAGTCTAAGAACACCCAAAAATATTGAAAATTGAGCAAGATACAAATTGTGCAAGTTGAGCATTTTTGAGGAGGTGCATGAAGGAAAATACCTAGCAAAAGCAAATATTTTCCAAATGGGCCTAACATTTTATGATCCAAACTTGATTGTAAGATTATCCATGACTTCCATGCTGCACGCCACGCCTTCTATACTTTTATTTGTTTAGTTTTGAATTAAATGGCTTAAATTCAAATTTAATTAAATAAAATACAAAGATAAATTATTAATACAAGGTGGGCTTGATTTGTGCATGTCTTGAGGACCAAGGAAGTCCAAATTAGATGTCCAATTCGTGCAAGAAGATTGAGGAAAATATTGAGCAAATTTGGAAAGATTTCATGCAAATTTCCAATCAAATATTTTTTCATTTAAGGAGAATATTTTCTCTTAAAGTCTTGACCTATTTCTACTCCTATATATATACTTAACATCACCACAAAGAAAAGGACTTTTCGGCCAGCTTCATACACGAAATCCTTGCCTCCACAACAACCCTAAAATTTCTCAAAAATCCAAAAGTTGGCCAAATCGTGTAGCCCTTTGCAACCACTTTCCAGCCGTTTCAATCATCCAATCGTGTTCATGAGGTAGGTAAAGGTAAGAATGCACCCTAGTACATAGTTCATGCTGGCTGTACCATCCAATATGCATGCATCCCGTTTGTGAATATTTCCAAATTGTGTTTTTTAATTATGGCTTGTTTTAATCAAAACTAACACCACTAATGACTTCCTGGGATCAAATAAGACAGGTTTCATCCATCGTTTGCAAGGTTTGGTGGCCAAATCTTTAACTGCCATGGTTAGGGCAAGCTAGCTGTTGAGTTCCAAAACCATAGTTACAGGCCGTTTTAGGACAAACGAATCCCACCATCGTGTTCGCAAGGGTTGAAATATTAAATCTGGATATTTGGTTTTTGCTTTTCTGTTCGTTTTCGCAGCTTTTACAAAAGATGGTGACCTGAGAAGATGACTGGAGTTTTCCTTTCGGTGGCATCTCCAAAAGTTCTAACTTCTGGATCTCCAGAAGGGGCATCTCCAGAAGAGTCCTCCAGAAGCTCCAGCTTCTGGACTTTCCCAGCGCCGAAATCCTCCTGAAGCTCCAACTTCTAGACGTACCCAGATCCAGATTCCCCATAAGCTCCAGCTTCTGAATGTCCCTAGCAATGTAATCTCCGAGCCACGCTGGATGCTTCCAGCCCCCGGCTCCAGCTTCTAGATTGTCCCAGCACATTCCCGTAAAATTTCCGAAGCCCACTGACCCTTTAGATACTGAAGCCCCAACTTCTGGACACGCTCAACATAATTTTTACCAGAAACTGCAGTTTTTGGATGCCCAAGGCGCGCCACTCACAGAAAGCTTGGCTTCTGTGGCAGCTTCCGTCAGAAGCTCTGATGGTTTCTCTTTATTTTATTTATTTTTCTGTTTTTTTATATTTTCCTTGCTTTAATTAATTCAACTAATTAATTTAATTAGTAATTAGGTTAAATAATTAGTTTAATTAGGGTTAATTTCACAATTGATTTTCTCCATGCTTTTTTTAATTAATTAACTTAATTAGTTTAATTTAGGTCAATAATTTTCATTAAACCTTTTTTAATTATTTAAAATCAATTAGAACTAGGGTTCCTCCCATATTAACATTAACTTTCAAAAATACCAAAAATATTAGGATTTAGGTTTTCACTTAGACCATTTATTCTATTTTCTTTATTTATTGCATTTTAATTCTAGAAAGGATGTATAGGTTGCAAGTTTTTTTTCATGTAATAGCGTAGATTTATATTTCTGCTTTTACTTTCCGCACCTCTTATTATGTATCTGCCCCAAAGCCATGTAATAGCGTAGGACATTTATTTTCTGCACTTTACATTTCCGCAATTTACTTTCCGCACTCTTTAACTGCTAGTAACTAAGCGTGTATGGCAAGATAAAAAATCAATCTAGATCACTTCTAACACAAGATAAAATATCTGAATACAACACATTCTTCACACATGCACCCCCTTATGGTATCCTCTCTTGTTGCCTTACGAGTAATGGTCATGTCCCTCGAACGTGGGGGTATCTTAGTGCAGTTGCCTATAATATATCATTATAGTCCCTTCGAAATAAAGATCATAGTCTCTAGATTGTTGCCTATGAACACATGATCTCGTCCCTCGATTGTTGCCTACAAAAAGTGATGATCGTCCATACGAATATGCTAAGGTATCCCTACATGTTGCCTTCTATGACCATCCGATGTCCCTTCGAATGTTCCTTTTTACATCCAACGAATAAGATTACCTACCAACTAATGGTATGGATAACGTTATTCTAAAGGAAAGCAAAATAACACGGAAACGACCGTTCTGAGTGGGTAATAAGTCTCTTTTGCTTGCTCAATCAAAACACTTTTCATACCTCACATCAAAACACTTTTCACACCTCACACTTTCAAAAACATTTTCAAGCGCTTTGTATACATTCCAGCGTGAATCATTACAAAGTTTCTTTTCCAAAAAAAAAAACATTTCCAAACACTTCGTATACATTCCAGCATGAATCATTACGAAGTCAAAGTGAAATGACTTTTCAAAAAATCTTTTCAAACACACACACAAAAACCAATTAAAGTGAGCTAAGAAATTAAGAGCCCGTAGATAACTACGGAAAGAAAGGATGCTAACACCGTCCCTTTTCATAACCACCTCCCTTACTCCGAATCTAACGAAGGTCTTTTCCTGTTCTTTTCGCCTTCCCTTAATTGGATAAAAAAAAGTCGGTGACGACTCTTGCTATCCGCAACATTTGCGATAAAACGCAAAACAAAACAAGTCAGTTCTCCCACCGTGTTACACACTCACCTTTTAATTTTCATGTTTGAACACACGACTTTGTTCTTTTATTTCAATATCTTATTATTTCTCTTTCTTTTTTATATTTTTCATTTACACCTTTTTTTTCATTTTCATTTTTTCTTTCATTTATACTACCATTTTTTTGAATAAGTCGTGTGATCCCTACATCATCTTTTATTTGTTGGAGGTGACTGTGACTGTCTGAATCATTGGTAGACACGGAATACCCATTGGGATTTTTCCATCTTCCTCGACTTTCTTCAAGGATAACCATTATTATACCCTTAGATACACACTTTTGATGAGTTTTGAATGTTCGATCAAATTAACTAAAACTCTACCCTTCCCCTGGTTAGAAAATGAGGATTTTTTATTTTATTTAGAAAAGAAACTCCTACTTCATGACTCAAAGGGGTTAACGAGGGTCTATCTCCATTATATCTCTGGTATTTGTAGAATCGAAATAATGCATGTACATCGTCAGCAAGGTTTTCACTCGAAAGCATACCGTTTGAGATTCTAGGTAAATTATTCGTCATCTTCACTCCAGAGGTGTTGCTTTATTAACAAGAGTTGAGCATCAAAAAGCATAATTAAAACAAATAAGAGCGATAACGATTCTATGCAGTTTAGTAGACCTATCATATTTTATTAGTCCTACTATTTACACATCATATTTTCCTACTAGACCCAACATATATTTTCCTATGCCTTCCATGCAGTCTAGTAGACCCATCATTCCCCAATCATTAACCATTCATATGGAGTCAGGTGGATCTAGCATGCCCCGAACAATTCCTTCTAAGGGTGATCATGGAGATACCAATGAACCTGGAGATACTAGTGTTCAAGAAGATACAAGTGCCACTAAGGAGAAAACAAGGAGGGATCACATCTTGAGAAGAAATGGGCCACAAAAAATTAGATATCATCATGGCAGACTTATCATTTGGTCTGATTCTGGATTGTAATTGTTTATATATATTTTATATTATATTATATTTTAATTTTTAGTTTTATTTAATTAATTATAACTAAATATTCTAGTGTTTAGGATCTTGCACTCACATCAGACAGTATCGATCATGACAATCATTATTATAGAGAAGTACACAAAATTTTGGCCTACTTATGGAGTTGTACTTGAAGATGACATAACAGATTGGTTTAATGAATTTCATGTATAATTGACTAACTCATTTAGGCATATTTTTTGAGATATCATGATTATACTTTATTGCATAATTTTGAATTCATACAACAATGTAGGAGGAATGTTGTTGGGATGTTAGAGATGAAGTTCAAATTAAAGAAAATTTTCACTCAAAATATGGTGTACGATTTTCTGACACAATGAGGAATGTTAGAATTAGATGGGAAAAAGAAAACAACTTCCACGTTGGATAGGAGTAGAAATATTTCAAGAGATTATTTCCCATTGGAGTTCTGAAATAATTTAAGGAAACATCTGATAAGGCAAAGAAAAATAGAGCATCTGAAGCTGGTGGATGCAACTATGCGATGGGTAGTATTAATGTTGTTGAAGTTGCATGAAGGATGGTGTTATACCCTAAAATTTGTCCTCCTATTTCTCTAGTCAATCCACATCTCCATACTCAAGAATTCCTCAAGGGTTGACTAGATGAACCCTCTCCTAAGCAATCAACTCACAACTAGGGTTTTGATTCTCTCAAGTCAAGGATGAGTTCCATTGCCTCAAGTGATAATCATACCTCCTCATATGTCTCAAGGGATCACCAGGTCAATTTTCAAGCCTCACAGCTCAAGTTTCCCACTCAATTGCTCAAATGGTTGAAAATCAGTTGTATTGGACAAAAAAATCAATTCTGGTCAACATACAGTCAAACTTTATCATTTTTGGTCAACATCAAGATTTTGAAGTCACATCCATCATTTGA
This sequence comes from Vicia sativa, assembly GCA_021764765.1. Lineage (NCBI taxonomy): Eukaryota > Viridiplantae > Streptophyta > Magnoliopsida > Fabales > Fabaceae > Vicia > Vicia sativa. Next base: position 27,530,095 of record CM038795.1, on the reverse strand, counting down.
TCAAGGGTTGATCATGATTCGTCAAGAAAACTCAAGATTTGATAAAAAGTCAAAGTTTCTAAATTAGGGTTTCTTGATAAAAAGTCAACAGAACTTTGACCAAGCATAACTTTCACATACTTTATCAGAAAGTTTTCCACCAAAGCTCATTTTTGAAGAGAATTCAATTATCTACAACTTTGTATCTCACAAGCTTTGCCCAAAAATGCTTCATTTGGAAGTTATGGATCAAGACATTATAGGTCCATCTAAAAGTCAACAAAAAGTCATCTTTTTCCAAAGACGTGTACATGAACATGGAAGCTTCAATAAATATGAAATCAAAAGGATCTCTTAGAGGACATATTAAGGATTCCAAAAAGTCCAAGAATACTCTCAAATGATAAATATTGAGAAAGATATAACTTGTGTAAGTTTGGGAAATTTGAAGAAGTGCATGAAGAGAAATACTAAGCAAATTCAAATTTTTACCAAATGGGCCCAAGTTTTTGTGATCCAAACTTGTTCCCAAGATGTCCCATGACCTTTAAATCTATCTACACGCCCTAACATCATTTATTTAATTTATTGTTGAATTATTTCATTAAAATTCAATTTTAAATAAAATAAAATATAAAAACAAAAGCATGACGTGTTGGGCTTATTATTTGTATGACTTGAGGTCCAAGATAGCTCACACAAGCTGGAAAAAACGCATGAAAAGCATTAGAGGAAGATTGAGCAAGAAAAAGAAAGATTTGATTCAAAAACTTCAATCAAATATCTTTCATTTAATACAATATATTTTTCACTTAATTCTTGACCTAATCTCTTGCCCTATATATACACAAGATATTCAGACAAAAAGAAGAGGAGATTTTGCATCCAAGAGACTAGGGTTTGTGTTAAAAAATATTCAAGAAAACTTGCACTTTCAAAACCCTAGTTACAGCCTCTTTCAAAGGCTTCTAAGCATTCCATCGTGCTCTTGAGGTATAGTAGGGTAGGAATGGATCATTATCCATGGCCAAAGCACTCTGAATCATACCATGCACGAACTCAGTTTTGGATCTTTTAATGTCAATCATATTCTGCTTTTTATTGTGTTTTGATTGAAACTAACTATACTAATTGATTCCTGAGGTTCATTAGAGCAGATTAGAGCCATCGTTTGCAAGCTTTGATGGCTGAAACACGAAATACCATTGTTAGGGCATAGCGATTGGGAAGCTTCATATCTCTTTTTCCAGGCCGATTTAGGCTAAACAACCACCACCAATCAATTCGCAAGGGTCAATTTAGGGGGGGTAGGGTCCCTTTTAATCATTTATTTGAGTTATTTTGCAGGTTTGAAGTTTTGGCCAACCGGAGAAGACGACTGGAGCTAGCTCTGACGTCTCTGAATTTCTTTGACTCCAGTGACTTAGGCGTGGTGTATTATGATTGGTCCATTCAAACTCCTTGGTCCCACCAGCGCGCGGTTTTAATCAAAGCTGATTTCTGAAATTTGTTTTCAATTATATATTTATTTTTTCAGTTATATTAATGTATGTATATCGCCCAAGAGGTAGAACGCGCGCACTTAGTCCTTTTTGTCTCTCAGATCATGAGTTTGAGCCTGCCCTTTTGCAATTTTTCATAATTTTTGATTTTTACAGGTTTTAACATATACATACAAATGGAGGCGCGCATATATCACCACAAACAGATGGTTTAGTGACCACGTTTTGCACCAATAATCTGAGGGTCTCGAGTTCAAACCCTGGCAGGACCAAACCCTATTTTTGGAACTAATTCCTTTCTTTTTTCTTTTTCTTTTCTATTTTAATTTCTTTCAAAATTAATTTAACTATTTTTTAAAATCCCAAAAATAATTAATTTCAGAATTAGGTTAATAAAACTTTTAATTAATTTTTTGAAATAAAAATAATTTATTTTTCTCATGATTTAAATTATTTTTCATAATTAATTGTTAATTAACTTAGAATTAGGTTTTTATTAATTAAAATCGATTTCAAAATATCAAAAAAATATTTTTCTTTATCAATTAGGGTTTAGATCTTCTTTTCACTTATTAAGACATTTTTATTTTTTTTCACATTTCAATATTAGAAATCAATGTATAGGTCGCAAGGATATTTTTGTAATAACGTATGTTTATTTCTTCGCACTTTACTTTCCGCATCTCTCATTATGTATCTGCCCCAAAACCCTGTAATAGCGTAGAACTTTATCTTTCTGCTTTTACTTTTCGCACTATTATAAATTGTATATACACTGCTTAGATGAATGTCTAATAGGATTGTATGGCAAGACTAAAATCAACCGTTAGATCACTCTAATTCAAAAATAACATATCTGAATCAAACACACCTTCTGCACCCACTCACACCCCCTAGGATATCCTCTCTGTTGCCTTCGAAATAAACATGGTCATGTCCCTCGAACATAGGGGTACCATTAGCAAAGGCGCTTACGAATAACATCATCATAGTCTCTTCAATATAAAGATCATAGTCCCTCGATGACCCTCGATGTTGCCTACGAATATATGATCTCGTCCCTCGGTTGTTGCCTACGAACAATTGATGATCGTCCCTATAAAATTGCTAAGGTATCCTTACAATGTTGCCTTCCAACGGATAAAGTTACCTGCCAACTAATGGTATGGATAACGCTATCCTAAAGGAGAAGTAAACTAACAAGAACGACCTTTCTGAGTAGGTAATAAGACTCTAAACTGCTTTCTCAACCCAATCAAAATGCTTTTCACACCTCACAATTCTTTCAAAAACTTTTCAAACAAACACTGTATACATTCCAACGAGAATCATTACAAAGTGACATTTTTCCAAACAAATATTTCCGAACACTTCGTATACATTCTTGAGGACTGATACAAGATTCATTACCAAGTCAAAACGAAATACTTTTCAAAATACTTTTTCAAATCACACACACACACAAAATGCAAATTTTCAAAAGTGAGTTAAGCAATTAAGAGCCCGTAGATAATTACGAATGGAAAGGGTGCTAATACCTTCCCTTTTCATAATTACCTCCCTTACTCAGAATCTATCAAAGGTTTTTCCTGTTCTTTTCACCTTTCCTTTATTGGATAAAAGAAAAGCCGGTGGAGACTCTTGCTATCCGCAACATTTGCGATAACACGCAAAACAAACAAATCAGTTCTCGCACCGTGTTACAAATGGTACATTAATCTATCATTTAAATTTTAGATTACGTATAACTAATTTTTTTTACATATTTAATTAGCGTGAAGAGTTGTGTGGAACTCCACTTCTTAATGAGCTCCATATGGAGACTCATCTCAAGAGAAATGGAGAGTTTATTGACGAGCGTGCAAGAAACACTCAAGTAAGTTTTTCTCATATTAAAAATATTTTATTTATTTTTTTCATATGTACCTAGCTTATATTAATCATTATAACATTTAATTTTTTTTATAAGAGGAGTTTGATAGACAACTTGCCTTAAAGTTGTCAGAGCATGTTGAATTACCTAGACCACCATCGAGATATCTTGTTGACCCTAGTGTGAGTTTTTGGACATGGTATGATATTTCAGGTGGAAAGAAGATAAATTGGAGAGTGTCTGGTGCTGGAGGGTACTCCAAAACTATCAAGCGGCATGATAGGAGTTTCAGAATGAGACTTGTTGATGGAGAAGGAACATCAACTCCACTTATATTAACCGTCAAAATGCTTGAAACTGTAAGAAACTTGACGATTATTGAGGTAACACTCCAAGTAGCAACAAGAAATGCAAAAATTGAAGAGATGAAGAAAAACAATTAGAGATGCAGCAAGAAATACAGAGAAGAGAAATCAGTACTAAAAAATTCGCTTTCACTCTAGCCACCAAATTAGCCACCGAAATTTAATATAGATGAGTAAAACATATTTATATGATAAAATTATAACTTTTTATTTTTATACATGAATATAAGTGAATTTATTTTTTTATGCAATTCTATATGCGTATAACAAAATTATTTAATAAAATTAAAATTAATTTTATTATATCAGTTAAATAAAATAATAATTGATTGTTTTTAAATATTATTTGTAAATTTTGGAAATGATTATTTCTACATTAAATATTTTTGTTATTTACTTCACTTTTGAAATTTCTATTTGATGTTAGTTAACATTTTATCATATTAGTGAAGGACCCAAAGTTCTACTTGGGTCATGTTATTATAATTTTTGTTTTACTAAACAACAAAGTAATAATACTCAACTAAAAGTGATTCCATTACTTAAGATTTCAAGTGGCATAGCGGTTGAGTGTGTTTGTTTTGTCATGTTTAAATCCTGGCTGGTTAAAGAAAAACAAAATTTAAATACAATCAACACTAGTAGAACTCAAGTGGCAGTAATGGCTCAATTCTATTTCTTTTTTTATATAGAAATAAGAATTCAAAATATTATTTAAAAAACGCAAGTTTGAGTAAGTGAAAAAATAGTCTCATATTGGATAGGAAGTTGGAGACTTAAGCATATATAAATAAGATAACTCACTCACCTACCACTTTAAAGTTTTAGGTGGACAAACTCTCACAAGGGTGCTTGTTCCTCAACTTTATAGCAATGCTCCTACTATTAACTCCCTCTAACAGTTAGCGATTTCGGTCACTAAAGATTAGCTACTATCACTTTTTCTACTGAAAAAAGATGATCACAAAATCGGTCACAAAACATGATAGTGATCGATTTTCAAGCTTTTTCAATCTCTATTTCGGTCACGAAAAACAGATTTTCTAGTAGTGAACAGAGCTGCAGGAAAAAATGAGAAAGTTAACAACAGAGTATCAAGAAATAATGTGGATTACAAATGAGCGGATACAGAGATTTGATCAAGTTTTTGCTTTGCAAAATTCCGGTAGTTGACTTAGAGGAACTAGTGGAAATAGAGGACTTGTCGAATAAGAAGAGCAAGAAGATTAAGACAAACAAGATTAATAGAATAATTAAATTTAAAATTTTGAAGTTTATTTTAATTTGTATGGAAGAATTATTTTAACTATTTTGAATTTAATAACTTTATTGGAATTTGTATGAAATTTTATTTTTATTTTTATTATGTTTGATTGAATTTTAATTATTATATTAATTTTGTTTAATTATATTTATTTATTAATTTTGTTTAATTATATTTATTTATTAATTTTATTAATTATATTATAATTATTATATTATAATTATTTTTATTTTATTAATGTCAATATATTTTTAATATATTAATATTATTATTATTTTATTATTTTTAAAATTTGTCAGGGGATAAACTTTAAGTAAAATGTCAACAAATACATTTTGTCATAGGTTTAATCTCTAAAAAAACGGAAAAGCATTTACATATTGATAGGGACTTAATCCCAAACAAAAGTTCTAACGCACTGCAATAGCAATTGAATCCTTAATTTGTGCCTACGTCTGCATGTTGTAGCCTGTAAAATCAAAATTTTATTTTGCGAGAGGGTAAGCCCCAAACAAAATGGTCGCAAATAAATTTGTAACCTAGAAGACCAACCCTGCTCACAATTTTTGTATTTGTGAGAAATTTTTGCCATTTGTGAGAATTATTCCCTGACTAATTTCGTTTTTCTTTGTAGTGTATATAATTTATGTTTAACAATTAAAAAGATTACTACAATTTACCTCGGTAAATTCAACAATTTAAAACTTGAATAAGTCACATTAGTTACTATATCTAACCTATTAGATACAAATGTGTGATAAATTCAACAATTTAAAACTTAAGAAGTCACATAAATAGTTATATCTAACATATTATCTTTTTAAGGCATTGTACGAAGAAGGTTATTAAATTAAAAATGAAACTAATATTCCTAGCTTTTAAGCTAATCTGGTGGAGAATATACACATAATATACCTAAAAATGGTGATATGGACAAGGAACTCGTACACTTATTGCAACAACATATACTGTGCCTTTATCTTATATATGGAAATTTGATTACGAAATTACTGGAATATTTCCCAAGGCAAGTTGCATAAAACTTCAACATCATACGGTAACACTAAAAATTGGAGAACTACTATTATTAATAGCAAAATAGTAGTGTGCACTGTGGCTAGGTCAAATTGCAAAGATATTCTTGTTTAAGCAAGACAGCATATTCTCCATAATGAAACTAAGTTTATTTTTCACCGTTCATTTCTTTCTTTATGCCAAAGGAGTTAATATCAAAACCATGAAATGCGATTACACATCAAAAGAATACTATTGTTAGTTACCTAGTGCTGTGAATTTTACCATTGGATCCAAAGAGTATCTCCCAAAATTTAGAGAGAATCATGGAAAAGTAATTAATGAATTGAGTTAATGGAGAAGAAAATATATAGTTCAGTCTCTATACAATGTAAGCTTTCCGTCTGTGCATTACAGTAAGTGCAGAAATCACATGTTTGGCTGCGTACTATGGATGGATATTTTCCTTCTTTTACAAAATATATAAAAGTGTCTATTCCTATATTTTTGAAGTAAATAGTTGATGTGCACACATGTAAAAATTGATTAGTTTAAGTAGTAGAGCATCGATATTGAATCAAATAAAATATGACATATTCGTCTAAAATAAATTTTATTTAACATACAAATAAAAGAAAAATAAAAAATACTTTTTAGAAATTAAAAAAAAAAACTAAAAAAAGTTGTTTTAAATTAAAATAAAACAGTTATACAGAAAACATACAAAAAATTAGGAAAATAATAAAATGCAAAAACAATTATTTTTAAAAAATTATTTATTAGGAAATTGTTTCTTGAATAATTCCAAAAAACAAAAAAGATTTCTTTAGAAAATTATAATATACTTTTTTCTTGAAAAAATCATCTTTTTTTTTGTTTCGTTCTATATTTTCTGAAAACAAAAAAAAAAAACATTTATTAAATTTTTTTGAAAGTAATATTTGATTTTTCAAAACTTAAATATATAAAAGGTTTATAAATATAGACTAATTTATAATATAAAATATTTTACAATTGATTATGAACTGAACTGAAATTTTTTTAAGGATTAATTTATTTTTAAAAATATGGTTATTGATAATTGAACTAAATTATTAATATAATTTAGTTCACTATAAACACCCTATCACATTATTAATCGAACAAAATGTGATAAATTTAAAGTTATCTTAAAATTGATATTGTTGTTGTTAAAAAATTATATATGTGATGTTTAGAAATTCAGATGCTCAAGTGAGTTGTCTTGAGATCTAAATTATTTGTCTTACTTACTCTTCAGTCGAAAATCCTTTTATAGAGGTGTATGGACCTTATCATTTATCATGCATAACTGCTGTGATTCTTCATTAAGTGTAACTGGATTGCCATAAAGACATGTAACGTCCTCCGATGCCATTGATGATCAATAATATATCGCACGCCGTCATATATAACGAGTCAGTTAGGTCTTGGAAGAGCCGGTCTCGCCATAACGTACTCATAACTGTCGAACTCCTTGTAACCCTTGGGTTTGGGATATGAACTCGACAATTGTCTCTTCGTCTTCTATTTAGGCTTGAGTCATCAGTGGCTCTGATCTCATAACTCGGTGACACTCAACCTTATGCTCCATGGTATATGCTCGATAGAATACTCTTCTTTCTACCTGTCTGCATTTATATCTCGAGTAATAGATTTTATGCATGAACATATACTATATTTTAACTATAGTATCTGTTGATGCATAAAAGGAGAAATTAATAAAAAATAAAATCATATGTATTGTATTGATATATAGTGTCAAAATAATATTCCTCAAAAATTAAATATACAATTAAGCACAATATATTTTTTGTGTTTCTTAAAAATATTTATTTTAAACGTTTGATGGTTATTCTTAACTATTAAGTATTTAAAATATTTATTTTTGTCGGTTTATGATTAATACTTTAACTATAGTTTTGGATATAGTTTTGAAACTCTAGTTGATAGTTCAATTTAATTTTTTGATGATTTTAAATTTTTAATTGTCAATTCATCATTTTGTCATCATTTTGATGGAGATTTAGATTTTTAAACTCAATTTTATCTGAGGGACTGTCCATTTTTTCATGGAGTTAAAGAGAGGGCAATCGGTGCGAGATTGACAGCTCATTTTGTCACTCTTAAAAAAAGTTTGAAGAGAATATGTTAGAAGGTTGAATGTAAACCTGATCAAGAACTCTTTTCTTTTGTTTCTTTAAAAAAATTCCCTATATGACTGACTATAAGTAAGATGCCTTTCATAAAAACACCAAAATTAATGAATATACTTTTTGCATTAAATTATAAATGCACATTCTATTAAAAAGTATCCGTCAACTATTAATTCAGATAGAGTCGGTTTGATAAATCATATATTGAATTTATAACTTATAATTTATAAGTTTGTATAATAATAAAATATTAATTTTATAACAAATTTTTTTATTACGAATTTATAATTTATTTTATTAGTTTATAATTTATTTTTTATATATTATGTTAATTAATAGTATTTAATTAGATAGTTTATTATTTTTTCTTCTATTATTATTCTTATAAATTTTAATTATTGTAAATATATATTTAATAATTAATAAAAAATTATCTTTTTATAATATTTTTTATTTATCTGTTAGTCAAACCGTTAATTTTACCAAACACTTTAATTAATTTATCAATTTTTAATCAAAATCATTAGTTATAAACTACTCATTCCGTTCTTTTTTAAGTGTCATTTTAATATAAAGCTCTCCAACCAAGATAGTAGAGTGTTAGAGTTTTTTTTATTTATTATACTCTCATTTATGTTCTCTTTCCTAATAAATTCACTCATACACTTTCTCTCATTTATTGAGAAAGTAAGGGTATAATTGACAAATTATGACATTAAACTATAAAACGACGCTTAAATAGAAATATATTTTTTTTCTAAAACGACACATAAAAAGGAACGGAGAGAGTATAAACTATCAAATATCAACCATCAATCATAATCTATAAACTATAAGCTAACTTATCACTCAATCATTAGCTATAGTGTACACTCCATCTTTTTATTTTTGTTTCATTTAGAGGTATTTTTATTATAAGTGTATTAATACATTTTAAAATTTGAGCATAGTCTAATAGAAAATGGGAATAAATTTCATAAATATTAATTCAACTAATAAAAAATCAATTAATAAAATTGAATATTATCATCAAAACTCAACTTTTAAGCTCACTGTTGTGTGTAAGTTTCTATTAACCATTATCATTTGCGTAACTATCCAAATAATGAAAAGGAGAGTAAATAATATTCCCCGTTAAAAACCCTTTGGAGACAAAGAGAATCAAATAGGACAGAAAAAAGAAACAGAAACAGGTCAATCGTACCTAAGACATGTGATACAGTTCACGACTTTAATTTAATAGTACTATCTTCGTTTGCTTTAAACAATTATTTATTTTTTTGGTAGGAACTCAACTCAAGTTACATATTAAGATTTTCTTGTCCCTCTTCAAGAGAAACGAATCCCATGTCTTTCTTCCGCAGAGGGCACAAGCTTAATATTATGCATGCATATAGTAGCTGTGATATGTAGTCACAACATCAAAATTATTTTGTTTCCTAAACCCCACAAATTAGTGAAGACACTCCAATTTTATAGATCTCCACAATGTTACAATTTTGACGAATATGCTAGTTCTGACACATACTTTTAAGCCCACTCAAGCACAATACTATCTTATTTAAGGTCTAGAAATTTCATACAGCTACAGTTGACTTGACATATTCCTATATCCCCTTCACACTTAGATTTAGTATGGAGTATATAAATGGTGAGCAGTTAATAGTCTCATCGATTGACTCTAATATCATGTTAGAATTAGAGTTTAACATAATCAATCCTTATAATTTTGATTTGTAACGTGATGAATGCATGTCACTTTATATAAAAAAATAATTCAAACTCTATTTATATAAAAAAAATAATTCAAACTCTATCTCTAACCAATATAAAACTTGAGATATTTCTAATAAAGTCAAATTTGAGTCAACTAAATCTTTATCAAATATATTAGAGTTTTTCGCGGTGATAAGACTTTTTAGACTATGTCAAAAATACATTAGAACTAGACAATTGGACTTTATGGTTGTGTTCTATAATTGTAGTGTCACGAACCGGAGAAGAAAAAAAACTAAATATTAGACACCACACATCCTATAAATTAAGGGAACATTTATTTCACCACTCATTTAAAAAATTGAATAAGACTATATATATATATATATATATATATATATATATATATATATATAGAGAGAGAGAGAGAGAGAGAAGAGTTACACATGAGTTACCTCAAAACGTCACTTAATATTTTTAAAATCAATTGGATTGAACACATCATCATATAGATCATACCTATAAAGTTTGAGATTAATCTATAATTATTTACTATGTCATTGAACTACATCAAAATTAACGTTATATGAAAGTCCATTTTGACGTTAATTTTGGATATGTTGATCGTATAGTAAATCTTTATAGATTAACCTCAAACTTTATAGGTATGATCTATATGATGGTATGTTTCAATCCAACGGTGATTTGAAAATATTAATCCAAGTGACGTTTTTGTAACTCATGGTGTAACTGTAATTTCCTCTATATATATATATATATATATATATATATATATATATATATATATATATATATATATATATATATATATATATATATATATATATATATATATATATATATATATAGCCTACGTGTTATGGCTAGTACTATGGTAATTTTCTCTAAAAATAATGTAAGAACAAGATTTGGTTCTCCATCTGACCTTAAGTTTTTATGATAACATGACATGGGTGATTAGATAACAATTTAGTACCCTAATATTTTTATTTAGTGTGTAGTTTTTGCTAACAGGTTATGATTCTGAAGAAGTGATGTGTGATGTTATCATATTCTGGACTCAGTACACTAAGTGATACATGTGTGTGTCATTGTTTAGAATGCTTCTTAAAACAAAGGTTCTAATGAACGTTAGTTTATTTCTTCTAACTATGGCTCTATTAGTAGAGCTTCTTAAGGATTCTCAAGCTTCGAAGATTTTAAAGATCTCTAGCCCCAAGGTTCTGAAGATTTCAAAGACAAGATTCGGAGTGAACAAGTTATGAAGATTATGAAAACATGGCTATGAAAGAGCAACGTGATGAAGACTCTGGAGACAAGATTCTGTTCAACGAAGTTCTGAAGATGAAGGTTTGGAAGATCAGCTTTGATCTTTCTAAGCATGCTTCATGTAATACATGTTGTGAAGTCTTTGTAGATTAGAAGAAAAGATCAAAGGTTTCAAGTGAAGAAATAATACAACGTCACATCGTTCCACTACCATGGTTTTGTGGTGCAAGGATTGTACTTAGTACTATGTTGTCTATCATTCACTATGCCAAAATTCATTTTTGGCAGCACTAAAAAGACAACGCCTTTATCACAAAGCGCCGCTATATGTTACAAAAAAAATTCGCTAAAGAAAAGTGCTGTTAAAGGCTACCTTTAGAAAGCGTTTTATAAAAGCCCGGTTAAAGGTCGTACATAGACCCCAAATTAGAAAGCACTTTTATAAAAGTGTTGCTAAAGACCCCACCTTAGAAAACGCATTTAAAAAGAGCTGCTAAATATTAACCTTAGAAAGCGCTTTTAAAAAGCGCTGCTATAGGCCAAAGAAAAGAAAGCACATTTTAAGCAAAAGCGCTTCTATAAGTCTCTTATTAAAATTAAAATAAAACTTAACCCCTAATTGTTCATATTTCCATTTTTTTCTAAACGCCGTTGCACAGTTTCCTCGTCTTCAAATAGTCAATACTTCGCCGTCTTCGTCTTCCATCAGAGTTCTTATCCGTCTTCGTCTTCAAACAGTCAATACTTTGCCGTCTTCGGTTTCGTCGTCCTCGCTCCAGTTTCCATCTTCGTCTTCCATTCTAAGGTATTTTTTCTGAACTTGTCTTCTCACCTTCATAGCGTTTTGGCGGTTTGTTTATGTAGTTTGGCTATTGTGAACTTGTTAGCCTCACTTCGCCGATCACACGTCTTCCACCACCGGAACCTGCACTGAGTTCCCTCCCGACCGCATTCCACAACTATCACCGTCGGTAAGTACTATCTCCTCTAATTTTGTTTATATTGATTTGTGGGTTTTTGTGTATGTTAGATTTTGTTTTGAATTGGTAAAGAGAGATTTGGTTTATGAGAAAGATCAAAGGGAAAAACGAGACATGTTCATTGCTTGTTCAAAATGAGTCTTCATTCGAAATTGTGACTAATTTGATTGGATTATGTAAATTAGAAGTAGAAAGGCATATGTGTTTGAAGTACTCAGAATTTGTGATATCATTTATATTGCTAGTTGAAAAGCTTTATTTGATTCAGAACATGTTGATATCATTTGTTCAATTAGGACATAATAGTCATCACTCTAAAACCATCACAAGTTGGAAACTAATCTAAGTTATAACCACCCAAACTTGTAGGTCTTTTGAGCAATTATTTGTATCAAAACTTGTAAGTTAATGGGTATGATCGATTTTTTAACGATGGAATTGTCATGATATCACTTTTTGTTGGTTTTTTATTTCGAGCTAAGGTTAATGTTGTGAAAGAGACCTTGATAGCATTTGTGTTTGAATTTGAAAGATAAATTTGATTATGGCATCATGTGATGTTTTCGTTGAATACTTGGTTGAGTCGGTTTTTATTTTATGAAATTTTTAGAATATAAGTTTTCTTTCCTTTGAATTAGCAGCGTTTCTCGGTCGAGTTCGATGTACAATGCTCATTCTCTATGTTTCCCTGAGTTCGACCTTCTCATTTCAACTTCTCAACTTTACTGTTCGGTAAATTCGAGGTAAATTTCTTCCTCAAATTACTAGTACTAGTGTGAGTGAGATTCTCTTTTATGAGACACTATAATATGTAATGAATTTTTCTGAAATTACGTGAATATATTTGTACTTTCCTAGCCTAATGTGTATTATTGTATTGTGTTTTCTTGCTCCGGATCCATTCCATGTACACTTTGCGTTTTGACAGAAGCGCATTATACTGTTTTGTGCCCTAATTAGTTGTTTTTGTTTAGCTTAATTAGTAAAACCATGGATAAGACATGGATGTATTCCAATCGATTGTTGAAAGAGTACGAGAATGGGGTATCACAATTTGTTAAGTTTGTTGTTGTGCGCACCAAAGACCCCAGTCAAATGACATGGCCTTGCTTGAGTTGTTGACGTGGGAGTCTGGTTGACACAGTTCAGTTGGCATTGCATTTAAAGAGGCATGGAATTGATAGAAGTTATACATGTTGGAATTTGCATGGTGAGAAAAGTAATGGGAATGTTGAATCGAGGGATAATACGACCTATGCTTCAAACGACAATGGCACAAATACATATGATTATGGTCGAGTCAAAGCGATTGCAAAAGAAATTGAAGAAGATCTTAAGGATTGTCCCAAAATGTTTGAGAGGTTGGTAAGTGATGCAGAGAAACCATTGTATAATTTTTGTACAAAATTCACAAGATTGTCTGTGGTATTAAAGTTGTACAACTCAAAGGTGGACAATGAATGGTCGAATAAAAATTTCACAAAGTTATTAGCCCTTATGAAAGATATGCTACCAGAGGATAATGTTCTTCCAAATCGAACATATGAGGCCAAAAAGATGTTGTGCTCTATTGGCATGAGCTATGATAAGATACATGCATGTCCAAACGATTTCATTTTGTTTCGAAATGAGTATGCATTGTTAAATGAGTGTCCTAAATGTAGTGTCTCTCGATATAAGAAAAACTTGTCTCCAACTAAAGTCTTATGGTATTTTCCTATAATTTCGAGATTTAGATGCATGTATCGTAGTGAAACCGATTCAAGACACTTGACTTGGCATGCAGATGAAAGAATTATTGATGAAAAGTTTCGACATCCGGAAGATTCACCATAATGGATGAAAATTGATAATGATTATCCTATATTTGGAAAAGAAGCAAGAAACCTTCACTTGGCATTGTCTACTAATGGAATAAACCCACATGGTATTCAAAGTATCTCGCATAACACATGGCCTGTGATTATTATGATTTATAACCTACCTCTGTGGCTATATATGAAGCATAAGTACGTAATGTTATCTATGTTAATTTCTAGGCCTAAAAAACTAGGGAATGACATAGACGTATACTTGACACCCTTAATCGAAGATTTAAAGTTTTTGTCGGAGAATAGTGTGGAGGTTTATGATGGGTATATGAAAGAAAGTTTCAACTTGAGGGCGATGTTATTTGGAACAATTAATGATTTTCCAACATACAGAAATCTATCAGGGTACAACATTAAAGGTCAAAAAGTGTGTCCTGTTTGTGAAGATGGAACCGATACGACGCGATTGGACCTTTGTCAGAAGAATATCTTTCTCGGTCATTGTAGATTCTTAAATTCTGATCATCACTTCCATGGGTAGAGAAAAGCATTCAATGGAGAGCCAGAACAAGGTAGAGCTCCACCTATATTGACAGGTGATCAAATTTTTGAAATAGTGAAAGATGTGAGTACTCAGTTTGGAAAGCCTTTTGCATATACACTTGTCAAGAGTGGGTGGAGGAAGAGGTCAATTTTTTTGAACTGCCATATTGGAAGTCGTGGTATGTAAGACATTTTCTCGATGTTATGCATATTAAAAAAATGTATTTGACAATGTTATTGGTACGTTACTCAATATACAAGGAAAGTCTAAGGATGGCCTTAAAGTAAGGGAGGACATGGTAAACATGAGAATAGGAACTGAATTGGGACCCGTGAAGGAAGAAAGACGAACATATCTACCACCTGTTGTTTATACTCTATCTAGAAAGGAGGAAAAAATATTGTATAAGTTTCTAAGTGAAGTTAAATTTCCAGAAGGCTACTCATCAGATATTAGAAGACTTGTGTCTATGAAAGACCTCAAGTTAAAGAGTTTAAAGACACATGATTGCCATGTTATAATGGAACATTTTCTACCAATAGTTATACGTTCTATTCTGCCAGAAAAAGTAAGAAATGCAATAACTAAACTGTGTTTTTTTCTTCAAGTCAATTTACAGTAAGGTGATCGATCCTGCGATTTTACAACATTGCAAAAAAAAAGTTATTACTTTGTGTGATCTTGAAATGTATTTTCCTCCCTCAGTTTTTGACATAATGGTTCATCTAGTTGTTCATCTTGTGAAAGAGACACAATTGTGTCGACCATCTTATATGAGATGGATGCACCCTGCTGAACGTTATATGAAAATATTAAAAGGGTATGTGAAAAACCGAAGTCGACCAGAGGGTTGTATTTCCAAATGATACATTGTTGAAGAAGCGGTTGAGTTTTGTACTGAATATCTGTCAAATGTTCAATCAATTGGACTCCTCAAATATCATATTGTTGAAAAAGTCAAGGTAAAAAGCTAATTGGAAATAAAGTTGTGACAATATCAAGGGTCGAATGGGCTCAAGTGCATTTTCATGTTATGCACAATGAGATTGAGATTGAGTCGTATGTTGAAATGCACAAGGGTGTTCTCTGAGGTTTAAATCTGAATAGAAATGAGAATTGGATAGTACGAGAGCATAATCAAAGTATTATTCAGATCCCGCTTCAATAACAGAAAGGTTGAGATCTTTAGCATATGGTCCAAGTTTGGTTGTGTTTTCTTATAGCGCATACGCAATTAATGGATACACATTTTATACCAAATAACAAGATGATAAAAGTATTATGCAAAATAGTGGTGTCACCTTGGTAGCTGAAGCAATTCACATATCAAGTGTTAAGGACTTAAACCCCCAAATTGGCAAATTCTGTCTTACTTTGGGGTTATCGAGCGCATTCGGGTGTTTGATTATGAGAAGTTTCAGATTCCTATATTTGGTTGCAAGTGGGTTGAAAATAATAATGGCATACAAATGGATAAGTCAGGATTTTTCCAAGTGGATCTTAATAGGGTGGGGTACAAAGATGAGCCTTTTATTATAGCCTCTCAAGCTAAAAAAGTGTTCTATGTCACTGATCCGACAAGTACGAAATGGTCTATAGTGCTTTTATCAAACAAAGTAATTGATGAAAACATTGGAGATCAAGATGATATTGATGTTGAGATTGAATCATTTACTAGAAATGATCAAGATGAGAATATTATAGCGAATGAATCATATATTAGAAATGATCGTAATGAGGGTATTTGGATCAATCCAACCGTCCGCGTTGTTAAGAGACGAGTAGAACATATTCCAACCAAGAAAAGAAAGAGACGTTAGTGAAAAAGGTAATGGTATAATTATAGCCTATATCATTCAATAAAATTTAAATATATGTCATTTTATATATATTCAATATATGGATTATGGATTTTTATATTTGTCATTTCATTTTTAGTTTTTTCTTTATTACAGGTCAAATGGCTAGTTATCAAGAAAACTCACAAGATACAAATGATCCAAATCAGACTTCAGATAAAGAAATTACACGAGGCATAACTATTATGAAGGGAATCATTCGTGATAGATATAGAGGAATAAAATATCATGTAAATTGGAATGATGATCAACAACTAATTGATCCTAATGGTGAAAATTTGACAAGCTAAATTGATTCACTTGTCGTATGCAAATTCCAATCACCTCTGATAGATGGAGTAAAGAAGAGTAGGATTCTGGTAAAGAGAAAATTTCGACTGAGATACACAGGCACCGTATATTATTGTTGTTATTTGCTTTTTGTTGACGATAATGTGTTTAAATTACTTATACTAACACACTCTATGCATATGTTTTTTCGTAGAGGTATTTAACATTGATGACAACCGAAAAAAGCATTGTCTTCGATTGGCCGAAAAAAGACACCGAGAATTTTGATCTTTTCTAACAAACAAGTTTCTTAAGGATGAGCAAGGAAATTTTGTTGAAGCGGAACGTCCAAGGAAGTATGCGAACTTGAGTACAACTGAAGAATAGGATGATTTTGTAGGAAAACAAAGAGACGATAATTTCAAAAAAGTGAGTGACACAAATCGCCAGAGAGCATCAAAACCCACGTATCCATACAAAAAAGGGCGTTTGGGATATGCACACTTACAGCAAAAAAAATGTAAGTATATATAAATGCTACGATCTTATTAATTGTATTAATGTGTTATAATTGATGATCTTATTATTTGTGTCAATATGTAGTTAGAAGAGACGAAAAGTGAAGAAACATCACTTTTGGCACATGTTTTGTGGAAGGAAGCTCGTCTGGGCAAGAATGAAGTAGTTAGGGAAGATATTCAACATATTTATGATGAATGTGTAAGTATAACATTTTGTCTTTAATTTAATCAAAATTTTATTAATATATAATTAATTTTTACTCTCCACTAATAATTTTCTATATGTAAATGAATTTCAGGAAACTCTATCTCAATCAATAACCACAGGTGATGAGGACTAGGATAACAGGAGCATACTTAGTCGAGCACTAAGTGTTACTGAGTATTCCGGTCGGGTGATGGGTAAAGGGCATGGTGTGACTCCATATTCCTTGTATAAGCATCCAAGGAAAAGAAATCCTAGCAATCAAGAAGTGATGCAAATGTTGGAGGAATTAAAAGCGCAAGCCCTGAATTGCAAAAGCATAAAGAGATATATATGGCAAAAAGGTGCAGTTCAGAGTTGAAAGAAACTAATGACTTAGCTAGTATCAATTGTCAAAATAAATTTCTTGAGGTAATTATATATGTTATTATGAAATTAAATTAGCACATTTATTTTAATTGACATATGTACACATTAATTAACAGTAACATATTTATTATTAGTTTAGGGCATTTCATCTTGTCAGCTATATTTATCACCACCGACTTGTCGCATAGTTGGCAAGGGAAAAATGCATAACACTTTGGTGGATTTACTTCACCATAGACCGATCCCTGATGGACATATGAAAGTATCAGTTGATGTTGCATTAGATCTGGATGCGTTGCTACCGATACCTGACATTGTTTCACAGACAACATTGCTGCGAGATGCAACACGATCGTTTGTTGCATGGCCGTCAGACCTCATTTTCATAGATGATGAGGTATGTTGAAGAATATTATGAATCTTTTAGTATTCAAATGTCAATTCTGAACCATTACGTACATTTTTTTACATGGTAATTTTAGACTCCTACAAAACCCGCACCTAAGGATAAAGGGATTTTACGGCACAACGAGTTGTTGCATCACAAAAAGAGGTACATTGAAAGTGTTAATTTTATGATCCGAATTTAAAAATTGCATGATTTTATAATTTACCTCAGTTATATGATTTTTAGGTACCTACTCAAGGGTCACAACAAGTGAGCCAGAAAATCAGTAGGATATCCAACAAGAAAAGGGATCTTCCTAGGATCGTGCCAAGAAAACTTTTGTACCTCGATTTTGGATGTGTCTTGAAACACTTGTGGGAACATCATATTTGATGAATTTTTCTATTCGTCAAATAGATATGGAGGAAGGTATCACTTAGTCGAGAGATTAATGGCCAGCAATACCTAAAGATTGTATTTTTTTACCGTATAATACTATTCCTACAGAGTTAGATTTTCATTCTAAGTTCATTCTAATCTTTGCATCTTTTGCGTAGAAAATTTCCATCTAAACTTTTGTTTTAATTAATAGACGTCATTGGTTATTGGTTGTTATTGACCCTATAAAAGAAGTGGTGTATTGTCTAAATTCGGTAGATGGTGATTGGACAAATTATACGGATATGAAGTTAATGATTGATATGTAAGTGAGATTATTCTAAATATTCATGTGTATTTATATATTTAATTATTTATGTGAGATTGTTCTAGATATATTTTTTTTTGATAGAGCAATACAAGTATTCCGATCTCAAAGAGACGCTCGAGTATCACGGTCTAGATCAAGCAACATTACATGGATCAAAGTGGAGAAATATTAATTTTCACAATTTTGCTTATAATAGTGATGCTACTTGATAAAACAAGACAACTTATTTGGTTATGTTATATCAAATATGTGAATTGAATTATAATGGTGTATATATTTTGGATTATAATGGTATATGATGGCTTTTTTTTGTATATAAAGGCTTCTTTGTTGAAATAAATGTTCGTTGGAATGTAAGGCTTGAATTATAGGTTTATGGGATTAATCCCAAAAGTATGCTTTCTAAAAAAAAGAATAGGCAGCGCTTTTGCATAAAAAACGCTTAAAATGTTATTTTTTACGTGAAGAAAAGAAAGCGTTTTTTAGTGCAAATTTTTTAATTATTCTTCCTTTGAACACCAAGTAAGAGAATGAACAATTGAAAATTCGTGAGGTTCACAAATAACAATAATTGATAAATCCTCTAAGGGACCTGAAATATCTCATAAGAGACACAATATTCTTTCTTGATGACACAACTGAATTAGTAGTAAAGCAACACAAATTACCTAAAACTTAGAGAATCCATTATGATCTCTTTAGTTATCCAATGTCCTTAATACCTCCCTTTTAGTATCATCCACAAAGTAATACTGACCAGAATGAGACTTAAACAAACCACCATGAACACTTTTGCAAATGTTAAGTGTCTGGAACAATTAGTGTCAAGATACCGATCATCTTAGTTGGAGACCTTAGAAAGGTATGAGAGACGGGGCAATTAACACCTTCCTTGAGTTTTTAACTAGTGCTTGGTTAACCATATGTTAAATTTGGCCTTTAAGGAAGTCAAAGTCAACAAAATAATCTGCTATGATCACCTTTTTCACATAAGACCCATCTTCAGTGTAAGAATTTTCTTTGAGCATGAGCTATTGATGTTTGGCACAATGTTGAGATATTCTAATTGACATCCTTGACTCAACTTGCCTTTTTGATGAAGAAACAACCTTTTATCACTTGAGTTTTTCTCCGTGCTAGTGAAAAAAATCCATCATTTCAAGTCTTCCAATAATCTTCCCTCTTGAAGAACCTCCTCTAATCGATCTGAACTTAACCTTTTATACTTGATTATAAAATCAATTTCAAGGATTAATAGAGTTGCCTTGCCTTAAAAAAGAATAGATGGATGATAAGCCTTCCTTCTCATAAGACATAAGATTGGAAAATTACCTCCTCTTTTCTTCAAAGTTTACAACTCCCCTTAATTTTAGGGTTAATATTCATTTATCCCCCTGCAATATAGACGAGTTTTGATTTACCCCCCTTTAAAAATAAAATGTTTGATCACCCCCTTGAAATGTTAAAATTCTAAGTATTTTGCCACCTAGGTGCAAATATTATCCCTCTGTAAAATATTTATTTTCGATTTACCCCCCTCATTTTAACACACTTAGGGGGTTACCTAAGAATTACAGGGGGTAATTGAAAAAAAATATTTAAGGGAGGTAAATCAAAATTCGCCTGTATTACAGGAGGTAAATGACTATCAACGCTTGATTTTATTCTCAGATACACATATATTTGAATAAACCAGTCAGATCATCATGAGATAAACCTTTAATGAAGAAATATTCATTGAAAGTCCATTTGTTAACCAAACAAGTAACATTCTTGGCACATTTATATAAATGGATAGTAAAACCCACATAGTTTCTCTTTTGAGACAGGTAGGGTGATCTGTTCCACAAAAAACCAAGGCCTTCACATTCGTGTCATTGAATGTTTGAATTTGTTTGGATTTAACTCCCGCTCTAATTTGTTGATGTTAGTGGCAAAAATAAATTGCTTTTGTCTTTCTTCAATAGCTTGTCACTTTTGTGTCAAACTTTTAGAGTGGAGACTTGATAATCTTCTTCTTGATTAGCCTCTCATCTGAATTTTTTTCTCTAAACACACTTAGATGTGCATTTATGAGTGGACTTAAGAACTCCCAAGTATTGTTATCCACACTTTAAGTGATGTATAGTTTGGAATAAAACACTTATAAATTCCAAGAATTTGGTACTGATGGCTTTAAATACTCAGTGACCTAACTCGTGATCTTTTCTTCTGTATTCCAAACACCAGGATCTTCCAACCTGACAAACTTCACAGTTCTATTATCCATTAATAATCAGAATCATATAACTCTATATTTCCCATAAGATAAAATAGTGCTAGAAATATACCTCCATGAACCTCACCCAATAAACCTAGAACGCCTACTCTGATACCAATTGAAATTCTGGTACATGCAACACATAAAAACAAAATTACCTTACTAGCCAAAGAGGTCGCAACAAATGTTACAATATATGGTGTAAAACCAGATCAATCAAGTTGAAGATGATACAGAACATAAAACTACAAAATTATAAAGAACACAATGATATGTTAACCCAGTTCGGTGCTAACTCACCTACTCCGGGGGATACCAAGCCTGGACGGAAGTCCACTATTAACAATATCAGTTCAAAGATAAACTAGTCCCAAGCTTACAACTTCTCGCCTAATCCCTGTCCAATTCTACTTTTACCTAGGTCCTTTCTAGATATGAGAAACCTCCATCCCACTTAGAACTCCCAATCATAGGGAATACAATCCCAATCCAGAATCTGTCAATAAAAACATACTTCCCAATTACAAACTCCCACTCAAAGGGAAGACGATCCTAATCCCAGGAACTATCAAGAAAAACATACTCCCCAATCACAAACACAGCTAAGACTCTTAACTAATAACAATACTTAGAGTTGCTTACAAGCTTCCTCCAAGAAGAATACTCACTCTTGCTTCACAACTTCGAGGAGAACAATACTCAACTTATTGCCTTTGGAATTCTGAGTGAGAACAACAACTTGACTAACAGGCACACAACATTCAGTCGACCACATAGTATCAAAAGATATATGGGTGACACACAAACTATACGAGAGACTCTTAAAACCTAAGACTTATGTTTCCCCTAATTTTACGATTGTTGAAAAATTTAAATTACATTAGGTTAGGATTATCTTTTAAATACAACTCTGAAGTCCATGGGCTTCGATATTCTGATTCTAGAAGTTTTTTAATCCACATGGTGAGTGATGCACCAATTGTGTAGCAAATATCATTAAATCTTGGAACAAATCGATAAACAGTTTCCTAATCTGTCTCAAGGCCCAAATTAGTATCTTTTATACAGATGGAGATATTAACTCCATTCCAAAACAAATCTTGTTGACCTGCACTAATATTTGATATATATCCAAAGGAAATATAATAGAATCAAATCCAATTTGTCAAGATTTAAAAACAACAGCACCTTGTCTACAACATAACATAACATGATGTCATGACACCCTGTTCAAGATTTGATCAGAATCATGTTTTAGGCAAAAGTTGTTAATCCCAAAACCATGGTACTAACAAAGAAATTGACAGTTTGTCTTTGTGGATTATAATCAGCTTGGTTATATTGGATTAAGTCCTTGATTAATAAAGGCATGTCACCTTTATGGGTGGATTGAATTAAATTTATTAACAGTGAACTAGGATAAAAATATTTTTTTCATTTATTTTTGTTCTTGTGTTAAAATAAAATTCTTGGTTTCGAAAAGAATTTATTTCTAGAAACCCAATTCAAACCCCCATTTCTTGTGTTTTTCACAGGTTCAATTGGCATCAGAGCTCCGGTTCTGGTATTGATAACTATCAGTTACTTAATCGTATCAGATAAGTATCCGAACATTTTAGAAACACTATGGCCATTCAACCACATGTTGTTGTGCCTATTCTCAATGAGAAAGAAAATTATAATCCTAAACGTCTCATCTTTAATGGTAAAAGAAATATTATAAGAATCATCATAAAGATATAACTATCTTGCTGAATGAGATTTCTTATACTGAGTATGAGAATACAACAAATAGAGACTCAACTAAGTCTATATTTGATTCTTTAAGAATGACTAATGAAGTCAATTCTTAAGTTAAGGAGACTAAAGATTTGGCTTTTATTCATAAATATGAAGCCTTTAAAATGGAAGCAGATGAAATAATTGAGACTATGTTCTTAATGTTTCAAAAATTGGTTGAAGGACTAAAGTTTCTAAAAAAAGTATAATCTATTTCAGATCATGTGAAAAATATTATCAGAAGTTTTTCATCTAGATGGAGGCCTATGGTAACTGCTCTTAAATTGGCTAAAGATGAGAACAATACTTCTCTAGAAGAACTAGTGAGTTCTTTGAGAAGTTATGAGATATAGTTAAAACAATATGAACCTTAGAAGAGAGGAAAATATGTTTCTCTTAAACCCATCAGAGGATCTGAGAAGACAATAGCTCTTCAACTAGAAGAAATCGAGGATTATAAAGAGGTTTCTGATGAAGATGAAGATGAGTTGTCACTGCTATACAAAAGAGTCAACCAACTCTAGAAGAGAAAGCAATGCAATCGATTCATAGGAGCTATAAGAACTGATGGTGTCTTTGAGTCTACTTATAGTCAAAGGAAGTTTTATAGCTGCAAGGATGTCACTTGCTACGAGTGTAATGAGCTAGGCTATTACAGGAATGATTGTCCCAATCTCAAGAAGGACATTTCCTAAAAGAAAGCTTTCAAAGGAAATAAGAAAGGTCTAATGGCTACATGGGATGACTTTGATTCCTCAGGCGATGACTCTGAGGAAGTGTTGGATGCAGTAGTAGCCGGCAAAGAAAGAGTTGGTATTATTTTTACTGGTTGATATATACCGGTTAGGTTATATTGTATCGTGTCCACAGAGATTGGTTCTTGATTCGTTGTTCGAGAATTCTACCGTTAATGAGTTTGGGATTAAATGAGTTGAAAATAAAAGACAAAAAGTAAATGAACAAAAAGTATAAAGGATATAGAGCTTGTTCGAAATGAATGCGCACTACCCCTCACAGACTTAAATCTAACGTCCATGTCATAATCGGCCTACGATACTCGTCTGTGTCATCACATACCTCTCACAACCTAAGCTATTTCTAACCCAAATTGAGAATCCTTCCGAATCACCTCGATAGCCATATATGGCATATCTCGACTACCAGAAGTCAACTGCGTCACCTCCATACCCATCTCTAGCATACTTCACCAACACAGAGGCATTAAGATCAGATACTCTAAGTAAATGTCAGCTCTAAACCCATTTCTAGCATTCAGAAGCTAACAGATAATCATCCTAGGCAAGAATCTAAGCAATCTATCTCTAGCAAAGCTCAAATCCCTAACATAGAGTAAAAACCTAAGACAATTACCAACACATATTCATAAAGTAAACTTTATACAATGCCAAGGGCGACAAATATACATGTGTTTAGAGTAAATATACATACATAACCAACAAAATAGAGAAATACAAAGAGAAGAAAGGAGATACACTACTCATTTACACCGGTTTGTCAGAGTCTATCGAAGAGCAATCCACCTCCAATCAACCATGAGCAAGACCCTAGTGTTGTTTTCTAAGCTATACTATCAAAAACTATATGAGTGATGGAATTGGAAGCAAGAATCTCACACCCCAAAACCATACTCCAAAAATGAAATGAAAAGGAAAGATAAAGAAAATATGTTCCGCAAGAATCACCCGACGAAATAAAGCATCGCCCGACGAACCTTCTTATAAACTTGGCCAAAATTAAGCCACGTCCTCAACCTGACCAAAATATCAACCGTCGTCCGACGACGGTCAGCTTCGCCCGACGACTCTTCTTTTCCTCGCCCAGCGACCAGCAGCGAAACAAGGCAGGGAAAAATCCCAAAATTGATCATTTTCTATCGCCCCACCGTCGCCCGACGACACAGAAGCGATGGCCCTCGCATGGCCATCGCCCGATGAACTTTCTCATTCCAGCAACTTTTGTTGCTTTTCCTGCATAACTTCCATGGCTTCAATCTTTTAGCCTCATTACTTTATTGATCAACTATGCATCTTGGAGCTTCATTTGGACTTTATTCTCAATGCTCCAATAATGCAACAAATACCTACAAAATATATACAAAACTAATCAAACGGTAGAATATGTACACAAAACGCAATAAAACGTATTTACAACAAAAGCGAGGTTATTAAACGTTATTAACAACAAAAGAATAGATAAGTTTCACAAAACATATATGTAAAATAACTATATTTTGGCACTTACCAAGAAGAATAAGCTAATGTGGCACTAATGGAAAGCATCTGAGCTTCTGATGTGATGATCCAACCAAAAGCTGATGTTGATTCAGATTCAGACACAGAAGAAGTATTTTATGACCTTTCTCACTTTGGATTAACTTGTTCTTTACTTGAAATTTTGGAAAAACATGAGTTTCTTAAGAAAAAATTCAAGGAACTTAAAAAGGTCTGTGAATTTGTTTCTAAAGAACACAACAAACTTAAGGAATAATTTTCTTCTTTAAGAGAAGAAAATTATATTCTCAAAATTTATTACTCTGTTGTTACAAGAAAAATTTCGAATGTTGAGAAGGAAATTCATTTAGAAGCTTCTATGATGGGGATCTTCGGAGGGTGATGAACCAGGTGGTAATAAAATTTTGTACCATATGCATTGAGTCATTGTTATCGCATTAACATTCTATTTGGAAATTGCATGAATGTTGTTGATGAGACATAATATGAAGTTGATTGTGAATTGTGTGATTATATGATGAATTTTATGATGTAAGATGTGTAAGTGATATTATGACGTTTAGATGTGAGTATGACTTGTTTATAAATGATATGTGTTGATATGATGATTATGTTACTACTAATCTTTTCCTTATATCTTTTATAATGAATTGTGATTACTCATCCTTTCTGTTTAAATGTTTCCTCCATGAGGGTAACGTGTAGATGCTCAAAAGTAGCTTGTAGGAGAATTGAATATAGCTTTGGAGTATTTTATGATTTTCGTTATTGTAGTGGATTCTTTATCTGATATGTTACATCAGGTTGGGAGAGCTTGTTTTGTGAATTTTATGTTTCTTTTGTTAACGTTATTTATGAGGATTTTTGGAGATGTTGAACTAGTTTTAATTCCATCTTTTGATAGGACTAAAGTACTATGAGTTTTGATTTATGAAGAAGTTTATTTATGACGATGAATCTGTTGTCATGATTTAAATGATGTATTGAACTATAATAAGATGTTATTTCCAACTAATTTAACCCGTGTTACGAAGAAGGATTGATGCTGTTAGGAAGTGTGACACCGTTGTGTGGTGCTTTTACTTTATTTATTTCGTAAATTAAATAAGAAATACACGTGGAGTTAGAATGTTGTTACATTAGTGGTATCATAACAGCTCGTCCGTCCGACCAGGTTTTTATATGATGACTACTTCCTAGTTTTAAATTAGCATATGGACACTATCGATATGTTTTTGTTTATAATGTTGGTTACCTATACTGAGAATTATCACTGGAGGAAGAAATAATGATGTCATTGCTCAGGCTTCGGAAGTAATGGCTCAAGCTCTACAAAACCAACAAGACCAGCAAAATTAGAATATTGGGAATGATGATGAGGCTCGTGCATAAGGAAAGTTTCAGATGAATAACACACTGATCTTCAAGGGAAAGCACAATCTCGGTGGTGCTCAGATATGGCTTGAAAGAATTGAATAAATTTTTCAGATTGGTGATATGCTTAGAAGAGAAGAAGGTGTAGTTTGGTGCTCATATATTGGAAGAGGAAGTCGGAGAATGGTGAAGAATGCATGCCACAAGATGAATATTCTGGTTATAAAGATCACTTAGGTTGTATTTAGAGCTGCTTTTTTAGAGACGTACGTGGTAAGAAAGAGATCTAATTCCTTGAATTGAAATAAGGGAGTTCGATTGTTGTTGAGTATGCTTTGAGGAACTAGTGAAGTTTTCTCGCATTATAGTAATCCAGCAGCTGAAGTGTTTAATTGCATCAAGTTTGAAAATGCATTACGCCCAGAGATCAAGCAGGGGATTGAGTATCTTGATATTCACTGGTTTCCTATGCTAGTGAATAAGTGCAAAATATTAGATCAAGTTAGTAGAGACAAAGCTTCTTAATATAAGAATTTTAATGAGGTGAAAGGGAGGAATGAGGATCGTGGAAAATCATATAGCTTTTCGGCTGATAAAGGGAAGCAGAAAGTTTCTGATGAGAAGAAGCCAAGTGGGGAAAGAGTTCCCGCTCATGTCAAGTGATTGAAGTGCAACAAGCAAGTTCATCGTACTAATGATTGCAACAAAAGGTGCTGAGATGTTACAAACGTGGTTATATAAGTCATCGTGTTTTTGAATGCTAGAATGATGATCTGACTTGTTTCAGTTGTGGTGAACAGGGTCACATCAGTACCCAATTTCAGAAGCCAGAGAAGATTGTTGCTACTGCTGCACATACTCGTGGTAGAGTGTTTGATTTGAGTGGGTCAAAGGATTCTAAGAAAGATAACTTAATTCGAAGTACTTGTTTTATTAACAATGTTGAGTTGGTTGTTATTATTGAAATTTGTGATACTCTTCCTCAAATAAATTGCTTCTTCGAATTAGATCTTTGTCTTTTGAACCTCTCAGATGGTTCAATGTGTATGTTCGCGTGCGCGTACGTGCGTGTGTGTGAATTAGAATCTGTTGACATCAAATATAAGTTTAAAGTTTTAAACCACGTCTCATATGTTAATAGAAACAAATCAAATGTGTGTTTATGGTTTTTTAATTAAAAAGGATTAATGAGGTTTATTTTGAGATGTTTTCTTTATACTTTATCATTAAATGGATAAATATTTTTTAAATATCATAAATAATAAACTGTTTTGAATAGCTTCTCTTGTTTTTTTTTTTTTTTAAATTTTTAAATCCTTATGATAAAACAATTATAAAACATCTTTTAGTTTTCTTACAAATCTCAAATTCAATTTCTAAATCTTGAATAATATTAGCAACTTACGGTAATTAAGTGATTTAATAGAGAACCTAATGATTTACATGATTAACTAATACATTTGAGGTACATGCGAACATTAAGAAGCAAAAACGAAATTGGCCGGAGCAGGCATATATATATTATATTAATAAAAACAATAATATTAATCAGAAAATGGAAGTTAACATCATTCTCTACATTTTGAAGCTTTTGAATGGCTGCTGCACAATTATTAAAAAGAATTATAAAAAAGAAAAAGGGAAAAGAGCAAACACTTTCATGAAAAATATATGGACATGAAGAGATGTGGAATTTATTTGCCTGTCGCTAACCATAGTTCACAACGTAGACCCGGAATCATTGTGGAATTAAATTAAATAAATGTGTGCTGGATATCATTGTAAAATGAAAAGGGAATACAAACTCTATTTCTTGTACATAAAATTTTATGAACGCGAGTACAAAAAAATATCTGAAATCCATTAGAAGAAATGCGTTTTAAACGCGACTAGTCCAGAGAGATTTGGCAGCTACTAATAAGTCAACATCAAATTATATGGTTAAACACAACTTAGTAAGAACTGAATAATAATACTACAATTTAATCGAGAAACTCACCTAGGACACTTAAAAAAAAACTGCCCGAAAAGAATCAAGTCAATTAATCGAACCAAATTACCAAACCGAATCAAATTAAAATTAGAATAATCGGTCAATTATTTTGTTTAATAAAAAGTTTTAAAATCGTATCAAATGACAAATAAATTGAATTAAAATTAAAACCGAATCGAACTGAACTCGAAAATAATAATTTCTTAGACAAATATAAAATTGGTTATTAAGAGGTTTTGAAAAAAGTATAACTCTTAGGTTTTTTTACAAATAGTTCAGTTCGTGACAAAATACATTCTAACATTTTAGTACCATTTAGAATATTTCAAACCGTGGTATATGAAATCAATAACTTTAATTTAGAATATTTCAAGCTCTTTCTCTCATCTCCCCCGTTATTGAGGAAGAAATTATGAAGGAATTGAAAACATTGGCAACACGAAAGCCCCCGGGATAGACATATATAACTCGTTCCTTTTCAAATCAGCTTGGTCTATAGTTGGAAAATATGTCAATGATGCAGTTCTGGAATTTTTTCGCACATGGAACATGTTTAAAGCTATCAATTGTTCTTTGGTTACTCTAATTCCTAAGTCTCCTGAAGCAAAAACAATCAAGGACATGAGGCCTATTGCGTGCTGCATTGTTATCTATAAATTTGTTTTGAAAACCCTCACTACCAGATAGGGTAATGTTATTGGGAGCATTGATGATGATAATCAGTTGGCCTTCATTCTAAGAAGATTCATTCATGAAAATATAATGATGGCGCAAGAGCTCATTAGAGGGTATAACAAGAAAAGCATATCCCCCAGGTGTATGGTGCAAATGGATATCTAAAAAGCTTACGATACCGTGTGTGAGGGAAAGATTCATGTTTCATGATGTCAACACCTCCCTCTTTTCCTCTATTTCATGTGTACCATAGTGGAATAGTTTGGCTCAAGAGAATGGAAGGAAAACTTGGTGAAAAATTCATTTTTGGCACAAAATTGAATCATGTGTCGACCCAATGCTTAGTCTGGTCGACGCAACTTATAGTGCCTCTCCCGGGCGGTGTTGCGCAGACCCCTTTGATCGACTCAACCTGGGATTCTCAAAAATTAAAGGTTGCATCGATGAAACCCCCTGGTGAGTTCGACGCATTCAAGTTTTTCAGCCCTTCTCTCAGGCTCACGTTTTGTTGCACCGACCCTCCCTTCTGGAGCGGTCGACCGCTCACTTAAAGTTGCAGAATTTTCTTTTAATTTTCTCTTTCTTTCAATTCTATTTTCACTAACACTATAAACAGTGGTGTGATTCTTTTTGAGCAGTTAACAAGCACAAAGAGAAAGGTACACATAGATAGAACCTCATCTTCATCCTCTCTTCTTAAAATTCAACTTCTACACATAACCATGGATGTTGAATCAAGACTAGAGCTGTGGTGATAATGTTTAAATCGAAGATTCAATTATGATTTGGCTTGTGCTTTGTGGGCTTATTCTTGAATAAAGTCATTAGGTTTTTGTCCTCTGATAAGTGCCAAATGTAGTTATTTGTATATATGTTTTGTGGCACTTATCTATTTTTTTGTTGTTAATATCGTTGAATAACCCCGCTTTTTGTTGTAAATACATTTTATTGCGTTTTGTGTACGTATTGGATCGTTTGATTAGTTTTGTATATATTTTGTAGGTATTTGTTGCATTATTGGAGCATTGAGAATAAAGTCCAAATGGAGCTCCAAGATGCAAGTTGATCAATAAAGGAATAAGGCTAAAAGATTGGGCCATTGGAAATTATGCAGGAAAATCAACAAAAGTTGATGGACTGAGTTGTTTCGCCGGGCGAGGGCCATCGCTTCTATGTCGTCGGGCGACGGTGGGGGGGAGTCATTTTGTGGTGGTATGGTTTTGGGTTGTGAATTCTTGCTCTTAATTCCATCACTCATATAGTTTTTGATAGATTAGCTTAGAAAATAACACTAGGATCTTGCTCATTGATGAAATGAAAAGGAAAGATAAAGAAAATATGTTCCGCAAGAATCGCCCAGCGAAATAAAGCATCGCCCAACGAACCGTCTTATAAACTTGGCCCAAATTAAGCCACATCCTCAACCTGACCAAAATATCTACCGTCGCTCGACGACGGTCATCTTCGCTCGACGACTCTTCTTTTTCTCGCGTAACGACCAGCAGTGAAACTGGGCAGGGCAAAACCTCAAAATGGACCATCTTCCTCTCGCCCCACCATCGTCCAGCGACGCAAAAGCGATGGCCTGGTGCCGAAACAACTCAATCCAACAACTTTTGTTGCTTTTCCTGCATAACTTCCAATGGCTTAATATTTTAGCCTTATTTTTTTATTGATCAACTTGCATCTTGGAGCTCCATTTGTACTTTATTCTCAATGCTCCAATAATGCAACAAATACCTACAAAATATATTTAAAAAACTAGTCAAACGGTACAATATGTACACAAAACACTGTCATACCCCAATTTTTGACCCAAGATACCACCATATCATTCACATATGCATCATTGCATTACTAACAGTTTCAGAACAGGATAGATCGAGCGTGTGCTCCTAAAAGTCAAAGTTACGATTTTATCAAAATTTCATCTGTTCAAGATATGATCAATTAGGGTTTGAGTCTCCACTCACCTCAATTGATCTATCTTAATCAATCATCAACATTTGATCTTCAAATTCCTAACTTTTTCTCATGATCTACCTTGAATCGACCAATTAGGGTTTTTGATCGAAGATAGTGAATCATTGACTTTCTGCTCAATGAATGACCTATTTACTTGAAGATTGATCTTAACATCCTCAATGCAACATCTTGACCTAATTTCTTGGTTCAAAACATTGCAAAATCCATGTTTCTTCATCAGACAAATTCTGAATCATCTGATGAAAATTCATTTGTTCAAAAAGTCAAAACTTTGACTTTTGGTCAACTTTTTCAAATCTAAACTTTTTCAATCATAAAATTATTTCAAATAATTCATCATGATCCTAAAAAGTATCAAGAAATGTGAGAAAGTCAACAAAAAGTCAAGATTTGAATTTTTTTCTAACACTTAGAAAAATTTCAAGTGTTAAAAAACATGGTTTTTCCTTACTTTCATGACCATTTTTCACCTAGATCCATTTTGATTCAAGAAAAACTCAAAACATGAAAGTTGTAGATCTTGTTACAAGCTTTCCAAAATGTCCAAGAACTTGAAAAAACACTTTGTGTATCTAGGGTTTTGAAAATTAAACTTAGAGCTACATAACCATGAATTACAAGTCATTTTTCAAGAACTATAGGTCATTTTCACAAATTTCTCCTTCTAGAAGCCTTATCACCAAGTTAAGATAGGTTAGAGCTGATAAAAATCAGATGAGAAGTAATTATGAGGGAGATAAGATCAAGTGAGATTTTAACCATGGTTAAAGGAATATTCCATGTGCATTTATGGCAAAAATGTCTTTCTTGCCCTTGAAGGCATGTTGTTCAATTTCAAGCCAATCTCCTCTACTTACCATTCAGAATTCTTGGCCTATAAATAGAGCTCACTTATTCATTCAAAACAACCCCAAAGCAATCATAATCCAAGTTTTCCTTCTTTCTTTCTTGATTTCCAAGTTTCAAGTTTCTAAGTAGGAGAATTTGCAAACTTCAAGCCTTGCGATTTCTGAGCAATCTTAGGTTTCAAATACTTTCTAAACATCATTAGAAAGTTGTTAGAATCCTCAAGCTAGCCCAAGAACATGCCAAACTCATAAAACACTTCCAAACCTCATGTATGAACATATTGAGCCATAACTTACAAATTCTCAATCCACTCGTGCATCTTCCAAACTTTCACTTCAAACACCTTATATACATCATATAGAAGTGATCCAAACCATCTTTTCATCACTGTAAACTCAGAATCATCAAATTCGATTCTCACTTCAAGTGACTATAGTTGGACTTGGTCAGAACGATCCAGACCATTTCAATTCAAGGTAAGCATATCAACACCTTCCATAATCATCACTGAAGTTGTAACAATCATCAAAACACTTTTGGAACACCTCCAGCAAGGAACCCGATTTCAGTTTCAAGAGGTGAGAAACTTGAACTTTGAACTCTTTGATTTCCAATTTCCAGTTCAAAAAAGGCTTGGCCATTTTGTTTCTGCACTATCACTGAGTAATAACCCTCAATCAATTGTTAAAAATTTTGCTCATACATGATTTCATAATCAAAACATAGAATTAGGGTTCTTCGTGTTCATACGAAAATTAACAGTTCTAAGTTTAAAATAAATGAAATTAATTGCCATAATCATGTTCCTGGTAAAAATCCGAGCAAGTTTGATGTTTGGATCATGTAATTTCATTAAGAAATGAAGAATCCATGGAGAAAAATCAGGAGGTTGAAGATGAAGCTATGTGCGCGTTTATGTTTCTGGAAAAATTCAAATTCTTTGTTTATTTTAAATTTATCGGTTGTTGTTTCATAACCGGATGTAACAGCCACCCCAGTGGCAAGCCAGCACGCACTTAGTCCTTTGCCTCGCCTCAAGGCCCAGGGTTCGAATCCCCCTGGAACCTTTTTTTTAATAAAAGGCTCTGGACTTCTGATGCTTGCTTCTTCAGAAGCACTTCTGATGCTCAACCCTTCAGGAGTACTTCTGATGCTAGCACCTCCAGAAGCATCCAACTTCTACTACCTTCAGAAGCACTTCTAGTGCTTCTCACCTCAAGCATTCAAATAACCTTGAGTACTGAGGCTACCCTTTCCAGAAGCAGCATGATTCTCACTCTTCAGAAGCAGGACGCTTCTAATCTCTTCCAGAAGCAACACACTTCTCACTCTTTCAAAAGCAACACGCTTCTAACGTCCTTCAGAAGCAGCCAGTGTAACGCCCATTTTTATTATATTATATTATATTAATCTTTTCGAGTTACCGATTGATATTTATTTTTTCGACGAGAATATTTATATTAATCGTTATATCTATTAATATATTTGGCGACATTTTGATTCGGTCCGGTAAAATATTATTCGGATCCGATATTTAATTCCCCTGAATTATATTAATAAATTGAGTTAATGATATAATTAGATGATATTAATGTTTTAAGAATAGTAGGGGTGTGGGAGAAATTTGGGAGCATTGGGCTTCTCATCCTTGGTTAGTAAGACAGCATTCCTATAAAAGCATTTTTCTTCATCTTTTCCTAACATAACACCAAAACACTAAGTATAGAATTTTGGAAGAGAAAGTTAGGGCTTTGGTAGAGGAAGAAGAGGAGAGCAAGAAGAAGAGCAAGACTTGGTTTGAGGAATCATCAAGAACAATCAAAGCTTGCTAGGTAAGGGGTTTGATTTCTATCTCATATAGTTAGGGTTTGGTGATTATTGTTTGGATTAGGGAAAAATTGATAGTTGGTTTATAGGGTTTGGTTGGTTGATTGTTGAAAATGTTTAGAAAAGTTGAATTAGGTGTAGGGATTATGAGTGTGTTATTATTATTATTGTAGTATATGGATTATAGAATGGAAATGAAAATGAAAATGGAAAAGAAAAACATAACAGCAAAATATAGAAAAAACCAGAAAAAGAAACTGTAAGAAATAAACGCATGAAGAAGAAGTGGATGGAGGGAGCAAGAAGGGGGAGGCACCCACCTCCATGTGTGGGGCGACCATCCCCCATGGTGAGGCACCCGCCTCCTTCCTTTGGTGAGAATGGGACGTGCGTCCCTGATGGTAGAAGAGAACGGAGAATTTTCTGTAAAATGTGGTTTTTCTGTTTTCTAAAAAACACAGTTTTTCTGTTTCTTTCAAAAAGATATTTTCCTGCATAATTGTTTGGAAATG
The DNA here is from genome assembly GCA_021764765.1 of Vicia sativa. Lineage (NCBI taxonomy): Eukaryota > Viridiplantae > Streptophyta > Magnoliopsida > Fabales > Fabaceae > Vicia > Vicia sativa. The sequence continues at coordinate 27,495,755 of CM038795.1, read as the reverse complement.
GCTTCTGTTTCTTAATATAATTTCAATTTCACCTAGTAGCAATTTGTATCCATAAAATATAGTTAGTACATAAGATAGCCGATTAAATTTAGAACCCGATTATGTTCCGATTTTCCGATTTCGGTAAATTCGACGACGGAGCAAGTTGCTCCGAATTCAACGAAAATTGACGTGCTAGCTAAGTTCGACGTGTAGAACGTAGTGGTGAGGTTAGTTTTTCGAAATTACGAGTTTTTACGAGATGACCCGAAATAGGCCAATTTATGGTTAAATTGAATCGGATTTCATTTTAGTGGATTTAAGACACGTATGGACAATCCGATTTCGATGTTGACAATTATGATTAATGCCGGTTATTAGGAATGGCTTTCGCGACGATTATATATGTTTGACCATTTTTCCGTATTCGGAATTTAGTGAATGAAGTGATAATGATGGGGTGTGAATAAACATAATGTTTGCGATGGTGTATTTACTAATGAATACTTGTTGATTTATGCGATGCGATGATATATGTCTTTGTACATGATGATGTGATGATGATATTGATGTTGTTAATAAATGCTTCCGATTTGTGAATGCATGATTTTTGATGATGATGAATTGTTTGGTGATGTTTTGCATAACGCAAATATGATGCAATGGTATATTTATCTTGATGTGGATAAATTATGGCGATGTGGGCTTTATGCCAATTTTGATGAGCGATGATGATGTTTTTGTGTTGTGTTGTTTGATTATCGAGTCACATACATTGCATTGGCGACGAGGGCTTTTATGCCAAGCGACGAGGCTTTTATGCCAAGCGACGAGGATTTTATGCCAAGTGTTCCTAATTATGGACAAAGCGACGGGTACCACATGCATAACATAGTCGTGTCTCATGTAGTCGGTTATGTTTAGGTTTGATTTGTTTGGCGTTGGGTTTTAATTGATGGATGACGTTGAATTGCAATGATATATAATGCTTTGTTAGGTGATGAACATGAAATGAATATAACTTGATAATTTCATGATAACTAGGCGATGAATATAAATGATGAGTTTTGTGATGATGTTGTGACGATGGGCTTTTATGCCAAGAAGCGACAATGGGCTTTAGCCAATTTGTGATGATTTTATTTATGTTGCTTATGTATTAGCATTGTTTGATGTCATTGTTTGTCGTGTTGATTAGTGAAGTATTAACTTGTGACGATTTCGTGGTGAGGAACGTTTATGTGTTGTTGTGACGGTTTATGTCAATAAGGTTATGGAGATAAAATGTAGATTATACACATTAGTATGAAGATTAAAGTAAGTAAGTTTTGATTAGGTGTTGGAATTACACCTATTAATCCATACCCTTTATAATTCTGAAACTATATATAGATGCCTTTAATTATATGTTTTGGAGTATCTCACCCGTTACTTGTTTCGCCATTACCTTTATATTGGTAACGTGCTGGTTATGAAGACGGAGTTTATAGCTGTTGTTAGTCGAGTCGGTGTCGCTCTGATACGTAGCACTCAGGGGGGAATATTTATGTCGTCTTGTTGTTGTTCTTTTATTATTATTCCTTTTATGAATAAGAACCATAATTTATGAAAATATGATTTTGATAAGGAAGTTTAATAAAGAAATTGTTTTGATTTTTATGAGTCAATTTATGATTTCCGATGATGCTATGTATCCGAGATTTATACTTTAAAGCAAACTGTTTAAAGTGATTTGGTTTTGATGGTGTGACGCCTCAGTATTTAATTTATGAAATTTTAAATTACTCTGATTTTTGCATATAAAACCTTGGGTAATATTGGGGTGTTACAGCCAGCTTCTGACCTTCTTCAGAAGCAGCCAGCTTCCGACCCCTTCCTTCAGAAGCAACAAGCTTCTGACCCCCCCCCTCAGAAGCATCCAACTTCTGACCTTTTTCAAAGACTTCATTTTTTCAAAACTCCTTTAAAATAAGGTAATTAAATGACAAGTCAAGCATATGGCTCAGTGGAAAAACTCTTCACTTCTAAGCCAAAAGTCCAAGGTTCAAACCTCCTTAGGACCAAAAACTCTTTTTTTGTCTCTAATTTTCTCAAGTTTTAAATAAACTTCAATATTTTCAAAAACCAATCAAAACTTTTCATTTTGAGATGATTTTTTGCATACTTGTCATTTAATATACCTATTTTATGATTATGTCAAAAAATCCAAAAATATTTTCTTTTTGATTATATTTTTATAAGGTTCAAAAATGTTTTCTTTCCAATTTTCAAACCTAAATCTTTTTTCAAAAATTCTTGTGAATATCCTTCACTTTTCAAAATCATTTTCAAAACCTTTTCAAAAACCTTTCAATAAACTTACACACCTTTTTTCCATGATCAATTAGAGTTAAAGATAAACCAAACCAGGTTTCTCCTTAAATTTCTTTCAAATTGATCATGGGTCTCCCTTACGGTGTAAGTCCCAACCCTCATATGTACATATTCATTTCCTTGTACATAACCACCCTTTCGTGGACACATTCATTTCCTTGTATACATTCAATCATCTTTGTAAATATTCAAGCATAAACAAACTTCGTTTGTTTGTTTTCATCCGCTTGTTTATACACCGATTCTATTGGTATTAAGAAGAGCATTATTCCCGATGAAACTGCTCTTAAACCAATGGGCCTCCCTTAAGGTGTAAGTCTCAAACTCTTTGTATATATTCAAGTTACACTTGCTTTAATTGCTTGTTTTATACACTTGTTTATATATTTCCTTCATAAACTCTTGTGAATACACATCACATATACTTGTTCATATAACTGTTCAGTTATAACATAACAACTAGTCTAACAACTAGGTTCCTTTAGCCTCCTCTTAGGCTTCTTATAAGATAACTCATTTATTGAGTTAGCCTCCTCTTAGGCTTCGTATAAGATAACTCATTTATTGAGTTAGCTGATAAGTGCCAAAATGTAGTTATTTTGTATATATATTTTGTGGCACTTATCCGTTCTTTTGTTGATATTTAGTTGAATAATCCCGACTTTTTGTTGTAAATACGTTTTATTGCGTTTTGTGTACATAATAGAATAATTGAGTTTTTGTGTAAATATTGTATATCATTTGATAGTTTTTCATATCTTTTGTAGGTATTCATTCATAATTGGAGCATTGAGTAATAAAGTGTCGAAGACACGACTTCAAACACACGATTTTGAGCAATAAAAGAGAACACATAAAGCAAAGAATGAGTTTTCCAATATTTCAAATAGTCATAAAAGCTTGATATTTATTCATGGTTAAATATAGCATTGAATAAGTTTTCCAGCGCTTCAAATCGGGCACAATTCCGAGTTACGGTTCTCAAGTTATGGCAAAAACAAGATGCTGATTTTTTTCAGGACAATGCAGACCGCGCGGAGCGCAAAAATACCAGGCTAAGCTCGCCCTGCGATTTCAGAATTCTTTAAAAGGGGCTAAAAACATATTTTTAGGTCATGGGTTGGGTATTTTTAAGTCCCAACATCATCAACATCATTTTTTGGTCTAGAGAGCTTAGAAAACAACATTGGAGCTTGCGTTTGGATGATCCGGAGTCGAATCCCTTGTCGATTGATGTTGACAAACTAAGAAATGTTTGGTTCCTCTTCTTCTCTTCTCTTTTTAATCTCTTTTGTTGGGTTTTGTATGTATATAACTCATGTATATTTATGCCTTGGCATTGTATAAAGTTTGCTTTATAAATCTGTGTTGGTGATTGTCTTGGGTTTTTACTCTATGCTAGGGATTTGAGCTTTACTAGAGATAGATTGCTTAGATTCTTACCTAGGATGATTATCATTTTGAATGCTAGAAATGGGTATAGATATTCACTATAGGTATCTAATCTTAATGCCTCTGTGAAGTAAGCTAGACATGGGTATGGAGGTGATTGACACGTGTTGTCGAGGTAGGCCATAAATGGATATCCGGATAATTCGGAGGATTCTCAATTTGGGTTAGAAATAACTTAGATTGAGAGGTATGTGATAACAATTCGAGTATGACGGGTGGTAGATTTAAGTTTGTGACGGTGGTTTACATTCGTTCGGACAGTCTATCCTTCTTACTTTTGTTCATTTACTTTTGTCTTTATTTTCAACTCTTTAATCTCAAAAGTAAATGAACAAAAGTAAGAACGATAGACTTATCCTAATGTAAACCTCATAGACTTAAATCTACCACCCATGTCATACTCGACCACGATACGTGCTATCACATACCTCTCACAACCTAAGATATTTATAACCCAAAGTGAGAATCCTCCGAATTATCTCGATATCCATTTTGGCCTACCTCAACAACACGGTCAATCACCACCTCCATACCCATCTGCTTCACCAACGCAGGCATTAAGTTTAGATACTCTATAGTGAATGTCACTCTAAACCCATTTCTAGCATTTAGAAACTAATGATAATCATCCTAGGTAATAATCTAAGCAATCTCTCTAGTAAAGCTCAAATCCTAGAGTAAAACCAAGACAATCACCAACACAAATTTGTAAAGCAACTTTATCAATGCCAAAATATACATGAGTAAGAGTAGATATACATAAACCCAACAAAAGAGATTACAAAGAGAAGAGAAGAAGAGGAACCAAACATTTCTTGGTTTGTCAACACCAATCGACGAGGATTCGACTCGATCATCCAAATGCAAGCTCCAATGTTGTTTTCTAAGCTCTAGACCAAAAATGATGTTGATGGTTGGACTCAAAATACCTAACCCATGACCTAAAATGTGTTTTTATCCCAAAGAATTTTGAAATCGCAGAGCGCTTAGCTGTATTCGGCCCGGTCTACGCCTTGAAAAATCGGATCTTGTTTTTACCATAACGAGAACTGAATCGAATTGCGGTTTGAGCGTTGAAAGCTTATTCAATGCTCTATTTAACCATGAATAAATATCAAGCTTTATGACTATTTGAAATATTGGAAAACTCATTCTTTGCTTTATGTGTTCTCTTTGCTGGTGGTGTTTCAATGCTCCAATAGTGAATGAATACCTACAAAAGATATGAAAAACTATCAAATGATACAATATTTACACAAAAAACTCAATTATTCTATTATGTACACAAAACACAATAAAACGTATTTATAAGAAAAAGTCGGGATTATTGTTGCTGCGGTAAAGCAGCAAGCAAATAGTTGGTATTAATTTTACCGGGTGATATATACCGGTTAGGTTATATCGTATCATGTCCACAGAGATTGGTTATTGATTCGTCTTTCGATAATTCTACCGTTAATGAGTTTAGGATTAAAAGAAATGAAAATAAAAGACAGAAAGTAAATGAACAAAAAGTATAAAGGATAGACAGCTTGCCCGGAACGAATGTAAACTACCCGTCACAGACTTAAATCTACCATCCATGTCATACTCGGCCTGCGATACTTGTCTGTGTCATCACATACCTCTCACAACCTTGGTTATTTCTAACCCAAATTGAGAATCCTCCCGAATCATCTCAATATCCATTTCTGGCCTACCTCGACAACGCAGAAGTCATCTGCGTCACCTCCATACCCATCTTTGGCATACTTCACCAACGCAGAGGCATTAAGATCAGATACTCTATAGTGAATGTCATCTCTAAACCCATTTCTAGAATTCATAAACTAATAGATAATCATCCTAGGTAAGAATCTAACCGATCTATCTCTAGTAAAGCTCAAACCCCTAACATAGAGTAAAAACCCAAGACAATCGCCAACACAAATTCGTAAAGCAAACTTTATACAACGCCAAGGGAGACAAATATACATGAGTTATGAGTAGATATACATACAAACCCAACAAAAGAGAAATACACAACGAGGAGAAGAGATAAACCACAGATCTACACTGATTGTCAGAGCCAATCGAAGAGCAATCCACCTCCAATCATCCATGAGCAAGCCCTAATGTTGTTTTCTAAGCTAATCTACCAAAAATGAAGGTTGATGGAAATGGGGATAAAAAAATCCACCCAAAAACCATAACCTAGAAATCTGTTTTGAAAAGAATTTATAAACAAAATCCCGCAGATCGCGCTAAGCGTGCTAGCCGCGCTAAGTGCAACCTACTTTATTACTTTATTACTTAAACCGCCTTACAGCGCTAAGCACGCTCAAAACCGTGCTAAGCGCGAAAGTTGTTATTTTTCTTCCCAAAAATGCATCTTCGGAACCGTGTCTTCGATACTTTATTTCTCCATGCTCCAAATATGCAACAAATACCTACAAAAACTATCAAACGGTACATTATATACGCAAAACACAATAAAACGTATTTTCAACAAAAATTGGGGTTATTCAACGATTATTAACAAACAAGAACAAATAAGTGCCACAAAACATATATACAAAATAACTACATTTTGGCACTTATCAACTCTCCCCAACTTGATACATTGTTTGTCCTCAAACAAAGTCAAGTAAACCTAAAGAAACAAAAGACGATAATCAAAGAATCACGAATCAACAAGTTTTTAAAACGGAAAACAAATGTATGGTTCAAACGAAAACGTACACGACGAATACAAACTTACCACTATACTACAACGACAACATATAAAAGAAATAAATCCTAAGTACAAAAATCATACAAATCATTCTAAAACCAAACAAGCTCAATCAGGAATCACACCTAGCAAAAATTCATCGGTAGATGAAGAACACACAAAGGTGGGGGATAAAAAACACTCCTCCACAATCTTGCAAACAATAGACTAAATTATGCATTCATCCAAAAACGTATTGAAAATATAAATCCAAGAATCACAAGGGCTTTTCAAGGTTGTAATGTGGCTTGGTTAACAAACAAGTGATAAGTCCTAAAGCTAATCGAAACAAAAACTTGCCTAAACCTAAGGGAGTGATCAACTCACAAAGTTCCAAACAATATAATTTCAATCAAACTTATTCTTCATCACAAATTTCACACCAAACACGCCTTACTTATTAACATAACATTATTCCTACTCTTTTTGTTTTTCTTTTTCAAAGCTTTTCTCTTTTTTCTTTCTTTTTCTAATCTTTCTTTTTTTCACTTTTTTTTCTTTTCTTTTTATTTTCTCTTAACCTCATACCAACCACAATTTAAGTACATAAACATTCCTCTCCCCAACTTGAATTCAACAAACATCATTACGTGAATACTCTCTACTTTCTAAGGCAAGGTAAAAATTCATACAACAACATGTAGTTGAGGGTTCAAGAAACAAAGAAATCAACATCCATAAAAAGAAGTGAATTGACACTCATAGACAAGCATCAAGTTCAAATAAAAATGGATGTTGATAAAAGTTCAAAGGAGCTAACAAAGGATCACACACTCACAAGGTGAATTGAATATTTGGCCAAGGTAGTTATGCTCAAAATCAACAAAATGCCTTGATCATTTTCTTGCAATCATACAATCAATACAAAACTAAAAATTAAGCATAATAAAATGTAGTTAAAACAAGAATGTGGACTCTCAACATATGTAAACAATGGAAAGCTTCCTCACATTTATGGTTAAAAATGGTACTAAAGTGATTCAATTCATGAGCAAGTAATGCAAAAAGAATGAATAGCATGGTAATTATACAAATGATAAATTTCCTAAACATGTTATGCTATAGAAAGCGATAAACGAGTACCTGACGTGTACCAACTTTGAAACTATCATTACCATACATCCGCGAGTTGAAACGATCAAACTCGGAAAATTACTTCAAAAGTCTTCAAGTTACCGAACCAAAATTTGAGTCCAAACAACAACAAAAGAATTAGAAAAACAATACTAATTTTATTCAATACAAAAAACCTTGGTGAAAGTGGAAAAAAAAAAGGAAAACCAAGTGAAATTTTAAAAGAATTCACTGGCCCTGCATAGCAGAGCGCGCTAAACGCCAGCAGAGCACGCTAAGCGCGATACACTAGTTGCAGAAAAATGACAGCAACAGGTGCAACTTCTATGCAAGCTCCACTTACACACCTATACAATCTCATTTACACATCTAAACAATATTTACAATACATACACACTTCCACAAGCTAAAACACTACAAACTTGTGAAAAATAACAAATTGACATAACAAAACAAAAGCAAATAACAATACACACAATTGGTGAAAAGGAATTAACAAGTTGAAAAGTGAAAATTTGAAATGAAGAGCAAGTCCTATTTCAACTTGTCAAAACACAAGTCACCACACACATAAACAACATAAACAAACATGCTTGTTTTACGTCGTAAGCTCGACGCCTTTATTGTGCGAGCACTAGTAACCTCCTCTCGTCATGCCATGGTATTGTCACACTGCAAAAACCTAAAGAAAGTGTCCTAACAACTACACAACAAACGTTACGAGTACGAGACAATTCACAACATCACATAAAACTAAGAAAATCACAAATATGTACAAGTATGGAAAGTAAACACATAACATGTACAAGTAACATATACAAGTTCATATACAAAGTCTATACAACATATACATTAATTACAAAACTCAAAAACAACGGAATTATCGCAATACGGAAACAATAAAACCAAAACCCGGCAACGACACCATTTTGTTGCTACGGTAAAGCGACAAGCAAAGAGTTGGTATTATTTTTACGGGGTGATATATACCGGTTAGGTTATATCGTATCGTGTCCACAGAGATTGGTTATTGATTCGTCGTTGATAATTCTACCGTTAATGAGTTTAGGATTAAAAGAAATGAAAATAAAAGACAGAAAGTAAATGAACAAAAAGTATAAAGGATAAACAGCTTGCGCGGAACGAATGTAAACTACCCGTCACAAACTTAAATCTACCACCCATGTCATACTCGGCCTACGATACTCGTCCGTGTCATCACATACCTCTCACAACCTTGGTTATTTCTAACCCAAATTGAGAATCCTCTCGAATCATCTCAATATCCATTTCTGGCCTACCTCGACAACACAGAAGTCAACTGCGTCACCTCCATACCCATCTTTGGCATACTTCACCAACGCAGAGGCATTAAGATTAGATACTCTATAGTGATTGTCAGTTCTAAACCCATTTCTAGAATTCAGAAACTAACAGATAATCATCCTAGGTAAGAATCTAAGCGATCTATTTCTAGTAAAGCTCAAACCCCTAACATAGAGTAAAAACCCAAGACAATCAACAACACAAATTCGTAAAGAAAACTTTATACAACGCCAAGGGCGACAAATATACATGAGTTATGAGTAGATATACATACAAACCCAACAAAAGAGAAATACACAACGAGGAGAAGAGATAAACCACAGATCTACACTGATTGTCAGAGCCAATCGAAGAGCAATCCACCTCCACAGCATAAGTGGGAACTACGATTGCTCTGACTTTCTCAACCTCCCTTTGAGAATACGTAGGCACAAGGTCTCATCCTTGGCGAGCATACTTCTTTCTCCCTCAAACCAAACAAACCATAGCTCCCTTAGATCCGAGCTACAGATGCTATGATTCCCATTAAGGGATATGTATGCAGAAGATCCCAATGATCTTTGGGAGCACAATAATAACAAAACCTAGGATTCCACATAACCTACCTTTCTTAAAATCCAAAGGAGAAACTCTCCCAAGAATAGAATAGCAAATTAAAACACACAAACATATCAAAAATATTCATATATATAAATAAGGCTATAGATAACTATATATATATATATAGGGTGCCACATCTTTCCCTTTATATAACAAACCCCCTTGCTCAGATCTCTCCCCAATGCGTTGCGTCTAGTTCACGCTAGTCGCACTGCATATCATTATTTATTGAGGGTATTGCAGCTTTCCCCTTTTTCATCTCATTTTCTTGTTTTGGAAATAATAAAGCTTGATGCTCGCGGCATCTTTAAAAACAAATCAAAAGAGTAAATCGTTTCGAGCCAGAGATTCGAATTCCAATTCGATTCTCTCGTTCGTCACTTTTTAACGCGAACAAACGTAATAAAACGTATTTACAACAAAAAGCGGGGTTATTCAACGATATTAACAAAAAAAGAATAGATAAGTGCCACCAAACATATATACAAAATAACAACATTTTGGCACTTATCAACTCTCCCCAATTTGACACATTGATGTTCCTCAAACAAAGTCAAATAACTCAAAGAAGCAAAGAATTATAATCAAAGAATCAGAAATCAACAAATTTTTAAAACGGAAAACAAATGTATGGTTCAAACAAAAACGTACACGACAAAATACATACTTACCACTCTCATACAACAATAACATATAAATGAAATAAATCCTAAGTACAAAAATCATGCAAAACATTCTAAAGCAAAACAAGCTCAATCATGAATCACACCTAGCAAAATTTTATCGGTAGATGAAGAACACATAAAGGTGAGGGATAAAAAACACTCATCCACAATCTTGCAAACAAAAGACTAAATTATGCATTCATCCAAAAACGTATTGAAAATACAAATACAAGAATCACAAGGGCTTTTCAAGGTTGTAATGTGGCTTGGTTAACAAACAAGTGATAAGTCCTGAAGCTAATCGAAACAAAAACTTCCCTAAACCTAAGGGAGTGATCAACTCACAAAGTTCCAAACAATATAATTTCAATCAAACTTCTTCTTCATCACAAATTGTCAAACCAAAACACCTCACTTATTAACACAACATTATTCATACTTTTTTTTTCTTTTTCAAAGTTTTTTTTTCTTTCTTTTTCTCAACCTCATATCTATCACAACATAAGCACATAAACATTCCTCTCCCCAACTTGAATTCAACCAACATTAATGTGTGAATACTCCCTACTTTCTAAGACAAGGTAAAAATTTATACAACAACATATAGTTGAGGGTTCAAGAAACAAAGAAATCAGCATCCATACAAAAAAGGTGAATGGACACTCATAGACAAGCATCAAGTTCAAATAAAAATGGATGTTGATAAAAGCTCAAAGGGTTTACAAAGGTTCACACACTCACAAGGTGAACTGAATATTTGGCCAAGGTAGTTGTGCTCAAAATCAAACAAAATACCTTGATCATTTTCATGCAATCATACAATCAACACAAAACAAAAGATTAAGCATAATAAAATCCAGTTAAAACAAGAGTGTGGCCTTCAACATATGTAAACAATGGAAAGCTTCGTCACATTTATGGGTAAAAAGGGAACTAAAGTGATTCAGTTCATGAGCAAGTAATGAAAAAAGAATTAATGACATGGTAATTATACAAATGACAAATTTTCTAAACATGTTATGTTATAGAAAGCGATAAACGAGTACCTGACGTGTACCAACTTTGAAAACTATCATTACCATACATCCGCGAGTTGAAACAATCAAACTCGGAAAATCACCAAATGTAACCTCAAGTTACCAGACCAAAATTCAAGTCCAAACAATAACAAAAGAATTAGAAAAATAAAATTTACAACATTTACATCCAACAAAACTCCTCAAGCTGAACACGACGAGCTTACGGATAACACAATTTGAAAAAATAAAACGAATACAAATAACAATACGAAATCTTGGTGAAGATGAATTAACAAGTTGAAAAGTGAAGATTTAAAATTAAGAGCAAGTTCTATTTCAACTTGTTAAAACACAAGTCACCACACACATAAACAAACATAAGCAAAAACAAACAAAAATATGCTTTTTTTATGTTGTAAGCTCGACGCCTTTATTGTGCGAGCACTAGTAACCTCCTCTCGTCATGCCATTGTATTTCCACACCGCGCAAACCTAAACAAAGTGTCATAACAACCACACAACAAACATTACGAATACGAGACAACTAACAACAATACTTGAAAACAAGGAAAAACACACATATGTACAAGTATGGAAAGTAAACACACAATATGTACAAGTAACAATATACAAGTTCATATACAAAGTCTATACAACATATACATTAATTACAAAACTCAAAAACAACAGAATTATCACAATACATAAATAATAAAACCAATCCCCGGCAACGGCGCCATTTTGTTGTTGCGGTATTAAGCAGGCAAGCAAATAGTTGGTATTATTTTTACCGATACGATATAACCTAACCGGTATATATCACCTGGTAAAAATGATGCCAACTCTTTGCTTGCCTGCTTAATACCGTAGCAACATCCTCCAAGATTCCAATCGATGAGGGGTATTTTGTACAAGTCTTTTCTTCAACGGATTCAGCTGAGTGAAAGGTTTGAGAAACGATAGATTTACTCGATCAAGTAACTATAATCAGAGGATGATGAAGGAATATTTGGGGTCAATCAATTTCGATCGAAATCAGTTGAGTGAAAGATTGGTACAACAAATTGTTCATGCATTCGAGTAACGTTAACCAGAGGTTTGTTCGAAGGGATTGACGCTTTATTTGACACGAACCAAGGAAAGGGGAGAAGATAGCTTCATCACCAACAATTGGTTTATGTTTATTGGGAACTATTTCTTCACCTGTTACATTTTGCAATTTAATACAAACTATCTCAATTCTAGATTATAGAATTAGGGGCAGACGTACCCTACGCAAGGAAGACAAGGGGAAATGTCTTAACAAATCCTTTGTTCTTCTTCGCTTTTTAATTTTGACACTCGCTTGCTATAATTTGTGTGATTTACATTGTCAAGCATGCTTCTATTGAAATTATGGTGTGTTGAGCTCAATTTACTACATTGGTAACAATTCGTTTGATTGATACCTAAGAAAATTCACCGTCACAATTTGGTAAATTCAAGCCTAGTGCATTTTGCACATATGGTGTTTGAAAAATTGATTCATGCACACATTATATATATATATATATATATATATATATATATATATATATATATATATATATATATATATATATATATATATATATATATATGTTTGACTTTATTCTTAAACAAACTCATTGGAAATATTTCATACTCATTGAGTTTGTTTAAGTGATTGACCAATTGAGAATAAACGCATTGGTTAGCATTTTCTCACACTATCCCGTATAGTTCGCTTGTCTAAGCTTTTCAATAACGGATCGCTTAAACGATTAAAAATTGAGGGAGATTCGCATTAATTTTGAAAAGTGCTAAATTTTAAATAAACGATCTATTCAACCCCCTTATAGATTGATCACATCGTCTAACACCGTAAAATGGAAGCCTCTCTTTCAAATCATGGTGGAGCTTGGATTTCCTAAAAAATTCATCAAGTGGATTATGGCGTGTGTCACTATAGTTTCATATAGATTCTTTGTTAATGGCGTTCCATCAAAAATCCTTCCAACAAAGCGGGGTTTGTGACAAGGGCCCCTGGTATCCCCCTATTGTTTGTGCTTGTGATGGAATACCTTCGCTGCATGTTGCAAGGTCTGAGCGTAAATCCTAAATTTAAATTTCATCTAAAATGCGGTAAACTCAATATTTTTAACTTATGTTTCGCGGATGATATCTTATTGTTTTTGAAAGGAGATATAGAATCATTGAAGCTTATCATGGAAAAAGTTAAGAATTTTACTGCATCTATTGGTCTTTCCATCAGTATCCCTAAGAGTAAAATATATTGTGGAGGGATTGATGATAAGATCTAAGAGATTTTGCGCCTATCTGGGATTATTGTGGGACCGCTTTTGTTTATGTACTTGGGAGTCTCGTTGACAAGCAAGAAGCTTCCCATCATCGACTGTCAACCTCTTATAGAAAGAATGCTGAAAAGAATTTCCCAGCGGAGCACCAGACTTCTTTCTTATGCTGGCCGAGTTCAATTAGTTAAAGGCGTTAAATTCTCGATAGATAACTACTGGATGCAAATATTCCCATTGCCTAAAAAAGTGATAAATCACATTGAGAAACTTTGTAGAAACTTTCTTTGGACAGGATAGTGAAATTCTAGTATCAGATATGAGATGTCGAAGGTAATGTCACGACACTTATATCTGCTTTGAACACAGTGACACAAAACATAATTTAAAACTATAGAAAGCAATAAAAACATAGAGAGTTGTTAACCCAGTTCGCTTGAAACTAACCTACGTCTGGGGGCTTCCAAGCCATGGATGAAGTTCACTATTAAGTAGTATTAATTTAGAGATAAACCTTCCCTGTTTAGACCTCCTCACTTAATCAAACTACCCAATGACCCTTCTACCTAAGATACCACACTTAGATATGAGAACCTCCATTCACTCCTTCAGTACCACAACCCGTGATACTAAAAACAACTAAAATTGAAAATACTCTTCAAGGACACACAATCACACTTGCTTCAAAGCTTATGGTGATTGAAAACTTAAAACTCAAAAAACCTTCCTTCTCAAGTAGAAATACTCAAGAGGCTCACAATTAACAATTAACAACCAACACAAAGAACAACCAAATATTTAAAGCTAAACTCTCTAAAAGTGGAACGACCAAACTACAAAACAGGGGTTGCAGCCTTTAAATAGAGTAACAACAACTAGGGTCGCTTTACTCACAAGTCTTCAGCGCCTCCTATCTTTTATCCATGAAAGCAGGATATTAAATCTCCAAATATATTGCTGAAGGCGTTTCTCAAGCTTCCTTAGTTGAAGCATACAAATAACAAACAAACTGACTTCCTAAAACATTATTTAGGGTGCAGGCCAATACAATTAAAACAATCGACTGACCCCACAGACCAACACTAGTCTTTTCAGCATGCTTTGTCCTCACTCGCACGCTTTCTGAGAAACCTCCCAGAAGGTCACCCATTCCAAAATTGCTCTAAGTCAAGCACGCTTCACTATGGAGTTCTTATGAATGAGCTACCGAAAAGAAGATGCATCTTGTTGGTATAGGTAGTACCAATTAATCCTTATAAGCCTCCTTCAACCATGCAGTCTCATACGTTCATAGTCTTAGGATCCCTCTCATTCCGATGTGGCGACCACCCTTGCCTCCTTTGGCCTCAAGTGTTCCATGCGGTGTAACCACCCCTGCATTACTTGTCTTTAATATGGGAGTTGTCGTCGCTCTATTTAGAGTCATGTGATTGTTTGGTAGTAGATATCACAAAACATGTGTCTCGGGGCATAGGTCCTCGGAGTTTTCTAATATAACTCTGGAGAGGTCAATATAAGTGTAT
Source organism: Vicia sativa (assembly GCA_021764765.1). NCBI lineage: Eukaryota > Viridiplantae > Streptophyta > Magnoliopsida > Fabales > Fabaceae > Vicia > Vicia sativa. The sequence goes on along the minus strand of CM038795.1, from coordinate 27,480,680 downwards.
TTAGGTGATTTTCTACCAATCATGTTTATTTAAAAAAGTAACGGACTACGCACAAGGTCAAACATTGTTCATATTACCAAGTTTAGGGAATACCCTATCGCTAGCGGTAGGCTATTTATATGCATTAAGTGTTCTTACACAATCGCTAGCGGTGGGCATAACATGCTGTGAAATCGTGATTTAGCTCATTGGGTGAGGCCTTCTTTCTGGGTCTACAACAAGATATAAGATATGGATGTATTATTCATTTTTAATGTCATTATATTCCTTTTAAACATTCATGACATGTTTGATGAGTACTAAATTTTTTAATAGTCCTTAATTGGACTCACATAACCGCAGTCTTTACATAGATTAAAGAAGCTAAATGGTCATTATGACTCTAAACTTTAGTAGGAAACACTTCATAACATACAAAATACTTTATTAAGATTTGATCATAGAGACATACAAGTGGAAAAATTTGCTCAATAACCTCTTTCATCTTACTCGGGAGGTTATTAAATGCCTATTTCGCAGTGAGTCATGTTTTGACTGCATCAGTGTGACTCAATTGTGGCATATCACAAAACATGTGTCTCTGAGCATAGGTCCTCGGAGTTTTCTAATATAGCTCTGGAAGGGTCAATGTATATGTCAGACCGGATAAAAAGTTTTTCAAATTGTTTTTATTATTTTATATTATAACAAAATAATTAATTTTAAAAATTAAATATATAAAATACAATAAACTAGATTAAGATTCTATGGAAATTTTTTCCTAATAACCTACTTGTCTTTAATATGAGAGTTGTCGTCGCTCTAGTTAGAGTCATGTGATTGTTTGGTAGTAGATATCACAAAACATGTGTCTCTGAGCATAGGTCCTCAGAGTTTTCTAATATAGCTCTGGAAGGGTCAATGTATATGTCAGGCCGGATAAAAAGTTTTTCAAATTGTTTTTATTATTTTATATTATAACAAAATAATTAATTTTAAAAATTAAGTATATAAAATACAATAAACTTGATTAAGATTCTATGAATTTTTTTTACGAATAACCTACTTGTCTTTAATATGGGAGTTGTCGTCGCTCTAGTTAGAGTCATGTGATTGTCTGGTACTAGGTACCTATCCTTAATGTCTCCCTCATTCAGCTCGAATTTATTTTTCTTGCCTTTGATGTAGCATTCCAAAGCTTCAAAGTATGTGATCGGAGCCAGGAAAAGAAGTAACCCTAGTAATCTTCATAAATCATGTGTTTATTACACCGCTGCTAGCGATGGTGATAACATGTTGTGCATTCGTGATTTAACTCATTGGGTGAGGCCTTCTTTCTGGGTCTACAACAAGATATAAGATATGGATGTATTATTCATTTTTAATGTCATTATATTCCTTTTAAACATTCATGACATGTTTGATGAGTACTAAATTTTTTATAGTCCTTAATTGGACTCACATAATCGTAGTCTTTACATAGATTAAAGAAGCTAAATGGTCATTATGACTCCAAATTTTAGCATGAACCACTTCATAACATACAAAATACTTGACTAAGATTTGATCATAGAGATATACAAGTGGGAAAATTTGCTCAATAACCTCTTTCATCTTACTCGGGAGGTTATTGAATGTCTGTTTCTCGGTGAGTCATGTTTTGACTGCATCTGTGTGACTCAATTGTGGCATATCACAAAACATGTGTCTCTGGGCATAGATCCTCGAAGTTTTCTAATATAGCTCTGGCAGGGTCAATGTATATGTCAGGTCGGATAAAAAGTTTTTCAAATTGTTTTTATTATTTTATATTATAACAAAATAATTAATTTTAAAAATTAAATATATAAAATACAATAAACCTCATTAAGATTCTATGGAAATTTTTTCCTAATAACCTACTTGTCTTTAATATGGGAGTTGTCGTCGCTCTAGTTAGAGTCATGTGATTGTTTGGTAGTAGATATCACAAAACATGTGTCTCGGGGCATAGGTCCTCAGAGTTTTCTAATATAACTATGGCAAGGTCAATATAAGTGTATTTAGGTGATTTTCTACCAATCATGTTTATTTAAAAAAGTAATGGACTACGCACAAGGTCAAACATTGTTCACATTACAAAGTTTATGGAATACCACATCGCTAGCGGTAGCCTATTTATATGCATTAAGTGTTCTTACACAATCGCTAGCGGAGGGCATAACACGCTGTGAAATCGTAATTTAGCTCATTGGGTGAGGCCTTCTTTCTGGGTCTACAACAAGATCTAAGATATGGATGTATTATTCATTTTTAATGTCATTATATTCCTTTTAAACATTCATGACATGTTTGATGAGTACTAAATTTTTTATAGTCCTTAATTGGACTCACATAATCACAGTCTTTACATAGATTAAAGAAGCTAAATGGTCATTATGACTCCAAATTTTAGCATGAACCACTTCATAACATACAAAATACTTTATTAAGATTTGATCATAGAGACATACAAGTGGAAAAATTTGCTTAATAACCTCTTTCATCTTACTCGGGAGGTTATTGAATGCCTATTTCGCAGTGAGTCATGTTTTGACTGCATCTGTGTGACTCAATTGTGGCATATCACAAAACATGTGTCTCTGAGCATAGGTCCTCGAAGTTTTCTAATATAGCTCTGGAAGGGTCAATGTATATGTCAGACCGGATAAAAAGTTTTTCAAATTGTTTTTATTATTTTATATTATAACAAAATAATTAGTTTTAAAAATTAAATATATAAAATACAATAAACTAGATTAAGATTCTATGGAAATTTTTTCCTAATAACCTACTTGTCTTTAATATGGGAGTTGTCGTCGCTCTAGTTAGAGTCATGTGATTGTTTGGTAGTAGATATCACAAAACATATGTCTCGGGGCATAGGTCCTCGGAGTTTTCTAATATGCTGTAAAAGCTTAGAAGTGCTAATGTTAAGGGGGAGCAACTTTGTGTGTGTTAATTCTGTGATTCTAAATGTTATAGGTGTTGTGTGTAAGAGGAGAAAATAATATTGATTGTGCATTTGCATCTATGTTCTAACTGATGTTTGAATGTTTAATTATGCTACTCTAATATGTTTATCAAGCTGCAACTGAAGGAGGAATTAATCAGCACGATTATGAAGGGGTATTAAGACCAGTAAAGACATTATACTTCTGCTTCTAATCATATGGAAAGACTTTTAAAGACTAATATTTTCAAGCCAGAAGAATAATGTCGAACAAGAAGTCAGGACATATCTCAAGACATGTTTTATCCTTAAAGACCAGTAGGGATAGTTCTTAAAATTTTCATCTAAGACGTGTATTGATGGTGTGTATCACGTGTTCTGACTTGGTGCATGTTTTGGAAACTACCAATTCTAGAATAAACAGGTTGTATTAAAGGCATTCACTGCTTTCAGCCGGTGCACAAATTCACCTGATACAATTCTTGTTGAAGTAGCGTTTCTTGACCAAGACAATTGCTACAGTCTAGGTACGTTATTTTAATTGCTCAGGCATTTAGAGTGTCTTTTTGTTTCTTTTTCATTCCTTCACTTTTTGTTGTGTCTTTGTTTGTTTTGCTCTCATATCCTTCATTTGAATACGAGTAAGTTTAGAGTATTTGAAGTTTATGTTCGTCAACTTATGGAAAACATAGGAAAAAGGGTAGTGTTCAAACGTTGTTAAGTATGAGGTCACTCTTTGCAGTTTCTTTTGCAAATTTATTGAATATGATGTCCTATTCTGAGTCTGTTAGTTCTTGCATTTTCTGCAAGTATTCTTGTTCAATGTTCTGTCTTAGAGTTATAAACATAAAGTGTATCTTGTGTTCTGAGTTATCCAATATAGAGGTCTGGTTCTTTGTGTCTATAAATGGATAGTTCAAGTGGTTGTTTCTGTTAGTGAGTTTCCTCTTGTGCTCTAAAAGAGGATGTTGTGTCAATCTATTTCGTAGCATAGTTCTCAGTTTGAGGGGTGTATTTAGTATTTTCTTCCTCATGTGCATCATGGCCTCAGTTTTCTTCTTCTTTGTGAAGATGATGTCTGTGGTGTTATGTTTCCTGTGCTATAGTGAGTTCTCCTTCAACAAGCCTTTGTCATATTATGGCTACAGTTTTTGCAACAATTTTGTTATGATTTGAAGACCCAAATCCAATTGGGTAATAGTTTATAAATAGAAGCTTTGTAACCTAAGTTTAGAACTAGCCGTGATTTATCATGATGTAGTTTTTAGGGTTAAGTCTATAACAACTCTCTAGGAGAGTTGGTTTAAGAGTGTACACCTTGAATTCTATAGGTAAGAGGGTGTTTTGTTCTTGGAGGAATCTTTTAAGCAACTCCAAGTATGTGTGTCAAGAGTCTTGATTGTACTTTTTGTATTTGAAGAGTTTGGTGATTAGGTCGTTGTAACAGCTCCTGGGACTGGAAGACTGTCAACATCATCGTGATGATTGGAAGTGGGATGGGGATATTCCATATCTAGGGAGGACCTAGGTGGAAGGGTCATTGGGTAGGGATTAAGTGAGGAGTTGTAAACGAGGAGTTTAACTCTGAATTAATACTGCTGATAGTGGACTTCATTCATGGCTTGGTATACCCCCAGATGTTGGTTGGTTTAAACCGAACTGGGTGAACAATTTTGATGTGTTTTTATGTTTCCTGCATTGTTTACCTTGTCTAATTATTAATATCAGACCACATGTCTTGACATCCTTATAGGACATATGGGTCTATAGTACAAGAACTTCACATAATATACCGATTGATTAGTTTTCCATTATTTTTGTAGGTATTCGAGCATTATTGGAGCAATGAGAATAAATTCTAAAGGGATTTCCAATAATGCATAAAAAGAAAGACATGCAAGTTGTACAGAGAAAGTAACAAAAGTTGTTATTCTGGTGTGCAGCGTCGGGCGATGTTTTTGAAGCGCTGCGCATTTGTAAGCGCCTTCATCTCGCTGGGGAAAGTTGAGGCGAGACCAATAATCAATTTTTCTAGTAGCTTTAGTCATGGCTTCGCTCTTGCATTTCTGAGAACTACGGAAGATCGTCGTTGGGCGAAGCTTTCCACTGCCAAGCGGTTGTAGATATTTGTTGCCAAGCTGTGTTTTTGTGCAGCTAGCGTGTGTAAATAACATGGTAGCGTCGAGCAGTTCCTTTCCAGCGTCTGAGGATGCTCCTGAACCATAATTGTATTTATAGTTCAAATAGATTTTTGTTAGGTTTATCATCCTTTTCAACTTTGGAGAGGCTCTGATCCAATTCTTTGTAGTTTAGAGGTTTAGGCAACATCATTGGGTGTTACATCTTGTTGATTGGCCATGGGTTGGCAAGGAGCGCATTGACATAGTGAGAAGTTTTCGGCTCATCTCCTTCTTCCTTGTGTATCATTCCAATGGTGAGTTATGTATGTATATTTTACTCTTACTGTATGCACATTTGTTGATCATGGGATTGTATATATGTCTGCTTTAAAAATCTTTATGAACATTATTCCTTGATCTTTCTGGCATATATGCTGGGGTTTGGATTGTTTTAGAGATATACCTCATGAATCTTGGTTAGGGAATGATATCTATTAGTTTCTAAACTCTAAAGACAGATTTTGAGCTAATAATCATCATGGGTCTCAGAGCTTAATGTCTATGTGTTATCTGTGTTGCACTGAGAAATCGCTGATGCGAGCAATACAGTTGTCTAGACTTTGTGTTAAACATAACCTCTGTTGTGGTACCTTTTGAGTGATGCCTGGTGATTTTTATGTGTATGGTTGGTTGAGTGTAATTAATCAGCTAGTTTAAGTATTCGACGGGTAGAATGATATGCAATTCTAAAATGAATGCTCTCAGGCTACAAATGATTTTTTATTTGCTTTATTAACTTTTCCTGCATTTCACTTCTCAAACCATTAACCAAACTTAGAGAGGTTGAGACCGTCGAACAATAGTTTTTCCCTCTCACTAATTCTTGTGGAGACAATGTGATATAACCATATAACAATACTTACCTTTGTTTGCCTCTTTACGACTTCAACAATAACGTAACACTTTGAAAAATTAAAAAAATCATATCCCTCATTTTTTTTTATAAACCGGGATAAAAGATATGCTCGTTTTAAAAATAATAAAGTTTGATGCTGCTGAGATTCAAATACATGCGCTAATAAAATTATACCTCAATGTTTTAAACACCAACACTACGCCAAAAATGAGTTTTGGCAGCACATCAAAGAAAGCGCTTTTAGAAAAAAGCGTTGTTGTAGGTTTTAAAAAAAATTCACTTAAAAAAAGCGCTTTTAAAGGTTACCTTAAGAAAGCGATTTTCAAAAGCGCTGCTAAAGGTTAACCTTAGAAAGCGCTTTTAAAAGCGATGCTAAAGCAGACCTTTAGAAAGCGCTTTTAAATGCGCTACTATAGGCATATGAAATGAAAGCGCTTTCTAAGGGAAAAGCGCTGCTAAAGTTGGCCTTTAGAAGGCGCTTTTAAAAGCGCTTTCGTAGATAATTTTATAATTAAAATTAGGGTTAATAGCATTCAACCCCCCCGCTTTATGAGCGTGTTTTGATTTTCCCCCTTTAAAAAAAAATTATTCCCAGACCTTAACAATTAAAGATTCCAGCTCCAAAGACCCTAATGCATTTTTTTTAGCAAAGATTCTATTATTTTGCCTATGTGACAATCCACGTGACTTTCTTTTTATTTTTGAATTATTTTTTAAATCTAAGTGGCATTTTTATTAATTCTGATTTATTTAATTTTTCTAAACATTACTTTTTTTTTACATTTTTATAATAATTTTATGATTTATTAAATTATTTTTATTATTTATTACTTAATTTTTCTACGTTTTTTAAATTTTATTAATTTTTTATGTTGAGTAAATTATAATAATTTTTTATGTTATTATTTATTACTTAATTTTTTTACTTTTTTAAATTTTTTAAAATTATTTTTATTTTGATTATTTAAAAAAAAACGTTAATAATTAATAATTTTTTTCCGTTATTATTTTTTACTTAATTTTTTTTACATTTTTTAAAATTTTATTAAATTATTTTTGTTTTGATTATTTAAAAAAAATTAATAATTAATATATAATAAAAATAATTTAATAAAACATAAAAAAAATAATTATAAAAAGTATAAAAAAATTAATGTTTAAAAAAGTTAAATAAATATGGGAGGAAAAATCAAAACACGCTCATATGGCAAGGGGATTAGAAGGTTATTAACCCTTAAAACTAATAAACCCTAAACTAACAAAACACGATTTCATTTCTCAGTTTCTCAATTTCCTTGTTCATCTTTTTCTATCGTTCTTTGTGATTCTTCAATCTTCCATCTTCATTGTTCCCACCTCTTCATCATTCTCACCGGAAACTCGTCGTTCCCAACTATCTTCATCGTTCTCACCGGAAACTCCAACTGCTGCTACTCCTTCTCATCTCCAGACTCTCTCCGTTCTCGTGTTCGTCACTGCCTCATCATTTGCAGCTTCTTCAAGTGGTAAACATATTCACTTTCGTCGTTTTAGTTGATTAAATTCCCATTTTTTATTGATTGTTTGAGATTGTGATGATTTAGTTGATTAGAATCATGTTGAGATTGTGATGATTAGAACTGATTTTGGATTTGTAAGTTTTAGACTTTAGTTGTTGTTTCTGTTCTGCAAATAAAAAAAACAATTTGATTTTGAAAACCAATTCCTTATGAGATTTGATGGGATATTGTGAGATGAGAGAAGAGGTTTGTGTAAATGTATCTAGTTGTTGTTGTGCTCCATGTGTTTGATAAAATGATTGACTTAAAATTATTAGTGTTACTAAACCACTGTTTTTGAAGGAATGGTAGTTAAATGCTTGTGATGATATGATATTGTTTTAGAAATTGAATCAAATTAATTTTTTTATTCAATCAATTGGTTGAGGTGTGTAACATATTGTATAGTTTTGGTTATTTGAATGGTTTGATTTTGTTTTTGTTGGGTTTGGGACCGTTTAAAAGTGTTGAGCCATGATATATATATATATATATATATATATATATATATATATATATATATATATATATATATATATATATATATATATATATATATATATATATAGGTTTTGTTGGATTGATGTTTGGGATGGTTTTTTTAAGACATTAGGGGAAACATTGATGATTTAGTGGTTTTAGAAAATTGACTGTAGATTTGATTTGAAAGTTTTAGAGAGGTTTTGGGTTTAAATTTAAACTCTCAATCTTATATTCGTCGGGTTTATAGAACTTGGGTAATCTTGTGTTCTGGTATTAAAGAGAGGTGTTGCGATTATAGGTGTTTGAGAAGGTCATTCGATATTGATGTAATAGTATTTGTTTAAGAAGTGATTGAGAGTTTTGAGATGATCCTGGCCGAAATTAGGTAGTAACCATAAATACTTGGTTGATTTAAGTAGTTATAGAGAGGGTATTTCATAATTTTATAGTAGAAATATCTATTATTTTCATTATATTTACCGTGAATCACATGCTTGCTGATACTTGTGAATTGTTTTAACAAATTTTCACTTGGGACACTCTTTTTTTACCTTTTAAAGTATGTTTGTTTCTTAGATGTGACCTACTCTTTTTATGAATATGTGGAGTCACTTGAAAATATGGATCATTATAGAATCCTGATCTATGGTAATGCTGAAAACGAATTATCGTTGTTTGATTTGTAGCTCACTTTGAATTTGATTTATCATGTTATAAACTAGAATGGTTTGTCAACACTTTGCTTGAAAGTTCAGTTTTGAATTGGTGCTATATACGCCCAAATTTTCGACTTTGTAATGACATTTTGCATTTGCGTTATGTCCTGAAAACTGTGGGCTTATGATTGTGTTAACATACTAGTCTCACCTTAATTTCACTTGAAATCGTGAAGTTTGATTTCTAGTTAGTTTTGGCAGCACTTGAAATTGTTTTAATTAATTTGTGCTTGTTTATTAAAATGGATTAGTTTACTAGCTTGTGAGATAATTTTGTGATAACTCTGTGGAATGAACTAGCTTGTTATTTTTGTTGCAGTGAAGGACGTTGTGTTGGAATGAAAGCCACTTCTGATAAGAACAAGCTTTTGGTTGCTGTTCGGTAAATCCGAGGTAAATTTCTTCCTCAAATTACTAGTATGGTGATGAACTTTTCTGAAATTGCGTGAATATGTTGCGTTTTCTTGCTCCGGATCCATTCCGTGTATACTTTGCGTTTTAACAGAAACGCATTATACTGTTTTGTGTCCTAATTAGTTGTTTTTGTTTAGCTTAATTAGTAAAACCATATATAAGACATGGATGTATTCCAATCGATTGTCGAAAGAGTACGATAATGGGGTATCAGAATTCGTTAAGTTTGTTGTTGCGCACGCCAAAGACCCCAGTCGAATGACATGTCCTTGTTTGTGTTGTTGTTATGGGAGTCGGGTTGACGTGGATCAGTTGCATCACATTTAATCAGGTATGGAATTGATAGAAGTTATACATGTTGGAATATGCATGGGGAGAAAAGTAACAGGAATGTTGATTCAGGGGATAATAGGACCTATGCTTTAAACGACAATTGCACAGATACATACGATTATGATCGAGTCGAAGAGATTGCAGAAACGCTTGAAGAAGATCTTAATGATTGCCCCAAAATGTTCTAGAGGTTGGTAAGCGATGCAGAGAAACCATTGTATAATGGTTTTACAAAATTCACAAGATTGTCTGCGGTATTAAAGTTGTACAACTTAAAGGCGGGCAATGGATGGTTGGATAAAAGTTTCACAAAGTTATTAGCCCTTATGAAAGAGATGCTACCAGAGGATAATGTTCTTCCCAATCAAACGTATGAGGCCAAAAATATGTTGTACTATATTGGCATGGGCTATAATAAGATACATGCTTGTCCAAAAGATTGTGTTTTGTTTCGAAACAAGTATGCATCGTTAAATGAGTGTCCTAAATGCGGTACACCTCAATATAAGAAAAGGTTGTCTCCGGAAAAAGTCTTATCGTATTTTCCTATAATTCCGAGATTTGGACGGATGTATCATAGTGAAACCGATTCAAGACACTTGACTTGGCATGCAGGTGAAAGAATTATTGATGGAATGTTTTGACACCCGAAAGATTCACCACAGTGGATGAAAATTGATAATGATTATCCTGAATTTGAAAAAGAAGCAAGAAACCTTTGCTTGGCATTGTCTATTAATGGAATGAACCCACACGGTATTCAAAGTATCTTGCATAGCACATGGCCTGTGATTCTTATGATTTATAACCTACCTCTGTGGCTATGTATGAAGTATAAGTACATGATGTTATCTATGTTAATTTATGGGCCTAAACAACCAGGAAATGACATAGACGTATTCTTGGAACCTTTATGATGGGTATAGGAAAGAAAGTTTCAACTCGAGGGCGATGTTGTTTGGAATAATTAACGATTTTCCAACATACGAAAATCTATTCGGGTATAGCATTAAAATTGAAAAAGCGTGTCCTGTCTGTGAAGATGGAACCGATACAATGCGATTGAAACTTTGTCAGAAGAATGTCTTTCTCGGTCATTGTATATTCTTAAATTCTAAACATCAATATCGTGGATGGTGAAAAGCGTTCAGCAGAGATACTGAACAACGTAGAGCTCCGCATGGATTGACAAGTGATCAAATTTTTGAAAAGGTGAAAGATGTGAGTATTCAGTTTGGCAAGCCTTTTGCACATAAAGTTGTCACAGGTGGGTGGAAGAAGAGGTCGATTTTTTTTTGAATTGCCATATTGGAAATCTTTGTACGTAAGACATTTTCTTGATGTTATGCATATTGAAAAAAATGTATTTGACAATGTTATTGGTACGTTACTCAATATATAAGGGAAGTCTAAGGATGGCCTTAAATCAAGGGAGGACATGGTAAAGATGGGAATAAGAACTGAATTGGGACACGTGAAGAAAGGAAGAAGAACATATCTACCACCTACTGTTTACACTCTATCCAGAAAGGAGAAAAAATATTGTGTAAGTTCCTTAGTGAAGTTAAAGTTCTAGAAGGCTACTCATCAGATATTAGAAGACTTGTGTCTATGAAAGACCTCAAGTTAAAGAGTTTAAAGACACATGATTGCCATGTTATAATGGAATATTTTCTACCGATAGGTATACGTTCTATTCTTCTAGAAAAGTAAGAAGCGCAATAACTAAACTGTGTTTTTCTTCAGGTCAATTTACAGTAAGGTGATCGATCCTGAGATCTTACCAATATTGCAAAAAGAAATAGTTGTTACTTTGTGTGATCTTAAAATGTATTTTCCTCCCTCGTTTTTTGAAATAATGGTTCATCTTGTCATTCATCTTGTGAAAGAGACACAATAGTGCGAACCAACTTATATGAGATGAATGTACCATGTTGAACGTTATATGAAAATATTAAAAGGGTATGTAAAAAACAGAAGTCGACCAGAGGGTTGTATTGCTGAACGATACATTGTTGAAGAAGCGGTTGAGTTTTGTACTGAATAAGCATCCAAAGAAAAGAAATCCTAGCAATGCAGAAGTGATGCAAACATTGCAGGAATTACAAGCACAAGTCCATGAATTGCAAAAGGATAAAGAGAGATATATGGCGGAAAAGAGCAATTCACAGTTGAAACAAACTAGTGACAAAGCTAGTATCAACTGTCAAAATAAATTTCCCGAGGTAATTAAGATGATAATCAATTGGAGAAAGTTTAATTGCAATTTATAACGGTTATATTCTTTTTCCTTACTATTTACAATTGTTCAATTTCTGTAATAATAACGGCTCTATATTGTCCAGTTCACTTCCTTTATAAATTGCACTTAAACTTTCTCTAAGTCTCTCTGTTAACTCAAGTTTCTCTCTTTTTTTGGTTTAGGGCATTTCATCTTGTCAGTTATACCTATCGTCACCGACTTATCGCCTAGTTGACAAGGGAAAACTGCATAACACTTTGGGAGATTTACTTCACCATAGACCGCTCCCGGATGGACACATGAAAGTATCGGTTGATATTGCTTTAGATCTGGATGCGTTGCTACTGGTACCTGACACTGTTTCAGAGACCACATTGTTGCGAGATGCAATAGGATCTTTTGTTGCATGGCCATCGGACCTCAGTTACATAGATGATCAGGTATGTTGAAAACCATTATGAATATTTAAATATTCAACAGTCAGTTCTGACCTCATTTTTTTACATGGTAATTTTAGACTCCAACAAAACCCGCACCTAAGGATAAAGGAATTTTGTAGCACGGCGAGTCTGTTTCATTACAAAAAGAGGTACGTTTAAAGTGTTAATTATATGATCCGAATAAAAAACTGCATAATTTTATAGTCTATATGATTTGTAGGTACCTTTTCAAGGGTCACAATAAGTGAGCTAGAAAATTGGTAGCGTACCACCCAAGAAAAGGGTTCCTGTAAGAAAATTTGTGCCTCGATTTCGACAGTGTCTGGAAACACTAGTGGGAACATCAGATTTGATGAATGGTGGTATTTGTCAAATGGATATGGATGAAGGTATCTTTGGTTTTTCTTGCACATAAACAATTGGATAAGAGGACATGGAAGATATTTTTCTTCAAAGAGAATTAGGCGTCGGTGTTAAGCACTCATACATCCGGTAACCCGATCAATATATTATTTAATTAGTTGTACATTTTTTTTAAACATTTCAATGAAAATAGTCTAATATTATTTATGTTTTTATTTAAGGTTGTTATATGAAAAATTGATGCGCGGGAATCAATTGTCAAACAGATTTCATTTCGTGTCTTCCTCCCATGTCAGCGGAGTGACAATTGCTAGGGAACCAGAGTTAGTAAGAGAGCACTTAGCCGAGAGATTCATGGCCACCGGCAGTACAGAAAGCTTGTATCTTTGGGCGTATAATACTATTCCTACAGGTTTAGATTGTCATTCTAAGTTCATTTTAATATTTGTATTTTTCGCGTAGAAAATTTTCATCTAAATTGTAGTATTAATTTATAGACGTCACTGGTTGTTGGTTGCTATCGATCCTATAAAAGAAGTGGTCTATTATCTTAGTTCGGTTAACGGTGATTGAACAAATTATCCGGATATGAAGTTAATGATTGATACGTAAGTGAGATTATTCTAAATATTCGTGTGTATTTATATATTTAATTATTTCTGTGACATTGTTCTAAATACATATTTTTATTTTGTTAGAGCAATACAAGTATTCTGATGTCAAAGAGAAGCTCGGGTACCACGGTCTAAATCAAACAACATTAATTGGATCAAAGTGCAGGTATATTAATTTCCACAATTTTGCTTATAATATTTATGCTACTTGATAAAACAAGACAACTATATATTCTTATTTGTTTTTCTATGTAGTGTCCTCAACAACAAAACAGTATAGATTGTGGATACTTCGTTTTGAGGTTTATCAAAGAAATCATTCAAATGAATCAAATAAAGATTCAGTCACGGTATGGATTTATAACTTAGGATTTGTTTTATTATTTATCGAATATTTCATATAATTTATTACTTTTAACTAAATCATGCATATTATGTTTTGTTATGTAGTACTTCGATGAACACAAGTGTGCATATTACATGAAACTTCAGTTGGAAGAAATCAAAGAGGAATTGTGTCAATATTTTATTAAGAAAAGAATCATATAAGGTATGTAATCATTATTGTGTGAAAAGTGCTATGAATACGTTATTGTGTAAATACAATATTGACCGTGTTATTATGTTCATATCTTGCAAGACCAGGACCTTGAATACATAATTGACCGTGTTTTGTTCAAACATTAGGACTGATTTATTTATTATTAAGACTGATTTTATTAGGGTTGATTTTGTAAGGCTGATTTTGACAATGTTAAAAAAATCGAATATTATCGTTCTCATAGAGCACCTAAATTCTATATCACAATGTTGCACCACTTCACATAAAAATTTCTATCTTTGTTTCAACTTTTTTTTAAGTAGAAGAGACTAAACTCAAAAGTTACGACTAACCTATCCTTAATCCACCTCACAAATATATTTATAGTTAGTGCCAAACACCATCAAATCAAATAAGATTACATATAAGAAATCGGTGTAAATGATGCCAAAATTGATATTGATACAACAACCGCAACATTCTTAAGGTAAAAAATACCATATATAAGACTTAGAGAAGTCATAAGAGCACCCTAACCCTTTAGAATATGAATGAATCAATAAATGGGTAAATACAAGTGTATTAGCACACAGTATGAGTTGTAATCCTTTAAACCATTTAGTGGGTGACACATCAGAAAGAACCATGGTGGCCCCAACTAGTATTTTGTGTATGTATACTAGTAATAGCAATAGTTACTTTGTAAGAGGGGGTGTATATGTTGAAATGGTTAAAACCAAATAAGGTAAAAGATTGCAATAGGGTAAGAAAAGTATATGGATAGTGTGTTGAAAGTGAGTAACGTTTGAGATCATGAATGAACAACTAGTGTATATACTTTAATTGCTCTAAAATTAAAGGCACATTTCACATTTTCTTTTGCAACTTGACCTTGCTCAACTAATATAAACTTTATAGCACTATAAATACACTCATATTATATGCATATCGACTCGTGCAATTTAGAGAGAGAAACAAAGAGCTACCTTCAACTAAGGGTTTTCACTTTGAGAAAGAAAGAGAGTGACAATTATTTTTGAATATTCCAAAGTTTTCAATAGTCTTTTACTTAGATTCAAGAAATGGCCATGCATCGTGAAACTTGGGCTTTTGTCTTTGGCCTTCTAGGTATATACTATAGATATATCTATAGCCATATCCATGCATATTCATCATCCTTTTATTTTCTCATTCTTTTATATCTAATAGTTGATATGCTATTATATTTTAGGGTTTGAATTTTTATTTATATATATTTATATTTATATAGGTAACATGCAGATTGCATGGTGATATAGCATAGGTTTCATTGCAACCCTAATATTAATTTTTTTGTCTTTTTATTGTCGTTTTTATAGGCAACATCATTTCCTTTGCTGTGTTTCTTTCACCAGTGTAAGTGATCATTAATTTTGTTTTTTTGTGTGTATTAATTAGTCAAAGCTTTGAAGTAACAATTTCTGAATCATTTTTTTTTTCTGTGTGCAGTCCAACTTTTTACATAATCTTCAAGAAAAAATCTGCTGAAGGATTTCAGTCACTTCCTTATGTTGTTGCACTTTTCAGTGCAATGCTTTGGATATACTATGCATTTGTCAAAAGAGAAGCTGCTCTTCTTCTCATCACCATTAACACTTTTGGAATTATTGTTGAATCAGCTTATCTCATAATTTTCCTGATTTATGCCTCAAAGAAATCTAGGGTATATTTATTTTTTTAACTAACCTAATTAATATTTTTTAAAATTATGTTTACTATAACATAATTGTTTTCTATTTTTCTTATAGCTTTCTACCATAAAACTACTTCTCTTGCTGAATGTGTTTGGATTTGGAGCCATGCTTCTATCAACTCTTTACCTCGCCAAGGGAGCGAAACGTCTCGCTATTATCGGATGGATTTGTCTTGTTTTCAACATAAGTGTCTTCGCTGCACCTCTATTCGTCATCGTAAGAATTCGAAGATATAAAATTATGTCTACGAATATATCGGTATGTAATAAAATTTTAGGGTATGATATTAAATTTCGAAATCATTTCGTGCAGAGCAAAGTCATAAGGACGAGGAGCGTCGAATACATGCCATTTTTCTTGTCCTTCTTTTTAACCATCAATGCTGTTATGTGGTTCTTCTATGGCCTTCTCCTCAGGGATTACTATGTTGCTGTAAGTTCATTGGTTTTTTTAATTCACTTTTCAAATTTTTGATTTTTTTAAAAAATATCACTTTAACTTTATATTTGATAATGCTGAAATATACTTTTAGAAAAATATACTATATATTTTTGTGCTCCATTAATATGGAGTTTCCATGAAAAGAAATTTGCTGAGTGCTATCTGGACCCCCTCCAACCCCAATAATTTAATTAGAAAACTTTACATATAGGAAAAGCTAAGTTATAAATTAATTGATTCTTTTCTTCTTTTGGATATACAAAAGCATTTTTTTATAAATAAGTTATGAGAACTTCATTAATGTTTGTACTTTGGATGATGCAGCTACCAAATACACTTGGATTTGTGTTTGGAATAATTCAGATGGTGATATATTTGATCTATAGAAATGCAACACCAGTGCTACAGGCACCATTGAAGGGTCAAGAACTGAGTGGTGGACATATCATTGATGTTGTGAAGACTGGATCTGAACACAATCCTGGAGGTGGAGGAGGTGCTGTTGGCAAATTCTGATTAAGGGATCCATGATCAAGAAAAATAAAAAATTGAAGAAAAAAATACTTAACCTAAACTTTCAATTTCATATAATATTGTCAAATTAAATGCAAGAAGGGTGTCTAGTTTCTTGTATAAGTGTTTAGTTTTTATTATTATTGTTATTATTAATTAATGTAAAGGTGTGTTTTAATTTGGTGTAATTGGTTATGGCCATGAAAGCATTTATATAACAATATTCCTAAGCTTTGGCCATATATTATAACTCTAATAAATAATTTCAAGTTCACTTTTCCTTGTATAATCAATGTTCAAGTATTAATGAAAATGAAATTATTTTAGTATTTTTTGTTGTATAGTATTATACAAAGATATAATTGATTGCTACACTTTTATATTTCATTTTATAATTTAATTATTGATATATTCATGACAAATTATAACTACTACAATTAATTTATGGTAGCTCGATTTGTAAAATAATAGACTTGTTGAATCGTACAACTTATTCAAATACCTAAAATTAATTTTATGTGAGGAAATTATATAGGCTGTTAGATATATTTTTATGAGTACTGCTAATGTTGAGAAATCTATAATTGAAAAACTTAGGTAAAATATAAAACGTTTGTGTTTTAAAATTGGGCATTGATTTAATTGAAATTTTATAAATTATTTTATTTTATTTTTTCAACACAAATATTTTATTTTTGATTTTTTAATATGTACTATTAGGGAACAAGTTAACATTATCATAATTTTATTTATTTCAGAAGTTTACAATTGAGCTCCTTCAAATAACCCGACTCCATCTCAAAGTCGAGCTAGCTAAGCCTAAAGTTGTTTAAAAATAATTACTTTTTTGAGAGATTTAAAATAAGAGTTTAAGTTCGAATATGAAAAACCCTAAAGAGATTTAAAAAAAAATTCTTTGAAATTCTAAAAACTCATTAACTAATTATAATTAGGGGCCTACTAATGTTTTTCTATTCTTACCGAAAAATTATGTCAATTATGCTATAATGATTAAATCATGTATAGTTTAATGTATAGGAAAAGCAAATCCATGATATGAATTATGTGAAGGGATGGGTTCACTTTGCTTTTTAAATGTGTCATATAGAAGGGGACAGATAAGCCCTCCCTAAAAGTGCTTCATTATAAAATCAATTAATGTTCATTTTGAGAACGGCATCCTTCTAATTACAAGACAAAAATACCGGACACTAAACATGATTAAAGGATACTAATCTAATCTAGTCAAATTCCATTCCATCACAAAAGGGAAAGTGTTAAGATAATGCATGCAATACCAATAATTAGAAATTAATTAATATAAACAACATTTGGATTATAACGTAATTACACTATGAAGAAGATATTGACTCTTAATAAAATTTTATTTACGAAAATTCTCTCAAAATATCAACCTTATGTGACATATAAACCAAAGTCAAAACAGAATATAAGTGCTGAAACGTGAAAATTAATTGCTAAATGCCAAGGAACCTACATGTTAATTTATTTGTCTTTTCTACTTTCTATTGCAATTTTTAATTATGTTTAAAAAGCACTTTTTCTTCATTTTCACTAGTGTCTCAACTACCAGGTACAATAGTTTGTTCTAACTGAAATAGTAACTGTTTCCGGATAGTGATTTGAGCAATTTTATTTTAAAACAGGTTGAGAATTATTATTTGTACATGTTTTATAAATTAATTACGTGCATGTGCAAGAATGGTACATATACTATTTGTTTTAAGGTATGACGTAGGAATATAGGTTTCATAAATTTTGGAAATTTTTATATAAATACTATTTCAAATAAATCATTGTATTTTTTTAAAGGTGCTTTGGTTTTTTGCTACTGTTTTTCGTTTCTATTTTACTGGATTTTTTTTCTGCATTTTTACTGGTCAATTGTTTTATTTGATCCTGTGTACTCTACGTATTCTTGAAGCTATGAATAATATTTTTCCGAATTTGTTAATAATATTTTCTACTAAAAAACAATTTTATGAAATTTATAATATGGTAAAATAGCTGGAAAATTTGTTTTTCTTTTTAATTTTTAATTTATAAATAATCATTTTCAATCAGTATTGTATTTCCTCTTTATCACAATGATACAATTTTAAAATGTGGTTTTGTTTTTTTTTTTATTTATGTTTTGATTTTCGTTTCTATTTTACTAAGTTTTTTTCTGCATTTTTAGTGGTCAATTGTTTTCTTTGATCCTGTGTACTATTGGTATTCTTGAAGCTATCTGTACAATTTTTCCGAATTTGTTAATAATATTTTGCTTGTAAGAAACAATTTTGTGAAATTTTTAATATGGTAAAATTGGTGGAAATTTTTTATTTATTTATAAAGAATCATTTTAAACTAGTATTTTATTTCCTCTTTATCACAATAATTCATTTTTGAAAAGAAACTCATGCTTTTTCATTAGCAAGATAATATAAATACATTTAAAAAATAAATAAAAATGTAAAATATTTTCATAAAATAAACGAAACTTTATTATTGTACAGATTTTAAATCAATATGATAAAATTGAATAATTATTCAGGTAGATAGATATTTTGTTTCAAATGAAATGAAACCCCACCACTTCAACAATTAAAATAAAACCCACCACTTAGTGTTTTGTGGTAACCGAAATTGCATGGTAGACACAACGTACGTCTCAAAATAAAAGGTTCTTAGTATATATAAAGAAAAAAAAGACGACAAAAGTTAGCTAAGATTTGCGTATATATTATTATATAATTTACTTTTCTTTCTATCAACTCTTCCATAGAGAGAAAAAGCTTAATGAACCTTTTATGTATGTGTTGTTAATTCATTTTGTGCCTTTTAATCAAATTATTTATGAATGATTTGTTTTAAATGGTTCAAAATATTTTGGAAGATAATAATAAAAATAAATGGAATTAAAAAAAGGGAAAGGGTAGGCAAGAGGAAAATGCACTAACTAAAAAACGTGTTATTACGAAAGAATGGGCCAACGCATTATAGGATTGATGAGTATGAGTGTGAAGATAAGTATTTGAAGGCTTTACGTCAATAAGTGAGCCAAATTGTTGTTTAAAAGTTGGCTATGCATGATTGTGTTGAAAGATAACAACATGTTGCCATGCATGCACAATACTTGGTTGGCTTGTTTCCATGTTAATTCAATCCTACAACGGATGTGCCACCATGCATATAGCTAGGTAGATAAGGGATGATGCAATACACCACTTCTTATAGGGTGTTGTACCTTTAAAAATTCTCTATGCTAGATTAATTATTTAGTACAATATTAATTGAAGAATTTGGATATTATTGATTTGGATTGTACTATGATATAGATGACTCATCATAAGTTGGATTCTTTTTTTTTTAGGATTGTGGATAGGGGTGCAATAGAGATGAATCGGATGCTTATGGATTGAAGTAGAAATTAATAAATCAAGATATTTCATCAAACCATTAATAATTTATTAAAATTTCTATTAAAAAATATTAGTTTAATTCAAAGGATAAAAGTCATTTGATTCATATATTAAGATATTTTTAATGGTAAAAATTGTATGATAGATGACGTGTTATTAAATATTATTAGATCTTTTAGTTTTACAGGGTTATTGAGGATATTAAGAAGATGAAGGTCAAATAATTGGTTAGAGGTCTCCATCTGGACTTTTTAGCCATTCAAGAGGTTAAGTTGGTTATGTCTCCCTTGTACATCTGCCATTTGGATCACATGCGAAGGATACGGAACATACCTCCTCAACTGAGATACAGGAAAGACATCATGAAGATTTGTAAGCGACGACAGTTAAGTAATTCGGTAGGCCACCTCAACTAACCTTTCTAAAATCTAATATGGACCAAGAAAATGCGGCGTAAGTTTTCACAACTTCATAGTCATACCAACACCAGTTACTGGAGTAACTCTTAAGAACACGTGAGAGTTACTAGAGTAACTACATATTTGATTTGTTTCATAAAAAGGATCTTTGAGACATTTTAGGAAATATTTGAAAGATTTGTTTTTTTGAATCTATTTTTGAGGAGAAGATTCTATAAGGATTTACAGTTGAGGATTGGATTAGATTAAAGAGTCCAAGCCAGCCCAAGCCCATTACAAGAGTCTATTTAAGGAACACGTCCAAGACCTTGTTATTTAAGCATTCTTTTTAAGAATTGTTTTATTGTAAAACCATGTGCAAATAAGGGTTTAAGGTTTGGGAGTTCCTTAGTTTTTCCGTGTGTTTGTTTGAACATCCTCATGTATCTTTCAATGCATTTGAATTGACTGATTGTACTTGTTTATCAAGTTATTATTGTCGTCTAAGCTTTTAAGCACGAGTTGAGTGTTGTTCTTTGTTGAAGCTTTTTAGCAAGACTAAGTATTTTGGTATTGGAAGAGTAATCTTATTTTTGGTTTCTTGAAACATTCTCTAGGATTGGGATTGCTTGATATCATTATGGTGATTGGAAGAGATAGTTATTTCTCATATCTAGGAGGTTTCTAGGTAGAAGTTGCACTGGATAGTGATTAAGCGGCAAGTTATAAACTAGGTCTGTTTAGGCTCAAAATTAATACTATTAATAGTGGATTTTCTTCTTGACTTGTTAGCCTCCAGAGTAGGTGAGTTGCACCGAAATGGGTTAATGATGCTTTGTGTTCTTTTACCTTCTGCACTTTTAAGTTCTGCATAATTTATATTGGTAAAAGTTTCTATCATTCAACGATTTTGTAACATCTAACTTGACATCGTGTTTATGTGTGGAGACATCAGTCCAAACATCTTTTATTGCAGTGCCAAAATTTTAGCACTCTTAGCAAATATACTAGTTAAGGCCCAAAAGCTCCCTTGGCCATATTCCTCTCCCACCCAAGTGAAAGAAGAAATTTATTCAAAATACGCATTGTGGCACTATTAGAATGATACCACATGAATTTTATTCCCAATAAAGGAAAATCCATCAACCCTCATTCCCTCTATAAGAAACCTAAACTCTCTAAATTCCCCCAACAATCTTAGATGAGAACCTCAAACGCAGTTATCTCTTCTTACTCAGCCTGAGAACCTAATTATAGTTACCTAAGACACTCAAAAGACTCCCTTGAAAATAGTTTTGAGCCTAAACCAAATGAACTTAAATCAAATGTTTCTCAGTCAGGGAATATTTCACATACACATTAACCACATAACTAAGTCTACACTAGGCTCACCACTCCAAGCAAACCTCAACATACCAAGAAAACGAGGAAATGAATTTTCCTTTAGAGCTACACCAAATAGAAAGAACTCATATGCTACTACCCACCGCATAGCTAAAACTCCAATCATAGAAAGATCTCATCTAGAGAAAATGACTCAACTTCTCCTTAACCTCACCCAACTTAACCTCTTGAGTGGCTAAAAAGTCGAGATGGGAACCTCTAACCAATTCTTTGACCTTCATCTTCTTAATATCCTCACTAAACCAGTAACACTAGAAGATCTAGTAATCTTCATGATGTCTTTCATGTATCTCAGATGAGGAGGTACGTTCAGAATCCTTTGCATGTGATCCAAATGGCTGATTTATAAGGGAGACATAACCAGGCAGTTGTAGCATCACTCGTGTGGATACATGGTCTGTAAGTGAAGTGGTTTTGAGGTAAAGAGATTGCCTTGGAGAAGGTATTGTGAGCTGGAACAGGTGGTAGACATTTGACCAGGGAGCGTGAGGATCAAATGAGGGAGTCGTACCCGACTCTATTTTCATCAGGTAATTTTTAATGGTGAAAATCTTTAAGTGGGGTAGATTGTTAACACCCCGAGATTTATAATTATTTATTTAATTACTAGTGGATTTTGTATTATTGATGTGGTTAAGAGTATTAGATATTGGTGGCAATAGTAAGGAGAATGAGAATTAATTAGAATTATTTAATTAATAGTTTTATATAGTTTATTAATAAAATAAATGAGGAAAATAAGATAATTAATTTTGTTGGGATGTTAAGGACATGGTGGTAATATATGATGAAGAGTGGGGGCATAAGGGGAATAGCCTAAAAAGGGTCTAAGAGGTAACAATGTAAAAAGAGAGAGTAGGAGGAATATAGGGCATTCTATGTGATCGTGGAATTTGGGAGAACACAAAGAAGAGCTAGGACACATAGCACCAAGAAGCAATTTCGGTGGAACTCGAGGAGATAATGGCTAAGGAATTTGAGGTAATGGGTGTAATTAGGTTTATTATGATCAATATGGGGTTAAGGTATATGTAGGATTTTGTTGTATGATAGATTTAATGAAATATGATGAAATTGTCAATGTTAATGATATATGAATGCCATGATTTTACCCCAATATGTATCTATACATGTTTTGATGTTAGTATGTGTTATATGGTGTTTATAATGTGTTCTAGAATTAGTATGGAATCTGTAATCGCAATTGGGATGTTGGTATCAGTATCGAAATCACAATGGAAGTTGCAGTGTTGCACGCATTGTCTGGAAAGCAAGAGGCGAGTGAGTCACCCAAGCATCACCAGGCGAGACAAGGGGCAAGGGAAAATGGTATAAAAGAAGAGTTTTGATGAGTGCTAAATAGTTGTGAATTTTAGTGTGAATAATTAGCCCTCATCGGCTCAACTTTAGTGTATACTGGATATAGTTTACGTTATAGTGTATATATTGGGTTATCGTGTAAATATCATTGAGCTTAAATATGTTGAATAGTGATTAAATATGGAGATATTTTAGGAAACGTATGATTGAAGAAGGTATATTATCAGGTGATGACAAGGGAGATCAGTTGTAACAATCCTAAAACGTGTAATGGATTCAAGGAGTGCACGAGGTTATTTGACAGGGGAAGAAGGTGTAAGACATCCTGAAGTTGATCAAGATTGTTTTGTTCCAAATGCTATAGTATGCTTCTACTGCTAGAGCTGATGGTGGATTGGGGTGTTGTGAAGAAATGTCAGACATGATGTCCTGACATATTTGAGAGACTGAGAAATTATTTTTCTCAATGTTGTTGTGTTTGCAAATTCCACAGATTGATTCTCTAATGTTTTTATTATGTTGCTCATATCTCTAATATTCAATGATATGAACTTGATCAGTTCATATTGGGTTGATGTACTTGTTTCTCTTGGGTCTTGTGTTTTCTATTTGAGTGGGAGTATTAAGTTTTTATGACAAGGGCTAGTAATTGTCCTGTCTGAAGTTGTCGGGCATATTGCGTTGGTAGGGAGCTGATGTGTCTCTGATTTGTGTATTTGATTTATTTAAACCCATGGTGTTTTACCATCATTTGGAATGTAGTGTTTGTGTGCAAGGGTCTTTAAGTTGTTCCTATAGGGTGTTTAGGAGTGTTTGACTTGTGTTTCGTTGTAGGTGTATCTGATGTAATACCTCTGGTAGTTCCTGGTGTGTCTGGTGTTGAGGCTTTAGGAAGGTACGTCCCTTGAATACTATAAGGGAAAAAAATTATGATCTCGTCTTCTTTGAAGGTTTATCCTATGATGCTGTGATGCTTTAAAGATAGCTGCAACCAGCTTATTAAAGTTTCCAAAGATACTTAAGGTTTATCTCAAGTCCACTAATGAAGGACTTATAAATATGTTTGATAGATGGTGATGACATCATATATAGGTTCGAGAATTCTTACATGAAGGTGAGAGATCATTGAAGAAAGACAAGAGTTTGTTTACTTTATATAGGATGTTTTTGAGTCTATGATAGATGATCTCTTAGTATGCTTCTTGAGATATCACCATTTTTGGTAAGGATGGTCTGGGTTGCATCTACTAATGCTAAAGGATAAGGGAATTAGGGGGAGAATTTTGGTATTCTCTAAAGTGTTACTTAGTAAGTTTTGGGGAGTCTTTGTTGTGGTTTGGACTGCTGCCACTATGAACAGTTGTCAAACATGATGTCCCGACATATTGATAATTTATTTTTCTCTTGACTACTATGATGAGTAGATTTCACATGGTGCTTCTTTGATATATTAGTTATTGTTGTATCTTTATTGATGCGCCTTTGTGTTGTATGATTGATTTATCTTCAATCTTGATTGATCCCATATAGAATCTTATTGTCATCACTCTTCCTCGAACTTCGATAAAATCTTCCAACTTTTCTTTCAACACTTTGTACCCTCAAACCAATCTGAGCAAAATCATTTGCATCTTGAATTTCAAGTCGAGGAACATGTCGAATAATCACAAAATTGAATTGTTGTAATAGTTGATTTGAAATCACAAAGTACATTATCAAATAATCTTTGACACATATGTACTCTTTAGTTATTTTCTTAACAACTAATTTAGAGTCTCATCTTATTACGAATCTTCTTGCCCCCCTATTCCAACATAGTTTCAAGGCCAACTATCTAAACCTCATATTCTACTTTATTATTTGAGCAAAGGCCATCTATTTTTTACTTGAACTTTGTTGGGATTTTATTGGGAGAAATAATAAAAAAATCAAATGAAAGTTCCATCTTCATGACTAGAACCATCGAAGTATAAATTCCAAGGTTCAAATTCTAAATAGTTTTGATGTGTTTCAATCATTGCATGATCGACAATGAAATCAACGACCACTTGCCACTTCATTTCGTTTTAAGGCATATAAGTTAATGACTACTCAGTTAGGGAAAATGCCCATTTTCCAATTCGACTATGAAGAATTGGTTTAGATATAATATGTTTAATAACATCAAAATAAGAAGACACATAAACATCAACTAGCTTTATGTAGTGCTTTGCATCATTCAAGACTCAACTGCGGTAATAAATGGATCCCTTGAGACCATTATAATCCTTTTGGTTACGTTCAACTTCTTTTAGTGTTTAGAATGAATGGTGATTACTTTTTTTAGAAGAGGTTTCATGTGGTGGGATGGATAGATTATTGGGTTTGAGATATTTGGGTTTGGGAGTTTAGGTGGAGGTGTTCCCTCCTTGTTTAGGAGAAAGAACATCTTTTTGATCTTAAAATACGGATGGATGAAGTGGTTAAGTAGGGACAAGAAGATGCTTAGGTTTGGAACCTAGATCCATTAAAATCATTAGCTCTTAAGTGTTGAGCATATATGCAATGTTTCATGTGACACTCGTAAAAATACTAATAATAAATACATTTTGATATTGTATATATTACCTTTTACATAGAATTCAATGTTTTCTATAATAAATAACTTTTATTTAATATACAACAACATTGAAAATAAAATATTGAAAAATACTACTACAAAAAATATATACAACAACACCCACCTTACCACGGTCCTTTGTAGGAATGTGATGATATCTCTAAATTCAGGCACCGATATTTATTTTATTTTTTGATTAATTTTTTTAACATATTACTCTGGTTGTTTAGAACAACCATGGTGATATCTTTAACCCTTCATGGGTTTGAATCTTAATGCTAGAAAATTTGTGATTTCTTTAGTATTTTAGTTGCTCCTTTCATTTTTATTTAATTTTAGATAAAAAAATAAATGTGATAGCATCGTGATTGTTTTATGCAACCGTATATATATATATATATATATATATATATATATATATATATATATATATATATATATATATATATATATATATATATATAATTTTAAATGCTTAAAACCTGACGCTTTTTTATGAAATTATATTAACGTAAATCATATATCTCCATAGTTGTATAATCCACCGCTGTGATATATTTTTGAATTTTTTTAATTTTTAAATACTTAAAACCTGACGCTTTTTATAAAATTTCATTAAGTAAACCATATATCACAATAGTTGGTTTATAAGACAGTGGTGGTATGACTTATTCACTTAAAGGAAACACGGCAAGATAGCTTGCCTCTTCAGTTACATTTTTTCATTTTCATTAGCAAAACAACAACATTTTCCACCTTGAGGAAACAACGTTATTTCCATATCTAACAAAACAACACCACTCTCAACCTCATTGAACCAACACCATTTTCAACCCTAATAAAACAACATTGTTTTCAACCAACAACACCCTTTTAAAACAACTTCACAATTCATGCCTTACGTGTCGTTCGTAACACCCCAAAAATTTAGATTAATTATTTAATTAGTTATTTAATTAATTTAACGTGAATATATGAGTCATTGTGAAGTATTTGTTATATATATATATATGATGTTTTGGTGTTTTCATGAGAGTCGTTGTGATGAGTTGTAATGTGTATTTGTGGTGTAATTGTGATGGTTATGTGATGATTTGTGTTGTGTAGTGAGAATTAATATGATTAAGAGGTTTTTTGGATCAATCATTTTGTACGAAATTTTTAGGAGAAATAGGCAGAGGCAGACTTAAGGCACAAAGAGGATTTGATGGCTAGCAATAGTATGCATCGACACAAACAGGAAAGTGATAAGTGCAAAAAAGTAGTTATTTTTTATATACTTTTTATTACACTTATCGACTCTTGTTTGCTAATTATCGTTGAATAACCTCGTTTTTGTTGTAAATACGTTTTATTGCGTTTTGTGTTTATCTTGTATCGTTTGATTAGTTTTGTATATATCTTGTAGGTATTTGTCGGATTATTGGAGCATTGAGAATAAAGGTCAAATGGAGCTCCAAGATGCATTTTTGGATCAGTAATGGAATAAGTCAAAAGAAGAGTTCATTCCAAGTTATGCAGGAAAAGCAACAAAAGTTGGTGGACTGTTATGTATCATCGGGCGATGGCCAGGCGAGGGCCATCACGTCTATGTCGCCGGGCGACGGTGGAGCGAGACGAAGGGCCAATTTTGGGGAAGTTGTAGTCTTGCTTCGCTGCCGGGACGCTGGGCGAGGAAAGAAAGTGTCGACGGGTGAAGCTTATTGTCGTCGGGAAATCGAAGATATTTTGGTCAGATGAGGATGTGGCAAGTCGTGAGCCAAGTATAAAAGAACTGTCGTCGGGCGATGCTTTTATTTTGCAAGGCGACGTGTGTAGAACAAATTTTATTTATAGTTTCATTTTCATTTCATTTTGATGTTTTATGGTTTTGGGGTGGAGTTTTTATCCCAATTCCATCAACTTTATAATTTTTGATAGATTAACTTAGAAAACAACACTAGGGCTTGCATACGGATGATCTGGGATGGATTGCTCTTCCACCGAAACTGACAAACCAAAAGATTTGTGGTTTATTCTTTCTCCTCTTTATGTATTTCTCTATTTGTTGGGTTTTGTATGTATATTTACTCTTAACTCATGTATATTTTTTGCCCATGGCGTTATATAAAGTTTGCTTTACAAATCTGTGTTAGTTGTTGTCTTAGGTTTTTACCTTGTGTTAGGGATTTAAGTTGTGATATACATATACTGCTTAGATTCTTACCTAGGATTATTATCTGGTAGTTTCTGAATGTTAGACATAGATTTAGAGTTGCATTCACTTAGGGTATCTGTGATTAATGTTGCTGTGTTGGTTGTGTCGGGCGAGACATCGTCGATGCGAGTGACACAATTGACTTCTTTGTTTTTAAGGTAGGTGAGGCATCACTACCGAGGTGATGCAGTAGGATTCTAAATTTGGGTTAGGAATAACTTAGGTTGTGAGAGATACGTGATAACATAGACGAACATTGTAGGTTGAGTATAATTGGATGATAGGTTTAAGTCTGTGACGGGTAGTGTGCGTTTGTTCCAGACAAGTTGTCTATCCTTTTTATACTTTTGTTTGCATGTAATTTTTGTTTATACTTTTTCCATACCACTTATATTAACCCCAAACTCATTAACGATTGAATTGTCGAACGACAAAAGAATAACCAATCTCTGTGGACACGTTATGATTTAACCTATATATCACCTGGTAAAAATTATACTTTACTTTTTGTTTGCTGCCTTACCGCTTCAACAAAATGGCGCCGTTGTCGGGGATTGATTTTATTGTTTTTGCATTGCGATAATTCTTTAGTTTTTGAGTTTTGTAATTAATGTATATGTTGTATAGACTTTGCATATGAACGTGTATATTGTTACTTGTACATTTTGTGTGTTTCCTTTCCATACTTGTGCATATTTGTGATTTTCTTCATTTTCACGTAATATTGTGATTTGTTCGGTATCATAACGTTTATTGTGTGAATGTTAGGACACTTTTTTCCAGGTTTGTGCGGTGTAAAAATACCATAGCATGATGAGAAGAGGTTACTAGCTTGCACAATAAAGGCGTCGAGCTTACGACGTAAAACAAGCACGTTGGTTTGTGTTTGTTTATGTGTCTGGTAGCTTGTGTTTTAACAAGTAGAAATAGGACATGTTCTTAATTTCAAATCGTTACTTTTCAACTTGTTAATTCATTTTCACCTGGTTTTCGTATCGTTATTTGTATTTTTTTTTGTGTCAAATTATGATTTCCGTAAGCTTGTCGTTTTTGGCTTGAAGAGTTTTATTTATTGTAAATTTTGTACATTTTGTTTTTCTAATTATTTTGTTGTTGTTTGGACTCCAATTTTGGTCTGATAGCTTGAGGTTGCATTTTATGATTTTCCGAGTTTGGTCGTTTCAACTCGCAGATGTATGGTAATGATAGTTTTCAAAGTTGGTACATGTCAGGTACTCGTTTATCACTTTCTATAGCATAACATATTTAGGAAATTTATCATTTGTATAATTATCCTGCCATTCATTCTTTTTGTATTACTTGCCCATGACTTGAATCACTTTAGTTCTCTTTTTACCCATAAATGTGAGGAAGCTTTCCATTGTTCATATATGCTGGAGGCCACGTTCTTGTTTTAGCTGAATTTTATTATGCTTAATCTTTTTTTTTGTTGATTATATAAATTCATGAAAATGATCAAGACATTTTGTTTGATTTTGAGCACAACTACCTAGCCAAATAGTCAATTCACCTTGTGAGTGTGTGAACCTTTGTAACCTTCTTTGAGCTTTTTTTTGTTAATGTCTCTATTGTGTTTGAACCTAATGCTTGTCTATGAGTGTTTGGTTTTCCTTTTTGAATGAATGTTGATTATTTGTTTTCTTGAATCCTCAACTATAATTTTTAGTTGAATTTTTATCTTGCCTTAGAAAGTAGGGAGTATTCATAATCTATGTTAGTTGAATTCAAGTTGGGGAGATGAATTTTTATGTGCTTATGTTGTGATTGATATGAGGTTGAGAAAAGAAAAAGAAAAGAAAAAAATGTGAAAAAGAAAGATTAGAAAAAGAAAGAAAAAAGAGAAAAAAAAACTTTGAAAAAGTAAAACAAAAAAACTATGAATAATAATGTGCTAATAAGTGATGCGAGTTGGTGTGAAATTTGGGATGAAGAAGCTTGATTAAAATTATATTGTTTGAAACTTTGTGGAAGTAATTGCTCCCTTAGGTTTAGGCAAGTTTTTATTTCGATTAGCTTTCGAACTTATCACTTGTTTGTTAACCAAGCCACATTACAACCTTGAAAATCCCTTGTTATTCTTGCATTTGTATTTTCAATATGAGTTTTTGGATGAATGCATAATTTAGTATGTTGTTTGCAAGATTGTGGATGCGTGTCAAAAGTCTCTCACCTTTGTGTGTTCTTCATCTACCGATGAATTTTTGCTAGATGTGCTTCATGATTGAGTTTGTTTTGTTTTAGAATGTTTAGCATGAATTTCGTACTTAGGATTCGTTTCGTTTATATGTTGTCGTTGTAGAATTGTGGTAAGTAGGTATTTTGCGTGTACATTTTTGTTTGAACCAGACATTTGTTTTTCTTTCTTAAAACTTGTTGATTCGTGATTCTTTGATTATCATACTTTGTTTCTTTGAGTTATTTAACTTTGTTTGAGGAAAAAATATTTCAAGTTGGGGAGAGTTTGATAAGTGCACAAATGTAGTTATTTTGTATATAGTTTTTGTTGCACTTATCGACTCTTGTTTGTTAATAATCATTGAATAATCTCACTTTTTGTTGTAAATATGTTTTATTACGTTTTGTGTTCATATTGTACCGTTTAATTAGTTTTATATATATCTTGTAGGTATTTTTCGCATTATTATAGCATTGAGAATAAAATCCAAATGGAGCTCCAAGATGCATTTTTGGATCAATAATGGAATGAGCCAAAAGAAGAGGCCATTCCAAGTTATGCAGGAAAAGAAACAAAAGTTGTTGGATTGTCATGGATCTCCGAGCGATGGCCAGGTGAGCGCCATCATGTCTACATCGTCGGGCGACGACGGAGCAAGAGGAAGGGCCAATTTTGGAGAAGTTGTTGTCTTGCTTTGCTGCTGGGTCGCTGGGCGAGGAAAGGAAGTGTAGCCAAGAAAAGCTTACTGTCGCCGGGAGACAGAAGATATTTTTGTCAGATGAGGAAGTGGAAAGCCGTGAGCCAAATATAAAAGAATTGTTGTCGGGTGATGCTTTTATTTCGCTGGGCAACGCGTGCGGAACAAATTTTCTTTATAGTTTCATTTTCATTTCAGTTTGATATTTTATGGTTTTGGGGTGGATTTTTTCTCCCAATTCCATGAACATTATAATTTTTGATAGATTAGCTTAGAAAACAACACTAGGGCTTGCATACGGATGACCCATGGTGGATTGCTCTTTGACCGGAGTTAAAGACTGGAAGATTTATGGTTTATTCTTTCTCCTCTCTATGTATTTCTCTATTTGTTAGGTTTTGTATGTATATTTACTCTTAACTCATGTATATTCTGCTACAAGTTAAATGGATACCCAAAATCTGACTCTCGACCCAAGATTCCTCAAATCGCACACACTGAAAGAAACAAAAAATATAGTGGGTACCCAAGGCTATTATTAATAGTTTTATAGCTCATACATCTCTTAGAGCCTCATCTAAATAAGACTAGTATTTTGATAGTGGATGCTCAAGACACATGATTGGAGTTAAAAACTTATTAGTGGATATCAAATCCCACTCTACAAGTTTTGTGACATTTGGAGATGGAGTTAAAGGAGAAATCAAAGGAATTGGAAAACTAGACTGCCCAGGAATTCCAAATCTTGAGAATGTGTTACTTGTCAAAGGTTTAATAGCCAATCTGATAAGCATTATCCAACTCTGTGATCAAGGCTTTAAGGTGAACTTCACAAAATCAAAATGCATAGTTACAAATGAAAAAGGTGAAGTAGTGATGAAAGGTGGCAGATCCAAAGATAACTGCTACTTATGGATACCTGGAGACTTAATCCTATCCTCAACTTGTTCTCTATCCAAGGAAGATGAAGTTAAAATATGGCATCAAAAGTTGAGACACTTACACTTGAAGGGAATGAAGAGAATCATATCTATGGAAGCAGTAAGAGGAATTCCTAAACTGGATATTGAAGAAGGCAAAGTTTGTGGAGAATGCCAAATAGGAAAGAAGGAAAAAATGTCACGTCAAAAGGTCCAACATCTCACTACAACAAAAGCCCTAGAATTACTTCACATGGACCTAATGGGACCAATACAGGTAGAAAGTCTTGGTGGGAAGAAATATGCATTTCTGGTAGTGGATGATTACTCCAGATATACCTGGGTAAACTTCGTCAGGGATAAAATAGATGTCTTTGATGTCTTCAAAGACCTCTGCCAGAGGATTTAAAGAGAAAAAGACAGCTACGTGATCAGAATCAGAAGTTACCATGGAAAATAATTTGAAAACAACAAATTTGCTGAGTTTTGTTCTTCTGAAGGAATCAATCATGAATTATCATCTCCCATTACTCCTCAACAAAATGGGATTGTAGAGCATAAAAATCGAGCATTACAAGAGTGTTCTAGAGCAATGATTCATGCTAAGAAATTACCCTACCACTTTTGGAATGAGGCCATGAACCCTGTATGCTACATTCATAACATGGTAACTCTAAGAAAAGGTACATCAACGACCATCTATGAAATGTGGAAGGGAAGAAAACCTACTGTCAAATACTTCCACATCTTTAGAAGTAAATGCTATATACTAGCTGATCGAGAACAAAGGAGAAAATGGACCCCAAAAGTGATGAAGGAATATTCCTTGGATACTCCACAAATAGAAGATCATATAGAGTCTTCAACAACAGAACAAAAATCATGATGGAACCCATAAATGTTTTCATTGATGATAGAGGATGGAATAGGGAAGCTGGTGTTTTAGACAATGTCGAAACATCCCTAGAAGACACTTCAGATGATGCCACAAATGAGCACGAGGATTCTCCTCAAAATAATGAAGAACCTCCAGATGATCAAGTCAACAAAGGACCCTCTATCAGAATTCAAAAAGACCATCCCAAAGAGCTCATCATAGGAGATCCAAAAAAAGGAGTCACCACCAGATCAAGAGAAGTTATCACTAACTCATGCTTATAGGCACCAAGTGGGTTTATAAGAATAAATCTGATGAAGAAGGAGTAATTACCAGAAACAAAGCAAGACTGGTTGCTCAAGGATACACTCAAATATAAGGAATGTACTTTGATGAAACTTTTTCCCCAGTAGATCGTCTTGAGTCAATCAGACTACTACTATGAGTTTCTTGCATATTGAAGTTCAAACTATTTCAAATAGATGTGAAGAGTGTATTCTTAAATGGCTACTTAAATAAGGAAGTATATGTGGAACATCCTAAAAGATTTGTTGATCCCACAGCTTCCAACCACGTATACAGATTGAGAAAAGCTCTATATGGCTTAAAGCAAGCTCCCAGAGCTTGGTATGAAAGATTAACTGAATTTCTAGTTGAAAATGGATACAGTAAGGGTGGCATAGACAGAACTCTGTTCGTCAAAGACAAAAAAGGATGTCTCATGATTGCTCAAATCTATGTTGATGACATTGCTTTTGGTGGAATGTCTGATAAGATGGTTCAATAGTTTGTCAAACAAATGCAATCAGAATTTGAAATGAGTCTTGTTGGGGAATTAACTTACTTCCTTGGTCTACAAGTTAAAAAAATGGAAGACTCCATATTCACATCTCAAAGCAAGTATGCCAAGAAATTCGGCATGGAGAATGCAAGTCATAAAAGAAAACCCTCTCCTACTCACTTAAAGTTATCTAAAAATGACACAAGTGTTAGTGTTGATCAAAGTCTCTATCGGAGTATGATAGATAACCTACTATACCTCACAGCTAGTAGGCCAGACATTGCCTTTGCTGTTGGATTCTGTGCCAGATATCAAGCTGAACCCAAAGTGACCCATATCAATCAAGTAAAGAGAATACTAAAATATGTCAATGGCACATCTGACTATGGCATGTTGTACTCTCATGGATCAAACTGCACTCTAAGTGGATATTGTGATGCTAACTGTGCAGGGAATGATGATGACAGAAAAAGAACATCTGGAGGATGCTTCTTCTTGGGCAACAATCTCGTCTCATGGTTTAGCAAGAAACAAAATTGTGTTTCCCTTTCAACTGCTAAAGCTGAATACATAGCTGCTGGAAGTAGCTGCTCTCAACTAGTCTAGAGGAAACAAATGCTGACAGAATACAATGTCAAACAAGATGTCATGACATTATACTGTGATAACTTAAGTGCTATCAACGTATCCAAAAATCCTATTCAACAAAGCAGAACCAAACACATTGATATTCGTCACCACTTTATTAGAGACCTAGTTGAAGACAAAACAATTACACTAGAACACGTAACTACTGAAAGACAACTAGCAGATATCTTCACCAAGGAATTAGATGCAAACCAATTTGAAGTCTTAAGAGGAAAGCTTGGCATCTGCATACATGAAGATGTGTAGCAATTACTGACTGCTCTCCTTAAATTTGGCATACTATGGCTAAAAAGGGGGAGTAAATATCCTGGTGCTCCAGATGACTAGGGTGGACCAAAGCAATATTGAGATTTTGTGATTCCACTTGTGTGAGAAGCTGATGTGTGATGATTGTGATGAGGAGGAGCTGCTGCTATATTTTGATTGTGTTCATTGTTTATGTGTGTGCTTCTTGTGTATCTCTGAAGATACTATGTATTTCCACAAAAGGAGAAGCTGTTGTGCAGGGGGAGCAAAATATTTATTTGTCAATTGTGCATCTGTGTGTGCTGTGTGTAGGGGGAGTAAAATGTTGCATCTGTGAATGTTCTAACTAATGTTTGAACATATGTTTTCTTTTTCTAATGCTATCTCTGTTTTCATTGTGATGTTGCTTTTACT
The DNA here is from genome assembly GCA_021764765.1 of Vicia sativa. Lineage (NCBI taxonomy): Eukaryota > Viridiplantae > Streptophyta > Magnoliopsida > Fabales > Fabaceae > Vicia > Vicia sativa. The sequence continues at coordinate 27,446,200 of CM038795.1, read as the reverse complement.
GTGCTGCTCTGATATGTGTGTTAAAATTCCTATGTTAATTGTGATTCTATTTTAACTGTATAGCTTCTACTCCAAATAATGTTTTAGCCAAAATTTGTCAAAGGGGGAGTTTGTTAGTTCTATGGATTGGCAGCAATTTTGGTAAAACATTCTGCTCAGAAAATGCCATGAAAAATACTGAAGTAGCAGATGCCACAACAGATGTCTTGACATGTGAAACTGACAGAAGTGATTTAAGTGCAAATATTTTAGGAAGTCAGTTTGTTTGTTATTTGTATACTTCGACTAAGGAAGCTTGAGAACGCCTTCAACAATATATTTGGAGATTTAATGTCTTTCTTTCATGGAGAAAAGATAGGAGGTGCTGAAGACTTGTGAGTAAAGCAACCTTAGTTGTTGTTACTCTATTTAAAGGCTGCAAACCTTGTTTTGAAATTTGGCCGTTCCAGATTTAGAAACATAGATTTTAATTGTTGGTTGTTTATTGTTTTTGTTGTTCATTGTTAATTTTAAGCCTCTCTCGTATTTATACTTGAGTAGGACATTTGTTGAGTTGTAAGTTGTCAATCACCATAAGCTTTGAAGCGAGTGTAATTGTGTGTCTTTGAAGAGTGTCTTCAGTTTTGTTATTGTTGAGTGTCACCGTGTGCGACTTAGAGAGTGAGCAATGGTTCTCTTATCTAAGTGAGGTATCTTAGGTAGTAGTGTCATTAGGTAGGTTGTTAAGTGAGGAATGTAAACATGGAAGGTTTAGCTCTGAATTAATATTGTTGATAGTGAGCTTCATCCCTGGCTTGGAAGCCCCCAGATGTAGGTTGGTTAGAACCGAACTGGGTTAATAAGTCTGTGTTTTTATTATTTTCCGCACTCTATAATTTAGTTATGTTACATTGTGTTCAAAGTAGATATAAGTTTCGTGACATTACCTTCGACATCTCATATCTAATACCAGAATTTCAATTGTTTTTGGTGGAATGTCTAATGAAATGGTCCAACATTTTGCCAAACAAATGCAGTCAGAATTTGAAATGAGTCTTGTTTGGGAATTAACTTACTTTTCTGGCCTTCAAGTTAAGCAAATGGAAGACTCCATATTCCTATCTCAGAGTAAATACGCCAAGAATATTGTCCCAAAATTCGGGATGGAGAATGCAAGTTGTAACACCCCAATTCTACCCCAGCAATTATTATGAAAATCAAAGTTATAAAATTATTTTTAACAAACAATTGGAGTATTACAATTCAAATTAAACAACTACTATTAATACTGATACATAATACTTCTTCAAAATTTGGATGAACCAAAACAACATGAATCAACTTTATTAATTAAGCAGCGGAAACTACATTATTCAACTTGACATGCCACAACAAAATCAAAACAACGAATGATTATCGTTCATCCCCTCGAGTGTTACGTATCAGAGCGACGAAACTGACTCAAACTAACAACAACTAAATCTCCATCCTTCATTACCTGCTGTTGTACCCCAATTTTTGCCCCTAAGATTCACTCATACTTCATACCATTGCATTACACAAAGATCAAATGGTCTCTCTCTCTCTCTCTCTCTCTCTCTCTCTCTCTCTCTTATCTTTCGGTTTGCCTTTGGGAGATCACCAAGCACCATTGAATGTATGTGATGATTGATGTTTGAATAACAATGATGTATGTATACTTCACTCTCTAAATGTTGTAGGTGAATGGTGCACAAGTATCTTATTCAAGAAGTCAATAGGTTCATGTGTTTATTTACATGTCTTCTCTCCTCAATTCTCAAGATTTTTGAAAGTATTGTCTCCCATTGAAGATTTATCTTGCCATCAACTATGGTCTCTTATATTGAGTATATGCTTCATGTTTGAAAGAGATTATCAAATTCAAAGAATTCACCATTCTATGGTCATCTACCTTGAATTATGGTTTTGGACTTCTAAGGATCATATCTTGGTATTTGTGTGAAGTTTGTGGATGATTTCAAATTCATTTGATTCTTAAGAGGAATTCTAATATGAATATGCTTGGGTCCAAGGAGTTTGATTGATGAGAATATTGTTTTAGAAGTATATGATTGCCCACTCTCTAGATTGATGCTTCATCTACCTTGTATGACTTCAAAGGATCATAACTTGGTCATCCCTTGTCTCCTTGAGCTCATTATTATTTCACAATGAACCTAAGGATGTCTAATACAACTTATTTCAATTGGTATGAAAATAAAATGCTTTGAAATTTTCCTATGAGGTCAAAAGATTACAAGTCTTTGATGAATTTCTCAATTTTTGGTCAATCAACTTCAAAAGATCATATCTTGATCATCATTTATCACCTTGAGGTCATTCCTTTTGCACAACAACATTGAGGATTTGAATTTTATCTCCATATAATTTTTAAATACTCAAAGTGTTTGGAAGTTGCTTGAAGAAATCAAAGATTATAAGTCATTTCATGAAACTTCATCAACTTCACAACGCCATAACATTCTCAATTTTTGGAATTTTTTGGGTGATTCTTTTTGTCAAATGTTCCTTGAGAGGTCTACTTCATATAATATTTGAAAGTCAAAAGCAAATTTTGAGTGGAAGATCATTTTTAAAAAGAAAAGATTATAGGTCATTTTTAGAAAGTTGGCATGCTTGACCAAGGCCTGGCCAGAAAAATTAATGTTTTTTCACAAATCTTAAAGGCTATAACTCTCAACTCAAGCATCCATTGGATTTGATTCTTTTTGCATTGTGTTATACTCTTTGAATACTTTATTTGGATCAAGGAAAATTGGAAAACACACGAGGGAATTTGATTTGGCCTCAGTTCAAAGTTTGTGCCAAAATCTGTTCGAGCATACCACCAGTTTGTGCATTTTGCGCTACCAATCAATTTTAAGCCAAAATTAATCCTTGATTTCGTGACTAATCATGTTTAGAAGTTGTCCAGAATTAATTAGCACCTTGAGTTTTGATGCATATGAGGTCACACTTCCTTCGTGCACACACCTTGCACGATTTCGCTCCAAAACTCACAATTCCTCCTCATTCTCATCACCACTCACTTCCCTATAAATAGAGCATCATTCCTCACTCATTTCCTCAAGCTTTGATAGCCAGAAAACCCCTACTAAACTCTCTTGAACCAGATTTTCTGCAACTTCGTTTTCACTCTCAAAGCCATTCCAGTTTGAAATTAACCATTCATTCTTCTTCCTTGAACTTCACTGAAGCTAACAGAACAAGAATTGTGCCTTGAAGCTTCCTAAATCTTGCTTCCAAGTCCAGTTTCAGAGCTCTGAAAGTGAACTTCGTTTAAGTAGGAAGCTCCATCAAACCTTGTAAAGTAAAGCATCATTACACTCTCCTCATCTCCCTAATCTTTGTGATCTTCACCATTTGTGTTTTCATTAAGTATTGACTGAGAATTTCATCAAAATCCTATTCGCTATTATTTGAGTTTTTTTTCCAAATTTCTCTTCACTTAGGTTATATAAATTTTTTGCGAGCATGTGGTTGAGATCATCTTGAAGAGACGAATCCAAGGATACCACTCAGGTGTATTGATTTTACAGTTTGAGAATCACGTATGTAGGATTGCTTGATTTGTCTTACCGTGAACGTGTAATAGGAGCCCTTGGATCTGTTTACCTTTGTGAGTCAGACTCGATCCAACGCGTGATATCTTCCCTTGTTTTATTTTTTAATTTAATTTTAATTCCTGATCCGGTGTGAAAATCAAGGAGGTCCATATCAAGCACAACGCGCCATGTCCATTGGATGTGTTTACTAACATGTTTTGACTGTGATCTAATGGCCCATATTTTTTGGCTTTTATTTTTATTTTCTGATTTTATGTTTTAAATGTTTTAAACTTCAAAAAGTCATATAAAATTTATTTCTGACTCAAAAATTATGAAAAAATTCACAAAAATATTTTGAAATATTATCTTTCTGAATTTTATTTTTTCATAATTTTATTTTAATATTTGATATTTTTAATGATTTTTCTATTTTATTTGATGTTTTTAATTGTTTTAAAATACTTTTTGATATTTTAAAATTCTGAAAAAAAATTATGGAAGAATTCAATGGTCATTTGACAAATATTTGTGACCTCATTTTATTTTTATTTTTAATTTTACTATTTTTTTTATTTTTGGTTTATTTCATCTTTTATTTTATTTTCTAAAAATATTTTCTGACTTAAAAAAATTCTTAAAAATTTGTCAACACTTGTTGACCTCTATTTGACTTTGGGTAATTTTTTTGAAATTTTATTTTGATGAAAAAATATTATTTATGTATTTCGTCAATAAAGTCCAATTAAATAACCTAATTTCAAAATTACTTTTAATCCTTTTACTTGATTTTATTTTCATTTTTATCTTGCTGACTTTTGAATTTATTTTGGAGTCACAAATTTTATTTTGACCAAATCCACCAAGAAAGTTGATTGATTTTGTCGAAGTAAGACTGAATAAATTCATCTGATGCAAAATAAATTTGGAAACTATTTCTTCTTCTCCATCTTATTTATCTTTTTATCCCGATTCAAAAAAAGTGATCAATTAGTGGCATGAACTTTAATGCTCTAACATAAGCCCCAAAAGATGACTTGAGTTTTGAACTTGGTTCAACACTTATGGCGCTTGTTTCCACAAACTTTGTCCATTTGAAATTTGCATTCATCTTTGATCAAGTGATGTGATAATTCCAAAACTGATGATATACTTGACAAAAAACAATTGAAACTTGTCGTGTGGTCGCGTTGATTCTATCAAGCTTCTGGCAAGTCTTCATGCATAAATTTCAAGATGGTCACCTTGCTGACGACTAACAATTAATAATTCGATGATATACTTGACAAATTTCAAGATGGTCATCTTGCTAACCTTTATTAATTTCTTTTTATTTTTCGCTCTTTACTTTCCGCATTTACTTTTATGCTCTTTATTTTTTTGAACCTTTAATTTTAGCATTTACATTTTATGTCATTTTTGCTTTGCTCACTTAAGCATTTTATTTTCTATGTCATATTTCCTTTGCTCACTTGAGCATTTTATTTTCTTGCCATTTTGAATTTGCTCACTTGAGCTTTGTTTTCCTTTTCCAAAATACCTAATAATTCAACTTAAACATAAAAAACTTTTAATTGGACTTGGTTACTATCCTTGTGCTTGGAGCTTGATCTTTGGACTTAGGATTAGGACCCTTACCTCATCTTGGAGATCTATGTGTCCTTGTTGTTATTCTGTCTTGTCTGGTTATTATCTTTGTGTGCAGTTTATTTCGTTATATTTAATTAAGAGTGGTTTTCCTCCAAATACGGCTGTTACTCTGCCCGTTTTTCTCAAGACAAGAGTTCACCTAAAATCATTGATTTATCTGAAGCTCAGTTTTTTTGTCTGGTTATTTGTTGCTTATGTGGTAATCCAAAGGATGGGATATGATATTGGCTCTTGATGTCAAGTATTAGTCTTCTCACTCGGTTAGATCTTTCTTTACCCTTACCTTTTACTTTATGCACTTAGGTTAACCTCTTCATCTCCTCCCCATTCTTTAATCTTCCAAATCTTCCCTCTTTTTCAAAGGATTCTTATTTTCAAAACTCGAACCGCTTTCATAAAAAACTTGGACTTAGGTCCATGCATTTTCAAAACTTCTTTTTCTTAATAAACTTTCAATTCATTTAATAATACTTTAACTTTTCTTTTCATAAGACTAAAAAACACCTAACCTCATTCAAACTTTTTGAGCTCTTTGTAGCTTTTCTAACAAACATTTTCTTAAAATAAACCAACACACAACTTTAGTCCTTTTTAGCCGAACTACTTGATTTTGATTTCAACATTGCACATTGTTGGTATGTAGGCTTGGAACTCATTGGAAGTTCTATCAAACCAAATATTATAAAAAAAATACTTCTTTTGTCCCTCACCATCCATTTTGTACATATACTCTTTTTTTAGCACACATATACAAATTTTCAAAAAGGTTCCTACGGAGTACCGTAGATGCTTTGGGTGCCTAACACCTTCCCTTTGTATAACTAACCCCCAGTCTCATTTCTCTTATCTTTTGTTTTTTAGAATTTTATTCGCTCTTTTTCCTAGTCCTTTGGATAAAATAAAAGCGCGGTGGCGACTCTTTTGCTACTTTTTGAGTTAAGTCAATTCAATGGCTTATGCTCGTAGTTTTTGTCGCTACACCTACACGTTACCCATGTAGAGGCAACATCACAACAAAAGGGGTAAGATATCAACCAATATAAACAAGTGTATGATAAAAATATATTAGATCGAATCATACAAATATCACCATTTCACAAGAATAGTTATACACTTCAATTCATCACAACTTAATAACAAAAACAACTTTAATCAACCAACACATCAACACAACAACTTATAGTATACAACTTCAAATGTGACACAACTATGCACATGCATGTGGTATCATTGGAGCAAAACTCCCAACCTAGAAATTTCCAATTAATAGAGGCATCAACATGGTATAAGCCTTCAACTTTCAACTTTTTGTCAATCCAGGCCAACTTAATAATTTTGCCAATCCAGGCCATCACAAAGTATTCAAATGTATGTGACTTAATGAATGCAACATCACATGCAACAACAACAATTAACATCGTAAGGCATAAGCCTATATCACCATTGTACCAATAAATAGAGGTACTCATCGTCACTTCAACATTGGCCATAGGCCTACAACTTGATATCAACATGTCAACAACAATTTATTAACAATAATAATTCACAGCAACTCAACAACAATCAACATTGGCCATAAAGCCTACAATTTTATCTTGCCAATAATGGAGGCAATTTAATCGCATTCCACTTCACCTGCAATTTCACTTAATTCGACAAAGACTCAACAAACCAAATCAACCACAATTAACTACACCCATATACAAATTACTCCTGCAAATTTCAACTAACTCCGATTAACTAATTTTACCGCTTTAATCAGCTAATTCTATTTTCGGTACTGTTTTACTCTACTGCATTACTACTAATTAATTATACCATTTCTGTCATTTCACTTACCGATACCAAATTATACTGTCATCAAATATTCGTCTCTGCTAATTATCCTAGTTTCTAAAAAATTGCTAGTTCATTCCAAATACCAGTTTTCTCCAAAAACCTGCTAGTTTATGAGAATGACCGTTCTGCTAATCAATACGACTATTATTATAATTATTATTATTACTATCTTTGTATATATATATATATGTGTGTGTGTGTGTGTGTGTGTGTGTGTGTGTGTATCAGATATGTATAGCAAAACACAAGAAAACTAAGGTGTATGAATTAAGTATGGTGACCCCTGGCATTAACCTATCCATGGCGCCCACCCCAACCATAAAAAAGTTGGGATGGCCACCTTTAACATATGGGGCGCTCATCCCCTTATATGGGGCTCCCACCGCCCAATCATGTGGCCCCGCCACTTTCCTTCATCAATTTGGGTCGCCCTTCCCTTATATGGGTGGCCCCCGCCACCAATTTTCCAAACTTCAACACCTTCTTTTTCCATAACTGCAACTATTGTAATGCCCCAAATTTAATTAATTATTTAATTAAATTAATTAAGGATTTATTTGTTGGAATTTGTCGAAGTTGGGAATTTGTCGATAGTATTCTAAGAGGAGAAATTGGATTATTATGTTGTTTAAGTTGATAAGTTGATAAATCAGGTAAATAGTCGATTTAGTCGGGAGAAATTAATATCAGAAATAATATTACTTTTCGTAGAATATTAATTAATTTGGTTGAGTTAACTTGTGTGTGAGAAATAGCAAAATAGAGGTGATATTTAGTAGGCCCAATAAGACAATGTGGTAAGATATAATATTTTATTAGGTTGTTAAAAGAAGTAGTAGGGTAATTAGGTTTTTACGTAGCTTTTGCATAATAGAAGTAGAACGAGGATTTGGAGAAAAGAAGTTGTACGACAAGATGAAAATAATTGCAGAAGATTCTTATCTAGGATGATTATTTGTTAGTTTCTGGACCATAGAGATAGATTTAGATCTAACATTCACTTTAGGTGCGTTTGGTTCAAGGATTCGAAAGAGATTTCCAAGAATAAGTTACCCGGGAATAAAAATAAGGAAGTTTGATTCCTGGGTATTTTAAAGAAAATTTGTTTGGGATATTATTTAATATTCCTAGGAAAATTAGTAGTTATATATTTTAATAAGAAAAATCAAGTGAAATTTCATGGGAATGAACATTCTCACCTTCTTACATGGGAATAAAATAGTTGGAATTATAGAAGATATTAGAAGTTATTTTATTCCTTGGAACCTTTATTCCTAGGGATAGATTTTTTTCAAACTCTTATCAAACATGGGTATAACCATTTTCTAAAGATTATTCCTGGGAACTTAATTCTTAAACTTGAAACAAACACCACCTTAGGGTACCTGAGATTAATGCCTTTGTGTTGGTTGTGTTGGTTGAGAGATCGTCGATGCGAGTAGCAGAATTGACTTCTGCATTGTTGAGGTGGTAGAGATATCGCTACCGGGGTGATGCAGCTTGCCTATCAATTTCGGTTAGAAATGACTTAGGTTGTGAGAGATATGTGATGACATTGATGAATATTGTAGGTTGAGTATGACTGAACGATAACTTTAAGTTTGTGACGAGTAGTGTACATTCGTGTCTGATAAGTTGTCTATCCTTTATAGCTTTTGTTTACATTTATTTTCTATTGATACATTTTCCATACAACCATTCAAACCCCAAAATCATTAACGATAGATTTGTCGAATGACGAATCAATAACTAATCTTTGTGGACACGATATCATGTAACCTATATATCACCCAGTAAAAATAATACTTTACTTTTTGCTTGCCACTTTACCGCTTCAGCAAAATAGCGTTGTTTCCAGGGATTGGTTTTATTGATTCACACCGTGATAATTATTTTGTTTTTGAGTTTAGTAATTAATGTATATGTTGTATAGAAATTGTACATGAATTTGTATATGATTATCATATTTGTGAATGTTACATGTTTTACATACATGTGCATATATGTGTTTTTCTTTGTTTTCATGTGATGTTGTGAATTGTATTGTTTTCGTAACATTTATTGTGTGGTTGTTATGACACTTTCTTTATGTTTGTGCGGTGTGACAATACCATGGCATGACGAGGGGAGACTACTAGCTCACACAATAAAGGTGTCGAGCTTAAGATGTAAAACAAGCATGTTTTGTTTGTATCTGTGTCATACCCCAATTTTTGACCTAATATACCACCTCACATTTGCATCATTGCATCACTAACAGTTCAGAACAGCATTAATCGGGTGTAGCATTCACAGGTCAAATTTAGGGTTTCATCAAATTTTCATCTGATTCAAGAGGCCACCAATTAGGGTTTGAGTTTTACTCACCTCATTTGATCTATCTTGATCAAATCATCAACCTCTGATCATCAGATATCCAATTTTTCTCATTGATCAATCAAGGATCGACCAATTAGGGTTTTGATCGAGCATGAGTATTCTCTGACTTCTTGAACATTGAATGACCTTTTTGGATAGAGATTGGTCATTATATCTTAGATACAACATCTTGACCTAATTTCTGGATTCAAAACATCACAAAAGTTCACAGACTTCATCAGTCAATTTCGGGAACATCTGATGAAAGTTCATCTGCACAGAAAAGTCAAACTTTGACTTTTGGTCAAATTTTTCAAAACAAAACTTTTTCAATCATCAAAATACTTCAAATGATCCATCATGATCATAAAAAATCAAAGAATTTGAAAAAGTCAACAAAAAGTCAAAATTTTTAACACTTAGAAAAATTTCTAAGTGTTAAAATTTTGTATTTTTTCCAAACTTCATGCCATTTTTTTCACCTAGTTCCACTTTGAATTGGAAAAAACTCAAAACATGAAAGTTGTAGCTCTTGAAAACAAGCTTTCCAAAATGTCCAAGAACTCTCAAATCCATGGAGTCTAGCTATACTTTTGAAATTGAAACATAAGGCTCCATAAACATGATTTTCAAAGTTCAAAACTTCACATTATAGGTCTTTTTGATTTCTTCATCTAGAAGCAATGCCACCTTGCCAAAATTGAAGATTAGAGCTGATAAATATCAGCTAGAGGTAATAATTGAAGGATTGGATCAAGTTGGAAAAATTACACATGGTTAAAAGAGGAAGCTTCCTTTTTCCTTTACAAAAGTCTTTCTTGCCCTTTAAGGCAACTTCAAATTACAATGCCATGTACTTGTGCCTAATTGTTCAGAACTTTTGACCTATAAATAGAGGTCATGTTGGCCATTTAAATACACACCAAAGCAATGCAAAGTCATGCTTTCTCTCTTCTTACTTGAAAATCAAGAAACATAGTAATATTTGAGAAACTTTGCAATTTTAAAAATTTGTGAAGAAACATGAAAGAATTGGTGTCTAACATGTTTTAATATCAACATGTAACTGGTTTGTAACTTAGAATCAAACTAAAAACAACAAAAAATCAGATTTTGAACTTCATGCTTCCAAGCTTGTACAAACTGCCTAAGCATTCGAATTTGGAGTTTGGCTTGAGCAATTGATGTTCTAATCATTCAAACACCATCCATGAACATCATATACATGATCCAAATCATTAGCAAGAATCTGTAACAACTCTAACCAAGAAATCGAGCTTCCATTTTTAGACTGTGCAGGTGGACTTGGCTGGAGTGATTCAAAGTGATTCAAAGCAAGCAGACCATTCCTATACCTTCCACATAGGCCGATGATGCTACAACAATCATAAAATCCGTTCTGGAAACACTCCAACATCATCTTCGATCTCATCTTGAACAGGTGAGAACTCAAACTTCAATCTCATGATTCCTTGCATTTAAATGAAAAAACTCTTGGCCATTTGTTTTCTGCACCTATCACGATCCTTAACCCTCAAACAATTTGAAAAATCATCAACTACAATCATTTCAATTAGAAATTTCAGTTCTAGGGTTCTTCACGATTTCTGGAAATTCAATTGTGTTAGACCAAAAATAAATGCAATTAACATCCACCATCGTGTTCCTTGTGAAAAATCGAGCAAATTTCATGTTTACAACTTCCAATTTCATCAAGAAACAAGCAAATTAGAAAATCTGAGAATCAATGAAGATGAAGAACACTTCGCGCGTGTTCTTGAGTTTTTTTCAAATTTAAAATTTCCAATATTTTACCAACACGTGTTTTGATTCAAAAACATAAAAGCGCTCTTGTCCCAGCGGTTGCCAGCTTGCTCGTAGTCTTCTCTACCACGTAGCCACCCCAATGGTCATAGGTTCAAACCTTCCATGGACCATTTTTTTCAAAACTTTTCATATTTTTTCATGTTTTCTTCACAACTTCAACATTTTTTTTAACCAATCAAAACTCCTCATTTTGAGGTGATTTTTTGTACACTTGTCAATAAATGTATCTATTTTTTGATAGTGCAAAAATTTTCAGAAAAAAATTTCATCTGATTATATTTTAATCGAGCCGAAAACGACACTTTGAACACTTTTCAAAACCACTTTAAAAGGTGAATTTTTCAAACTTTCGACTTCTGATTCTTTTCAAAACTTCTCATAAATGAACTTCACATTTCAAAACATTTTCAAAACCATTTTTCAAAACTTTTCATCAAACTTGCATCTTTTTACCATGATCGATCCAATTTAAACGATAAAACCGATTTCGTTTTCTCTCAAATTTCTCAATCGATCATGGGCCTCCCTCACGGTGTATGTCCCATAACATTCTTTTTATGTACATAATATTTCTTTGTACATATCAAACTCTTTTCAGATACATACAAATTTTTATCTGTACATAACACAGATACCTTTTATACTCAAGTACAGACAAACTTCGATCGTTTGTTTTCACTTCACTTGTGTATATACAAACCAAACATTCTTTTATGTACATACATATTTTTTTCTTGTACATATCAAATTCTTTTTATATTCATACAAATCTTTATCTGTACATAATACAGATAATTTTTTACTCAAACACAGATAAACTTCGGTCGTTCGTTTCTGTTTCGTCTGTATATACACTGAATACCATTGGAATTGAAAGGAGCATTATTCCCTGTGAAACTGCTTTCAAACCAATGGGCCACCCTTATGGTGTAAGTCCCAACCCTCTTATGTACATCCATCTTTGTCTGTACATAAATACTCGTTCGTGTACATATTTACTTCCTTGTACACAATCAAACTTGTAAATAAGCAAGTTGCGCTCGTTTTAAACGTTCGTTTCACATACACTTGTTTATATTTCCTTCATAAACTCTTGTAAATAAACATCATGCATTGTTTATATTTCCTTCATAAACTCCTGTGAATACGTATCACGCACACACACCTGTTTATACAACTGTCTAGTTATAACATAACAACTAGTCTAACCAATAGGTTCCCCACAGTTTTAGCCTCCGCTTGGGCTTTATACAAGATAACTCTCCCCACAGAGTTCAGCCTCCTCTTAGGCTTCATATAAGAAAAACTCATCTGAGTTTAGCCTCCGCTTAGGCTTCGTATAAGACAACACTCCCCTGTTCAGTCAAGTCAGCCTCCTCTTGGGCTTCGTTCAAAAGAACTCCTCATTGAGTTTAGCCTTCTCTTGGGCATCATACAATGAAAGAGACCAAGAAATCTCTTAACAACCTCCTATTGGGCTTCCAATACAAAGAATCACCCGCGTTAGGATAGAACCCTGAGAGTATAATTTCCCGGTGAAATTGCTCTTAATTCCAAAAGGATGGTTTCCCGGTGAAATCCCTTTTAAAGACAAAGCCAGCCATACCCTATAGCTTCCTCTTGAGCTTCATACAAGGACCCTCGATGACCCTCGGAATGCCTCCTCTTGGGCTAACAATACAAGGACCCATGGGCTTCTTAAAAGCATCCCTTAATCCAATCAATTTCTCCTCGAGATTTAGACATCTATCATCTCTATGGAAGAAGTATCTCATCTATCACATCACATACAGTCAAAAACTTTTCAAACTCTTTTCAAACAAAAAAACATCTCTTAATTGTAAGTGGTAACGCTTGTACACTCAAGCAAAACTCCCAATGCTTACAGTTAAAAGATTCAATCACCTTTTTTAAACATCTTTCTTAAACATGTAAGTGGTAGCGCTTGTACACTCAAGCAAAACACCTATAACTTACGATGAAAGATTTCAATCAGTCAAACTTTTCAAAATGTATGTGATGAAATAGATTAGATACATTTTTCATTAAGATGACATTTGTCTGTCTCTTACTAACATCCCGTTGCTTTCCACTAGCATAAGTGGGAACTACGATTGCTCTGACTTTCTCAACATCCTTTTGAGAATACGCAGGCACAAGGTCTCATCCTTGGCGAGCAAATTTCTTTTCCCTCAGACCAAACAAACCATAGATCCCTGTAGATCCGAGATACAAATGCTCGATTCCCACTAGGGATATGTATGCAGAAGATCCAAAGATCTTTGCGAGCACAATAATAACAAACACTAGGATCCTTCATAATCTATCCTTCTTAAAATCCCAAAGGAGAAACTTTCCCAATCATAGAAATAGCAATTAAAAAACATACAAACATATCAAACATATTCATATATAAAGCTATGGATAACCATATATATTTAGGATGCTCCATCTATTCCCTTTATATAACAAACCCCCTTACTCAGAATCTCCCCAATGTGTTGCGTCTAGTTTACGCTAGTCGTTACGCATATCAATATCAATTGAGGGTATTAACAGCTTCCCCCTTTTTCATAATCATTAAATCATCTTTTTTGTGTTGAAAATAATAAAGCTTGATGCTCGCGACATCTTTATAAACAAATCAAAAGAGTAAATCATTTCGAGCCAGAGAATCTGAATTCATATTCGAATCCTCTAGCGCGTCACCTTTGCGACAGAAAAAATGGCGACTACTGGGAGTCTGTTGAAACTTTGATTTTCAAAAAAAAAATGTGACTCTGAGGCGTCAAGCTTTTGTTTTCAAAAAGAAAAGAAAGGGATAAGCTTTCATATTGTGCATATGTCATTTTTCTTTATTGTGTGTTTTCGCGATTTCATCGATGGAAAGAAATCTAACCGGTTTAAGAAACATTTTAAGATCTAGGTAGGGGTATTAATATGTAAGAAGTCTCAATACTTAGTTAATATCCCTCTCTCGATGGAGGTTGTCTTGGGGTATTTGTGTTTAGCAAGTATTTGCGAAGACATGGTGCTTTCAAGGGAACTTGTGAGTTGGTGTAGAACACATAACCCATCCGGCCATTTAGGATGTAGTGCGAGATTATTCGGGCGTAAGCCTAGAGTAATCGTCATGCGAGACTACGATCGAGTTTCTCTTGAAAATATTATTGGACCATCGAGTATTCAACAAATCCGATAATATTTCAAAGAGTGTTGAGCTGTATTATCGATAGAACCCGTTTCACGGATGAATAAGCCCTTAGAACTTACCCGTTTGATTCTTATCGTTGGCCTCATGCTCGTGACTTGAGCGCTTGCCGTGTGTATAACTACTAACCATGTTTGCCGCATTCATGCATTCATTCATTCAAAAAAAACTTCATTTCTCTTCCCATTTCCAAAGAATTTAGAGATTTTTCTTTGTAAAATATTTTAGGTTAGAGTGATGGACGTCGGAGGAAGATTCACCAAGAGATAGTTTAGAATTCTTGATGTAGGAAAGTTAAAGAGTTAGCATCCTTGGTAGAAGATCCCTCAGTTTGAAACGCTATGGAACTCTTTTAACTCTTGAACACTAACGTTGATGAAGGACTTCTCAAAACTTTCGTTCGGTTCTACGATCCGATCTATTTCACTTTCCACGATTATCGGTTGATGCCTACTTTGGAAGAATGCGCATATCCTAGGCATCTCGATGTCGGACAAAGTACCTTTCAATGGTTTGGAAGCCATTCCTAAATCACCGATCATTGCCACGATGACTCACTTAAAGAAATCGAGATAGACAAAACCTAACTACAGGAGGAAAACTCTTAGGACTAACTTCAAAGTTCCTAATGGAGAAGGCTCTCAAATTCTCTGCAGCTGGTAGTATGGTAGCCTTTGAAGCTATTTTTGCTTTGCTCCTCTATGGATTGGTGTTGTTTCCCAACGTCCCAAATTTCGTTGATATCAACGCCATAAGGATCTTTCTGATTGGAAATCCCGTTCCCACTCTGCTTGGTGACACGTACTTTTCCATTCATCATAGGAATCGTCAAGGAGACGGAACTATCGTGTGTTGTGTACCTCTGTTTTTCAAATGGATTGTATCACACTTGCCTAAATCTCCCATTTTCCGTGAAAACAAAGACGAGTGGCATTGGTCAAGAAGACTCATGTCTCTTACAAATGACGATATCCATTGGTATACCTTGGCAGACAATGAAATGGAAATCATTGAGAGCTGTGAAGAATTTGCCAACGTACCCCTCATCGGTACAAAAGGAGGAATCAACTACAACCCATTCTTGGAGGCGTCAACTCGGATCACGCAAACTCTAGTAAACCTCTTGGTTTCATGAGAGTTATTTTTATCACGAAGGAGAAGATTCCCAAGGATTGAAGGCTAGAATGATCAGAGCTTGGCATCACATCCGAAAGAAAGAAAAGGGTAAGGCAAAGAATTGTGTAGCAATGGAAACCTACACTTCTTGGGTAAGGAAAAGAGCAAAGGAATTTCGAATGCCTTACGCTTATGAAGAACCCATGTTCTCAACCGCTTCCAAATTAACAAATTGTCCCGTCAAAACTATGGGAGAATACCAAGAAGCTTTGGCCAAAATGAGGTTTGAAAAAGAGGCTTTGGAAAATAAGTTCCTTAAAACTAATCTTGAGAATGAGAAGCTCAAGAAGCAAGTCAAAGATCATGAAAAGACGCTTTACTTCCAGGATGAATGGCTCATGGAGAAGGATGAGAAGATTCGTCAGAAAGATAACGCAATCCAGAGATACGTCAAAGAAAGGAAAAGAAAGCTTGAGGAAATGACAACCAACGATCCTGCTCCCGACAAGTGGAAGAAAGTCATTAGCAAGCTAAAAGCCGAGAAAGCTGAACTGAAAGCTCACTATGGGAAGGAAATCCTGAAGTTGAAGCTGCATCAAGCCTTTGGATCTTCATCCGACGAAGACATTTAAATTAATTTAGTTTGTAATTTTTATCATTTATTTTATCATTTGTGTGAGCAATGCTCCAAAAAACAAAATTGTTGTAATCTACTTTCATTAATTAATAAATTCGTGTTTTCCATCCAAATATTTGCCAGAAATATCTCTTTTTAGCATAAATTCTTTGGAAATCTTTCTTTACAATCATAATCATGCATCATACTTTGCATTTAAGTCTATTGTCTAGAGTCTGATCTTTGAACAATTTAAACAGATAGGAAAAGATCGCCAAGCTGTCGCGTCTTAGAGTTTCTCGACCGCGTCGACAACCAACTCGAACATACGATACACGTTCAAAAAGAAGAAAAGTAATGGAAGGTTTTGAACAAGAGAATGTCGAACTTCGTAGTACAGTAACAACACTACAAGAAGAAGTGTAGAGACTCACGTCTTTGGTCAACTCATTGGCAGAAAGTCAAAGTCAACAAGCATCGGCGGTCAAAACCAAGCGGCGATCTCGAAGACACTACTACTCCGGTTTCATTGTCGCGATCGGTAGTTCACCTTTCAGTATGCCTGAAGGCTATCCATGGGGCATGCCTTTCAACTTTGGCATCGGATTTCGCCAACCTACTTCTCAAGTGCAAACAACCACGCTTGAAATACCTACTTTGCAGCAAAACTCTACATTTACTCCGCGACGTGGAGTAACTCTTCCACAAGTAACAATGCCGGTTTCTCAACCGATCATGACGAACTCAGCTTCCGTAGTGCACACTACCATAGATGAAGAAGTTCACCATACTCCAGGAAATAACACGAATTCACGTGGCTCGATGGAGAATCTCCAGGAACAACTCCTCAAAATGCAGCTTGAAATTAAAACGATTCGTGGAAAAGAATTGTTTGGGAAAAATGCCCAGGATCTGTGCTTAGTTCCTCGCGTAAGGATACCTGCAAAATTCAAAGTCCCTGACTTTGAAAAGTACAAAGGAAACTCCTGTCCACAAAGTCATGTCACGATGTATGCCAGGAAAATGTCCACATACAACGACGATCACCAGTTGTTAATCCACTACTTCCAAGATAGTCTCACCGGTGCCGCACTGAAGTGGTACATGGGATTAGACAGCGCAAGTATCCAAACATTCAATGACTTAGGTGAAGCATTCGTACAACAATATAAGTTCAACTTGGATATGGATCCCGATAGGGACCAACTCTGCTCCATGTCTCAGAAAGAAAGAGAGACATTCAAAGAATATGCGCAACGATGGAGGGAAATTGTTGCCCAAGTCAACCCGCCCTTGGAAGATAAAGAGATGACTAAGGTATTCTTAAACACTCTTGGCTCATTCTACTATGAGCGAATGATCGCTATCCGGAGATTTCACCGAGATGGTAAGCATGGGAATGCGATTAGAAGAGGGTTTGAACCGGACGCCTAACCAAGGCGGGATCTTCTAGTGGAACAAAGAAGGTTGGGACCGGTTTTCCAAAGAAAAGGAACATGACATAGGAATGGTATCCAGAAATCGTAGAAATGTCGGTCAACAACGACGGTGGTGCCATAGCACCCGCCGTCACAAGTCTAAACACAGGAATTGCTCCGCAATTTCAACAAAATCAACAAACTCAACAACCTCGTCAACAGGCTCAGCAGTTTAACAATCAAAACCGTGTGCCTCGGGTCACGCAATTCGACCCAATTCCAATGACGTACACAGAACTTTACCTGCTAACGAAAGAATCGTCAACAAGATCACCACCTCCGATTCGAAAAATTGCCATGGTGGTACAAAGCAGATATCTTGCCCTTTTCACCAAGGAGCACCAGGCCATGACCTTGAGCATTGCATAGCATTAAAAGCGGAAGTACAGAGATTAGTGAGATCTAATTTTCTTTCCTTCAGAAATACAAATCCAAATGTGCAAGCCAATCCGCTTCCCAGTCACAGCGGACATTCAGTGAGTTTGATACTAAGAAATACAGACAGGTATCTTGTCACAGACGTAAACCTGATCAGAGGAAACTTGGTGCATCTCCATGAAGCATACAGTACAATGAGCACCTTCACTAAGCACGATTACGCAGCTTGCCACATCTGCTCCAAGGATCTTCAAGGATGTCCCACCATAGGCGGACATTCGATTGTTAGACATCGGTGACCTACAGATCTACAGAAACAGAGATGACCATGACGTAAATACATTAGGGCATTTTCCGCATGAGCTTTTAGTCTCAGATATCAACTCGGAAAATCCCGAAGTAAACGTTATCATCCTTTGTTTTGATGAACCCAAACATGTGGAGATTGAATACAACGGTTCCAACGTTCCAGGGTCTCCTTTGGTGATTTTCCCACCCGGTCCTGTTTCATACAGTTCTACCAAAGCAATTCCTTACCAATACAATGCAACCCTAATAGAGGATGGGAAGGAGAAACCCATGCCTACTCTTCCAGCTAATGTCAATATAACAGAAATCGGACGAGTGACACGAAGTGGACGAGTACACACTCCGTTGCCACCAAGACCGCCTGCAGTTCCTGTTGTCAGACAAAATCCAGTTAACATATCTTCCGAGAATCCTGCAACGATTCCCGTTGTTAACCCAAGTACAAATGTTGGTCCTCCTGATAGAGCCAACGTCAACACAGACTTTGATGAGATACTAAAATTAATCAAGAAAAGCGAATACCGAGTCGTAGATCAACTGATGCAGACTCCTTCCAAGATTTCAATACTGTCTCTGCTCCTCAACTCCTAAGCTCATCGAGAAGCTTTAATGAAGGTACTAGACGAAGCCTATGTAGACCATGATGTAACTACAGATCAGTTTGGAGGTATTGTCGCCAACATAACGGCTTGTAATAATCTATGTTTCAGTGATGAGGAACTTCCAGAGGAAGGGAAAGATCACAATTTGGCCTTGCACATCTCGATGATTTGCCAATCAGATTCCCTGTCCAATGTATTGGTAGTACTGGTTCATCTTTGAACGTAATGCCGAAGACGACACTCGCTCGTTTGGCTTACAAAGGGACACCAATGAAGTTCAATGACATAGTAGTAAGAGCTTTCGATGGATCAAGGAAGTCAGTTATTGGGGAAGTCGACCTCCCGATGACAATTGGTCCGCACACTTTCCAAATTACTTTCCAAGTCATGGACGTACCAGCTGCTTACAGTTGTCTACTAGGAAGACCTTGGATCCACGAGGCAGGAGCAGTAACTTCTACTCTCCATCAGAAATTAAAATTCACAGTAAATGGAAAGTTGGTGACCATCAGCGGTGAACAAGCTTTGCTTGTAAGCCATTTGTCTAGTTTCTCTTTCATCACAGCTAATGACGTTGAAGGGACACATCTCCCAGAGCATCCGTTAGAAGACGAATCTACCAGCAAAAACAGATCATCTATCTCTTCATATAAAGAAGCGACACAGATGGTGAAAGATGGCAATGCTGAAGGATGGGGACAAGTAATCAAACCTGTCAAGAACGAAACAAAAGCCGGACTCGGGTTCACACCCGTATTCTCCAAAGACAAGCAAAAGGATGAAGCACTTCGTCCAATCAAAGGAGTATTCAACAGTGGGGGTTTCTTAAACCCTGTTCTCCAAGAGGTTAGCGTTGTAACCATTGAAGATGATGAAGATGATCCCTCTGAATCTGAAGAATGGAGCACTTATTTAAACAGCCCTGAATATGTGTCTCAAGAGGAATTGTACGCGCCGACTGATCAATTCAAAGACATGTCCCTGCAGCAACATGAAAATCCACCTGTCCCTTTTGAAGTTTGGGATACCTTGGGAGAATCCAGTGGTAAATTTGACTACATGGTGAAATATACTACGCCAGAAAGCTCAAAAATCAGGATTGAAGATATCCAACCCACAGGATGGGGTGATTCTTTTGAGTATCCTAGTCAATCAGAGGAGGTATATTTGTCTTCTCAGTCTAATCAGCCAATCGAGGTCCCGAATGAAGATTTCTGCTTTAACACGCCTGTGGGATTCACTAAACCAGATCTGGATTATCACTACATCAACATGATCACTGAAGATCAGGAGTACGATTCAAGATACGAAGTGGAAAGTATCGCCGACAACGAGTCTCTTCACTCAGAAGATTGGAGGATACATCCCCAAAATTCAACACAGAGGTCAACAGGAAGCACATATGCTGTATCCCATACTTCCCGATCTATTCATCAAGCGGAAGAAGACTGTTTTAGCAGCACGAAAGGCAAAGTCCGTCGTCCAGAGTCTTCAAAACCTGCTCAACCAACGACCAAGGTCTACTCAAGGGTTAAACCAAGTGGAAAATTACCCGAGTACCTCGACTTCCAAGGAGTTCGTCACTACTGGAAACCTGTTGAAGTTCGGACTAACGCTCCTATTTCTAAGTAGTTTATCTTTGCTTTTTGAACTCTCACTTCGCCCAAAGTGAAGAGATGTTTTATAGGGTTTAGCTTTTAAATAATTTCTCTTTGTCTTGCCCAAGACAAATGAGTTTGTATTTTAGGGCGGCACTGTTTCATATTGTGAATCATAAATAAAACGCGTTGTTTTGTTTCTACACTTTGTGTTTATTTTCATTTTTACCCTTTTCTTGGAAATGATAATCCTAAAAAACACAATAAAAAAAATCTTAAAAATAAAATAAAATAAATCTGCATACACTTTCACATTAACTTTCTTCAAAAAAATGATGATAAGGAGTTAATTAATCAAACATAAATCAAATATGCAGATTAACAGATGGACAAATCCATTGAAAGCAATAACTCTATGCTCTCTCCCAACTTTGAAATCCCCTGTGAAGTCGCCGAGGAAGAAGTTGAAGAAGAGATCCCAGATGAAATTTCTAGACTGCTAAAGCACGAGGAAAGGATCATTCAGCCTCATAAAGAACCTCTGGAAGAAATCAACTTGGGTTCGGAGGAAGATAAAAAAGAAGTAAATATCGGAGCTTCACTCGACAGCAACGTCAAGAGCAAACTGATAGATCTTCTCAAAGAATATGTTGATGTGTTCGCTTGGTCCTACCAGGACATGCGAGTTTAGATACCATCGTGGAGCATCATTTGCCATTAAAGGAGTGTCCACCGTTAAGCAAAAGGCGAGAAGAGTTCACCACGATATGGTGATAAAATCAAAAAGGAAGTTCAAAAACAGCTCGACGCCGGTTTCCTCGTCACTTCTGAATATCCTCAATGGCTAGCCAACATAGTACCTGTCTCCAAGAAAGATGGAAAGGTCAGAATGTGTGTTGACTACCGGGACTTAAACAAAGCAAGTCCGAAAGATGATTTCCCGCTTCTGCATATTGACATGCTAGTGGATAGTACTGCAAAGTTCAACGTCTTTTCCTTCATGGATGGTTTCTCTGGTTACAATCAGATCAGAATGGCTCCCGAAGACATGGAGAAGACATCCTTCATCACGCCATGGGGCACATTTTGCTACAAAGTAATGCCGTTTGGATTAAAGAATGCAGGCGCAACTTACCAAAGGGCAATGACTACTCTCTTTCATGACATGATGCACAAAGAGATCGAAGTCTACGTGGACGACATGATAGCAAAGTCTAACACTGAAGAAGAGCATATAGAATATCTCTTGAAGTTGTTTCAACGACTAACGAAATTCCGATCACCGAACCTAACAAATGCACCTTTGGGGTAAGATCCGGAAAACTCCTAGGTTTCATCGTCAGTCAAAGAGGTATTGAAATGGACCCTGACAAAGTCAAGGCTATTCAAAAAATGCCTACACCACATACGGAAAAGCAAGTAAGAGGATTTCTTGGACGATTGAATTACATCTCCAGGTTTATCTCTCAAATGGCGCACTGCGGGCGATATTCAAGCTTCTCCGCAAAGATCAAAGGTTGTGTGGACAAGATTGCCAAAAGCGTTTGACAGTATCAAGGAATACCTGTCAGAACCACCAATACTGATCCCTCCAGTCGAAGGAAGACCTTTAATCATGTACCTTACCGTGCTAGAAGAATCCATGGGCTGCGTACTTGGACAACAAGATGACACCGGTAAGAAGGAGCATGCCATTTACTATTTGAGTAAAAAGTTCACAGACTACCGTGAAACTCGTTACTCCATGCTCGAGAAAACATGTTGCGCTTTGGTGTGGGCTTCAACGTCTCCATGATACATGATCAATCACACGACTTGGTTAATCTCCAAAATGGATCCAATCAAGTACGTCTTTGAAAAGCCTGCCTTAACCGGCAGATGCTATTATCTGAGTATGACATTCAGTACCGTGCTCAAAAAGCGGTCAAAGGAAGCATTCTCGCCGATCACTTGGCTTATCGGCCGCGAATACCAATCTCTCAAGTTTGACTTCCAGACGAGGATGTTATGTACTTAAAGATGAAAGATTGTGACGAACCACTGCCCAGAGAAGGACCAGATCCAGAATCTAGATGGGGCCTAATTTTTGATGGAGCAGTTAACGTTTTTGGCAATGGAATTGGGGCAGTCATCATCACTCCGAGGGTTCTCATATCCGTTTTCCGCCAAAATACTATTTGATTGCACCAACAACATCGCGATCTGAAGCTTGCATCATGGGTATCGAAGAAGCCATCGACTTGAGGATCAAGATCCTTGACATATATGGAGACTCGACCCTTGTGATCAATCAAATTAAAGACAAGTATGAAACTCATCATCGGGTCTAATTACTTACGAGATTATGCAAGACGTTTGTTGACTTTCTTCACAAAGTTGAGCGCATCATATCCTCGAGATCGAATCGAATGGCGCGCCTTGGCTACTCTATCTTCCATGTTCAAAGTCAACGATTGGAATGATATGCCTAAAATCTGCATCAGACGCCTTGAAAGACCTGCATATGTATTTGCAACTGAAGCAGTCTTCGATGATAAACCGTGGTTCCACGATATCAAGCGTTTCCTTCAAACACGAGAGTACCCACTGGGGGCATCGTACAAGGGTAAGAAAACTCTAAGGAGGCTTTCTAGGAATTTCTTCCTGAATGAAGATGTGCTATACAAAAGAAACTTCGACATGGTTCTGCTCAGATGTGTCGACAGACAAGAAGCAGACACGATAATCCATGAAGTGCATGAAGGATCCTTTGGAACCCATTCAACTGGGCATGCAATGTCCGGAAAGATTCTAAGAGCGGGGTACTATTGGATAACAATGGAATCTGATTGCTGTAAACACGTCAAAAGATGTCACAAGTGCCAGATCTACGCAGATAAGATCCATGTACCGCCAACTTTACTCAACATTCTCTCTTCTCCGTGGCCTTTCTCCATGTGGGGCATTGATGTGATTGGGATGATCGAACCAAAAGTGTCCAACGGACATCGCTTCATTCTAGTGGCTATTGATTACTTCACCAAATGGGTCGAAGCAGCGTCTTACGCCAATGTTACAAGACAAGTGGTTGTGAGGTTCATCAAGAACAACCTCATTTGCCGATATAGAATTCCGAGTAAGATCATTACAGACAATGGATCGAACTTGAACAACAAAATGATGAAAGAACTGTGTGAGGAATTCAAGATCGAGCGTCATAACTCATCTCCTTACCGGCCAAAGATGAGCGGCGCCGTTGAAGCGCCAACAAGAACATCAAAAGATCGTCCAGAAGATGGTCATCACCTACAAAGGCGGCACGAAATGCCGCCATTTGCTCTGCATGGGTATCATACTTCCGTACGCACTTCAGCAGGGCAACTCCTTTTCACTAGTATACGGCATGGGCAGTGCTCCCGTGGAAGTTGAGATTCCGTCAATGAGAGTTCTCATGGAAACCAAATTATCGAGGCCGAATGGTGTCAAAGCGATCAACCGAACTTAATCGAAAAGCGCTGGCCTCGTGTCATGGACAATTGTATCAAAGAAGAATGAAGAAAGCATTCGACAAAAGGTCGACCTCGTGAATTACGAGAAGGCGACCTCGTGCTTAAAAGATTACTCTTTTCAACCGATTCTAGGGCAAATGGACTCCTAATTACGAAGGCCCATACGTCAAAAGAAGCTTTTCGGCGGTGCTATGACTCTCACAACTATGGACGGTGATGAACTCCGTATCCTGTGAGCGTGGGTCAAAAATACTTTGTCTAAAAACAAAAGAACAGCTCGGTAAGTCGAAAACCGAAAAGGCGGCTTAGGCAAAATGAGCGTCTCGGTGGATTGAAAACCTGAAAAGGCGGTCCAGGCAAAAATTAGAGACAATAAACAGAAATTATCCTGGTAGATTGAAAACCTGAAAGGGCAATCTAGGCAAAAATAAGGATACAAAAATGACAAAGTAACTGCAATCAGTTTGTACTTCGTCAATTTGAAGAATCTTCCATCAACGGATCTTCAATCAACTATTCTGAAGCAACAAGCACAGTGGGAATTTGAAGTTGTTAGGGATAATAGTGGTTATTGCTTTCAATGTAGCCTTTTCCCAATAAATTATCATTTCCAACTCTTGTAAATAGCTCATGGAATCACGCCTTTGGCTGATTACCATTCTATCAATAAATTTGAGCCTTGTGCCTTTTGTTTGCAATTCTTACTTTATTCTGTTTTGCAAAATAACGCATTTATTGTGAAAATCACTTTTTGAAACTAAAACGGTTTTAAATGAATTTTTACTTCAAAATTTTGAAACAAAAAGCAAAAAATGTTCCTTTGAACTATGAACACAGAAAGAACTTCAACAGTTTTTTCCATAAGTGTTTCAATCTCCGAAGGATAAAACGACTGCTACAGAAGTCCTCTCCTCAACAGAAATCATCAAAGGACGGTATTCTTATCCAAAAAGAATTCCCAGCAAAGTTTCCATTGAAATGCCTTTCTCCGAAAGTCTAAAGCATGCAACTCAGATCCTTCATCAGCAACGTCTACATCGTTGCTGCCATTTTCACTAAATATTTGTTCGAACTATGACGTGGTCCTTTTCCCAAATATCTCTTTAGTGTCTTTGTCAAGTATTGTTAGCATGCATATAACATTCATAACATTCATACATAATAGCATCATTCATGCATTTTTGCATTCCTCGAAATGTTTGCTTCCGTATCACTGGTTTAAATCATACTTACTCATGTAAGTACAATTCTATCCCCAGTAGATTATCCCCAAGCAGAGAAATACATTTTTTTTCTCTACCACGTTCCCCAGCTGAGATCATTCCTCATTTGGAACAATGTCTTGATTGACTTTTTCTTTCCAGTTCGTTCCTGGATAGAACCCCGTCTACAATCAACAAAATAATAAGCAATAGCCTCATCGTTTGAGCCGCTTATTTTTCTTTTCATTCCTAAACTTGTCATGAAAGTTTGTTCTTCTCAACAAGGTCAAATCACGACCATACGAGAAATCCCTCAGCAGTTGTCTTTCTGTCTAAAAGAAAACCTGTGTCTTCCGATCAAAATGCCCGTGTCTTCTCAAAAGAGAGATCCTCGGCAAGATTTTATTCAAGAAAGTAGAAACTCATTTGAGTTCTGTTTCTCTCACTATCTGTTATTCACAAGGCTGAATACTCAGTAATATATCTCAAAGATTTACCTTGTTATAGTTATCACTTTACTGATAATTGGTAATATCTTCAAACACTCATTTGAGATCTATTTCCATCATTGTCTGTTATTCACAAAGCTGAATACGCAACAATTTTCTCAAAAGATTTACCTTGTTATAGTTATCACTTCGCTGATAATTGGTAATATCTTTAGAATTCATTACCATAAACTATCACAAGGCTGATAATTGGTAATATCATCTTCACTCACCTTAAACGTTGTCAAGCAAAACACCTATAACTTACGATGAAAGATTTCAATCAGTCAAACTTTTCAAAATGTATGTGATGAAATAGATTAGATACATTTTTCATTAAGATGACATTTGTCTGTCTCTTACTAACATCCCGTTGCTTTCCACTAGCATAAGTGGGAACTACGATTGCTCTAACTTTCTCAACATCCTTTTGAGAATACATAGGCACAAGGTCTAATCCTTGGCGAGCAAATTTCTTTCTCCCTCAAACCAAACAAACCATAGATACCTGTAGATCCGAGCTACAAATGCTCTGATTCCCACTAGGGGATATGTATGCAGAAGATTCAAAGATCTTTGCGAGCACAATAATAACAAACACTAGGATCCTTCATAATCTATCCTTCTTAAAATCCCAAAGGAGAAACTTTCCCAATCATAGAAATAGCAATTAAAAAACTTACAAACATATCAAACATATTCATATATAAAGCTATGGATAACCATATATATTTAGGGTGCTCCATCTATTCCCTTTATATAACAAACCCCCTTACTCAGAATCTCCCCAATGCGTTGCGTCTAGTTTACGCTAGTCGTTACGCATATCAATATCAATTGAGGGTATTAACAGCTTCCCCCTTTTTCATAATCATTAAATCATCTTTCTTGTGTTGAAAATAATAAAGCTTGATGCTCGCGGCATCTTTATAAACAAATCAAAACAGTAAATCGTTTCGAGCCAGAGAATCTGAATTCATATTCGAATCCTCTAGCGCGTCACCTTTTAACGCGAACAATCTGTTTATGTGTGTGGTGACTTGTGTTTTAACAAGTTGAAATAGGACGTGTTCTAAATTCCAAATTTTTACTTTTCAACTTGTTAATTCATTTGCACTCAGTTTTCGTATCGTTAGTTTTATTTGTTTTGTTTTATCAATTTGTGTTTTCCGCAAGCTTTGTTGTGTTTCTCGTAAATATTGTAAATTTTGTACATTGAGATTTTTGTAATTCTTTTATTTGTTGTTTGTCGTCTAATTTTGGTTCGACAACTTGAGGTTTCATTTGGTGATTTTATGAGTTTGATCGTTTCAACTCGCGAATGTATGATAATGATAATGTTTTGATGTTGGAACACGCCACATACTTGTTTATCGCTTTCTATAGCATAACATGTTTAGGAAACTTTTCATTTGTATAATTATCATGCCATTCAGTCTTTTTGCGTTACTTGCTCATGACTCGAATCACTTTAGTTCTCTTTTTACCCCCAAATATAGGGAAGTTTTCCATTGTTTATATATGCTGGAGGCCACAATTCTTGTTTTAACTGGATTTTATTATGCTTAATCTTTTATTTTGTGTTGATTGTATGAATGCATGAAAATGATCAAGGCATTTTGTTTCATTTTGAGCATAACTACATTGGCCAAATATACAATTCACCTTGTGAGTGTGTGATCATTTTTGGTAACCCCTTTGCGTTTTTATCAATATTTATGTTTATTTGAACCTAATACTTGTCATGAATGTTCAGTTCACCTTTTTTTGTATGGATGTTGATTTTTTTGTTTCTTGAACCCTCAACTATATGTTGTTATATGAATTTTTACATTGTCTTAGGAAGTAGGGAGTATTTACATGATTATGTCAGTTTAATTCAAGTTGGGTAGAGCAATGTTTGCTCATTTATATTGTTGTTGATATGAGTTTAAGAAAAAGAGAAGACAATAAAAAAATATGTGAAAAAGAAAGATTCGAAAAAGAAAAGAAAAAAAGTTGAAAAAGCTTTGAAAAAGAAAAAAAAAAGAGTATGGAATAATGTTGTGTTAATATGTATTGTGGTTGGTTTGAAAATTTTGGGATGAAGAAGAATTTTGATTGAAATTCTATTGTTTGAAACTTTATGAAAGTAATTGCTCCATTAGGTTTAGGCAAGTTTTTGTTTCGATTAGCTTTAGGACCTATCACTTGTTTGTTAACCAAGCCACATTACAACCTTGAAAAGCCCTTGTGATTCTTGCCTTTGTATTTTCAATATGAGTTTTTGGATGAATGGATAATTTAGTCTATTGTTTGTAAGATTGTGAATGAGTGTCAAAAGTCCCTCACCTTTGTGTGTTCTTTATCTAACGATGAATTTTTCCTAGGTGTAAAGTCATAATTGAGCTTGTTTTGTTTTAGAACCATTTGCATGATTTTTGTAGTTATGATTTGTTTCGTTTATATGTTGTCGTTGTAGGATTGTGGTAAGTATTTACTTTGCGTGTGCGGTTTTGTTTGAACCATACATTTGTTTTCCATTTTTAAAGCTTGTTGATTCATGATTATTTGATTATCATTATTTGTCTTTGGGTTGTTTGACTTTGTTTGAGGACAAACAATGTTTCAAGTTGGGGAAGATTTTTATTTTGTTTTATGGATTTTAGTAGCTATAGACATATATTGAGAGGAAGAGACGAGCTTCCCTATAACCCCATCTAATTTATAGATATTCCTTAGAAGAGGGATGTGCCTAAATTTCTCCAAGGCCAACATAGAATCCTTCTTAGGGATAAGAGTTACAAAAAGGACGCCACGCTCCTAGGTAAGATATCATTTTCAAAGAAATTGAGGAAACATAAAATAGACATATTTTTGGAGCATACCCCAAATAAAATTAAAAACAAAAATGTTAAACTCATATGAATTGGAACTGTTATTACCCTACACTTTGTTGGATAAGATATCAGGAAGAATAATCCAATCTAAAGATGTCCTAAAAAACCCTTATCAGAAAAAAAAACAATCCTAAAAATCATTTATATTTGATCGACCTTAAACAACAACTTGTAACCCAGCCGCTAAATCATAATGAAATAATAATAACATTCTCTTCCTTAAACTACAACGAGCAGAAATGCTTACACAATTGAGAGTCCCTAAATTAGAGAAGTAAAATCCTTCTTATTTCTATTGAAATAATTTTTTGGTTGGTCCTGTGAGATATTGGATTGAACTCTATTGGGTCGAAGGGTAGATTTAGGGTTTGACAAATTTGACAGAGGTTAGTGTGCAATCGAAGGTCGCTCGCATGTTGGTGTCGTAGTCGAAGTATGGCCAAGCATGCAGTTGTCGAGAATGCTAAGATTGACGGCATGTTGAATTCGGCCTATTTGTTATGTCTAATTATTTAAGTTAACTTGTACCCTAAGTTAGCTTGTCATGAGTATTTGTGAAAAAAAACCAATAGTTTAGTGTGTTAGGTTTATTATAAATAGCAAACTAGTCTCTCATCATTTCATACTTAAAATCCTAATTTAGGATGAGAGATATTATTTGTTATTCTTTAACACTTTTAATATTGTTTCAAAGAGAAAGTAAAGAATAACAATTAATAACCAATCCTTATTGTTCTTCGCGTTCTTCCATCTTTTCTACCCTACTTTTTTCTTGATCATAAAGAAATAGTTTATATTTAGTTTCAAAGGTATCCAATTTCACAACAAATTGCTACAGTGAGCATGGAGAAGATGCCTTCAACAAAGTATGAGATTGAAAAGTTTAGCGGAGTGAATGATTTTGGTCTGTGACGCTTAAAGATGAAAGTACTACTGGTTCAACAAGGTTGGTTATAAACGTTGAAGGGATTTGTAACCATGGATGTTGCGTTAATGAAGAAAGAAAATAAAAACATGATAGAGAAAGCATACATCGCTATCCTATTGAGCCTTGGTGATAAGGTTCTTCGACATATTTCAAAGGAGACAATGATGGCAGGATTATAGGTGAAACTTGAAAGTTTGTACATGACTAAATTGTTGGTAAAACGACTCTAATCGAAGAAAGCTATGTATTCATTCAAGATGATTGAAGATAAAGTATTGGTTGAGAATTGGATATGTTCAACAAGATGATTTTTGATCTTGAAAATATCGATGATAAAGATCAAGCATTGTTGTTGTTGTTATGTGCTTTACCATGATCACATGCTCACTTCAAAGAAACCCTCTTGTATGGAAGATAGTCTCTGACCTTTGAAAAAGTTTAATCACGCTTTTATTCATGGGACTTGAATGAATAAATGGAGCATAAACCTTCAACGGTTGGTGAAGGTTTGACCATTAAAGGAAATTTCTTGCAAAAGTATGGTAAGTTTTACATTAAGAAGGGTAAAAGTCAATCGAAGTCTTATAGTGGTTATGCACCTGGTACTCAATGATATCACTGTAAGAATGAGAATCATACAAGAAAATTATTCCCTAAATGCATGAAATATCGTGGAGGTAAGGATAATGGAAAGAAAACTAATGTTCAAGATGATTTTGACTGATCCGATGTTTTTCTGGTTTCGAGCAATGACTCAAGAAAAGAGTGGATTATGGGTTCAGGCTGCACTTGGCACATGAGTCCATACAAAGACTTGTTCGAGGAATTATGTGATTAAGATGGTGGATCTATATTTCTGGGAAACAACAAAGCTTACAAGATTGGAGGTGTTAGATCTGTGAGATTCAAGTTCCATGATTAGTCAACAAATTTGTTGACTGAAGTCCGGTATGTACCTAATTTGAAGAGAAATTTGATTTCTCTTGGTGAATTCGACAAGAAAGGATATGTTTTCCAAGGAGAGAAAAATATCCTAATAGTCATGAATGGGTCGAAGAAAGTCTTAAGAGACGTGAAGAAACAAGGCTTGTATACACTTATGGCTGAAGTTGTAAGTGGTTCGACAATTGTTGCATCCACGAAACCTTTGTCGAAGACACAAATTTGGCTCATGAGATTGGTCCATGTCAGTGAAAGGGGTCTAGTCGAATCGAGGAAAAAAATTTCCTTGTGGAGACAAAGTCAAAAATATGAAGTTTTGCGAACCATGTGTACTTGAAAAATCTTGCAGAGTCAAGTTCAACAAAGGCAAACAAAAAACACATGGATCCCTTGATTACATCCATGTTGATCTTTGGGGGCCTAAAATGTGTCCATCATATTCAGGAGCAAGGTATTTTCTATCCATAGTGGATGATTATTCTAAAAAGCTATGTGTATTCGTCTAGAACACTAAGGATGAAACTTTTGATAATTTCAAAAGTTTGAAGACTATTTGGTCAAAAATCAAAATGGTAGAAAGGTCAACAAGTTGAGAACCGACAATGACCTTGAATTTTGCAATGAGGATTTCAACAACATTTGTGTTACCTCTGATATTTCAAGGAACATAACTACTGCAGGTACTCCAAAAAAATGGTTTGAATGAAACATTTAATCGAACTATTTTGGAGAGATTTAGATGTATGTTAACTAGTGTTGGGTTAAATAAGGTGTTTTGGGTTGAGGCTGTTTTGACAATAACATGTTTGATAAACATGTGTCCTTTGAGTGTATTAGATATGAAGACATCTGAAGAAGTTTGGTCAAGACATCCACAAAATCTTAGGATATCATGAAATGCATGTTCATGGGATATCCTGAAGGAGTCAAAGCTTATAAACTATGGTCCCTAGAGCCAGGTTATAGGATATGTATCACCATTTGAGATGTATTTTTCAATGAATCTGAAAATGCTTTTAAGAAAACTGATGATGTTGATCGTAGTGCAGAAATATCAGACAAAGAGCTGGAACAGGGAGATATCCTGTTGAGTTGGAGCATATTAATGTTGAATTATGTATCCCAAGTGAAGTCGAAGAAGAAGCAAAAGATGTTGAGGAAATTGAGGAAACTATCGATAATTACCTATTGGTAATAGATAGGTCGAGAAGAGTCATCAAGGCACCTCAAGGACTAGGGTATGCAGATCTTATAGATTATGCCTTAATCTTCACAAGTGAGATTTTTAGACAAAGAAACTAAAGACTAAAAAGAAGTTATGAGGATTCGAAATAAGACTAAATGGCTAAAAGTCATGGATGATGAGATGACATATCTTCATGATGACCACACTTGGGAACTGATCAAGAAACCTCTTGGAGCCAAGTTAGTCAATTATAAGTGGATTTACAAATTTAAGAAAGGATTCGAAGGAGTTAAGTCGAAGAGATACAAGGCATGATTGGTCGCAAGGGGTTTCACTAAAAAAGAATGTGTCAATGTGTTTACTCTTATTATGAAGCACATGTCCATTCGAATGTTGTTTTCCATGGTGGCACAATTCGACCTTGAACTGGAACAAATGAATGTGAAGAATGCGTTCTTGTATGGAGATCTAGATGAAATAATTTTGATGAAGCAACCTGAAGGGTATGTCGAAAAGGTAAAGGAATATTATGTGGTGCAAGTTGAATAGATCTAAAACAATCACCTCAATAGTGGAATATGAGATTCGACAAGTTCATGGAACACGTAGGTTTCATTAGAAGTCAGTTCGACCATTGTGTTTACTCCAGATTTCGACATGGAAATTATATTTGTTATTTTGTTTCTTTATGTTGACAATATTCTTATAGAAAGCAACGATGTCGAAGATGTAATGCATATGAAGGTTGAACTCAATAAGGAGTTCGGAATGAAGGATTTGGGAGTTGCATCCAGGATTCTTGGGATTGACATCCGAAGAGATAAAAAGTAGTCAAAATTATGCTTATCTCAAGAGGCATACCTACGGAAGATCCTCGACAAGTTTGGTATATCGAATTCAAATCCTATTATGACTCATCAAACCCTCAATTCAAGTTGAGTATAGATTAGTGTCCTAGTCCCGAGGTCGAAAGAGCTTATATGAATAACATCACCTATGCTAACATAATAAGTTCTTTGATGTATGTTATGAGTTGTACTAGACCCAACATAGTGTATGTAGTTATTCTTGTAAACAGGTACATGGCAAAACCTGGAAATGCTTAATGGAAAGCATTGCAGTGGATTCTAAGGTCACAAATTGGTCTCTAAACAAAGTCCAAATTTATGTCGAACCTTTAATGAAGGTAGTAAAGCAGTAATCGAAGGATATGTCAATTTTGATTATGCAAGTTGTATTGATTCTAGAAAATCTATTTCTGGATATGTTTTCACTATATTTGGCACAACAATTAGTTGGAAAGCGAACATTTAGAAGGTTGTTGCCTTGTCAACCATTGAAGTAGAATATATTGCCTTCACTAAAATTTTGAAAGAAGCATAGTGGCTTGAACGTTTTGCTATGCAGCTAAAACTTCAATGTCCATTTAACATTGTTAAATGTGATAGTCAAAGTGTAATACACTTGTTAAAGAATTCAACCTATCATGAGCGAACCAAGCACATCGATGTGAGGCTACATTTCGTAAGATGGGTAATCGAGCGTGAAGAAGTCCAATTGCTGAAGGTTTCGACAGATCATAATGTTGCTAATATGATCATCAAGACTTTGCCAAGTTGCAAGTTTTTCCACTGTATGCATATGATAAAGCTTCCTGAGGAAAGCTAGTTTGTTTTTTTGATATTAGAGTTTGTTATAAGATGAAGATTTGTGAGATATTGGATCGAACTCTATTGAATCTAAGGTTAGCTTTGTGGTTCGATAAGTTTGGCAGAGGTTAGCGTGTAGTCGAAGGTCGCTCACATGCTGTTGTCAAAGTAGTGTATGTTGTAGTCAATGTATGGTCAAGTATTCAATTGTCAAAAATGCTAGCATTGTTAGCATGTTGAATTGGGTCTGTTTATTATGTTCAATTCTTTATGTTAACTTGTACCCTAAGTTAGTTTGTAATTGATATTTGTGAAAAATCCATTAATTTAGTATGTCGATTTATTAGAAATAGCATACTAGTTTCTCACCATTATATACTACAAATTCTAATTTTATTTGTTATTTGTTATTATGTAACAATTATAATCTTGTTTTGAAGTGAAAGTAAAAAATAATAGTAAATAGTCAATCATTATTGTTCTTCGTGTTCTTCCATCTTTTCTACCTTATTTATTTCTTGATCATAAAATTCCAACTTATACTTTATTTCGAAATAATCTAATGTGACAACGGGTTCTTTAAGTTTTGATTTATGCATGGTTTTAGCATTTTTCTTTTCATTACATTTATTTGGTTCTGATGGTTTAATGTTGCTCGGATGATTTTTTTGTGATATGTGGATTACCCTTTATATTTAATTTATTTAATTGATATCCGGATTTATATTTTTTTAAAAGTTGGATAAAAAGTATGAACTCTTAATCAAACACAGAATATATAAAGATTTGATCCAAGTTTACAATGATACAAAACCAAATGTTAGATGCACTTACTATTCTATGATTATTTAGACTTATTCAAATCTTTCCATCTGTCCTAAACCCGCATTAAGAGTATATGTCAACTAATATTTCTTTATATCAATATCAATATGACAATATCAATGATCAAGTTCATTACATGGTTATGGGAGGTGCCTATGTCGACCTCCTAGATCTGATTCCCCATTTCATATTCTTTTTATTGTTTTTTATAAACATAAATTATATTAACCAATGATTGTCCTATAATGACATCCTATAGATATATCTACGACATTGATTTGATCATATTATATGGTTGATTTGATTTATAGGTGACTGGTGCTGTTCCTTGTGTCATGCATCAACTTTGTGGTGGACCTTTGCTTAGCTCATGCTTTAATTCAATCATATCTTACTTCTACCTTTTTCTTGATCTTTTAATTCCCTCTTATTAACGTTTCATTAGTTCTTTCAACTCGTCATTAGTCATTAGTCATTACCAGAAATTTATCTTAATACGTGTTCTTTTCAACTCTATCATTTTGCGACACATACTTTGTTCAAGATTTTATGCTTCAGGTCTTAATTTATTACCAGAATGGTACAATTGGGTCCGCAAATTATTAGATTGATCAGGATGGTACGTTTCAATTTGGTCTATCTTTAATTTTAGTCAATTATAATATCTAATAGTGTAACTCAATATTGATGGGTTTTCCAAGCCCTTCTATTCCTTTCCTTCAGCATCAAGGATTCGATAATAAATGGTCCAAAATCAGCTGGCATGCATGACAGCCACAACCCTAAGCTATTAATGAATTATATACTAAACAATATAGAAAAAGTCACCTAACAATAGGATAGAGTTTCTAAGGCTCTAAGCATCACCCTTAAAGATCTTTATTCGAATCATACATATAAATATGGAGTTATTTTCTTATAACATTAAATTAGAGGGATTGAGGTGCGGTTTTAGATTTTTTTTTTTTAATAAGTATTAAAAAAATAATACAATAATAATCATCTTTTAGAAAAAAATATATGATACTTCAGAAATAGTTTGAATGATTCAGCCAACTGAGATGGCGCATCAAGTCAAAAGTGTATGGGAGACGTCATATGAGATGGTGTATTGGTGTATTTTATTTGTCCGAAATCATCTCAAATGGTGTCTAGGTGCAAATTTTGTTTTTTTACAATCAAAATAAATAACTTTCGAGCAAATGAAACTTCGATTTTCAATAATAATGAAACGATTACATAATGGGAATAAAAGTTATAAATTATTTAGTTATCTTCAGGGTCTCGTTAACCACCTTTGGTTTTGCTCACGCGTCTCCGCCTTACTCCTGGTGTATTTCGACGATTTTTATGTTGCGGTTGAGTCGAAGGTCCTGTGAATTCAATGCATTCAATATCGACGAAATTCTTCAGAGCACCATATCCGAAAGTCCCGCTTTCAAACATTTGGTTACCCTGCCCTCAAAGTTTGGTCGTATTGGTGGGGGTGGGGTTCCATCGGTGGTTGATAGCACTAGTTTTCTGAATAAGTAGGGTTAAAAAGGAATGAGTCGTGTGGAGTTTGGTACTCATAATTTTGTTGTGTTCTATGGTGATGTGATGGTTGATGGTATGTTCGATCATTTGAGCAATATTCTTCAGGTATGCCCATGTTTGGGCTAAGGTGAGATGACTAGGTGTCCACATCAGGATTTCAGATGTATGGTCTATGTTCTTGGTATTGCGATTGCATGTGGGGGCATGCGTGTGTATTAGTATTGGTTTTGAGTTTGGGATTGGGATTGGGGTTGGGTGCTTGTGGATCTGTATCATCGTTGTATTTGGTAGGAGGTTGATGTGTGTTGACTTTGTTGTTTGAGTTTTGGTTGGATGATGTAGATTGTTGGTAGTGTTGTTGGGGAGATGATGCCCATCATGTGCGTGGATCGATCAAATACCTCGGGTCATCCACAAACATTTTGGTGTTTATAACCGATATGTACCAATTGATATATGGATTTGTGTCGTATAACATGATTCACAGGGTATGTTAGACAGTGTGGCAAGTGATCAAGAGGGGGGTGAATAGATCACCTCCTTTTTCTTTACGGATTAAAGAATTTTATCAGAGTTTTAATCAAAAGCGCGGAAACGACAAACGGTCCTGAATTGACTTCCGTCTATTCTGAACCGGCTACAAGAAAACCGAACATGCGATAGATTGTTGGGTTTTAATTGAGATGAGAATGATGAATTAACACAACGCTTAATATGGATAAATATATTGATCACAAAAACTCTTTCCAATGAAATAAACTTGAGCTAATACTTTTATCAAACAATTGGAAGATGCTTAGTCAATGATCAAAGGCAATGGTGTTTATGCAAAGATGTTCTTCCAGCCTTGTATCAATGCACATAAAGATGGCACTCCAATTGAATCACAGACGTATTGTAAAAGTAAAGAGATAGAGAGAAAGAATACGATACTCGGAGCGATTTGGTAAGGAAGTTCCCCACGTTCGTCCTCGCGTGTGGATACGTCTCCCTCTCAATTTCCAAATTGGAATTGAGAACTTCTATATCAATATGCTAAAAAATGTTTACAAGGTTGCAATACAAAGACATAAAAACAAATCCTTCAGATCTTCTTCTTCTTGTATCAACCTTCTCTTGATTTGAGTTGATCAAGAACACACCTGCAAAATTCACAGACAATTCACCACATCCACGACCTGTTTGTGAAATCACCCGGATCTCCAAACCCTACGCTATGGCTGAATCTGCTATGTGCAATCATGACTAACAAACCCACAAGATACCTCTGTTCTTGCTGGACAAACCTTCTGGTTTTTCCACGAAACCCCCTTCGAATCTTCAACTCAGCTAGATCATCGATCGTACCACTGAACGTTATCTCTTTGATCTCTAGATACAATGAACAATGATGATTATGTGTCAATGTTCTTGAACCAAGATGATTGAGAAGATGATGAAGATGAAGTCTCTTTCAGGTGTCTATTGCTCAGAAAAATATGGATGCACACAAACTGCTTTTGTAACCACTATGCATACTTTGAAAACTGCCAGAATTATCTTATATATAGAAGCAACAAATGTTAGTTGAAAAACAAACTTATGAGTCGACACATAACTCGTATGAGTCGATACAAAATACGTATGAGTCGACCTGAGAGAGTTTGTATCGATACATATTATATTAAGCATTAATTCTAGAGAGAAAACAAATGTATGAGTCGATGCAAATGTTGTATGGGTCGACACAAACAACTTATATATTGATACAAAAGGTTTTATATCAATGCATACTGTATTAAAATGACTTCCAGAATATTGAAATGGCTATGAGTCGATGCAAGCAATTATGAATTGATGCATACTGTTTGTTAACATAATTTCCAGAAGGATAAATGCAATATGGGTCGATACATAACACATATGTATCAGTACATACTGTTTGTCAAAATAAATTCTAGGAAACTAAACACAGTATGCATCGATGCAAGAAGATATGTATCAATACATACTATTTGTCAAAATGAATTTTAGGAAGCTAACCACAATAGCGTTAGAGCTTCTGTTGAGTTCACCACTTTTGTTACGTTACTAATCAGAGCTTCTGTTAAGTTCACAACTTTTGTTACGTTACGAATCAAAGCTTCTGTTAGGTTCACAACTTCTGTTACGTTACAAGTCAGAGCTTCTGTTAGGTTCACAACTTCTGTTCCGTTACAAGTCAGAGCTTCTGACATAGATCATTCCGTCAGAACTTCTGTAAGACCCACATATCAGAACTTCTGACAAATATTCATTCCATCAGAAATTCTGGAAAACTATCATATCAGAACTTCTGACATCATTCCATTAGAGCTTCTTTAAAACTATGTATCAAAACTTTTGACCAAAAATCATTCCAGCAGAACTTCTGGAAAACTCACGTATCAGAACTTCTGACATCATTCCATCAGAGCTTTTGTAAAACTATGTATCAGAACTGCTGACCAAAAATCATTCCAACAGAGTTTCTGGAAAACTCACGTATCAGAACTTCTAACCAAAAATCATTCCAACATAACTTGTGTAAAACATTCTTCTTCTGACGTGTTGACACAAGAGGCATCAGAACTTGTGTAAAACATTTCTTCTTCTGACGTGTTGACATAAGAGGCATCAGAACTTGTGTAAAACATTTCTTCTTCTGACGTGTTGACACAAGAGGCATCAGAACCTGTATAACTTTTCTTCTTCTGACGTGTTGACATAAGAGGCATCAGAACCTGTGTAAAACTTTTCTTCTTCTAACGTGTTTACATAAGAGGCATCAGAACCTGTGTAAAACTTTTATTCTTCTAACGTAACGTGTTGACACAAGAGGTAAATACATAACTAACATATTGACCACTTTTACACATACATGTACATTTATTCAATTAAACAATCAACCATGAAATTCCTGGCAGCAGATACGTGATGTCACAAAGAATGTTATGACACAGTATCTGACACTCTGTTAACAATTCACACAGTAAATTCAAACAGCAGTAAAGAACACAATAAATTGTTTACTCAGTTCAGTGTGTAACTACACCTACATCTGGGGGCTACCAAGCCAGGGAGGAAATTCACTATTAGTAGAATTAATTCAGGAATAAACTAACCAGTTTATCTCCTTCACTTAAAACCTACCCAATGCAACTTCAATCTAAGTCCTACTAAGACCTGAGTTCCTACTCACTCCCCCTCAATCACAGCAGTGATATCAACCTATTGATTAATTGAATTGTGAAGACACTCTTCAATAAACAAACTTGATTTTGCTTCAAAGCTTTAATCAAGAGACACAACACTCGTGCTTCAAAGCTTTGAGTGATAAACTACCCTTACAAAACAAATCCTAGTCCAAAGAACTTATCAATTGATAGTTGTTTGTCTCACAAGAGTAACTAGAATTACAAAATACAACCTGCTAAATCTTCAATACAGTTCAAGAGGCGCAGCAGCAGTGTAAGGGTTCTTTTCCTATTATAGAAGCAGTCCTGAAACTTCAGTTTTGGGCTTCCATAAAGATAGCTAGGGTTCACTTAATTAATCCTAAAAACTTGGTCTTTTCAACAACCAATTTAGGTTTAACTAAGATTAACCAATTTAGCTACGTGAGCATGTAATCTAATAACATATAACAATAATAAACCAGCTCAACAAACTTCCTGAAAAATCTCAGGAACACAGATTCTGCAGAACAGTAAATGTCACATAGAATGTCATAACATCTTTTATGACATCAGTCAAACTTCTGCAGAATTTCCAGCACAGTACTTGCTTCCAGATCTGAGTTGTACTTAAACATCCTTGTCATGTAGGATTTATCTTCAATCTCTGAATGTCATGACATTTATCAAGACATTGTCAGAACCTAGTTTTACCAAAAATTAATGCCAACATAAAAACACTTACAAACTCCCCCTTTGGCACATTTTTTGGCTAAAACTACTAAGTCATCAGAGTACCCATGCAGCAGAAGAAAACAAACTAGTTCTAAGCTATCCTAAGCTTTAAAAACCAGATCCTAGAGAAGATAAATTCTACCCAATTTTTCATACAATTGCCCCAATTTCCCACATATGCTTCTCCCCCTTTTTAGCCTCAAAAGGGCCAAAGGAACCAGTACAAATACCCCAACATTCATCATATATCAAAAGTATCATCAGAGTTAATGTTACAACTTTGTCAAATTAATACAATTATCCAAAACAAATAGGGAAAAAGCAGAACAAAGTTAACAATAAGGCAATAAAACAGAAAAAGAAACAACAAGTAACAGGCTTCCATCTCAAGTGCTTTCTTCTCCTGAAGAGACACTATGAAAAGAAGCATCTTCAGAATTTCCTTCAGCTCCAGCCATCTGAACATCATTATCAGCATCACCATCTAACCCTTCATCCTCAACCTCTGTGTCCTGCTTTAGTTGAGAGATCAGTGCTTCAAGGCTTTGTTTCTTTGCTTCAAGCTCCTTGCAGGTTGCTTTCAGCACAGCTAGGACTGTTGCCTTCTGAGAAGTTGCCTTGACATTGGATGTCTCACCAGATGTCATGCCAATGTCTGGGACATGTCTTCCTTGAAAAAGCTTGTAGTGAAATCCAAGAGCATGGGCTCTTTTGCAGGCTGCATCTCTTTCAACTAGAATATCAGGATACTGATCCATTATAATTCCACACAGGAGGGAGGGAAAGGCTATTGGTCCTTTGATTGCATAGCTTTCAGCATGCTTGAGGGTTTGCTCAAAGATGTAGGTTCCATAGTCAAATTTTGCTTGAGTACCTACTGCATATATGAATCTGCCCAGTCCAATAGAGATGGTTGACTTGTGATTGGTTGAAACCCAGTTAGCAGCACCTATTTTGTGCAAGATGGAAAATTTGACACTCAACTTACTGGCTGTGAGTTTTCCCTTAAGAGGCCACTGTTTCACCTGCTTAGCAGTGATAGTTTGACAGATTTGATTGTCAGTTTCCTCAAGCTCTGGTTGAGCATCATCTGATCTCCCCAGGAATCTGTTGACCACATTTGGAGAGAACTTTACTTTTCTCCCCCTCACATACACAGTCTTATAGTCTGCAGACCTCCCATCACCACAGCCATTTGACAAATTCACTATGAATTCCTTTACCAATACATCATAGCAGTTTGAGAAGCTCATAACTGTCTTCATTAAGCCAGCCTCCTTAATCAGATCAATAATCTCTTTGCACTCAAGGGCACTCTTATTCAGCTCCCTTTCCAAAGAAATCCTCTTTAAGCACACATACTTCCATCTCCCAGCATTCTCAGGATGATGGAATGAGATGTTGTCAATAGCCACTTCAGGAACTTTGGGCAGTTTCCCAAGAGTTGGCTTCTTCCTTGGTTGAATGTCTGTGACATTCTCCTCAACATCAAAGTCAGAATCTTGATCAGACTCTGAAGGTTCAGGTACTTTCCTCTTCTTCACAATAGGTGTTCTCTTGGGTCTAGAGCCATCGCCAACAGTTTTTACCCTACTCTTCTTTGTAGAGGATCCAGCCTTGGAGTTCTTCTCAGCTTTATAAACATCTTCACCAACCTTTTCTTTGACAAGGCTCTGAGAGGCAGCCTGTTTACCTTTCCTTCTCATCACCCTCTTTGCAATGCTTGGATTGACATTGGCAACGAGGTCATTGTCTGAGAATTCTTCATCCAAATCAATGATAGGAGGTTCAACTAAATTCTCTGAATCTTGAACTAGAGACTTTTCAAGATCATCACCAATTTGTTTTTCTGGAGTCTCTTCTAAGATACTATCAGAAATGTAATCAGCAGGGGTTTTATCAGAAGCACACTTATCTGGGGACTCTTCAAGAATACCATCAGAAATCTCATCTTCATTAACAACAGCGGGTTCATTAAAAGTATCATCTTCACACACTTCAGTGACTGGAACAGAGGGATTAACAACATTCTTTATAGGGGAATCAACAAGAGTTTCAGTATCAGGATCCACAGGGGTTTTCTTGACATGATCATCAGATGTCTTGACATTTCGGTGACATCATCGGCTAAACTAGGGCTAGCAGATTGTTGGTTTAAAGGGACGAAACCCAGTGCGGGTGATTTTCATTTAGGATCCTGGTTACTATCCTAGAAATGGCTTCATGCACATACCTAGACCCCTCTCTGTTTGCTATTTCTGGGGGTACTGAAGAAGATGGTTCAGAGGTCTTACCAGAAGGTGATGCTTGTGACCTTCGTGCATTCCTTGTGCGCAGTTTCTTGACCTTCTCAGGGTCAGTTGCCATTGCACGCAGAGGGGTGACCTTCAGAGGTTCAACATGCATGGCTTCAGCGCTTGCCCTAATCTCAGCCATGGTAGGAGATGAAAAGCCAGAATCTTGGGATGATAAGGAGGATGATGACAGGTTCTGTTGAGACATCTTGAGGAATGCAAGAAAATTTTCACAGAGGGCTTGAGAGTGTTTGTTGTTGAAATGGCAGTAGAGACTTTCAAAAGAAGAAACTGAAATATATATATGCCTCTTCCCATTCTTAGACTTTTGAAAAACAAGGAGAAAATAATTAATTACTCCACTTAGAATTAAATGAAAAAAGTCTCTCCCATTCCTTGTTGTGAGCAATCTTAATTGCTATAATTCCTCATATTGACAAATACCCAGTTTGCCCCTTAAATTCTCAAACTGACTAGCATCAAGAGCTTTAGTAAAAATGTCAGCCAGTTGAAGTTCAGTGGCTACATGTTCCAATTTAATCACTTTCTCTTCCACAAGGTCTCTGATGAAGTGATGTCTAATGTCAATATGCTTAGTCCTACTGTGTTGTATAGGATTTTTGAAATATTAATAGCACTCGAGTTGTCACGGATAATGTCATGACATCCTGTGACATCTGAGAACAACGCTACCGGTACTATGTATTCATGGACAAGGACACACGTTTTGCTTCTTCTGAACCAAGAAACAAGATTGTTTCCCAAGAAGAAACATCCTCGAAGTGCTTTTTATCATCGACTACTAGCCCAATCGACATCACAATAGCAGACGAATTGGTTCACATCCATGAGAATACGGATACCATAATTGCAAGTTCCACTCACATACTTCAGA
Source organism: Vicia sativa (assembly GCA_021764765.1). Taxonomy (NCBI): domain Eukaryota; kingdom Viridiplantae; phylum Streptophyta; class Magnoliopsida; order Fabales; family Fabaceae; genus Vicia; species Vicia sativa. The sequence continues at coordinate 27,403,432 of CM038795.1, read as the reverse complement.
ATTCTCTTCACCTGATTGATGTGACTTACTTTAGGTTCAGCTTGGTATCTTGCACATACCCCAACAGTAAATGCAATGTCAGGTCTGCTGGCTGTTAAGTACAACAAGCTTCCTATCATGCTTCTATACAAACTTTGATCAACATTTTCTCCACTTGTGTCCTTGGACAACTTTAAATGAGTGGGAGCAGGAGTCCTTTTATGGTTGGCATTCTCCATTCCAAACTTCTTGACAATATTCCTTGCATACGTGCTCTGTGAAAGGAATGTTGAGTCTTCCATCTGTGTGACTTGCAGTCCAAGAAAATAAGTCAACTCTCCCATGAGGCTCATTTCAAACTCAACTTGCATTTGGTTGCCAAAATGTCTCACCATTGTGTCTGACATTCCTCCAAATACTATGTCATCAACATAAATTTGAGCCACCATTATCTTTCCTCCTTCATTCTTGACAAAGAGAGTTTTATCCAAGGCTCATTTCCTATATCCTTTGTCAGTAAGGAACTTGGTCAGCCTTTCATACCAGGCCCTAGGAGCTTGCTTCAGCCCATATAGAGCTTTCCTTAACTTGTAGACATGATCAGGAAAACTTGGATCCACAAATCCTTTAGGTTGTTCTACATATACCTCCTCATTCAAATAGCCATTTAAGAAAGCACTTTTCACATCCATCTGAAACAATTTGAATTTCAGAATGCAAGCAACCCCTAATAGTAGCCTGATTGATTCCAGTCTAGCCACTGGAGCAAAAGTCTCATCAAAATCAATCCCTTCAAATTGAGTGTATCCCTGAGCAACAAGTCTTGCTTTATTTCTGGTGACAACCCCTTCTGCATCAGACTTGTTCTTGTACATCTATTTTGTGCCAATGATGTTTATTCCTTCTGGTCTAGGAACTAACTCCCACACTTCATGTTGCTTGAACTTGTTCAATTCATCTTGCATTGCTCCAATCCAGTATTCATCAGTTAGAGCCTCTTTGACATTCTTTGGCTCAATTTTTGACACAAAGCAAGAGTTTGAGACAATTTCTCTGGATCTTGTAATGACACCACTGTTTGGATCTCCAATGATGAGTTCCTTTGGATGATCTTTCTGAATTCTGATGGAAGGATCTTTGTTAGCTTCCTCTGGTTCAGACTTTAGTGAAGTAGGAACAGGTACATCATCCTTATCAGACACTTGTGGTGATGTCTCAAACAATGTCTCAACATCACATGGGACATTGTTTTCCTGATGGTGATCATCAACTATGACATTAATAGACTCCATCATAACTTTAGTCCTGGAGTTGAATACTCTATATGCTCTGTTGTTTGTAGAGTATCCCAAAAAAATGCCTTCATCACTCTTAGAGTCCATCTTTCTCCTTTGATCACGATCTGTCAGAATATAACATTTGCTACCAAACACATGGAAATATTTCACAGTAGGTTTTCTTCCCTTCTATATTACATACAGGGTGGAGGATGTTCCCTTTCTTAAGGTGACCCTGTTGTGAACATAGCAAGCTGTATTCATAGCTTCATCCCAAAAATGAATAGGAAGTTTCTTAGCATGAATCATTGCTCTGGCAGATTCCTGTATAGTCCTATTCTTCCTTTCCACAACCCCATTTTGTTGAGGAGTTATAGGAGAAGAAAACTCATGATTGATTCCTTCTGAGGAACAGAATTCATCAAACTTGTTGTTCTCAAATTCCTTTCCATGATCACTTCTTATTCTGACAATGCAGCCTTCCTTCTCTCTTTGAAGTATTTTGCATAACTCTTTAAAAACATCAAACACATCAGATTTTTCTTTGATGAAGTCTATCCAGGTAAATCTGGAGAAATCATCCACAACAACATAAGCATATCTTTTTCCACCAAGACTCTCAACCTGCATAGGCCCCATCAAATCCATGTGAAGCAGCTCTAGCACCTTAGAGGTGGTCAGATGTCTTGACATTGGATGTGACATTCTGGTTTGTTTTCCAACTTGACACTCACCACAGACTCTCCCTTCATCAATATGGAGTCTTGGTATTCCTCTGACAGCCTCCATGGAAATGATCTTTTTCATTCCTCTGAGATGCAAATGACCAAGTTTTTGGTGCCACAATTTCACCTCCTTTTTATCTTTGTCTGTAGAGCACACAGAGGACAGGTTGGTGTTCTCAGACTCCCACATGTAGAAGTTGTCCTTTGATCTGACTCCTCTCATAACCACTTCTTGTTTTTCATTGATTACAAGACATTCAGATCTAGTGAAGTTGACTTTGAATCCCATATCACATAGCTGACTTATGCTTATGAGATTAGCAGTCAAACCATTTACCAGCAACACTCCATTTAAGTTTGGAACTCCAGAACAGTCCAAGTTTCCAACACCTTTGATTTCTCCTTTAGCTCCATCCCCAAAAGTAACAAAACTGGTAGAGTGAGGTTTGACATCATTCAGAAGATTTTTGATTCCAGTCATATGCTTAGAACACCCACTGTCAAAGTACCAGTCTTCCTTGGCAGACACTCTAAGGGAAGTGTGAGCTATCAGAGCTGCAGTCTTCTTCTTCCAATGATGAGTATTGGCCATTATCATAGTCTTGGGAGGAATCACAACACCAGGAACAAGACTCAGATCATCAAAATTCAGCCCGGACATCTTCAGGTTTTCCACGGCATTCAGACGGTCTTCAAGTTGTTTGTACTTGTCATCTTCATCAGAGTATTGGCCATTATCATAATCTTTCCCAGGCTCATGCTGACTACCTTCGCCATCACCCTTGTCACTTTGCTCATCCTCCTTCTTGACACTTCCTTCTGAGAGCTCAATTCCACTAACCACTTTAGGACCACCTTTGTAGCGTCTGCCCGTGCTGAGAAGACCAACAACCTTCTCCTTTCTGTTGATGAGCTTCTTCAGATCTTCTTGGCCTTGGACCAAGCTGGTAAACATCTGCTGAAACTGAGCATTCTGAGCCTGGAGATCTTTGACAGTTTGTTCAAGAGCCATTTCTGCTAAAATAAATAGCGAGCAAATGAGAAAACCAATCTTCAATGTACCTGTGATGCAATGTTATGCTATGCTATGCAATGTTTATGCGAATGCAATGCAATGTTTTCAAGGACCTTAGAGATTTAAATTTGTTAAACAAGCAATGAACAAATATTTATTAGTACTCATTTTATTCTTTTTCTTTTTAAGTACAAAAGATAGTTCAAAACAATAAAAGAAAAAACATATAAATCCTAAAGCTCTAAGTCTCCCATGGGCGCTTCCTCTTGGTGCCGAGGTAGGCGTTGATGCTTCGCTCCTCGTGAAGTAGCTTGGTCAACTCTAGCACTTTCTTCTCACTTGCATAACACTGAGCTTCAAATGTATTCCTTTCTTCTTTTAGCTGAATCCAGGATCTCTTCAAGTCTTCAAAATCAGTAGGCATGTCAGGATGGAGAACAGTATAGGATTTGTCACCTATAGCAACAGGTTCCATAATTACTGGTAAAACAGGTGTGAATGGCATCATGAGGTTTTGAGCTCGAGCTCTCACCCATTTCTGGTAAGGTTCCCAAGGAATGGAGTTCTGGTGCCCCAAAGTCTTGGTATCAGTCTTCTTTACCATACCCCAAGCGTGTATGAACCTTCGTCGGTAATTTTGGAGATCGTGATTGTAGTCGAACACAATAAGCATATTATGTGGACCATCTCTTCGAGCGAAACCAAACTGACGTAGAGCTAGAGAAGGGTTGTAAGTAATACCTCCCCTTATACCAAGTAGCGGTACATTAGGGAATTCTCCACAACGTTCAATGAACGTGAAGTCCTTTTGAGAAAAAAGACTCCAACGGATATCTGAATGAGAGAGTGACATTAACCTTTGAGACCATCTCAACCTTTGTTCGTTCTTCAAAACTGATGGAGGAAGGTGCGAAATAAACCACCTGGAAAGTAAAGGTATGCAACACATGAGAGTGCCTTGTCTCTTAGTAGTACGAGTGTGGAGAGAATGCAGAATATCTCCAAGTAAGGTAGGCACAGGATTGCGGGTAAGGAACAACTTGATGGCGTTGACATCTATGAATTGATCCGAGTTAGGAAACAGAACCAAACCATAAATTAGCAAGGCCACAATATCTTCAAATGCATGGAAACTCATAACTTTGAGGAATTCTCGGGCTTTCTTAATTAAGAACTTGGAAAGTAAACCCTTAACTCCACTTTTAGTTTCCCAATTGGCTTCAATGTCTGAGCGCTTAAGATGTAAGGCTGATGCAATGTCTTCGTACTTAGGAACCTTTTATAAACCGGTGAATGGCATTTGGTCAAGAACAGGTATCCCAAGTAGCTTAGAGAACTCTTCCAAGGTAGGAACTAACTGATAATCTGGGAATGTAAAGCAATGGTGTTTCGGATCGAAGAACTGGAATAGGACATGCATCATATCTTCTTCAAAAACCGGAGATAACCAAATCAAGCAGATAACCATGTCTTTTGATGAACTGAGCATGGTCGGGAATTTCTGAAACCAATTCTTTGAGCTGAGAAGGTATACCCATGAAGTTGATTCGGATAGTCTTTCTAGGAAGCCATAATACCTACAAAACAGAGCAAAGATAAATCCCTAGGTCCTTGAAATAGTTAGAAATGATATGCAATGCAAATGATGTCATGTTTAGCACACACAAACAATTCACACAATGAGCCTAGGGTTAAGGCATGCATGAGGTATAGGTGATTACCCCACCAAAAGTTTGAGTTGGTTCATCCTGTCCTATAATAGTAACCGGGTTCTAGGAATCTCATATCATTGATCTTTCTCGTAGGCGTTTATTTCAATACGACTACCAAGTGGTCGATCGAAAATATCCCAAAAGTCTGATCTCAATGAGCGTAGCGTCTAGTATCAACCAACCTCGGTCTACACCAAAGCCGGCCATCTCACTACCTTCTAATGGCCAAGATGGGTCAATTGAGGTTCTAAAAGTTTAGTTAGCGCTTGATGACACCACGCAGAAGCCAAATACTATCCTCAACTTGGGAATGAAGAGTATCAGGACATCAAAAGTGTCACGCTAACGTAGCCATCATGTTGGCCGTTTTGATATACGTCTAACGGTCGCGACGATTTATTGCTACATACCTAAAAGGAAACCCGGATCCGGGTGTAGGATCCCCCACAAATATAATACCCAAGCAACCCTTAAAGATAAAGCAAGCAAGTCAAACAGAAAGCAATAAAGGTGATCTAGAAATCCCTAAGGCATTCTCTCTTTAGGGTGTCTCCCCGGTAGAGTCGCCAGTTCTGTAACACGGTGAACTGACTTTATAGGTCTTGTATCACAAATGTGCGGATAGCAAGAGTCGCCACCGACTTTTCTTTTATCCAATTAAGGGAAGGTAAAAAGTACAGAAAAGACCTTCGTTAGATTCTGAGTAAGGGAGAAGGTTATGAAAAGCGAAGGTATTAGCACCCCTTTCCATCCGTAGTTATCTACGGGCTCTTAGTTGCTCTTAGATCACTTTAAAATTATGCTTTCTGTGTGTTTGACAAAAATGTTTTTGAAAAAGGCATTTCGCTTTGACTTTGTAATGATTCATGTAGGAATGTATACAAAGTGTTTGGAAATGTTTTTGTTTTGAAAAGAGTTTGAACTTTGACAAAAAGTGTGAGGTGTGAAAAGTATTTTAATAGAGCAAGCAACTAAAAGTCTTTATTACCTACTCAGAATTGGTCGTTTTTGTGCATTATTTTATGTTCCTTTAGAATAGCGCTATCCATACCATTAGTTGGTAGGTAACTCTATTTGTTGGATGTAAGCGGGACATTCGAAGGGACATCGGATGGTCATAGAAAGCAACTTGTAGGAAGTATCCTAGCACATTCGAAGGGACTATCATCATTTTTCGTAGGCGACAATCGAGGGTCAAGATCATGTATTCGGAGGCGACATAGTGGGTCTTATGATCTTTGTATCGAAGGGATTATGATGATTTGTTTTGAAGGCAACAGTGCTAGAATACTTCTACGTTCGAGGGACATGACCATTTGTATTCGTAAGGCAACGAGAGAGAATTACCCTAAGGGGTGCGTGTGTGAAAAGAGTGTGTTGAATTCAGATATGTTATCTTGAAAATTAGTGGGCTATGTTCAATTTTAGTCTTGCCATACACGCCTAATTACTAGCAGTTTATAGGATGCGGAAAGTAAATTACGGAAATATAAAGTGCGGAAATATAAATCCTACGCTATTACATGGCTTTGGGGCAGATACATAATTTAAAATGCGGAAAATAAAAGCCCTAATTAACTATTACATCCCATAAGCAATTACATTATTGGAAAAAAGAAAGCGGTAAAAAGAAATCGTCCGAAACGGGATAACCTGTGAAAAGATGAGAAATCGGAAAATACGAGGAAATTGAATAAGAGGAAAAATGTTAGCAAAAATGATAATTTTTAGATGAGAAAAATATTTCATGCTAGAAATAACATTAATATGCTAAAATAATTTTTTGGGATTTTTTGGCATTAATTTAATAATTAAAAACTAATTAAGTGTGATTTAAATGATAAATTAACAATTAAATTAAATATGCATGCAAAATAATATTTTTTAATTTTATAAATTAAATAAACATTTTCTGGAAATAATGCAAAAAGAAAAATATTTTTTGGTATTTTTTAATGCATGATAAAAATTGTTGAAATTAAATTAAAATGCATGATAAAAATTGTTGAAATTAAATTAAAATGCATGAAAATATTAAATAAAATATGAAAATAATTGAAAAAATGTTAGAGTTTGTAAAAAGAAGAAAAACAAGTGGTCCTGGTGAGAATCGAACCAGTGACCTTGCTTTCACAAACCCAAAGCCATGACCAACTGAACCAGCGTGCGTCACTGTTTGGAAACCGGAGCGAGTGAATTGTAAGCAAGTGTCACTTCCTGGTTGCATCGTCCCCGCGCCAAACTTCATCTTCTTCGTTTCAAAAATTTGAAAATTCTGCGTCGGCTTTGGCTCGACGCTATGGCCCCTGCTAACATCAAAATCATGTACAAGCAATATAAATGAAATCTAAAACCATGGTTCGATTCGTCTTGGTCCACTGATCACTCTGAGGGCATCAGTTTGTTCCAATTTATCCTATTAAGAGAAACCCTAAACCGTGGCCAGAAACCCTAGCTATGGTGATTCGTGTTCCAGGCCATAGAAACTCAAATAAACTGCCCAGAAAGCTTGTAAACTTCGGTCTAATCACAAAAACAACAACAAATCATGTTAAAAATGCATGAATAATGGAAATCGATTTTGAGAAAAACATGAACAAACCAAATTCAAATTTCATGATTCTTGATGCTTTTGGACAATGTAAAGGTCTGGATCGATTCAGGAGGTATCAAGGAATGTGTTTGAATCCTCAAAAACGATTGAAACAAGTTGGATCGATGGCTGCTAGTTGCTTCAAGTGCACGGTTTTCTTGAACTAGGTTAGGGATCCTCAAGCCAATTTTTCTACCCTAATTCGTGTGGCATGTGTTGTATATATATAGTAGATGGATTCAGAGTTGATTTGAGAAAGAATCAATCACTAATCAATGCAAAACATATTTGATTTTGTACCAAATCAAATTTCCATCTTTTTGATCAATTTTCAATCAAATCTTGCCATATCCAACCAAATTTCGAAATTTGCTGGCTTTATTGAGTTTCTTGGCTCTCAAGGAAGAGAGAAAAATCAAATTTGCATTTAATTTTGATTTTATACTTTATTTTTGAATTTAATTTGTATTTAAATGAATAAATTCCAAATTAAATAGAAAAATAAAATAAAAATTCGTGGCATTGGGCTTGGACATTCCTAATTGCATAAGGAACAAGTTTGGATGAAGAAAAAGTAAGCCCATTTGCAAAAAATTTGACTTTTAGAGGTATTTCTCTTTGTGCACTTCTTCAAAATTGCCCAACTTGTGAATGGTGTATCTTGCTCAATTTTCCATATTTTTGAGTGTTCTTGGACTTTTTGGAAAGCTCTAATAGTCCTCTAACCAACCTTTTTGGTCTCATCTCAATTGGAGTTTCCATGCTCAATATATCTTCAAAACAAAATGTTGACTTTTTGTTGACTTTTGAAAAGGACCTGTAATGTTTTGATCCATACCTCTCAAATGAAGCATTTTTTGAACATTCTTGTGAGACATGAAGTTGTAGGGAATTGAATTTCCTTCAAAAAAATAGGTGGTGGAAAAATTTCTGAGAAAGTATGAAGAAGTTATGATCAGTCAAAGTTTGGTTGACTTTTCACTAAGAAACCCTAATTTAGAAAGTTTGACTTTTGAGCAAATCTTGAGTTTTCTTGATGAATCATGATCAACCCTTGATCAAATGATGAATTTAACTTCAAAATGAGGATGTTGACCAAAAATTATGAAGTTTGACTGTATGTTGACCACAGTTGACTTTTTGTCCAATACAACTGATTTTCAACCATCTGAGCAATTGTCTGAGGAAACTTGACTTGTGAAGCTTGAAACTTGACATGGAGAACATTTGAAGCATATGAGGAGGCATGATGAACATTAGAGATGTTGGAAATCCATTTTGATCTGAGAATCACCAGACCCTAGTTTGGGTTGATTGTCTAGGACAGGGTTTGTCTGATCAACCCTTGTGAAATCCTTGGGTATGGATGTATGAAATGTCTTGAGAAGATGGAGGGCAAATTTTGGGGTATGACACACAACACTCGTGCTTCAAAGCTTTGAGTGATAAACTACCCTTACAAAACAAATCCTAGTCCAAAGCACTTATTAATTGATAGTTGTTTGGCTCACAAAAGTAACTAGAATTACAAAATACAACCTGCTAAATCTTCAATACAGTTCAAGAGGCGCAGTAGCAGTGTAAGGGTTCTTTTCCTATTATAGAAGCAGTCCTGAAACTTCAGTTTTGGGCTTCCATAAAGATAGCTAGGGTTCACTTAATTAATCCTAAAAACTTGGTCTTTTCAACAACCAATTTAGGTTTAACTAAGATTAACCAATTTAGCTACGTGAGCATGTAATCTAATAACATATAACAATAATAAACCAGCTCAACAAACTTCCTGAAAAATCTCAGGAACACAGATTCTGCAGAACAGTAAATGTCACACAAAATGTCATAACATCTGTTATGACATTAGTCAAACTTCTGCAGAATTTCCAGCACAGTACTTGCTTCCAGATCTGAGTTGTACTTAAACATCCTTGTCATGTAGGATTTATCTTCAATCTCTGAATGTCATGACATTTATCAAGACATTGTCAGAACCTAGTTTTACCAAAAATTAATGCCAACATAAAAACACTTACAAACCATATATATTTGATAATCAAGCATATATAGTACATTCATTCAATTAAACAATCAAGCATATATATATTTGTACATTTATTCAATTAATCAATCAAGCATATATATTTGCTATCATTCAAAACTATCTAGCATTCTTGCACACATTATGTAAAGGAATGCTCACAAACTCCCCCTTTTTGATGATGGCAAATTCTTACAAGATGTATATGTTGATTGATTGGTAATTGCTCCCCATGAGTATGTGAAGGATTTCTAACATAACATGACATCTTCTAATTGCTCCCCCTGAGTATGTGCAGGATTTCTAACATGACATGACATCTGCCTTTTCTCCCCCTTTGACAACATCAAAAAGCGAAAAGAACAGTACCGATGTAGTAGTTGACAGCAGTAATAAGGACAGTAGTAAGGCAAACACAACAATATATATATATATATATATATATATATATATATATATATATATATATATATATATATATATATATATATATATATATATATATATATATATATATAGACAAAAATCACAAAGATTGACAGTTTTTAGGGTAAGCACAAACTGTCACTCATACAGAGTGTCAGAGATAAGACAAATGACAAGGAACCATATATAAACATTTGACAATGAAGTAGAGAAGTAAGATAAAATCAATATCACTCCGTTTTCATTAAGTTTGATTCTAAAAACCCACTTGGTACCTATGATATGATGGTCTCGCGGACGAGAGGCAAGTTCCCGAACGTCATTTCTTTTAAATTGATAAAGCTCATCTTGCGTGGCCTTTAGCTAAAATTCATCAATCAAGGTCTCTTTGGCATTTTTAGGTTCTACTTGTGAAACAAATGCGAAGTGATAGCAGAAATTTCTTATCTAAGAACGAGTCATCACTCCTTTTGATATGTCTCCCAATATGTTGTCAATAGGACGGTCTTTTGAGGATAACCAGGCTGGTGGAATAGATTTCACGTCTGCTGGCCTTTCTTCCTCATCTTTGTCATGACTAGTATCTTCCTCCTTCTCATAGTCAACTGATTTAGACTGATCAATTTCAAAAATAGTTTCTTTGAGCATGTCTTCTGAAGATACACCTGCGTCATCAAAAGAAATGCCTTTTCTGACATTTTTCAGATGAGACTCATTAAAAGAAACATGAACATATTTTTTAATAGTATCAAACATATCATTGTTGTTTACTCTAATTTCCTCAAACATAATGTTCTGTTCAGAATGTACAATAATGCAGCAAGTTTTTGTGAAAGACACTTTAGGAACCTTGTAGCATAATTGCATAATACTTAACACATTATGTCTAAGACCCTCTACGAGATGGACATTAGAAATAGTAGTGGTAGATGGATCACCTACACTACCTTTGTCGAGTATATCTCCTTTGTTGTTGACTCCATAAGTAACATATCACTTCTTCTTTGCTTTGAATTCAGTGAAGAATGATATGTCATCCGTCATATGCCTTGAGCGCCCGCTGTCTAGAAATCATCTTCTATTTACGGATACAAGACATATAATCTACAATATCAAAAAAGAGAGGTAGGTCCCCAACTTTCATTGGGTCCTTGAGGGTAAGTGTTAACATGGTTGCCTTTAGGCCTCCATTGATAATGCCTTTAGAAACAAGAAATCTCCTAAACTTGCATTTTTCGATGGTGTGACCTTTATGACAACAATAATGACATAATCCATGATGATGAACTTGCTTAATTTTCCTAGTTGAATCCTTTGGAATCTTTTGGACAAAACATTATTTAGCATATGGTGGATTTAATGATTTCTTAAAAATCCTAGGATCAACAGCATAAGTAATCTTGGGTTGTAGAGCTTTTTCCAATTTGACATTAAGAGTTTAAACTTCTTTTTGCCAAATATGACAAACTCCACAATTTACAATCTCAATACATCCATCTTTTGAATTTTCTACAATACTAGCTTTTAGACTTTTTAGATCTTGTTCAGCTTTATACACTTTACCCTCCAAATGAGAAAAAAAAAATTTGTTGGAGGATAATCGTTTAAAAGCGTCTACAGCTTCGTTATGCAGTTTTTCAAAAGCTATTTTCAGTTCAGAGAAAGACAAACAATCAAAATTATTGTAGAAGGCTTGTCTTACTTTCTTCTCTTTGTTTCTCCTCTTGTGGTTGGATTGTTTATTTATGAGAGCAGTGAGGCATAAATTTGCAGTCTCATCACTATCACTTGAGTTGTCCTTGTTTGATGGCTCACTATCACTTTCCCAAGCAATATAGGATCTTCTTTGGTTGTTGAACTTATTTGGTGGATCCTTTTCTTTGCCCCTTTTGTTCTTAGGAAATTTTGTCTTATAGTGCCCTGTTTTCCCATAATTGTAGCAATATCCTCTTCCCTTGTATTTCTTATTTTCTTCTTGCTTGGATTCCATGGATTGTCTTCTAAACTTTGTGTGATTTTTGTCGGAGTGTTTGATTTCGTTCCTTTGAATGAATCTATTATATTTTTTGAACAAACAATCTCATCTCTTCATCATCTGAATCTTCGTCACTACTTGAGTCATTATCGCTTTGCTCTATTTTTGAGGACATAGACCTAGAAGCCTTAAGAGCTATAGACTTATTCTCACTCTCCTTGTCTTTATTCTTCTCCTTCTCACTCTTGTTTTCATAATTTTCAAGGCTTTGCAGTTGCTGCTGATGTTCTTCTAGCTTACCAAACAGAGTTGAGATAGTAAGCGTAGTGAGGTCGTTGGCTTCCTTGATTGCTGTAACTTTAGGTAGCCATTCCCTGCTAAGACATCTCAAAATTTTATTAGTAGCAATTTCATTGGAAACAGGTTTTCCAAGTGCATTTAAACGACCAGTGAGATGAATGAATCTCTTTTGCATGTCAGAGATAGTTTCTCCCTGTTTCATGCGAAAGAGCTCAAACTCTTGGTTAAGTGTGTTAATACGAGAGTGCTTAACTTCAGTAGTTCCTCATGGGAAACTTCTAAAGCATCCCACATTTCTTTAGCTGTCGTGCAATGAGAAACCCGATAATATTCATCAACACCAAGTGCTGAAATTACCATATTTTGGCCTCTCCAATCGCTTGACCACTTTTTCTCATCTTTTTCATCCCAATTGTCCTTAGGTTTAGGCACAATGGCACCTGCAACATTCGTCATGGTAATTTCAAAAGGTCAATTCTGAATGGCAGTCCATATAGTCCTATCTATGGAGTTTATGTGAACTCACATGCAGTCTTTCAAATAGCCATAGCTTTCACCGTTAAAATCAGGAGCTCTAGTGTACGGCCCCTTAGGTTCAGAAGCCATATCGTTAGAAGCAGCCACAAAGCACCAGCGAACTGGTGCTCTAATACCACTTGTTAGACGGTGTGGCAAGTGATAAAGAAGGGGGTGAATAGATCACCTCTTTTTTCTTTACGGATTAAAGAATTTTATCAGAGTTTTAATCAAACGTGCGGAAACGACAAACGGGACTAAATTGACTTCTGTCTATTCTAAATCGGCTACAAGAAAACCGGACATGTGATAGATTGTCGGGTTTTAATTGAGATGAGAATGATGAATTAACACAACGCTTAATATGGATAAATGTACTGATCACAAAAACTCTTTCCAATGAAATAAACTTGAGCTAATAGGGTAAACATCGAAATTTAATGCACGTCGGTCACATCGTTTCCACATCTTACACCAATCTGAAGTGAATTCTTTCACTTTGTCAACACCCCACTTGGTGTCGACCCTAAGGAGATTCCAAGGTGACAAACAAGTCGGGGAAGATGATATATTTTAATGCACTTCGAACTATATTTTGACATGGTCATTGTGGTGCCACTACGCCAAAAGCCATTTTTGGCAACACCCAAAGAAAGCGCTTTTATGAGAAAGCGCTGCCATAAATTATTAAAAAAATTCGCTCCAAAAAAACGCTCTTAAAGGCTAGCTTAAGAAAGTGCTTTTCGAAAACGATGCTATATTTGGCCCTAAGAAAGCGCTTTTGAAAAGCGCTTTCGTATCTAATTTTATAATTAAAATTGTAAACCCCTGAAACCACAAAACACGATTTCTGTTCCATTCTCAGAAAACCTTCCTCCTTCTCACCTTCATCAACACAACCTTCATCTTCCCTGTCTCCATTTCTCAACCTTCGACTGTCACCGCCGTTATTTCTCGTCGTCTCAACCTTCGAAACTCCATTTTAATCGTCCCTGTTTCAACACATCGTCGCTGCTCCGCCATTGTCGACTTCCTTAACAACACCAATATCGGTTTTTATTGTATGAAATTTTTTATAATATAAGTTTTCTTTCATTTGAATTAGCAGCGTTTCTTGGCCTAGTTTGACGTACGACGCTCATTCTCTGCATTTCCTTGAGTTCGGTAAATTCGTGGTAAATTTCTTCCTCAAATTACTGGTACTGTGATGAATTTGTCTGAAATTGCGTGAATATGTTGTGTTTTTTTGCTCCGGATCCATTCCGTGTATACTTTGCGTTTTGACAAAAACGTATTATACCGTTGTGTTCCCTAATTAGTTGTTTTTTTAGCTTATTTAGTAAAATCATGGATAAGAGATGGATGTATTCCAATCGATTGTTGAAAGAGTACGATAATAGGGTATCGGAAATCGTTAAGTTTGTTATTGTGCATGCCAAAGACCCCAATCGAATGACATGTCCTTGCTTGGGTTGTTGTTATGAGAGTCGGGTTGACGCGGTTTAGTTGGCATTGCATTTAATACGGTATGGAATTGATATAAGTTATACATGTTGGAATATGCATAGTGAGAAAAGTAACGGGAATGTTGAATCGGGGGATAATACGACCTATGCTTCAAACGACAATTGCACAGATACATACGATTATGATCGAGTCGAAGAGATTGCAGAAGATCTTGAAGAAGATCTTAATGATTGTCCCAAAATTCACAAGATTGTATGCAGTATTAAAGTTGTACAACTTAAAGGCAGGCAATGGATGGTCGGATAAAAGTTTCACAGAGTTATTAGCCCTTATGAAAGTTATGCTACCAGAGGATAATGTTCTTCCCAATCGAACGTATGAGGCCAAAAAGATGTTTTACTATATTGGCATGAGATATGATAAGATACATGCCTGTCCAAAAGATTGTGTTTTGTTTCAAAACGAGTATGCATCGTTAAATGAGTTTCCTAAATGTGGTTCCCCTCGATATAAGAAAAAGTTGTCTCCGACAAAAGTCTTATGGTATTTTCCTATAATTCTGAGATTTAGACGGGTGTATCATAGTGAAATCGATTTAAGAAACTTGACTTGGCATGCAGATGAAAGAATTATTGATGGAAAGTTTCGACATCCGGAAGATTCACCACAGTGGATGAAAATTGATAATGATTATCCTGAATTTGGAAAAGAAGCAAGAAACCTTCTCTTGGCATTGTCTACTGATGGAATGAACCCACGCGATATTCAAAGTATCTCGCATAGCACATAGCATGTGATTCTTATGATTTATAACCTACCTTTGTGGCTATGTATAAAGCGTAAGTACATGATGTTATCTATGTTAATTTCTGGGCCTAAACAACCAGAAAATGACATAGACGTATACTTGGAACCTTTAATCAAAGATTTGAAGATTTTATGGGAGAACGATGTGGAGGTTTATGATGGGTATAGGAAATAAAGTTTCAACTTGAGGGCGATGTTGTTTGGAACAATTAATGATTTTCCAGCATACGGAAATCTATCCGGGTATAACATTAAAGGTGAAAAGTGTGTCCTATATGTGAAGATGGAACTGATACAACGCAATTGAAACTTTTTCAGAATAATGTCTTTCTCGGTCATCGTAGATTCTTAAATTATAAACATCAATATCGTGGATGGAGAAAAGCGTTCAACGGAGATACCGAACAACGTAGGGCTCCGCCTGGATTGACAGGTGATCAAATATTTGAAAAGGTGAAAGATGTGAGTATTCAGTTTGGCAAGCCTTTTTCACATAAAGTTATCACAGGTGGGTGGAAGAAGAGGTAGATTTTTTGTGAATTTCCATTTTGGAAATCTTTGTACGTAAGACATTTTCTTGATGTTATGCATATTGAAAAAATGCATTCGACAATATTATTGGTACGTTACTCAATATAAAAAGGGAAGTCTAAGGATGGACTTAAAGCAAGGGAGGACATGGTAAAGATGGGAATAAGAACTGAATTGGGACTCATGAAGAAAGGAAGACGAACGTATCTACCACCTGCTGTTTACACTCTATCTAGAAAAGAGAAAAAAATATTTTGTAAGTTTCTAAGTGAAGTTAAAGTTCTAGAAGGCTACTCTTAAGATATTAGCATACTTTTGTCTATGAAAGACCTCAAGTTAAAGAGTTTAAAGACGCATGATTTCCATGTTATAATGGAACATTTTCTACCGATATGTATACTATCTATTCTTCCAGAAAAAGTAAGAAGCGCAATAACTAAACTGTGTTTCTTCTTCAAGTCAATTTGTAGTAAGGTGATCGATTCTGAGATCTTACTAACATTGCAAAAAGAAATAGTTGTTACATTGTGTGATCTTGAAATGTATTTTCTTCCCTCGTTTTTTGACATAATGGTTCATCTTGTCGTTCATCTTGTGAAAGAGACACAATTGTGCGGACCAGCTTATATGAGATGGATGTACCCTGCTGAACGTTATATGAAAATATTAAAAGGGTATGTGAAAAACCAAAGTCGACCAGAGGGTTGTATTGCCGAACGATACATTCTTGAAGAAGCGGTTGAGTTTTGTACCGAATATCTGTCAAATGTTTAATCAATTGGACTCCCCAAATCTCATATTGTTGAAAAAAAAGAAGGTAAGAAACTAATTGGATATAAATTTGTGACAGTATCAAGGGTCGAACGGGATCAAGTGCATTTGTATGTTCTGCACAATGAGATTGAGGTTGAGCCGTATGTTGAAATGCACAAGGGTGTTCTTCGAGGTTTAAATCCGAATAGAAATGAGAATTGGATTGTACGAGAGCAGAATCGAAGTTTCATACCATGGTTTAAGGAACATATTTATTCAAAGTATTGTTCAGATCCCGCTTCAGTAACAAAAAGGTTGAGATGTTTAGCATGTGGTCCAAGTTTGGTTTTGTTTTCTTATAGCGCATACGCAATTAATGGATACATATTTTATACCAAAGAACAGGATGATAAAAGTACTGTGCAAAATAGTGGTGTCACCTTGGCAGCTGAAGCAATGCACATATCAAGTGTGAAGGACTTAAACCCAAAATTTGCAAATCTGTCATATTTTGGGGTTATCGAGCGCATTTGGGTGTTTGATTACGAGAAGTTTCAGGTTCCTATATTTGGTTGCAAGTGGGTTGAAAATAATAATGGCATACGAATGGATAAGTCAGGATTTTTGCAAGTGGATCTTAATAGGGTGGGGTACAAATATGAGCCTTTCATTCTAGCCTCTCAAGCTAAACAAGTGTTCTATTTCACTGATCCGACAAGTACGAAATGGTCTATAGTGCTTTTATCTAACAAAGTGATTGATGAAAACATTGGAGATCAAGGCGATATTGGTGTTGACATTGAATCTTTTACTAGGAATGATCAAAATGAGAATACGTCATGTATTAGAAATGATCATAATGAGGGTATTTGGATCAATCCAACCGTCTGCGTGGTTAAGAGACGAGTAGAACATATTCCTACCAAGAAAAGAAAGAGAAGTTAGTGAAAAAGGTAAAAGTATAATTATAGCCTATATCATTCAATAAAATTTAAATATATGTCATTTTATATATATTCAATATATATATGGATTATTAGATTATGGATTTTTATATTTGTCATTTCATTTTTTTCTCTATTTATTACAGGTCAAATGGCTAGTAATCAAGAAAACTCACAAGATGCAAATGCTCCAAATGATACTTCAAAAAAAGATATTACACGAGGCATAACTATTATGAGGGGAATCATCTGTGATAAAGATAAAGGAGTAACATATAATGTAGATTGGAATGATGAGGACCAACTAATTGGGTCTAATGTTGTAAAGTTGACAAGCTACATTGGTACACTTGTTCGTATGCATATTCCGATCACCACTCCTAGATGGAAAAAAGGAGAGTTCGATAAGGGTAACGAGAAAATTTGGACTGAGATAAAGGTACCATATATGGTTGTTGATATTTTCTTTATCTTGACGATAATGTGTTTAAATTACTTATACTAGCACACTCTATGCGTATGTTTTTTTGTAGAGGTCTTTTGACATTGAAGAGACCCGTAAAAAATGTATACTTGGTTTGGTCGAAAAAAGACACAGAGGGTGGAGAACTTTCTTAACAAACAAGTATCTTAAGGATGAGGAAGGAAATTTTGTTGAAGAGGATCTTAAACATTCAAAGAAGTATGAGACCTTCATTACACCTGACGAATGGGTTGCTTTTGTAGTACAAAGAAGAGACAAGAATTTCAAGAAAGTGAGTGCCATAAATCGCGAGCGAGCGTCAAAACCCATGTATCCATACAAAAAGGGTGTTTGGGATATGCACGCTTACAGGAAAAAATTGTAAGTAAATATAAATTCTACGCTCTTATTAATTCTCTCAATGTGTTATAATTGATGATCTTATTATTTGTGTCAATGCGTAGTTAGAAGAGACGAAAAGTGACGAAACATCACTACTAGCACATGTGTTGTGGAAGGAAGCTCGTGTGGGCAAGGATCGAGTTGTTAATCTCGATGTTCAACATATTTATGATGAATGTGTAAGTATAACATTGTGTCTTTAATTAAATCAAATGTTTATTAATATATAATTAATTTTTTATCTCCACTAATAATTTTTCATATGTAAATGAATTACAGGAGACCCTATCGCAATTGGTATCCACAGGTGAGGACCAGGATATCAAGAGCGTACTTAGTCGAGCACTAAATGTTGTTGAGTATCCCGGTCGAGTGAGGGGTAAAGGTCATGGTGTGACTCTAACCTCCTTGTATAAGCATCCAAGGAAAAGAAATCCTAACAATGCAGAAGTGATGCAAACATTGCAAGAATTACAAGCACAAGTCCGTGAATTGCAAAGGGATAAAGAGAGATATATGGCGGAAAAGAGTAGTTCACAGTTGAAAGAAACTAATGACAAAGCTAGTATCAACTGTCAAAATAAATTTCCCGAGGTAATTAAGATGATAATCCATTGGAGAAAGTTGAATTGCAATTTATAAAGGAAGTGAACTGAACAATATAGAGCCGTTATTATTACAGAATTTTTTTAGTCACTTCTAATAGTTATATTCTTTTTTCTTACTGTTTATAATTGTTCAATTTCTGTAATAATAAAGACTCTATATTGTTCAGTTCACTTCACTTCCTTTATAAATTGCACTTAACATAACAAAACATTATTGTGTGAAAAGTGTTATGAATACATTATTGTGTGAATACATTATTGACCATGTTATTATGTTCATACCTTGCAGGACCAGGACCTTGAATACATTATTGACCATGTTTTGTTCATACATTAGGGCTGATTTAGTTATTGTTACGGCTGATTTTGTTAGGGTTAATTTTGTTATTGTTCAGGATGACTTTGTAAGGCTGGTTTTGTTTGTGTTAGAAATACGTGAATTGAATTACAATTGTGTATATATATTTTGGATTAAAATGGTATATAGTGGTATTATAATGTTTTTTTGTATATAATCTCTTCTTTGGTGAAATAATGGGATTACGATTGTAAATTACAGGTTTATGGGATTACATTTGTAAATTACAGGTTTATGAAATAAAGTTGCAAAAAATGCAGGTTTATGAAATAAAGATGCAAAAAATGCAAGTTTATGAATTATATAAATTATAGGTTTATAAAAAAACCCCAAAGAAAGCGCTTTTTCAGGAAAAGCGCTGCTTTAGGCCTACCTTTGAAAGCGTGTTTCTAGAAAACGCACTACCTGAGGTATACATAAGACAACGCTTTCAAAAGCGCTGCCACATGTATACCTTAGGCAGTGGTTTTTCTTAAAAAGTGCTTTCAAAGGTAGGTCTAAGGCAGCGCTTTTCCTAGAAAAACGCTTTCTAAAGATGCCTACAAAAGCATAAAAGGCATTCAAAAGTAGGCCTAAGAAAGCACTTTTCCAGAAAAAAAAGCGCTGCTAAAAGCCTACTTAAGAAAGCTCTTTTTAGGAAAAAGCGTTGGCTTAGGTATACCTAAGACAACGCTTTTGCCTAAACAAAAAGCGTTGCTAAAACCTTTAGCAGAGCTACCTACGGCAGCGCTTTTAAAGGCCAAAAAAGCGCTTTCGTAGATATTTTCTGGCGTAGTGTGCATCTCCATAATATTGTATCGTATGAATGTAGTTTTTGTGTTCCAAACTGATGCATTCTCGTAGTTGAGTTGATGTTCTAGACTCATATATGGTCTCCATAGAAGCTGTAGATAAAATAATAATATAATAATAATAACAAGTTTTAAAAGAAATAAATTTAAAGAACTTTTTTAGAGGAAATACATACATCTTTTGGGCCAATGTGGCCCATAATATTACAATATAAAATGATATTTCGTCTTGGATTCTTGTTGTAATCCATGCGCCTTACACAAAACCTAAAGAAAAGAGAGAAATAATAAATTATGTATGGTTATTCATCATAAATTGAGAAAAAGTAAATAGGAATATAAACTTACTCTATCGGGTAGGAGAACATGAATATCATGTTGTTGATGGGGTTAAGGGACTCCATTTTCCACCAATCTCATGCTTGGAGCAAGAAAGCACGTCCATAAAAAGTACATGTGTTCTTTTTTTTTTTTGCATTTTTACATAATGAACTGTATAGGTAGGCTAAATCGACGGAACTCCAAATATACTTTTTATTTTATCAAAGTTCCTAAACAAACTTAAATATATAAAATTGACATTATTACCTGTAATTTGGGAAATAACATGTTTCCAAATAGTACCATAATATAATGTATGGCCTTAACTAATTTATCTCCCTCAGACGAATTTTCATTCAACTGAAGAGAGTGATAATGCAATTTAAGGTCCGTTAGTAAAACACCTTGGCCTCTAGCACCTGTTCCATCTACCATATATTTTCCCAAACAATTTCTCACATAGATAATTGGGTTGTTAAACTAACTCATTCCTTGTCTTACCCTCAATAGGGAGATCCAACAACATGTACACGTCATCAAGTGTTATGATACATTCACCAATTAGGAGATGAAAGATATATGTGTTTTGGGTCTCCACTTTTCCAATAATGTGAGTATAAACCTCGTATCAATCATGCAGTTAGAAATATTAATAACATGTCTCAAACTGGCACGTCCTAGATGCGGGATGATCAATAGGGTCAGGAGAAACATATGAGTATGAGCAACAACGAAATCTCGACGAGTCCTACGTTCAAAATGCATGTATAAATTTATAGTCTATGACTAAATATTTAAAAGTAAAGATAAATGAATACATTAAAAAAATGCAAAATATAAATGAGTAAATTAAAACTTACAAATGCATAAATGTTTTATCGTGTTCCTCTATGAGTATCGCCCATGGTTAGAAGAGGCATAACTGAAGATGTTTATGAAATTGAATAAGATAATGTAAGTGTGTGTATCAGAGAGCGGTATGATTGGTGATGCAAAACTAATCAAGTGCGACTGATATTCATAGGCGAATGGCGAGGGATTGGTTTAATGATGTGGTTGAAGGTTGGGATGCATGTCTACACTTGTAAATTAGAAGGGTGGAGCCATTCAACATGGTGTGAGACAGGCTAGTGTGTAGGCTATATGGCACTGTAGGGTGCTGGATAGGTGGAGGGTAGTTGGTTGAGATCAAACTTCAACGCGATAAATATTCTACCAACGTCATGTATTTTTTGGCACTTACCAAGTAAAATTTTATCAGGTGGAGGTTCAGGATGATGATGATCTACAAAATATGTTTTATAATCATGAATAATCTAGGTAAGAATAAATTGAGTTGTACATTTTGTTCCAGCAACCTCAAGTGTCAAAACAAATTGAGTCACAAGTTATTGATTCCATCAAAGATGAACAAGTTGAAGTCGACGTAGTTGATGAAGAACAAGATCCAGAGTTAGAGGATGATGACTTGGTGAATGGTGTTTCTAAAGACGATGATCAAGGTTCAATACCTCCAAATAAAAACTACACATCACCTTCGCACATGACAAATTTTAACATGGGCGGAGATGAACCATCATCAGATATTTTTCTACAACCCGTATATGTAGTTAGATGAACATTTAAAAGAGAAAGACAAGTTTTGTTCAAAAGAATATTATGTGCGAGCTATAAAAAAGTTTCACATGCTAAACTATATCGATTTTAAAGTTGATTGAACAAATGCAGATAGGTACAAAATCATGTTTGTCCACCCAGAGTGTATGTTCAGGCTCACTGCATTATACAGGATGAGAAGTGATTCTTGGGTGATAGGATCTATTTCTCAACCCCACACTTGCATTAACTTCAATCAATCTCAAGATCACCATAAACTAAGTTAGGATTTTATATGTCAAGAAATATTACCTCTCATCAACAATGATGCGTCATTTAAGGTGAGAACAATAATCTCTCACATCTTTACAATATATAACTATATTGTTTCATACAGGAAGGCATGGTTAACAAAGACCAAGTCAATTGAAAAAATATATAGAAATTGGGAGGATTCATACAAAGAACTACCACGCTACTTGCATGCACTTCACACATATGCTCCTGGAATTGTTTAAATTAACGAAACATTACCGTCATATGCCCCAGATGGTACTTATGTTAACGAAAATGGAATATTCCATCGAATGTTATGGGTTTTTCAACTTTTCATCAAAGGTTTTGCATTCTACAAACCTATTATTCAAATAGATGGAACGTGGTTGTACGGGAAATACAAAGACACACTATTGATGGCAGTTGCACATAATGACAACAATAACATTTTCCCAAATGTGTTTTCTTTAGTTGGGGGAGAGATTGGTGGTGGTTGGAGTTTCTTTCTCAAGAATCTCCGAGCACATGTAGCTCTACAACCTGATATCTGTTTGGTCTCCAAAAAACATACTTCGATTGATAATGCATATAATAATACTGCTAATAGTTGGCATGATCCCCCTTCTACACATGTCTACTGCATTAGACATATCGCACAAAATTTCATGCGAGAGATTAAAGACGTAGCACTTAAAAAAACTCTTGTGAATGCGGGGTCTGCATTAACTCAACCATCATTTGAAGTGAATATAATCTTAAGAAAATGTGAAGAAATTTGAAATGAATATAAATCTCTAGAAAATTTGAGGAAAACACGATGAAACTTGAAGTGAACATAAACCTTAAGAAAATATGATGAAACTTGAAGTGAACAAAGATCTGAAGAAATTTAAAGTTAATAAAAATCTTAAGAATTCTGAAGAAATACGAAGTGAACATAAATCTTAAGAAAATCTGATGATATTTGAAGCGAATAAAAGTCTTAAGAAAATGTGATGAAATTTGAAATGAATATAAGTCTCTTGAAAATGTGAAGAAATTTGAGGAAAGCCTGAAGTAATTTAAAGTGAACGTAAATCTTAAGAAAATCTGATGGAATCTGAAGTGAACATAGATATGATGAAATTTGAAGTGAATGTCAATCTTACGAAATTCTGAAGAAATACGAAGTGATACTAACTCTTAAGAAAATCTGATGATATTTGAAGTGAATATAATTCATTAGAAAATGTGATGAAATTTGAAAAGAATATAAGTCTCTAAAAAATTTGGGAAAACTTAATGAAACTTGAAGTGAAAATAAATCTTAAGAAAATCTAAGTAATCTGAAGTGAACAAAAATCTGAAGAAATTTGAAGTGAATGTAAATCTTAAGAAATTTTGAAGAAATACAAACTAAACATTAATCTTAAGAAAATCTGATGATATATGAAGTGAATATAATTCTTAAGAAAATGTGATGAATTTGAAATGAATATAAGTCTCTAGAAAAATTGAGGAAAACGCGATTAAACTTGAAGTGAACATAAATCTTATGAAAATCTAATTGAATATGAAGTGAACAAAGATTTGAAGAAATTTGAAGTGAATATAAATCTTAATAAATTCTGAAGAAATATGAAGTGAACATAAATCTTAAGAAAATCTTATGATATTTGAAGTGAATATAAATCTTAAGAAAATGTAATGAAATTTGAAATGAACATAATTCTCTAGTAAATTTGAGGAAAACATGATGAAACTTGAAGTGAACTTAAATCTTAAGAAAATATGATGGAATCTGAAGTGAACAAATATCTGAAGAAATTTAAAGGGATTATAAATCTTAATAAATTCTGAAGAAATACGAAGTGACCATAAATCTTAAGACAATCTGATGATATTTGTAGTGAATATAAGTCTTAAGAAAATGTGATAAAATTTGAAATGAATATAAGTCTCTAAAAAGTTTGAGGAAAACCTGATGAAACTTGAAGTGAACATCAATCTTAAGAAAGTCCGATGGAATCTGAAGTGAACATAGATATTTAGAAATTTAAAGTGAATGTAAATCTTAAAAAATTATTATGAAATTTGAAGTGAATATCAATCTTAAGAAATTCCGGAGAAATACGAAGTGAACATAAATCTTAAGAAAATCTGATGATATTTGAGGCGAATATAAGTATCTTAAAAATGTGATGAAATTGGAGGAACACCTGATGAAATTTTAATTGAACATAAATCTTAAGAGAATCTGATAAAATATGAAGTGAACATAGATCTGAAGAAATTTGAAGTGAATATAAATATTAAAAAATTATGAAGAAATATGACGTGAACATAAATCTTAATAAAATATGATGATATTTGAAGTAAATATAAGTCTTAAGAAAATATGATAAAATTTAAAATGAATATAAGTCTCTAGAAAATTTGAGGAAAACTTATGAAACTTGAAGTGAACATAAATCTTGAGAAAATATGATGGAATCTGAAGCGAGCATAGATAAGTAGAAATTTGAAGTGAATATGAATTTTAATAAATTCTGAAGAAACACGAAGTGAACATAAATTTTAAGAAAATATGATGATATTTGACGTGAATATAAGTCTTCAGAAAATGTGATGAAATTTAAAATGAATATAAGTCTCTTGAAAATGTGATGAAACTTGAAGTGAACATAAATCTTAAGAAAATCTAATGGAATCTAAAGTGAACATAGACATGTAGAAATTTGAAGTGAATATAAATCTTAAAAAATTCTGAAGAAATATGAAGTGAACATAAATCTTAAGAAAATCTGATGATATTTGAAGTGAATGTAAATCTTAAGAAAATGTAATGAAATTTGAAATGAACATAATTCTCTAGTAAATTTGAGGAAAACATCATGAAACTTGAAGTGAACTTAAATCTTAAGAAAATATGATGGAATATGAGGTGAACAAATATCTGAAGAAATTTGAAGGGATTATAAATCTTAAGAAATTCTCAAGAAATATGAAGTGACCATAAATCTTAAGACAATCTCATGATATTGGTAGTGAATATAAGTCTTAAGAAAATGTGATGAAATTTGAAATGAATATAAGTCTCTAGAGAGTTTGAGGAAAACTTGATGAACGTTGAAGTGAACATCAATCTTAAGAAAGTCTGATGGAATCTGAAGTGAACATAGATATGTAGAAATTTAAAGTGAATGTAAATCTTAAGAAATTATGATGAAATTTGAAGTGCATGTCAATCTTAAGAAATTCCGAAGAAATACAAAGTGAACATAAAGCTTAAGAAAATCTAGAGATATTTGAGGTGAATATAAGTATGTTAAAAATGTGATGAAATTGGAAGAACACCTGATGAAATTTGAAGTGAACATAAATCTTAAGAAAATCTGATAAAATATGAATTGAACATAGATCTGAAAAAATTTGAAGTGAATATAAATATGAAAAAATTATGAAGAAATATGACGTGAACATAAATCTTATGAAAATATGATGATATTGAAGTGAATATAAGTCTTAAGAAAATATGATAAAATTTAAAATGAATATAAGTCTTTAGAAAATTTGAGGAAAACCTGTGAAACTTGAATTGAACATAAATCTTAAGAAAATATAATGGAATCTGAAGCGAGCATAGATAAGTAGAAATTTGAAGTGATTATGAATTTTAATAAATTCTGAAGAAATACGAAGTGAACATAAATCTTAAGAAAATATGATGATATTTGAAGTGAATATAAGTCTTCGTAAAATGTGATGAAATTTAAAATGAATATAAGTCTCTTGAAAATGTGATGAAACTTGAAGTGAACATAAATCTTAAAAAAATCTAATGGAATCTGAAGTGAACATAGACATGTAGAAATTTGAAGTGAATATAACTCTTATGAAAATGTGATGAATTTGAAATGAATATAAGTCTCTAGAAAAATTAAGGAAAACACGATTAAACTTGAAGTCTACATAAATTTTATGAAAATCTAATTGAATATGAAGTGAACAAAGAATTGAAGAAATTTGAAGTGAATATAAATCTTAAGAAATTCTGAAGAAATATGAAGTGAACATAAATCTTAAGAAAATCTGATGATATTTGTAGTGAATATAAATCTTAAGAAAATGTAATGAAATTGGAAGTGAATATAATTCTCTAGTAAATTTGAGGAAAACATGATGAAACTTGAAGTGAACATAAATCTTAAGAAAATATGATGGAATCTGAAGTTAACAAATACCTGATGACATTTGAAGGGATTATAAATCTTAAGAAACTCTAAAGAAATACCAAGTGACCATAAATCATAAGACAATCTGATGATATTTGTAGTGAATATAAGTCTTAAGAAAATGTGATAAAATTTGGATGAATATAAATCTCTAGAAAGTTTGAGGAAAACTTGATGAAACTTGAAGTGAACATCAATCTTAAGAAAGTCTGATGGAATCTGAAGTGACATAGATATGTAGAAATTTAAAGTGAATGTAAATCTAAAGAAGTGTTGATGAAATTTGAAGTGAATATCAATCTTAAGAAATTCCGAAGAAATACGAACTGAGCATAAATCTTAAGAAAATCTGATGATATTTGAGGTGAATATAAGTATCTTAAAAATGTGATGAAATTGGAGGAACACCTGATTAAATTTGAATTGAACATAAATCTTAAGAAAATCTGATAATATATGAATTGAACATAGATCTGAAGAAATTTGAATTGAATATAAATATTAAAAAATTATGAAGAAATATGACGTGAACATAAATCTTATGAAAATATGATGATATTTGAAGTGAATATAAGTCTTACGAAAATATGATAAAATTTAAAATGAATATAAGTCTCTAGAAAATTTGAGGATAACCTGTGAAACTTGAAGTGAACATAAATCTTAAGAAAATATAATGGAAGCTGAAGCGAGCATAGATACGTAGAAATTTAAAGTGAATATGAATTTTAAAAAATTCTGAAGAAACACGAAGTGAACATAAATCTTAAGAAAATATGATGATATTTGAAGTGAATATAAGTCTTCGAAAAATGTGATGAAATTTAAAATGAATATAAGTCTCTTGCAAATGTGATGAAACTTGAAGTGAACATAAATCATAAGAAAATCTAATGGAATCTGAAGTGAACATAGATATGTAGAAATTTGAAGTGAATATAAATCTTAAGAAATTCTGAAGAAATACGAAGTGAACATAAATCTTAAGAAAATATGATGATATTTGAAGGGAATATAAGTCTTAAGAAAATGTAATTAAATTTTAAATGAATATAATTCTCTAGTAAATTTGAGGAAAACATGATGAAACTTGAAGTGAACATAAATCTTAAGAACATATGATGGAATCTGAAGTGAACAAATATCTGAAGAAATTTGAGGGGATTATAAATCTTAAGAAATTCTGAAGAAATACGAAGTGAACATAAATCTTAAGACAATCTCATGATATTTGTAGTGAATATAAGTCTTAAGAAAATGTGATGAAATTTGAAATGAATATAAGTTTCTAGAAAGCTTGAGGAAAACCAGATGAAACTTGAAGTGAACATCAATCTTAAGAAAGTCTGATGGAATCTGAACTGGATAGATATGTAGAAATTTAAAGTTAATGTAAATCTTCATAAATTACGATATAATTTGAAGTGAATATCAATCTTAAGAAATTCCGAAGAAATACGAAGTGAACATAAATCTTAAGAAAATCTGATGATATTTGAGGTGAATAGTAGTATCTTAAAAAGGTGATGAAATTGGAGGAACACCTGATGAAATTTGAAGTGAACATAAATCTTAAGAAAATCTGATATAATACGAATTGAACATAGATATGAAGAAATTTGAAGTGAATATAAATATTAAAAAATTATGAAGAAATATGACGTGAACATAAATCTTATGAAAATATGATGATATTTGAAGTGAATATAAGTCTTAAGAAAATATGATAAAATTTAAAATGAATATAAGTCTTTAGAAAATTTGAGGAAAACCTGTGAAACTTGAATTGAACCTAAATCTATGATGGAATCTGAAGCGAGCATAGATAAGTAGAAATTTGAAGTGAATATGAATTTTAGTAAATTCTGAAGAAACACGAAGTGAACATAAATCTTAAGAAAATATGATGATATTTGAAGTGAATATAAGTCTTCAGAAAATGTGATGAAATTTAAAATGAATATAAGTCTCTTGAAAATGTGATGAAAGTTGAAGTGAACATAAGTCTTAAGAAAATCTAATGGAATCTGATGTGAACATAGACATGTAGAAATTTGAAGTGAATATAAATCTTAAGAAATTCTGAAGAAATTCAAAGTGAACATAAATCTTAAGAAAATATGATGATATTTGAAGTGAATATAAGTCTTCATAAAATGTGATGAACTTTAAATGAATATAAGTCTCTTGAAAATGTGATGCAATTTGAGGAAAACCTGATGACATTTGAAGTGATCATATATTTTAAGAAAATCTGATGGAATATGAAGTGAACATAGATCTGAAGAAATTTGAAGTGAATATAAATCTTATGAAATTTTGCAGAAATACGAACTGAACATAAATCTTAAGAAAATATAATGATATTTTAAGTGAATATAAGTCTTATGAAAATGTGATGAAATTTGAAATGAATATAAGTCTCTAGAAAATTTGAGGAAAACACGATGAAAATTGAAGTGAACATAAATCTTAAGAAAATTTAATGGAATCTGAAGTGAATACAGATATAAAGAAATTTGAAGTGAATAAAAGTCTTAAGAATTTCTGAAGAAATACAAAGTGAACATAAATCTTAAGTAAATTTGATGATATTTGAAGTGAATATAAGTCTTAAGAAAATGTGATGAAATTTGAATTGAATCTAAGTTTCTAGAATGTTTGATTAAAACACGATCAAACTTCAAGTGAACATAAATCTTAAGAAACTAAGATGGAATATGAATTAAACAAAGATCTGAAGAAATTTGAAGTTAATATAAGTCTTAAGAAAATATGATGAAATTTGAAATGAATATAAGTCTCTAGAAAATATGAGGAAAACTTGATGAAACTTGAAGTGAACATAAATCTTAACAAATTATGATGGAATCTGAAGTGAACAAATATTTGAAGAAATTTGAAGGGATTATAAATCTTAAGAAATTCAGAAGAAATACGAAGTGACCATAAATCTTACGAAAATCTGATTATATTTGAAGTGAATATAAGTCTTAAAAAAATGTGATGAAATTTGAAATGAATATATGTCTTTAGAAAATTTAAGGAAAACGTGATGAAACTTGAAGTGAACATTAATCTTACGAAAGTCTGATGGAATCTGAAGTTAACATAGATATGTAGAAATTTTAAGTGAATATAAACTTAAGAAATTATGATGAAATTTGAAGTGAATATCAATCTTAAGAAATTCTGAAGAAATACGAAGTGAACATAAATCTTAAGAAAATCTGATGATATTTTAAGTGAATATAAGTATCTTTAAAATGTGATGAAATTTAAAGAACATCTGATGAAATTTGAAGTGAACATAAATATTAAGAAAATTTGATGGAATATGAAGTGAACATAGATCTAAAGAAATTTGAAGTGAATATAAATCTTAAGAAATTATGAAGAAATGCGAAGTGAACATAAATCTTATGAAAATATGATGATATTTGAAGAGAATATGAGTCTTAAGAAAATATGATAAAATTTGAAAGGAATATAAGTCTGTAAAAAATATGAGGAAAATATGTGAAACTCGAAGTTAACATAAATCTTAAGAAAATCTGATGGAATCTGAAGTGAACATAAATAAGTAGAAATTTGAAGTGAATATGAATCTTAAGAAATTCCGAAGAAATACGAAGTGAACGTAAATCTTTTGAAAATAT
Source organism: Vicia sativa (assembly GCA_021764765.1). Taxonomy (NCBI): domain Eukaryota; kingdom Viridiplantae; phylum Streptophyta; class Magnoliopsida; order Fabales; family Fabaceae; genus Vicia; species Vicia sativa. The sequence continues at coordinate 27,373,689 of CM038795.1, read as the reverse complement.
GATGATATTTGAAGTGAATATAAGTCTTCAGAAAATATGATGAAATTTGAAATGAATTTAAGTCTCTTGAAAATGTGATGAAATTTGAGGAAAACCGGATGAAACTTGGAGTGAACTTAAATCTCAAGAAAATCTGATGGAATCTGAAGCTAACATAGATATGTAGAAATTTGAAGTGAATATAAATCTTAAGAAATTCGTAAGAAATAAGAAGTGAACATCCATCTTAAGAAAATCTGATGATATTTGAAGTGAATATAGGTACCTTGAAAATGTGATGAATTTTGAGGAAAACCTGATGAAATTTGAAGTAAACATAAATCTAAAGAAAATCAGATGGAATATGAAGTGAACATAAATCTTAAGAAAATTTGATGCAAAATTAAGTGAACATAGATAAGTAGAAATGTGAAGTGAATATGAATCTTTAGAAATTTGGGAAAAATTCGAAGTGAACGTAAATCTTTAGAAAATATGATGATATTTGAAGTGAATATAACTCTTCAGAAAATGTATGAAAGTTGAAATGAATAAGTTTCTTGAAAATGTGATGAAATTTGAGGAAAACCTGATGAAACATGAAGTGAACATAACTCTTAAGAAAATCTGATGGAATCTGAAGTGAACATAGATATGTAGAAATTTGAAGTGAATATAAATCTTAATAAATTCTAAAGAAATATGAAATGAATATAAATTTTATGAAAATACGATGATATTTGAATAGAATATGAGTCTTAAGAATATGTGATGATATTTGAAATGTATATAACTCTCTAGAAAATTTGAGGAAAACTTGATGAAACTTGAATTGAACATCAATCTTAAGAAAGAATGATGGAATCTGAAGTGAACATAGATATGTAGAAATTTAAAGTGAATATAAATCTTAAGAAATTATGATGAAATTTGATGTGAATGTCAATCTTAAAAAATTCTGAAGAAATACGAAGTTAACATAAATCTTAAGAAAATCTGATGATATTTGAAGTGAATATAAGTTTCTTAAAAATGTGATGAAATTTGAGGAACACCTGATGAAATTTGAAGTGCACAAAAATATTAATAAAATCTGATGGAATATGAAGTGAACATAGATCTGAAAAAATTTGAAGTGCATATAAATCTTAAGAAATTATGAAGAAATTCGAAGTGATCATAAATCTTATGAAAATTTGATGATATTTGAAGGGAATATAAGTCTTAAGAAAATATAATGAAATTTGAAATGAATATAAGTCTCTAGAAAATTTTAGGAAAATCTGTGAAAGTTAAAGTGAACATAAATCTTAAGAAAATATGATGGAATCTAAAGTGCACATAGATAAGTAGAAATTTGAAGTGAATATGAATCTAAAGAAATTCTGAAGAAATATGAAGTGAACGTAAATCTTTTGAAAATATGATGATATTTGAAGTGAATATAAGTCTTAAGAAAATATGATAAAATTTGAAATGAATATAAGTCTCTAGAAAATTTGAGGGAAACCTGATTAAACTTGAAGTGAACATCAATCTTAAGAAAGTCTGATGGAATCTGAAGTGAACATAGATATGTAGAAATTTGAAGCGAATATAAATCTTAAAAAATTCGAAACAAATACGAAGTGAACATAAGTCTTATGAAAATCTGATGATATTTGAAGTGAATATACGTCTTAAAAAAATATGAAGAAATTTGAAATGAATATAAGTCTCTAAAAAATTTGAGTAAAACCGTTGAAATTTGAAGTAAACATCAATCTTAAGAAATTCTGATGGAATCTGAAATGAACATAGATATGTAGAAATTTGAAGTGAACATAAATCTTAAGAATTTATGATGAAATTTTAAGTGAAATCAATCTTATGAATTCTGAAGAAATACGAAATGAACATAAATCTTAAGAAAATTTAATGATATTTGAAGTGAACATAAATCTTAAGAAAATCTGATGGAATAGGAAGAGAACATAGATCTGAAGAAATTTGAAGTAAATATAAATTTTAAGAAATTATGAAGAAATACGAAGTAGATATAAATCTTATGAAAACCGATGATATTTTAAGTGAATATAAATTTGAAATGAATATAAGTCTCTAGAAAATAATTGGAAAACCTGTGAAACTTGAAGTGAACATTTAAGAATATCTGATGGAATCTGAAGTGAACATAGATAAGTAGATATTTGAAGTTAATATGAATCTTAAAAAATTCTGAAGAAATACGAAGTGAACATAAATCTTAAGAAAATATGATGATATTTAAAGTGAATATAAGTTCAGAAAATGTGACAAAATTTAAAATGAATTTAAGTCTCTTTAAAATATGATGAAATTTGAGGAAAACCTGATGAAATTTGAAGTGAACATAAATCTTAAGAAAATCCGTCTCACTATTTAATTGAGTAACCTAGTAAAATAAGGAAGTGGTATTACTTCCAAAACTAAAAACCATCAACCATAGTCGTAGCAACAGGAAAACAGGAGAGAAAAGGAAAGAATTGAATTGGAACAAGGGTGCTAGCAGGGTCAATTGTTGTCCGAGAATTCGCTATTTCCGATCGATTTTCCGAGTTCCCTTCAATCCAAAGGTAAGGGGTGGGGTTCGGATTATATAATCGATTGTAGGATAATTTTTATGTGGGGTTTAAGGCTGCATAATTACACTGCTAATCGTGTTTTCGGTGATGAATTTATGTTGCTGGAATGAATAATATTGCTTCCTGTTGAAATTACTCTGCTATGTGTGTCCCTGTATTTGTTGTGTTGTGTTATTTTGGTTGTGGTTTGTATTGAATCGTGTTGCGACTGGAAAAGGAAGAGGTACCATGATCATAAACAAAAGAGGGAGGCGACCGTCCCCTTGGAGGAAGAAGAGAAGGGAGGCGACCGCCCCATTTGAGAAGAAGAATGGAGACGGCTGCCTTGGTGGGGGGAGACGTCCGTCTCACTTGATGAAACTTGAAGTGAACATAAATCTTAAAAAAATTTAAAGGAATCTGAAGTGAACATAGATATGTAGAAATTTGAAGTACATATAAGTCTTAAGAAAATGTGATGAAATTTGAAATGAATATAAGTCTCTAGAAAATATTAGGAAAACCTGATGAAACTTGAAGTGAACATCAATCTTAAGAAAGTCTGATGGAATCTCGAGTGAACAAAGATATGAAGAAATTTGAAGTGAATATAAATCTTAAGAAATTACAAAGAAATACGAAGTGAACATAAATCTTAAGAAAATCTGATGATATTTGAAGTGAACAAGCCAGGGAGAAAATCCACTATAAGAGGTATTAATTCTGGAATAAACCTACAGTTTATCTCCTTCACTTAAGACCTACCCAATGCAACTTCAATCTAAGTCCTACTTAGACCTGAGAACCTACTCACTCCCCCTCAATAACAGCAGTGATACTAACCTAACAATTAATAGAATTGTGAAGACATTATTCAATACACATGCTTGATTTGGCTTCAAAGCTTTAATCAAGAGACACAACACTCGTGCTTCAAAGCTTTGAGGGATGAAACTACCCTTACAAATAAGTCCTACTCCAATGCACTTATCAGAAGATAATTGCTTGGCTCACAAGAAATACTAAATCACTTAATACAACTCGTTACAATCTGTCTTCTTCTTCTTCTCTATCAAAAGGCGCAACTCTCACAATCAGGGTTAGTTAGATAATATAGAAGCAGTAGTAGACTTCATCTTGGGCTTCCACCAAGATAGCTAGGGTTAACCAAGTTTAACCTAAGGACTTAGTCTTGGGCTTGCAACATAACAAATTAGGGTTAAACAAGGTTAACCTAATATCCACGTGAACATATGATCTAAGTATAACAATCCAGCCCAGAACAGCCCAACAGAATCCTGAAAACTCTCAGGAATTAAAAACCTGCACAATGACTTATTCAGTACAGGATGTCTTAACATTGCTCATGACATCATACATCCTGCATATTGATCTTGCAGAAACTAGTATATCTGATCATAGCATAATCATTGTGTTATGCAAACATTATGAATTGTACCTGTAGAACACTCCTTCTGCAGAATTTGTCTTCAATCCAAAATGTCATGACATCAGTCAGGACATTGCCATATCAATCTGGTTTTACCAAAAATTACAGCCAACAAAAAAACACTTACAATCATAAATCTGAAGAGATTCTGATGGAATCTGAAGTGAACATGAACCTTAAGAAAATCTGATGATATTTGAAGAGAATATAAATCTTAAGAAAATTTGAAGATATTTGAAGTGAATATAAGTCTTTAGAAAATTTGACAAATTTTGAAATGAATATAAATATTAAGAAAATGTGAGGAAATCTTAAGAAAACCTGATGAAAATTTGTAGTAACCATAAATCTGTAGATATTATGATAGAATCTGAAGTGATCATAAATTTGAAGAAATTTGAAGTGAACATAAATCTTAAGAAAATCTAATGATATTTGAAGTGAATATAAGTCTTTAGAAAATCGATGAATTTTGAAATGTATATATATATATATATATATATATATATATATATATATATATATATATATATATATATATATATATATATATATATATATATATATATATATAAAGAAAATGTGAGGAGATCTTAAGAAAAGCTGATGTAAATTTGTAGTAAACATAAATCTGTAGAAAATATGATAGAATCTGAAGAGATCACAAATTTGAAAAAATTTGAAATGAATATAAATCTTAAGAAATTATGAAGAAATGCGAAGTAAACATAAATCTTAAAAAAATATGATGATATTTGATGTGAATGTATATCTTAAGAAAATGTGATGAAATTTGAAATGAACATAAGTCTCTAGAAAATATGATGAAATTTGAAGAAAACCTGGTGAAATATGATGTGATCATAAATTTGAAGAGAATCTGATGGCATCTGAAGTGAACATAAATCTTAAGAAATTTGAAAATATAAATTTTAAGAAATTCTAAAGAAATACGAAGTGAACATAAATCTTAAGAAAATCTGATGATATTTGAAGTGAATATAAGTATTTAGAAAATCTAATGAATTTTGAAATGAATATAAATATTAAGAAAATGTAGGAAATCTTGAGAAAACTGATGAAAATTTGTAGTAATCATAAATTTGTAAAATTATGATAGAATTTGAAATTATCATAAATCTGAAGAAATTTGAAGTGAATTTAAATCTTAAAAAATTGTGAAAAAATGCGAAGTGAACATAAATCTTAAGAAAATTTGATGATATTTGAAGTGAATATAAATCTTAAGAAATTGTGAAGAAATGTGAAGTGAACAAAAATCTTAAGAAAATTTGATGATATTTGAAGTGAATATATATATATCTTAAGAAAATATGATGAAATTTTAAGTGAATATAAGTTTCTAGAAAATGTGATGAAATTTGAAGAATACCTGATGAAATATGAAGTGATCATAAATCTGAAGAGATTGTGATGAAATCTGAAGTGAACATAAATCTTAAGAAAATCTGATGATATTTGAAGGGAATATAAATCTTAAGAAATTCCCAAGAAATACGAAATGAACATAAATCTTAAGAAAATCTGAAGATATTTGAAGTGAATATAGAAAATTTGATGAATTTTGAAATGAATATAAATATTAAGAAAATGTGAGGAAATCTTAAGAAAGCCTGATGAAAATTTGTAGTAACCATAAATCTGAAGAAATTTGAAGTGACTATAAATCTTAAGATATTGTGAAGAAATGAGAAGTGAGCATAAATCTTAAGAAAATTTGATGATATTTGAAGTGAATATATATCTTAAGAAAATGTGATGAAATTTGAAATGAATATAAGTCTTTAGAAAATGTGATGAAATTTGAATAATACCTGATGAAATATGAATTGATCATAAATCTGAAGAGAATCTGATGGCATCTGAAGTGAACATAAATCTTAAGAAATCTGAAGAAATTTGAAAATATAAATCTTAAGAAATTCTAAAGAAATACGAAGTGAACATAAATCTTAAGAAAATCTGAAGATATTTGAAGTGAATATAAGTCTTTAGAAAATTTGATTAATTTTCAAATGAATATAAATATTAAGAAAATTGAGGAAATCTTAAGAAAACCTGATGAAAATTTGTAGTAACCATAAATCTGTAGAAATGATGATAGAATCAGAAGTGATCATAAATTTGAAGAAATTTGAAGTGAACATAAATCTTTAGAAAATCAAATGATATTTGAAGTGAATATAAGTCTTTAGAAAATCTGATGAATTTTTTAATTAATATATATATTAAGAAAATGTGAGGATATCTTAAGAAAACCTGATGAAAATTTGTAGTAAACATAAATCTGTAGAAAATATGATAGGATCTGAAGTGATCACAAATCTGGAAAAAAAATTGAAGTGAATCTAAATCTTAAGAAATTGTGAAAAATTGCGAAGTGAACATAAATCTTAAGAAAATTTGATGATATTTGAAGTGAATATATATCTTAAGAAAATGTGATGAAATTTGAAATGAATATAAATCTCTAGAATATGTGATGAAATTTGAAATAAATATAAGTCTCTAAAAAATGTGATGAAATTTGAAGAAAACCTGATGAAATATGAAGTGATCGTAAATCTGAATAGAATCTGATGGCATCTGAAGTGAACATAAATCTTAAGAAATCTGAAGAAATTTGAAAATATAAATCTTAAGAAATTCTAAAGAAATACGAAGTGAACATAAATCTTAAAAAAATATGATTATATTTGAAGTGAATATAAGTCTTTAGAAAATCTGATGAATTTTGAAATGAATATAAATATTAAGAAAATGTGAGAAAATCTTAAGAAAACTGATGAAAATTTGTAGTAACCATAAGTTTGTAGAAATTATGATAGAATATGAAATTATCATAAATCTGATGAATTTGAAGTGAATTTAAATCTTAAAAAATTGTGAAGAAATGCGAAGTGAACATAAATCTTAAGAAAATCTGATGATATTTGAAGTGAATATATATCTTAAGAAAATGTGGTGAAATTTGAAATGAATATAAGTCTCTAGAAAATGTGATAAAATTAGTAGAAAACCTGATGAAATATGAAGTGATCATAAATCTGAAGAGAATCTGATGGAATATGAAGTGAACATAAATTGAGAAATCTGAAAAAATTTGAAGTGAATACAAATCTTAAGAAATTCTGAAGAAATACGAAGTGAACATAAATCTTAAGAAAATCTGATGATATTTGAAGTGAATATAAGTCTTTAAAAAATATGATGCATTTTGAAATGAATATAAATATTAAGAAAATGTGAGGAAATCTTAAGAAAATCTGATGAAAATTTGTAGCAAGCATAAATCTGTAGAAAATATGATAGAATCTGAAGTGATCATAAATCTGAAGAAATTTAAAGTAAACTTAAATATTAAGAAAATCTAATGATAACGAATATAAATCTTTAGAAAATCTGATGAATTTTGAAATGAATATAAATATTAAGAAAATGTGTGGAGATCTTAAAAAACACTGATGAAAATTTATAATAAACATAAATTTGTATATATGAGTCGCGCGTAAATGCAAGTTGTCTTTAATGCTTGCTACTTCAACCTTCTCTAGATTGTCGATGAGAATATGACTTTTTAATAGAAAATGCAACTTTATTTTAAATGGTCTAATTATGATAGCAACCAGTCACTTTTTGCAAATTGGCTCTAATTAGTATGCATAGGTGTTAGTATCTAAATTTGATAAACGGAATTTTTTACAACAAAAATCAATCTGATAATTCAATTGTGAAGCCAAACTCACATGTGAGCAAATCTTATAACTTAGTACTGTCACAATAGTTATCCTATAAATATCCAATAAATGTTATCTTGCATGTCATGCATGGAGTAAAAATATGAAAAACAAACAGACTACTATGTGAGTGTTATTAGTGATTTTTTATTTCTTTCCCATTATTTCAGCGTCAAATGTTGTTCTTATACTTATATCTAAGAGAAAAGATTCATCACTTGCACTATTTTCTTAACTTTTGTTCTACCACAAATGTTGGTTCTTCTACAAAGGACGGTTCATTTAAAAAAGCTTGGTCAAAAGTCTTAACATGTGTGGGAGAACTATTCAGTGTTGTTGTCATGAATAAGGGGATGGGGAAGTGTGGTTTTATGAGTGAGAAAATAATCATCACAACGTGCCGTATCAACATGGTCATTGCTATAATTTAGTACAACATTAGTTGTATAGGCTTTATAAAAGGGAAAATACTTTCATAAAATATGATATTTCTAGAAATGAAAATGCTATAAAATATTTTCACAAAATATGACATTTCTAGAAATGAAAATGCTATGTGTGTGCAGATAAAAAAGAATGTAACATATGGTTGCAGTTTATCTATCTTTTGTATTAAGGTGGAAGCAAAAGAGAGGCAAACTAAAACTTTAAGGTCAAGGAATGTGGAAGGTTGTTGGAAAATAAGGTCATAAGGTGTTTGATGGTTGAGAACATGGGTGGGGAAGGCGATTAATAATGAAAACAACGTGTAATAAGGCACATGACCAAAAACATTTTGGAAGGTGTGATTGAAAGTATGACTCTAATGACATTAAATAGATGATGATGTTTTCTCTCAACAATAGAGTTTTGTTGAGATGTTTCTAAACAAGACGTTTGGTGTAAAATGTCTAAAGAGGAAAATAGAGATTGCATTTTAAAGAGGAAAATAGAGATTGCATTTTAAACTCTAATCCATTGTCACTACTTATGGTCTTTACTTTGGCCGAGTATTGTGTAGAAATGACATTTAGAAAATTTTCAATACTTGTTCTAGTTTCAGCCTTTATTTTCATTAAAAAAATCCAAATAAGACGAGAGAAATCGTCAACTATAGTGAGAAAATATCGAAAACCATATATGAAAGAAGTACTAATCAGACCCCAGATATATGTAAATGGTAATAGCATTTGATAGAAACACTGTCACTATGGGGAAATAAGAGTTTGGTTTGTTTGGCCAAGTGGCAGTGATCACAAAAAATATTTGGGAATTTCTTCACCCACCTAGTGGGTTTCTCTCACACCCCTTAAAAATTAAAAATATTCATCGCAAGTTAACCCGAGAGTTCACCTTTTTTGGATGAATTCACAAGTTAACTTGCGAAGTAACCTTTCTGGATGAATTCGCAAGTTAACTTGCAAATTCACCTTATTTTGTACGTTTTCTTATTTTAAATGTTGACATTTAAAAAAAATCAACTCAATTCGCAAGTTAATTTGCGAATTCACCTTTTTAGGTGAATTCGTAAGTTAACTTACGAAGTGTCTCTTTGTATAGCTGCATGGTCACCTCTTTCCCTATTCCATTCATTTTCAACAACATAACACCAAAACCATTCAACCCACACCCAAAATCAATAGAATTTTTTCATCCAAATCAAGTTTCAAGTCAGTGATCCTAGCAAAGTGAGCATTGCAAGCTACAATTTGAGGTAAACTTTCATCCTCTTAACCCACATTTACTACATTGTTGTTGTTAAAGTTCTGCATGAAACAACGTCGCTTCGCAAGTTAACCTACGAAGTTGAGCAGAAAATCATTTCGCAAGTTAACCTGCGAAAGGTTCCCTGATGCCTCAAACCAGAATTTTGTTTTATGGTAATTTAACTAGTTTTAATATAGTTTTATATGTTATAGGTATGATGCACCCCAACAATATTGTCAACACTATTGTGAAGGTTCCGATTACAGATAAAGTGAACGTAGACGATAAGTCAATCGTGGTCAAAGAAGTAGATAGTACGATTGATGTTGTGATCGATAATGAAAATAAATTTCGAAATGACAAAACTTTCGATACTCGTCAACAAATGGTTGATTATGTTAGAATGGAAGCAAGCAAACTTGGTTTTGGCGTTGTGATCGCGAGGTCCGACAATGTGAGTAACAATTAACAACTATTTTTTATTTTGACATGCGAGAGAAGTGGAACATACGTTCCAAAAGTCCACAAGTTACAACACGAAGACACGGGTTCAAGGAAATGTGGGTGTCCGTTCAAGTTGCGCGGTTATTGTAAGGTGGACAATTTATGGCGGTTGACTATGTTGTCCAAAATGCATAATCATGACTTGGAGACCAAGTTACATGAGAATCCTATTGTTTGTCGGCTTAAGGCGGAAGAGAAGAAATATGTTTCTGAATTGTCGTTGATCAAAGTTGCGCCTAAACACATACTTTCTGATTTGAAACAGAATCGAGCGGAACGTGTTTCAAATATAAAATCGATTTACAATTATCGATACAAACAACATGTTGCTCAAAGGCGTCACCTCTACCGACAAGAGATTTTCGGTTGGTTTTTGCTTCATGGAATGTGAGAAGGAAGACAACGTCACTTGGGCGTTGGGTGTTTATAAGGCTTTTTTGAAAGATGAAAAAAACATGCATTTGGTTATCGTCACCGATCGAGATAACGCTCTCATGAATGCCATTGACACACTGTTTACGTCGTCTACCGCTTTACTATGTCAGTATCACATCACAAAAAATGTGAGAGCAAGGCTAAACCCCTCGGTTGGCACCAAAGAGAAGAAAGACGAAGACGACCAAATTGTAAAATTCGGTGTTGTGGTGGAGAAGATTATGAGTGCATGGTCGAATATTCTTAATTCATCTACCGAAGAGATGTATACCGCTAGCGTGATACACTTTAGAAACTTGTGTGTTGAATATCCCAAATTTTTGAAATATGTTGAATCCATTATTCTTGATCAAGTGAAAGCGAAAGTGGTGTGTGCATGGACGGAACGTGTTAGACCTTTGGGGAACATAACCACTAATAGAGTGGAACTGCACATGCGGCTTTGAAGAAGTGGTTGGGTGATAGTAAGGGCGACTTATGTAGACATTGGGATGTTGTGAACCAAATGCTCCCAAACCAACACAATGAAATTCAAACAATATTTGGAAGGAGAAAAACTTTCTTGGAACACCGGTTCAAAGCCAAAACTCTTTATGCACTGTTGGTTCACAATATATATTGGGCGGGATTGAATTTTATTTTTTACGAAGCAAAATGAGTGGAAACAACGGGTCCCGATAATGTGAAATATGGGTGTACGATGCAGGAAACTTATGGACTCCTGTGTGCTTGTATTATTTCCAAAAAAATGAAACTCAATTCCCCAATTTCAATGATGAGATATGCACTCATTGGAAAAGGCTCGATTTCGATGATTAAGAGCCGGGAAAGGAAGGTAGTTCCAACATTACCATCACAATCGAGTTGGAAGTCATAGTAGATCGCTTTTCAAAAGCGGGTGATGCTACAAAGTTGCATATTAAAGAACAATAGAGAAATGTGACATTTCCGGAAACAACCGATGTGAAGCCTCCGACCCAACCGGTGAAAATGAAAGGTGCCCCAAAAAATATGAAAACCTCACAAGCCGACAATACAACCAAACGTACTTCGTCTTATCAATGAAGTTGTCGATGATTTATTTCCAGATTCTCCAACCCCACAATCCAAGACAAGTGCCAAAAAAGGAGCGTGAATTTCAAAACCACCTCGGACACCAACACCGCTGCCACCACCACCACCACCGATAATATACATTGATGAGATGCCTTTATTTATGCATAACCACATTGAAAAAAATTGTGGATATGGGAAACAATGGTAATTGTGGGTTTCAGGTCGTATCTGCTTTGCTTGGCCCAGGGGAGGAGCAACACATTCTTGTTCATAAAAATCTTATCTCATAATTGACCTCGCATAGTGAACTTTATACGTGTCTATACGAGACAAAGGAAAACTTTAACAAAGTTCACCATGCTCTAATAACAAGCGCTTATAACATGGTGTGCGTCGACTTGACAAGATATGATTTTCTGGAAACTTTTTTTCCTCTACAAGCTCCACCGCCTATTGATCCAGCCGGACGCATTATGTGTGTTGGCTATCTACGGTCACGTCATTTTGTTCAAGTATATTTGAATCCAGGTTGTCCTATTCCGACAACTTCCGTGGAATGGATGGAACATCACCAAAAAGAGGCGGAAACTTGGCCGGATCATTTTTTGGAGAGAATGATGGAGTTCACTCATTTGATGGAACTTGAGAGAGAAGACAATAAGGATAAATCAAAGAATGAACTGGTTTTAGATTTAAGCAGGGACAATTTTTTCGGTTCGTTTTAGAATGTAACCGAACTATTTTTTGTATGTATTATCGAAACATTGTAAAATCCTATAGTTTTAATATATATATATATATATATATATATATATATATATATATATATATATATATATATATATATATATATATATATATATATATATATATATATATATATATATATATATATATATAAGTTCTATGTATATTACATTTTATCTATATGTATTGCTTTTTGAATGTCAAAAACACCACAAAACAAAATTTTGTTTCAGTCAAAACTGAGTTTTTGTTCTGTTTCTGCATAATTCACAGGTTAACTTGCGAAAAGCACTAAATCAGGTTAATTCGCAAGTTAATTTGTGAATTATGCATGATTATTCAAAAAAATAACACAACGAACATTTTGTAAGTTCACTTACAAATTTACCTAATTTAGTGCATTTCGCAAGTTAACCTGCGAATTATGCCTAATTATTTAAAAAAACAACACAGAGAACATTTTGTAAGTTAACTTGCGAAATATTAGCTGTTATGAATTTTGCTATAAATTGGGTCTACAACTCATTAATTTCTCCATCACAAACCAAAACCAGAAAAATGACACAAACTTATCCACATCTTGCGTTTGCCTGCTTCACCGCTGCGCGTGAGCCAATACAATTCAGGCTCTCGCAGGACACCTCGTACGACGAGCTCATTACCACACTGCATTCTCTATTGCAGTATCCAGATAATCGCAGGGTGGTCAAGCTGGAGTGTCGTTCACCTTCACTTGATGCTGAAGGAAAAGTCAAGTTCACCTGGTTTCAACTGAAGAACGACGACGACGATTTAGAGGTCATGTGGGAGACCTTTCATCAGTACTCGACAAAAGGTCCGACTGAGATGGATGCATTTCTTCGTGGATCGGCAGAAGATGTTATCAAGATGTTTCAACGTCCACAGCTTCCCGTTTATAATAATATGTAATCTAATTTTCTGCATTGACTATGTAATTTTATGAATTAAGTTGAATGAATGGTATGAATTCTTTCAAATGTTTTATAAATCTGCCCAGCCCAAACTTCATAAGTTAACTTACGAATCCACCCAATAAGGTGAATTCGCAAGTTAACTTATGAATTCACCTTATTTTCAAAAAATAAGGTGAATTCGCAAGTGAGTCTGCGAATTCACCTTGTTTTTTAAAAAAACAAGGTCAATTCGCAGATTCACTTGCGAATTCACCTTATTTTTTGAAATTCTTGGATTATTTCGTAAGTTAACTTGCGGAGTCCACCTCTGAGGTATTTCATAAGTTAACGTACGAAACTTGGGAGATATTTTTGTATTTTCACTAGGGGTGAAGGAGAATCCCACTAGTTGGGAAAAGAAATTCCCAAAATATTTTTATTACTAGAAATGTATGGAAATCGAGTACATAGTTATTGTAAAACAGGATCAGATGGGTGTCCTAGTCTAAAGTGTCGTATATCAAAGGTAATAACATGTGTAGTTATAACAGTATTGCACTCCAGGAGATTGTGATCCTTAGAAGAGTTCTATAAAATGTAAAGGTTGTTGAAAATCCTAACACGTCCAATCATCTTCTGGGTAGACAATCTTGGATATAAAAAGAGTCACGAGAAAAATTAATTTGGCAATTGAGTTGTTTGGTTAGTTACGAAAAGGGACATTAAATTTAAATGGAATTTAGGCAAAAATAACACATTGTGTATAATAAAGTGAGCAGAAAAATGAATTGTACCACAGTAGTATGTGTTAGACGACACCGCTTTATCTAGAAGGGGGTAAATTGATCATCAAGCCAAAGTTTCAGATAAAAATTATGGTTTTTAAAAGTAGTTAGAAAGAGTGCATGCGAAAGGTTTTGATATAGATCCAAAACGTCATCTATATAAACCTAGCTATTGGAAGTCATGTATGCCAAATAAAGTGTTTTATGGAACAACACAATAATGAATTTATAAACTTCAATCAAGTAAAAAAGTATTAATCGTTTATAGCAAGTTACTAGTAAAGATATTTCTAATGATAACTAGCAAAAATAACAAACAAAGCAATTTGTCGAACACTTGGCGTGCAAGCAAATTTTTAGAATTTTTCTTTGAGTTGCATTGATGTAAAAAGCACTTATAATCAAAAGTGATTATAAGAAAATCATCACCCAATTCAAAAAAAAAAAACCACTAGACAATTCTTACGAGTCGATAGTTTAATCAATGTTATTTGACAAATTGCTTAATGAAAAAGAAAGCAAGTCAAGAGATAAGAAAAAGAGACACGATGATTTATTTAGGAAGTTCTCAAATCGTCCTCGCTATGGCTACATCTTTCCCCAATTCTAATATTAGAATTAGGATAATTTCTTACGATGCAAAAAGTCGTTACAAGAGAAGTGTTCCAAGAGAAACCCTATAAATCCTAACCGTTTGTTGTTGACTCAATTCATTCTCTTCTGTTGATCGTGAGTAAGACCAAGACACAATAGCTACCAATTGATTCGTCAAATTTTTCTACTCCTTTGCATTCTTTATCTCCAAAGTTTTATGTATAATCAATTGTACCTATTGCACACAAGACACTTCACTTTGATTTGTCGTTCTCATGCTACTTCCTTTTTGTTCTTTATCTCCAAAGGCTTTAGCCAAAATTCTCTCTTGAATGTCTTGCACGTAAACCCCTAAATCTACCAAAGATCTTGGCGGACAAACCCACATTTTTTCTAGATGAAACCCCATGCAAATCTCAACTAAATATTCTCAGCTACACAAGAACCTAATTGGACGTTATCAAACATCCCCTAAATGAAACACCGACAAAATATGATTATGTGTGATTTATCAGTGTGTATGCAAAGGTTGGAGGTTGAAGGTGAAGATAAAATGTATTATGTGTTTGTAGTTTCATCAAGTTGGAATTATGCATGAATTATGTATTTATAGTTGTGGAAGTTTAGATGCAATGAGGTAACTCTTGGAATTAAAAAGAATTGAAAAATTGACCCAATCAAATAGTATATGCTGACCTTACATTCGTATGTGCCAGTCTGAAAAGACATATGTGTCAGCCTGTGCAACGTAGTAGTTTTTTGCTTAAATATTGCAGTACATGTGTTGGCCTAAAAATCGTATGTGTCAGCACATAAAATAGAAAAATGAAAGGTACAGTATGTGTCGGCTTGTATGGATGCATGTGTCGACCTAAGACCTCCAGAGGCTACAAGCTTCAAAATTGAGTCACATGTGTCGGCACATGAAAGAAAAATTATTGCCAAAACTTATTTTTCAAGACTTTGGTCAATTTCAAAATGGCATTTAATGATTCCTAAGACCACTAATGCAAGGGAGGGCCACAAGACATAGAGATATCGTCCAATATACAAAAATGTTAAGTTTTTTATATAATTTTAACATCATTCAAAACATCTAATGGTGAAGTTGCACTCACAATATGCAAACATATTGCTACCATTATGGAAACACACATAAATGGGCTTAATTTTAAAAAGAATTTTGAATGGATGCAAATAAGGACAAAATGATCATTAGCCCCTAAATCTAAAATACATACAAATGGTAAAGTTAAGGTATTACCTAGTCGGTGAATGATGGAGACTACATGATTTTGGATATCTACATCAAGTGTCTTGTTGTTGTTGAAGGATTATGACCTGGATTATTTCAAGAAATTCACTAAATATTCATAATATTCTTTGGAAAGGGGAATGTTGGACTTATTGGATAAAGGGTTCTTAGTGTTATTGAGGTTGTTGGTGTGGGGATTTCACGAGGTGGATGGATTGGTTTTATCTATCTAATACTTAGGGAAAAAGTCAGGGGAAAAGCTATGTTTGAAATAGTAGTGGTCAAAGGTTTGATTCATTTTATTGTAGTGAGTACATAACATTGGTGTATAATCACCTCGATCTCTACCCTTGGATGGTTGCTTTGGAGGATTGGTGTTGATAGAGAAGTCTGCAGAATCTAAAGGCTTCTCAGACAGGGTAAGTAGAGTGGGGATTATAGAGAAGATCATAAATCCTAAAGAAATTATTTTTGGTGAATTGATCTTCAACATATTTCCAGGGTTCAAAGGTAAAACCGATGCATATTTTGCTCTGAAAGATATGAGGTGAAATGGTGTGAGTGATCTAATATATATAATCATGTTGGTGCATTGCTCCCAAAGGTCAAAATCTGGATTTGATGAAGATGGTTTCGGAGGAGAGAGTGCAATCCATCGAGTGGCTCTGATTGTGATAGTTTTGGTCGGTGAGAGGGTTTTTCACAAGAACAACGCGGTATTTTCGCTCGTGTGGAGGAAATAAGGACTGCATGGATCCTGAGAAGGGTCTTTGATGATGGTTTTGTTGTATTTATGAGGATTTCTTGAGTGTTGTTTTTAAATTCATAAGACGGAATGTCGAAAGAGAGAAAGAGAAAACCTAGTTTATGATGAAGAGATGTGGTACAAGAAAGAAAAAAACCCTAGATTTTTATTTCATTTATATCATATTATAGTATTGGGCCTAATGTCATATTGGTCCATTGGATCAAAGAGGAGAAACTGAACTTAAATAAGAATTTATGATGAAATGGAAAAAAAAAACCCTAAATCCATATTATATAGGATTGGTAATATGGAGAAAAAAATCCCCCAAATCTATCTCTTTTATTACCATCTTTTATTTTTTTCCCACGCCTAATTCTATGCTTCTAACCTTTTCTTAAAATTAATTAATTTAAAATCAAATTTTTCACAAAAATGTTTTTGGGTGCAAATATCACAATTCAACCCTTGATGCACCATCTGACACGTTATAATAATAACACGGACTATTTCATGGCTAAGTCTCGCGAGTTCGTTCTCTTGAATGATGTTTTCAATTCTACATGCTTTAGTTTCTATCTGACTCAAGTCTGAAACTAATAAGTTAGCAACTCTTTTTTTAAATGTAGAGCTGAGCATGTTACCCAAAACTAAATCAATATATTGTTCTTCAAAAAGTTGTTTGAGGCTCATGCAAATCAAATTTCTAGACCTATCGATAAAGTACAAAATTGTCTCATCCTCTTGTTTCAAATTACGTAGGTTTTTGTACTTTCACATTTAAGCACATAAAGAATTTCATTGAAGCATTGTTTATGTTGCTTCCCTTTGTTATGAGCCATTTGAATGCTTGCTTATTCAAGAAAAGCATAAACTCTAATATAAATATTACTTAGCCCTACTAATACGCGATAACAACCTCCAAGCTCATTTAGATTTAAGACATACTCGATAAACAATCGACTCAACTGACAGACAATTCAATTCAACATAAGTTGATTGTGATGCAACTGATAAAAAACATAGTTTCAATAAAGACAATGATGACATTCTCCAATAAAGCTAATACTTCCACTCTAACTTAATGACCAATGCATGTTCTAATTTAGACTAACTTACACTGATAATGAATAGAACGAATTCTTTTGTTTTTGATTTAGGAAAATATTGCCAAGTAGTTATCAGCTGAGACGCGAAATAGTACGCTTTCTTCAAGACCTTTTGCGGTACTGTCAAATTTATGCAAAACAGCTCTTAATTTAGCATGATGCCTCCAAGATAAAACAACCCTTTTAATAAATACGATTATCACTTGCACAATGATAAACCGTTCTAAGAGATACACCTTCAGATAGTAATTATAACCAGTCATAATATCTGAAATTAAGCCAGTCGGAAAAAAAAAAGAGATTTGTGTAGATGAAGTAAAATAGAGAGAGAAGAGAGAATTCGTATTGTGAATTCTAGAGTGAGAAATAAATGAACCGGAGAACTGTATTTATAGGCAAAAATCCAACTGAATGGATCAAAAATCGTGGAGAAAAACGTGGGAGAATGGAGACATCATCATTTCGTAATTAATTAATATTAGATATTAATTAATTTCTTAATATTTTATAATTAAATAAATTAATTAATTAATGATAATTAATTCCCAATAATTCGGGCTATAAAAAATTATTTCATCTAGATCGAACCGAGTCGGACGGACAGACGGCGGCAGCGCGCGTGTCTAGATGACTTATGGGTGTGTCCTCACTCCTTTACAAAATTGGGGTGCCCCAACCCAATAGTCCAAGTTGGAACATATATACACTACTAGTATTTATATTCCCTCCTATGTGGGACTAAAATGAATCTTTTCAAATTCACTTCCATACTAGTTCTTACTTGTGCTTATTTATTGCTCATTCAATGTTAATAAATCATTTCAACTCCCACTCCAAGTTATCATCATTTCAAGTTTTCCAACAAATTCGAAAATAGTTTCGAATTTAATTTACAAAACTAAATCATTGAAATAAGTTCATAATTCAAATAAGTTGAATATGAACAAAAATTAAGTTTGTTAGCTAAACGAACTGAACTTAAATTATATATAATTCGACTCATTAGATTTACGAATCAAATTGATTATATATGAGAACAATTATATTGCTTTAAAAATAAATTTAAATATTTATCCTAAATCTTAAACTTATAATTTTGTTTTTATTTAACAATTTTATATCAATCATATTCTCAAATAAAATATTTTTAAAAATAATTATACAAATAAAATCAACATCATACTAATTATATTTTTTAAGAAAATTACTTAAAAATTATAATATTTTATATTGTTTCTAAATTTTCTATTTATAAATATTAATTTAAAATAGGTTATAAACGAGCTGAACATAATGAGATTGATCTAACGAGTTGAACCAAATTGTTCGTAAATATATAACAAATCGAGTTTGAATTTAAAAAAAAAAAATTATATCAAACATGAATCAAAATTTAAACTGGACTAATTCATTACGAATCGAGCTGAAGTGATGCGAGTTCGACTCAACTCATTTTCAATCTTTAATTCCAACTAATTATTTTTGTGATATAAGGAAGTAAAAAAAAAAAAAAAGGAATAACCTCCGCACACAAAAAAATACTAGAAACCTTTTAAAAAGATAAGTACATAAATACATGAGAAATTTTAAAAATCTTGAGATCTTAATCAAATTGTTTTTCCAAAAACAAGTACACAAGTGTTCAACCTTATTACATGATGTTTACTATCTTGTACTGTACTTTAGATACAACATTCTATCATGATTAGGTTGTGTAAAACATTGTCACGTAATTTAACATGATGCAAAAAATTTCTTGCTAGACCATAATCACCAATGGAGCTTCCACCTTTAAAAATGGTCCATACTATAAAGACATCTTAGAACATGCCTTAATGAACTTGGTTTGCATAATTTACCTGTTCCAAATTAATCCCCTCACAAATTATGTCGGCTAATGCAAAGCATTCACGTATTAATCAACAATAAATGTTGTTTGACTAGAAAAAATAATCACAAACATGCAATACGGAAACACATGCATGTAGTCTCTTCAAATAGAAATTTAACATTTCATCACTCTCTTCTAACAATTCATTCCCATATCCAAAAATTAAAAAGCAACAACAAAGTTAAAGAATATTAGAGAAAAGAAGAGTAAGGACCATTTTGTTGAGAGAGGAATTAGTGAACAAAACGAGTTGTTTCAGCCAGCAATGATCAATTCAAAACACTCCACTTGTAAAGGTTTGATCGCTACTTCCTAATTTAATAAGGTCTGAGTGGCCAGACAATGTAGGCTCAACGTAATGTAAATACAAATATTAAAATGAGATATTTTTTCATTCATAATTAATATATGATTTTTAGGATATTATTCTAAGATATTTTGGAAATATACTATTAAACTAAGTAGCCAATTTAATATTTATTTTCTTTATCAAGATTAAATCATCTCTCAAATGAACGACTTCAGATATAAAACAAGAAGTCATATTTTTATGCATAATGTAAACTCTCTTGTTGGTTATACTAAAGTCTTTTATTTTTTAATTTTTTTTAAACATGTTCTATTCAAGAATCAAAATTGTTGGTGTAGATCTTTTATGTGGTGGTACAAAGTATTATTGCGTAAGATAGATTTTAAAGATTAGCACTCAAAGAAGAAAAACTAACAACAACTTATCAAACTCCATGATCAGACAATCAACACAATCAGGGGATAACATGAGCCACATCTCAATAAGTTTTTCTTCAGACTTCCTGTCTGACTTTGAGATGATGGATGCCATTATCTGTACTTATAGTGGAGATTCCCTCTACTAGGTTTCTGAAACAGACTTACCTAGGCATGACACAAAAATTATATAGATTTTTTAGAGAAATTTGTCTCCCTTGATTCTTCAAGACAATACCCATCCAAGACAATATATCACAACAGCATGTTTGATATTTAGGGCAGTCAACAGTCAGTACCATTAAACATTGTGGTTGGATCATAGTACTTTACTCCAAACAGGATATGTTCTATAGTCATGAACAAAATTTCACAATTATGGTTCCTTTGATCAGAAGGATCTTCCAGATACCTTTATGAGTCCTTTTTAAGGGCATTAAGCTCAACTTCTATACTCCCATAAGCCTTGGTCAGAAATAAACTGACATCTGGAGTAGATAACTTGTTGACCGTGTCCTGATCAACTAATACTAATCAGATGTCTCCTCTTCCAGATCAGGAGTAGGTTCCAAACATAAATGTTCAACACATTCTTGTTTAGCAGCCAAAGCATTTGTTCTTCAACTGGTTGTTGCATACCTGCTGAAGTAATATTCTAACATCCCATAAAACATCAGTTACATCTGCTTGGAACACACCATCCTTAATAATCTTCAAGGTCTTCAAGACAATATGCAGATACGCATGAGGATCATTAATTAATTGATTTTCATTAACTTCATTAACAAATGTCTTTATGAGTGGACTTGAGGAAGATCTCAAGTATCTTTGACACTTTTAATATAGTTAAAAAAATTGTCATATTTTATGTTGAAACGAATAACCCTAGAATTCTTCTTGTACTTTAAGGGTTACATCAAAAGCCATGCAGCGGAATACAACAATACTTCAACAGAGTTTATACACAAGGCTTGTTTCCAATTTAAGCATAAACATGGAAACTTAGGATTAAAAATAAATCTACCCTATGTACAGTAGCTTCTCACTAAGTGAAACAATCGGCTGAACATCATCCGATAACTATATCAATGAAGTTGCCATCGAACGTTTTTTATCTCGTAAATGGAGAAAGGTAAACACATCGCGAAAACCTGAAAGGGATAAGACATGGTCTTGCGACCGAGATATAGGTAAGGGAATCTATTACGTGAAGGGAAGGTATTAGCATCCCACACGCCCATAGTACTCTACGATATCCACTTATATTTTCTATCTAATGGGTGTGTTTGTATCTATTTACTGCTTAATTGTTATATCTGTATGCTAATAGGGTATGCAAATGAAAGAAAAGAAAATAAAGAAAACACGGGGAAAAGAAGGAACTATTTACAAATTTTCTCGATCGAGCCCCGTGACAAGATGCCTACGTATTCCCTCGTGCAACGGGAAAGTCAAAGCGTTGTAGTTCGGCTCACATGTTTTGGTGGGTTTTGTATTTTTTAATGAACGGTGCGGGTGAAGCACGTGCTTTCAGAAAAGGTTTTTAAACAGTGCGAGTGAAGCACATCCTTTCAAAAAAAGGTTTTTAAATAGTGCGGGTGAAGCACGTCCTTTCAGAAAAAGATTTTTAACACAAAAAGAAAGCCCGTAGGTGAAAAAGATTTGTATTGGTTGGTTGCTTTTACCTTGAAAAAGGAGTTTGAACCATTATTAAGTGTTTTAATTTTCAAAAGAAAAGAAAACAAATTTTAGTTTTATTACATGCAAGGATGCAAAAGAAACTAGAAAACAATCCAGGGAAACTATTTAATTCTATCCCTAATGTCATCACACATGGATTGCAACCTAAGGTCTAACTCGAATCGCTACCTAAGATAGAGTCGAGAGAATCCTAAGGGAACATGGCAAAGGTTTACAACCTAAATCTATGTCTATCTCGAATCGCTACCTAAAGTAGAATCGAAGACGAATAAAAGGAATGGAAACGGTTTACAACCTAAGTCTATGTTTATCTTGAATCTCTACCTAAAGTAGAGTCAAAGACGACAAAAGGGATGAAGCAAACAAGTGCTTTGGCAGAAGCACAAAAGCAATGCAATGCGTAAACAAATGTCAAACAAGCGTAGGCATAACCTACAGAGCAAATGATGCGAGTTCTGCAATAAATGTGAATCCCAGGAATGAGTAGAGAGTCAGAATAGGGGACTCTGGCCACTTTGTAATCGACTCGATAGGAATAGTAACATGATTCGCGTGCACCATACAAGAAACGGACTAGGACTGCAGGGGACGACTGCCGGCCCTTTCCGCTTGCCCATATATCAATGACTCGATAGCAGGAAATATAAAAAGCGGGACTTTGCTTGGTGGTGCGACGTCGGGTGTCCGAACCACTTCTGACCTATGCAAGCACAATTGTAAACACACAATGAAAATCGCCTCCCTATGCACGGAAGAGGACTTTAAATAAAACCAAATACAATTAGCAAACAGAAGCGCCCTAAACGGGTCTTTAAATAAACCAGAGGGGTTCCTGAACATGCTCCAACTATGGAAGCCCCATCATACATCTCTATTTCTACTTCTCATGTAAAGGAAAGCAGTAAAACCCTACTTCTCATGTGTAATACAGTGAGAGAACTAACTTGTTTGTTTTGCGTTTTATCGCAAATATTGCAGATAGCAAGAGTCACCACCGAATTTTCTTTTATCCAATTAAGGGAAGGCGAAAAGAACAGGAAAAGACCTTTGTTAGATTCTGAGTATGGGAGGAAGTTATGAAAAGGGAAGGTATTAGCACCCTTTCCATCTATAGTTATCTACAGGCTCTTAATTGCTTAGCTCACTTTATAAATTGCTTTTGGTGTGTGTATTTGGAAATGTTTTGAAAAGGCATTTCACTTTGAATTCGTAATGATTCTCGCTGGAATGTATACGAAGTGTTTGGAAATATTTTGTTTTGGAAAATAATTTGTAATGATTCACGTTGGAATGTATACTAAGTGTTTTGAAAAGATTTTGAAAAAGTGTGAGGTGTTAAAAAAGTATTTTGATTGAGAAGCAAAAGAGACTTATTACCTACTCAGAATGGTCGTTTCCATGTTATTTTGCTTTCCTTTAGGGTAGCATTATTCATACCATTAGTTGGTAGGTAACTCTATCCGTTGGATGTAAAGGGATATTCGAAGGGACATCGGATGGTCATAGAAGGCAACTTGTAGGGATACCTTAGCATATTCGTAGGGACGATCATCACTTTTCCTAGGCAACAATCGAGGAACGAGATCATGTATTCGTAGGCAACATCGAGGGACTATGATCTTTGTATCGAAGGAATTATGATGATATGTTTGTAAGCGTCTTAGCTAAGATATCCCCACGTTCGAGGGACATGACCATGTATTCGTAAGACAACAAGAGAGGATACCCTAAGGTGGGTGCATGTGTGAAAAGTGTGTTGTACTCAGATATTTATCTTGTGTTAGAAGTGATCTATATCGTTTGATTTTAATCTTGCCATACACGCCTTGTTACTAGCAGTTAAATATGTGCGGAAAGTAAATTGCGGAAAGTAAAGTGCAGAAAGTAAGGGTCCTACGCTATTACATGGCTTTGGGGCAGATACATAATAGGAGTGTAGAAAGTAAAGGCAGAAATGTAAAGTGCGGAAAGTAAAGGTCCTACGCTATTAAATGATAAAGATTTTGCAACCTATACAACCTTTCTAGAATTTAAATGCGGAATAATAAATAAACAATTAGAATAATAAGAAAATGTTAGTGAAAATATTTTGGAAATTAGTAGAAAAAGGTTTTAAGTTAGCAATCCTAATTACTAGAAAAGAAATTATTTTTGGAGTTTTTGTGATTGATTTTAAAGAAAGAAAAACCTAATTTTAACTAATTAGTATTTAATTAGAAAAATGATTTAAATGAAAAGGAAATGTTTTTGTGTCAAAAATTAAATAAAGGTTTTTGGAACCTAAATCTAAAATTAAACATTTTTTAGAGGTTTTAGAAAACTGAAAAGAAAATAAATTAGTTAAAAATAAAATAAATAAAATAAAAGATTTTTGTCAGAACTTCTGACTAAGTTCGTCCCAGAACTTCTAGCTCACTCTCTCTAGAACTTCTGGAAGTGGGGTCAGCGTTCCTTGCCTTCTGGACCCTGAGCTAGAATGCTTAGTTGTTTTGGAAACACAACCATAGGATTATAAGTGTTATCCACGTTCTGTTTTGAATTTTCAAAACAAGTCAAACCGTGGGTCCCAGCTATTGGAACGAGCGAATCAAAATGAGAGAAAGCGCCACGCCAGCCCTCGCCAGAGTCAGAAACATAGAAACGCCGGAGTTAACACTCCGGTTGTCTTCTCCGATCGGCCTCCCACCTGAAAACCTGCAAAATCGATCAAAAAACAAAAACCAAATGCCCAGATCACCTAATTCGACCCTTGCGAACACGATGATGGTGTTCTTTCATTCTGAAACGGCCTGGAAACTGAGATTCGAAGTTTCTCAGTCGTTATTCCCTAAGAATGGCATTTTTCAGTTTACACGTTAATATTCCATCTAATGCATCAAACCTGTCATGAGCGAAAATATACGGGATTCGTTTTCATCACTCTTCGAATAAATCTGAGCAAATTGTGATGGAAATCCAGATCTGCTTGTCGGTCATGAGCGAAAATTCCGTTTATGCTATCTTTATGCTTGGCGACGGCGAAACTCGCGGCCTCAATTTAACTCATTCGGAACAATTTCACGAGCTTGCAGCGACTCACCCTTAAAGATAAGAGATAGATGAACTTCGAAGATTTCGCAGAGGACTCGCAAACTACATGAATCTTGTGACACACAATCACACTCGCTTCAAAGCTTATGGTAATTGAAAACCTACAACTCAAAAGAGAATGTCCTACTCAAGTAGAAATACGAGAGAGGCTCACAATGAACAATTAACAACCAAAATAATTAACAACCAACAATTAAAATCTAGACTTCTAAATTGGAACGGCCAAACTGTAAAACAAGGTTTGCATCCTTTAAATAGAGTAACAGTAACTATGGTTTCTTTACTCACAATTCTTCAGCACCTCCTGCTTTCTCTCCTTGAAAGCATGATATTAAATCTCCAAATATATTGCAGAAGGCATTCTTAATCTTGCTTAGTCAAAGCATACAAATAACAAACAAACTGACTTCCTAAAAATTCTGCACTTCTGTCAGTTGCACATGTCAGGACATCTGCTGTGAAATATGCATCTTCAATAAATTTCAAGGCATTTTCTGAGCAGAATTTTTTACTAAAATTGTTGTCAATCCATGGAACTAACACTCAAAAGCAAGAATAAGTGTCTTGAAAGTGTGTTTTCACCAAAATGTGATGATATGATTCTTGATGTGATGCGCGCTTAAGGTACATTTTTAATTGTTTTATAGTATGTAACATGTGTATGAAATTTGTGCTTTAGGCAAAACATCTTGGCATGTATAATTTTTGAAAAAAAATTGTTTTCACATTTGAATCATTAGGACATAAACCACAAAAGTGAGAAGCTTTCCACTTTGGACAAAAATGAGTGTTTTCTAGTAATTGTTGTTAACTCTTTTAATTATTATTTAATCTTAATTTGTTGTTGACAATTTGGAAACTTAGAAGTAATCAAGGCATTTTTTGTGTAAGAAGGAAGTATAAATGGATATTGTGAAATGTGAAATATTCTTCATATTTTTACCTCATTTTGTTTCAATGGCTTTGTATATATATCCTTTGTTTTTAACCCAAGCCAAGTTACAATCCTTGAAAGTCCTTAGTTATCTTTGTTTCCATTTTGCTCATTTAACTTGTTTTGATGAATGCATGAATTATTTCGGATGTGCATGGTTGCTAGTGAGAGTGTTTAGTCCTATGTGAATATTGCATTTTGTTATTCAAGGAATATTGAAGAAAACTTTAGGTGATTCAAGTTTGAACATATCTTTTGCTTTTGTTTACATGTGTCGATGTTTTGTGTTTAGAATTTAATTCATAGTCATGTTATATTTCGAAGAAGCAATTATTGTGTATCTATGTCGGATATGTTGAGTTTGAACCATCGATTTTGTGTTGATTAACATAATTTTAATTTTTGTGATCTTGTTTTATTGTTGAGTTTTTGACTTTTGTTCGAGGACAAACAAAGATGTAAGTTGGGGAGAGTTGTTAAGGACCAAAATATAGATATATTTGTAGATAATTTTGTGGTCTTTTACAATGTTTTTTGATTAATTAGTAGTATTTAATATAGTATTTTGATATATTTATGTTTATAATTTATTATTTAACTTTGTTTATGTTTAATTTGTAGGTTTTTGGTAATTTTACCTTCAAGCATGGATTCAAGGAAGCTAGGAGAGTTTAAGGATAAATTTCAAGCTATTTTTGGGAGTGGATCAGGCTACAGGGTGCGCTAAGCGCAGTTCAAGCATGACCTGGAGCTTTTTGAAGTGGTTTGCTGTAAAGTAGGGCGCGCTTAGCGCCATAAAGTGGGCTAAGCGCGGTCTGCGAAATTAGAAAAAGTACATAGACCCATGCTTAGATATTTTCCTCACCCACTCTCTCATTTCCTCACCAAATCATACCTAAAACCAGAGACACTATTCTCCTTCATTGTTGTTCATTGTAACTCAAAAACATAAGGGAAAACCTTGAATCTTTTGCTAGTTTTTCTTCTATGTTCATCATCTCTCCATTTCTTGCAAGTGAAGCTACCATGAAAATGAGTAACTAAGCTTCTTTGTGTCAAGATTAGAGGTGTTAACCAAACTTTTATGTATTTCTTTTGATCTTTTGGTGTTTGAACTTGGTTGATGATATACATGTTGAATATCTTTGTTTTACTTGTACTTTTTGCTTTGGGTCATGATTGAGAAATATGTTTCAAACTTGACCTAAGATATTCATCTACTAAAGAACAAATGCTAGACATAGATTTGTGAGTTAGTATTTATTTGTATTAAAATTAAATATTATCATGTCAATAGTTAGAGTGAGACATCATCTAAAGATTAACGTGATAAAACTCACAATATTGCTTGGAAATCAACAATATTGAGAGGATACATAAATATATCGATCATTAACTAGTTCATCCACTTGGTTATTTGAATTTATATGAAATTAGGTTAATGAAACTAATATTAACATGCCTTTACCAATTGAAAACCAACCAAAACTCTCTTTAATCCAAACAACTCTCTTTTGGAAAGAAAACTAAACTTGTTTACTTGAAACTTATGATTTTTATGACTAGGAAACAAAACCATTTTGTAACTAATTCTTAAAATACACTTGAAATATCAAATGATGGTGATATCACACCATTCCCTATGGAAAACAATAATTAAAAATACTTGTGTTAGGCTATACGTACAACAAAGGGCAAACCCAAAGATAAGAGAGAGAGAGAGAGAGAGAGAGAGAGAGAGAGAGACCAACTTTGTGATCTTTGTGCAATGAAATGGTATGAGATATTGGAGAATCTTAGGGTCAAAAATTGGGGTACAACAGGGAGAAATCGGGGATGCCAAAACAGTGGTGCGCTAACAACGATAATGGTGGATGGAAGAGCCACAAGATTTTCTAGGACTGTGCCACGTTGGCATCGACCATAGGTGTCGGGCAGGAGCTGTGGGTCGCATCCTGTTGACTTCGACCTGGGTTTAGTGAGAATCCACTATTGCGGCAGTGCGGGTCGACGCCAGGAGGGAGTTGTGAGGCGGAGACCTTATGACCACTGATCGGGTTGGTGCAGCGGGTCCGAGGCAATGGATTGTCCTTGCGGGTCTACGTGAGGTTTTGACAATTTCGACTTCGAGGGTTATGTCGGTGATTTTTGAACAATTTTTAGTGTTAGTGACCTTTTAGTTACATGTATATAAATTGATATGACCTTGGATGAGTTATGAGTATTAAATTATATAATAAAATACTTTGTTGAGATGTTTTGAGCATGTTAGGTTAATTTTCAATTTGATGAGTGATAATACACCTTTACTCAATTAATAATAATCCTAAGTGATAATATTATGATTAAATTTTTTTTTTGAGTTGAGTAATTCAATAGAATTATAGTGAG
This sequence comes from Vicia sativa, assembly GCA_021764765.1. Taxonomy (NCBI): domain Eukaryota; kingdom Viridiplantae; phylum Streptophyta; class Magnoliopsida; order Fabales; family Fabaceae; genus Vicia; species Vicia sativa. The sequence goes on along the minus strand of CM038795.1, from coordinate 27,345,357 downwards.
GCCTGATAATTGACAAACTTATGGTTCAAGAGAAAAACTTGTTTGATGTATGAGTTTTTGAGAATAATATTAGTGATTATTTGAGTTTTATGATTTTTTCTGTAAATAATCATGCATGCATATATATTGGAGTTAGGTAGGATTTTGGTCTAGTGAGGTCGGATTTGGAGAGGAACCGTGATAGTATCATCTCTAGAGAGGGACACAGACTATAGGGGAACTAGAGACATGGACAAATCAGTAATACACCTCTGATGCCCAAAAACTGGTAACACATGCATATTACAGGAGAAGTTGGTGAATTTTGCATTATAAATTTATTTATTTATTTTGTTGTTTTGTGATAATTATCAATGTATTACTATTACGACTATATTGTTGTTTATTTTTACCGCTAACATTTGTAAGGATTATTCTCTCCCTTTTCTTTTTTTTTGATGTTGTACATATACTTCCGAGAAGTAATTGCCTTTGTGAGTTGGAAGATGGCTTTGCAGCTCTCTTCTTTTTTTTTTCCTCTATTAGGTGGATCTTTCTCTAATCTATAACATTGGGTAACAGGAAGTTTGATTGTTTGAGTAGCATCCTAAAGTATGAATTTCTCTTTTATTTTAAGTTTTAGAGTTTAGGGTGTTAAACTATTAGAATTCGATCCTAATTAAAATATCGTATAAGACACAACTCATTTAATATATATTCATTCAATTATTCATTATTGAAAAATTTGCTAGTTTTGTTAATTGAGTATATGTCGATGTGATCAACATCCAACAAAATTATAATCTTCATATTTGCGTTTTAAACCTTTTGCGCGCAATTTTAAATCTATGATATTTTATTTTTTTAAGAACTAGTCGAAGTTTTTTTAAGGCTCTATTCACCCTTTTTATTGTTTTCCTACTTCATATTCTCACCCAACATAGGCATGTAGAGAGAAGACCTATAGATTCTCTAGTAAGAATGGCATATCAGATGGAGAGAAGTCAAACAATTAGAGGAAGAGGGAGACATAGAAACACTATAACAAAGGTTATTAAAAAATCCCGAGATTAATGATTTGGATATAATCATGATTATGGATAGAATATTAATGCAAAAGTTGATCCAAGTATCTGACCCCACTTTGTGGGATAAGGATTGGTTGTTATTTTGTTATTATTGTTGTTTGGGTCCATTATCCATGAGTCGTCGTTATTATCAAGTTCCTCTTTCCCTTAATTGTTCATGCGCTTCTCTTCTTACTCAAGTATTACTTCTAGTCCCTATTCTTACACTAGTTTTTTACTTTCTAGTATGTATTACGATAAACACTGAAAATATCCCTTCAAACATAATGAATGGGCATGTTGGTGGAGATTCTCCTGTATCATCAGTATACGAAAACCCTGATGTGTAAAATGTTGAGCCCTTAGAGGTAAACTATTGGACTTGAGACTTCACATAAAAGAGGTGGGTGATTACATGGTTTGGAAAAAGTTGGTTTTGAAAATCTTTGAAAAATAAAAGAGTTTTAAGAAAATTTCAAAATCTTAGCAGGGAAAATAAATAGCAAAAATTAAAAGAGTTAAGAAAAAAAAGGAACACCAAGAAATATAGAGGTTATGTAAAAATAAAAGGACCTACTCCTCTCCCTAATAATTGATATAGAGAGTTTTCAATAATCATTGAGAGCTTTTATTAGGAAAGACTCACGAACCCCCTTATACAAAGAAATGATTGCTGACCTTCGACCAAATAATTCAAGACGATGGATGTGATCATTTGCGTATTTTCTTCCAAATAAGATTAGGAGTTAAGTGGCCAATATTACTTACCAGTGATGGATTTAAGATATTAGTCCTCTTTCTACAAACACATATCTTGGAGCGATTAGTCTTCAAGTTCCTAAACCTTGTAAGCTTTTACACGGGCTGAGCTCACGAACCTTAAACCTTGATTTTATACGGGATAACCAAAAACATGTGAGATTTTAATACCTAGTTGATCTCCAACCTATGAAGCTTTTAATACTGGGCTAAGCTTTAACCTATGTTGGGTTTAATATCAGAGTTACCAATAACCTACGAGATTTTTATCACGGATTGATCTCCAATCTAAACTAGGGTTTGATCACACAATCCCTTAACTAGAGCTTCAAACAAGTTTAGCTTACAACCCAAATAAATCTCTAAATGGATAATATTCAACCAAAGTGTATACAAAATATTCCCTTGGTGAATTTATAATTCTGCCCTTTCTAGAATTACAATTTTTCCTCACTTATAAAAGCACTTAGGCTAAAATCTTAATGAGAGAAAATTAAAGAAATTTTGCAGAGAGAGAGTGAGAGTTGAGAGTGTCAAAACATAATTATAGTTGACATGAAATGAGAAAAGGGACCTCTATTTATAGGCTAGAAGTTGGCTCAAAAAAGAATTTCCAATAAATGCATTTTATGACAATCTAATCGATCAACCCATATTCACAATCAATTAGAAGTTTTAAATATAATTGTTTGTATGTTTATAAAAGGAAGGAAAATACATCTAGTTGTTGCGCATCATTAATGCATTGTCCTAATATCTTAGGGATTAATTTTTAGCTGATCTAACTGGTTGGACAAATGCTCTAACCGAATAGATAAGTCAAAATTTTGTCTATATCTATTTTGACAGCTCCCAATTCATCTAGCACAACTTCAAGATATTTCTGAAGGTATTTTATTTAGTAAAAAAAATTGGTGTGTGTGCTTTAGCCATGCACTTTTACGATAAATCCTTATGTTTTACACTTTGTTCACTCACAACTAAATTAGGAGGTACCATAATACTTTAAGACTTTGCCATTTAATTTCTTTTTTTGTGAACACTTTCTTGAGTAGCTTGAGATAAGGATTTAGGTTGCTTTCTATTAGATTGCCATCATCGAATAGTCAAGTCCATAAAACCCTAATGATAATACTTTCATCTTTATTCTCTTAATCGTTCATGCTTGACTTATCATAAGACATTAGTTTTCATCATCAAATGTCTATCCTTGTTAAAAGCATATCACATGCCAAAAAATATTCCACGTTAACAACCTAAATACTAGCTTCATTATCTTTGTGATAGCTCTAGGAACGGAGCTGGTTCTCTAGGGACAAATAAGAATAGATAATACGTCAATTTATAGTGGTTTGGAAAATGTTTCCTCGCTTATGACTACTTCACTTTCCAATGGTTGCCCATTAAAAGTTGTTTGTTCTTTCACTATGAATTTTTTAATTTTTACACAGATTCATTAATAAAATAAAGATTCTAGATAATGTTGAAAATAAACGATCTTTGATCTGAATCATGTTTGATTGTATACATCATATTACAGGGATTCTTGCAAAATCATTATTATATCTCGACTTCAATCTTCCAGCTTTAAGAATCCAACTCCAATCTTCCATTATGCAACGAACTTTACTCATCCCTATCAGTTCCTTGAGCTTTGAACTGTCTGATGCTTAAAAAACTTGAACTTTATACGTAGCTATTTCAACACAACTCTATCAAAGCAATCTTAGAGAGAAACCCCTCTTTCTTTTTCTGTTTGATTCACGAACCCTTCCACAAGCACACAAGGATGTCAACCCAAAAATCTTCACAAATCATTAACCACAAAAAGAACCTCCTCACATAGATCGCATATCCTACGTTGAGAATCTAATCCAAACAACAATGGAAAATTAAAGAGGTTGAAGATAAAGAGAGATTTAGATTGAAAACTAAAAATAAAACTTAAAAAGATTTTAAAAAGTTTGAGAGAAAATGTGTGTTGTGTGTTCTAAATCATAGAATATTGTTAAAGGATTTAAAAAAATGATTTATATATGTGTCGGGCATAAGTCGCAAAAATTAGAGAAAATGCCCATTTGATTCGAGTCAATGGAAAATGGTATGAGTCAAGTCAAGAGCGTGAATGATTTGAATTAAGACTTAAAAATATTATATATTTGTCTATAAATCAAGCTTTTTATGCATGCGTAAAAATGATTTAACACTAAACCCTTGAATGCGCAACTGTATGAGGAGATCTAATTACGAAAAATAAACCAAACTACTAAATTTTCAAGCAACAAAGCATAACGAGTAAATCTTTGGGAGAGCACTTGAAGCTGGGTTGCTCATCCAAAGCTCCTTCATGTTGCCCGATTGGGACATCATGCCTATTTAAGAATCCTTGTCATGTTGCATTTATCACATGTTGCCTACGAGGTATCCAGAGCATATCCGTCAAAGTGAAATCATCTCTCAGGAGGACTTGGAGGAGAATGAGTCTTCCACTACCCGCATGTTTCTGATAATGGAAGAAGAAAAACCACCTCCTAGTTTTCTAGTCTATGCCCAAGGAGTCCATTCAAAATGTCTCAAAGTTAGAATTGAGGGATATATCTACTAACTTCATAGAGCGAAATACACATAGTATCTCTCTCTCTCTCTCTCTCTCTCTCTCTCTCTCTCTCTCTCTCTCTCTCTCTCTCTATACCACGTAGACGTATGAAAAAAATGAGGGGTCATACCTATGCATATAGTTCTTTCTTGCATATTCACATTCAATGTAGATCTTTCAACATATACCACGTAGACGTAGACGTGATTTCTTTCCGTGAAATAGTTGTGAAATGAGGGGTCTTAAATGCCTTGGATAATCGTGTCATTTTATCCCCATTAAGTATATGATTTTCTATTTATAATTCAAGCCGAAGGCCTAAGTTGTTTTCACAAATATCTTTGCATAACCTTAAATATCATGTTGGGAATCAACTTGATGAGGGATAATTGGTCTACCCTACATCATCCTCACTCGGAATGATTTTTGAACTTAGGTTGGAGTTGAGACATGTTCTACTATTGACATTGCTTCCTTTTATATGAGCCATACGAATGCATGAATGCTTTAAAATCATAATGTTATCCCACAAGATTTCTTTATCGTAAACATTAGTTGTTTTATAAAAAAAAGAAAGTCTATTGAGGAGGATCCAAACCCATCTAGTCATAGAGGAGCATTTGGGATAACAAAAAACCTTTTACTTTATTTTACTATGTTGTTAGTCATATCACTTAACATTATTTGACCCCTATGGTATCTAGTATTAAACAATTTTCGAAAAAAATCATTGATGAAGATCTTATTACAATGTAATCTCTCTATACTTGTAATAAAAGCTCTGCCCAAACAACGTCTAGCTAGTTGAACCCGTGGTAAAGGTTAAGTACATGATGGTAATGGTCGTGGCACCTCAAATGTGAATGATGTGTTCATTTTCACGGTCCTACCAGAAACATTAACTATTGTCGTTGTGCAAAATTTATTGCTTAATTGACTAGTCGTGTGATCAATTGATTAGTTGTTTGTAAGCGTAATTCCTCATTTGCTTAGTTAATTTATAATATATTCACTAATTTATACCTGTGATAATAATCCTCTCACTACTATAAATATTATAATAAAAAATTTACATCAACCAGCAAAAAATCTACGCAACTTCTTTAGGCGCTGTACGTTATAAAAAAAAAATCATCTATTCTCTTGATTTAAGTATATAACCAAAAAAAAAAAAAAAGTATATAACCGAAAAATAAACATTCATATACATATTTTAAATTTTTTGCAACTGTAAATTTTATTTCTTTAAAAGTGTTTTTTTATTTAATTATTAAATAATTTATTTCATCGAGTTTTTGTTAGAAATCCACCAAATATCTATGATGAATTTCTACCAATCTTGATGAACAAGATTGATATCACTACACAATGACAATGAACCATTAAAAAAAAAAAAATTATTTTCGGTAGAATTTCTCTCTGTCCACAAACTGTAAAAAACTTTATTATTCAATTTACAACTGCAAAATACTGTGAATGAATTGAATTACAAAAAATAGGGGTTACTCCCTCTATTTAAAAATTTAGGTTAGCTTGCTCCCTAAGCCAAATCAAATATATTTTATTTTAGATTTAAATCAAATCTATCCAAATCTAAAATCAAATATGTGTGTAACAAACTGTTTCCACACTCCTAAATCAAATCAAATCAAATATTTTCTGACACAAGAAATAACATTTAACACACCAACTAATCCATTTTGTCTAAACTCTCTATATTCAGCATTACTCTTAGTCTTCGAAATACTTTGACCTGCACACCCTTCGTCATGATATCTACAATCTGGCTCTCAGTTCTACAATGTTCCAGGTTCATCTTCCCATCATCTACCTGCTCTCGAAGATAGTGGAACCTCATTTCAATGTGCTTGCTTCGACTATGAGCTATCAGGTTCTTTGCCAGGTTGATAGTTGACATGTTGTCGATCTTCATGGTAATTACTCCTTGTTCAATTGTGCACTTCACAAATTCCTTCTCCCTTAGAAAATTATCAATCTTCTTGTTCCAAGCTCTTGGGGCTTGCTTCAATCCATACAGGGCTTTATGAAGCTTGTACACCTTTCTTTGTTCGTTATGTTTCACAAATCCAACTGGTTGTTTAACATAAACTTCTTCGTCTAAGGGTCCATTCAGGAATTCACTTTACGTCCATCTAACATATGTGCCAACTGTTTATTTCTGTTAAACCAACAACCAACCTGATTGTTTCGATTCTAGCCACAGGTGCAAAACCTCATCGAAGTCGATTCCTTCTTTCTGGAGAAATCCTTTCGCCACTAGCCTTGCTTTGTGTCGAGTTACTTCCCCTTTAGGATTCATCTTTACTTTGTATACCCACTTGACATCAATTGCCTTCTTGCCTTGAGGCAATTCGACAAGTGACCAAGTGTTGTTGTCTTCCATGGATTTGACTTCTTCATTCATTGCTTTCACCCACTTTGAATCTTTCAATGCTTCAGTTGCATTGACAGATTCGACATCTGCATAGAAAGCATAATGTACCAGCTCACCTTCGTTATCAACCACATCATTTGATGTAACCACACAATCTTGCAATCTTGCAGGCATGCATCTTGTTCTTTGAGGTCTGCTTGTACTTGTACTTGATAGATCTATAATTGTAGGTTCCTCTTGTCGAACTTCTCTTTCGACTTGAGTTTCTGGTTCTTCAAGTAAGATTCTCACTGAATCTTTCTTAACATTTTGAGTCCAATCCCTACTAGAATCATTTGACTCGACTTTTCATCAAATTTTCTTCTCAATTGATCTGGAACATGTCTATGTGCGATAGATCCAAATACCTTCCGACGACTCAACCTAGATTTTACACCAGTCCAACATTTTTCTAGAGTAATCCCTTCTAGCTTCTTTCTTGGGCATCTGTTCAAAATATAAGTTGCAGTAGATACGGCTTCACCCCAAAACGTTTTAGGTAAATTCTTGTCTTTCAACATACTTCGAACCATATTCATGATAGTTCGATTATTCCTTTCTGCATTCATGTTCTACTGTGAAGTGTAGGGTGGCATCACCTCATGCATAATCCCTTCTTTTTCACATAACCTGTCAAAATATTTCGACATATACTCTCCACTACCATCAGTTCTCAAAACTTTGAGCTTTCGACCACTTTGTCTTTCGACCATAGACATGAACTTGGAAAATACCTCAATCACTTCACTTTTCTTCTTGATCAGGTAAGTCCACAGTTTTCGACTAAAATCATCTACGAATGTGAAAAAGTATTTGTTATCTCCAAACGAGTCCAACTGGATTGGTCCACATAAATCAGAGTATATGACTTCGAGAATAGCCTTCGACTTGCTTCCTGCATCCTTGTTGAAGTTATTCTTGTGTTGCTTCGCTTTCACACATTCTTCACACACTTCATTTGGAATGTCGATTTCTGGAAATCCTGAAACCATATTCTTCCTTTTTAAATCACTGATGTCTCTAAAGTTGAGATGGCCTAGTCGATAGTGCCATATCCATTCGTCTATGCTTGTTGTAGTCGAAAGGAATTTGTGCTCCATCACATTGAGTTCGATCTTGAAGGTTCTATTCTAGGACATAGGTGCCTTCAAGATTAACCTTCCATTCGCGTCAACAACTCTCATCATCTTGTCTTTGACAGACACTTTTAATTCTTTTCGACCAACTGCCCTATACTAAGCAAGTTTCTCTTCATGCGTGGAATGTATAACACGTTCGAAATTACTGACCTTTTTCCATCTTTCCTCATGATCATAACATCTCCAATACCTTCAGTTGCTAGAAATATTATCATTTTCAAACTTCACCATGTTCTTCATTGAGGGCTTTAGATTGACAAACCAATCTTTCCTTCCAGACATATGTGATGAGCATCCCGAATCCAAGTACCATTGATCCTTGAAGTTTTCTTCATCTCTTGTTGTGACCATCAAAATCATCTCTTCTTCTTCATACTTAGCGATCTTTGCATCACTTTCTTGATTCCTTCGCTTCTCTGGACAATCACTAAAATAGTGACCATATTTTTGACAATTGTAATATTGAATGTAACTCTTGTCAGGCTTTCTACCACCACCTCTTCCTCTATTTGCAACACCACATATTTGGTTGTCTTGGTATGATCTTCTTTGTTTCGACACGTTTCCTTCGTTCCGGTTTCCTCTGCCAGTCGAATTGTTGTAGCCTCCTCTACCTCTGTCGAACCACTTTCCTTTTCCTTTCTTGTCTTAAGCCTGCAGAGCCACATCACTCTTTGATTTTCCTGCAGCTCGTTCATTCATCCTTTGTTCATGAGATTCAAGTGTCCCTTAAAGCTCTTCCTTTGTCAATTTCGACAAATCTCTCCCTTCTTCTATAGCCACCACCACGTGGTCGAACTTAGGAGCCAAAGATCTTAAAATATTTGAAACAACAGCTTTTGTTGTTAATGCTTCTCCACATGTCTTGATTTGATTCACTAGTTTTGTAACTCTAGTGAAGAAATCATATATGCTTTCACTATCTTCCATTTGAAGCAATTCATACGTTCTTTTGTGAGTTTGTAACTTCACCTTTTCAGCGCCTCCAAAAGATTTCTTAAGAATATCTCAAGCTTCTTTTGCATATTTTGTATCACTGGCCTTTTCGAAGTTGTCTAGACTCAGACATTGATGAATTATAAAGAGAGCTTTATAAATTTTCTTCTCTGATTCTGTGTGTTCTTGCTTTTCTTCTTCTGAAGTGTCTTCTTCAAACTTTTTTACTCCATTCCTTACAAGATCTCACAGACCTTGACAACAGAATAAAACCTTCATCTGCTTGCACCAATTCTCATAGTTATCTACTTTCAAAATTGGAAGACTTGCTAGATAATTCGCATTCCCGTAGCTCATTGCCATCGTGAATTCTTCTTCTATGATCATTTGTTATCGTTCTTGATTGTTCTTCCCTTGAATCGATTAACCGGAGCTCTTGATACCTGATGTTGGAAATCCACCAAATATCTATGATGAATTTCTACCAATCTTGATGAACAAGATTGATATCACCACACAATGACAATGAGCAATTAAAGAAAAATAAGAAGAAGAAATAATTATTTTATGCAGAGTTTCTCTCTGCCCACAAACTGTGGAAAACTTTATTTTTCACTTTGCAACTGCAAAATACTATGAATGAATTGAATTACAAAAAATAGGGGTTACTCCCTCTATTTATAGATTTAGGTTAGCTTGTTCCCTAAGCCAAATCAAATATATTCTATTTTAGATTTAAATCAAATCTATCTAAATCTAAAATCAAATATTTTCTGACACAAGGAAATACTTTCAACAGTTTTCTCATAATCGAGGAATATGATATCCATATTTAACTATAAAAGATTTATTCACTAAATTTTATTCTAAATCTAACTCATATGTATCGTAGTTTCATACTCGTAAACATCACTTATTGAAATGAATTGTAAGATATAATTTTTTAAATTTTTGTTTTTGTTTTTGTCATTATTGATGTTTCCAAAATATATTTGGGAATAATAACTTTTAAATGTTGTCGTTCAAAGAAAATATTCTATAATATATTGTTTTTTCGGTAGGCAACATTGAAAATTTTAGTCGTAATCATACTACCATATTGTTGTTTCACAAAACAAAATCTTAAAAATTTTGTTTTGAATATAATCTTTTGTTTGATTAATGCAACACAAGAAAATTGATGAATGATTAAAAATTAAAAAATGAAACAATACATGTTACTTTTAATTTTTTTTCACTCGACATTTTTTGTGCAATAGAATATATCGATTACCTTGGTGGATTTGGAAGTCGATGAAAAAGTCACTATTTTATTTAATTTTTATTTAAAAATTAAAAAAAGAACTTTTACCTTAGTTTGTTTTCTTAAGCGAAGAAAAAATAAGTCAATTTATTGAGTTTTTTTCGTCCATAAATAAATATTTATCATCCATTTATTGAATATCAAAGTTAAACAGACTGCCAACATATTACTAAGTGGCCATATATATACTTGACACATAATTGACAAGTGCGACAATTTCTAAATGAAATTTTTCCTCTGCCGCGACAACGGCCTCGACTGAATTTGTTACCTCTTTCACGATTGCTTGAGCATGTTTGTAACACCCCTTCTAATTACCCGCGTTTTATAGAATTAAATAATCAGAGTTTATCCACAATTAAGAGGCGTCACAATTTAAAACGTAAAATTTTGACCAAACAGCGTCATGCTTTCACTGAAGAATATTCATCAATTAAATCATACTCAAAATTATGTTTAACAGCGGAAATGAAACATAATTTAATCCCGAATATCAATCAATAGTCATTCCAGGATAATAAATCAACATAACTCAAAACTATTTAAAATATCCATTAAAGGATTCCAAACAATCGTTTTCCAGTGTTACATCTACCAGAGCATGACACTAACACGCGAACTAATGGACTGACTCGAATCTAGAGAGCTATCCTCACCAACTCCAAGCGGCTAATCACTTCGGATCTAAAATGGTTAAAGTAAGGGTGAGATTTCAATTCAATATAATATGTATTATACGTTCTTAGATCCAACAGAATAAACGAATATATTAGTTCATCAACCAAACACAAGATCATAAACAATACAAAAAACAGTTCACACAATGATCATGTATATATATCAAACAATGGCAATTGCAACACTGGAAACCATCCTAACATGTTACAATTCCATATGCAATGCAGACTCTATGCATGTGGTACCAAAACGTGAATCGCGTTCACCCACTGCTCCGTTTACTCGTGGAAAGACAGTGTAATCCATGATTCGCCCACAACCATTTGGTCAAGAATCTTGCCTCACTACCTCCAACCAGGTAAGTCTATTGGCTCTGCAAGCTCACTTCCGCACAATGGGAATGAACCAAATCAACAAATGTTTATGCATGCATCATAAAAGCATGCCATCATCATTTCACATATCATGATATCCATACAAATCACATCATGTCAAATCACCAGTGCATCTCATTCAATCAAAATGAATATCATATATATAACACTGTAAGCACCAATACCTCATCAGATAACTCATACCATTCATAATAGTTCCCCATTATCCTTAACTACTCATTCTTTTCAAAAATCGGGAGCGCGACTATTTTTAAAATAATTTGGCAAAGTAATATTTTCCTCTTTTCAAAAGGTAGTATTTTAAATTTAAGAAATAACGCCGAAAACGGCACTCGAATCAGAGTTACGGTTTAGAAAATATGAATTTTTGAAGTTTTAGAAAATTTGGAAAAATACTCATGGAACCGGTTCCTACCTATCTGAGAACCGGTTCTGAAAGTTTTCAAAAAGGCGCCTGGTTTTTGTATGGGAACCGGTTCCTACCTATCTGAACCGGTTCTGAGCCTAATTTTCCCAGGTTTTGCAAATTAACACTGGGAACTCGGTTCCTCCCCACAGGGAACCGGTTCCCACGACCTGTGACAGCATTTTGCATCCATTACCACTTCCAAACTTTCAACCACGAATTGTAATATTGGGAACACTAATCTAAAGCCATTTTACACCATTTTAACATCAAACAACATAATTTACACATTCCTATCAGTCATCTGACACACTACTGATCAATTCCTCCATACACTGACACAACTTAGGGTTTCATGCTATAAACCTATAATTCCATTTCCTAACATACTCAATCATCCCATTGGTTCCCAAAACCCATAAGACATATTAATCAAAAAAAATCACCCTTTACCTCGCGATGATTCTTCGGTTTCTCTCGGCGTCGGCTTTTCCTCTCTTCTCTTCTTTCTCCAACTCTACGTGAAATGATTTCTCCAAAACCTTCTCTTTTTCCTTTCTTTTCCTTTTAATATTACAATAAAATAATTAATCCATACCTAGTAATTAGTAGAGTGATTTACTCTCACACCTCCCATTTACTCTGCACACCTCCAGGCATTTCCTCATTAAATGATCCAATTAATCCAGATGAATTAAATATTTAAGACTTTAATCAATTAAATAATTAATTCTCACTTATTTAATATTTGAATTAAATCGGGGTGTCACAATGTTCCTCTGGAACTATCGTCTCCTTGACTTGTGTGGGGAATCTTTGCATATACATTTGATGCAACCAATTCTTGACAAAATTTGTCTAATTGTGCTTCTTGCACATAAAGTAGTGCTTCAACATCACAAAGTATTGGTGGTACAAGGCGTCATACAACTGCATAACAAATGGATTGTATTCTTTAGAAAGTCCATTTAGTATCGAATCAAATCTAATCTTGCTCGGTAATAGAATCGGCAACTGCTAGCAAGGAGTTTGCAATAACTTTGATTCTCATTATAAATCATATGATTGATTTTTCCCTTCTTCGTCGATTTGAGTTCAACACGCAATTATAGAACCCTAGCCTTCATTTGGGCATTAAAATAATGATGAATTTTATCCCAAACTTCAAGAACCCTAGGTAATATTGATTTTGAAATTGTAGATAGCAGCTATATGAACACTGATTGACCTTGGATTGTATTCATTAGAAATCGTACATGTGAGACGATCTTGAGCAGATTTGTACTTCTAAGGAATTTGCGGATTAAATACAAAGTTGTGCATCTTCTAAGTTAGAATCACTCGTTTGACTTGTTGATTCCAGAGCAAATAATTGTTCTCTTGGAGCTTGATTAAGAGTTTGGGTCTGAACGAGTCATTGGGTTTGGTCAACACAAAGACTGTGGTAACTTCTTGAGTTTGAGCTTGATCTAGATCACTGATTCTTAATTTTCTATGAACTCCATAGTTGAACCCTGAAACCACCATTTTGTGATGATTAACCGTGCATGCATATAATAAGAATTTGAATTAGAGATGACGAATCAGGGAAACACAAATGATAGGAACACATAAATGATACCATGTTAAAAATGAACTGTGAAATTCATCACTCTAAAATTTCAGAGAACACATAGACGAAAACAAGAAAGAGTGATGGTAACAGAAAATAGTGTATATTCGTCATCACGTAACATTACAACATTTTAGCTTATTTATAACGCTTAAACATAACCTCGAACCAAGTAATCAACTATCTTAACAACTGAAGCTATTTAATGATGTTTAAAAGTGTTAACGAACTTCTCTAACAATATACAACAGGCTCATCTAACATTCATTTCAACATTAGTCAATTGTGATGTATTGATAAATAAAAAATTACTCTCAATAAAGCCTATAACATTCTTCAATAAAGCTAATACTTCTACTCTAATTTAATGGACAATACATTATTCGACTAATTGCTTTTGTGATATAGGCAAAAATAAAGGAATAAGCCACACAAAAAAATAAAAACTAGAAACCTTTAAAAAAAATTAGAACATAAAAGCAAGAGAAAATTCAAAAATCTTGAGATCTCAATCACATTATTTGCCGAATACAAGTACAAGTGTACAACCTTATTACATTACATAAGCATTATCCATCCTTTTATGTACTTTACAAACAACATTTTATCATTGGGTTGTATATAACATTATCACGTAATTTAACATGATGCAATATTTGTTGCTTGACCATAAACCCCAATGGAGCTTCCTCCTTCAAAAATGGTCCATACTCAAAAGTCTATAGTAAAGCATTCACGTTTTAATCAACAATAAATGTTGTTTGACTAGAAGAAAAAAAATATCACATACATGCACTACGAAAACACATGCATGTAGTCTCTTTTAATAGAAATTTTACGTTTGATAACTCTCTTCTAACACTTATCCTATCCAAAAATAAAAAATAAAAAGCGTAGACAGAGTTAAAGGATATTATTGGAGAAAAGAAGAGTAAGGACCATTTTTGTTCGGTTTCTTTTGAATATTTGAATGAGGAATAAGTGAACAAAATGAGTTGGTTCAGGCAGCAATGATCAATTCAAAGCACTCACATGTAAGGCATGGTTTGATTGCTACTCGGCTCATTGGTTGAATTATGGTGGTCCTTTTATTACTGCTTATAAAAGATAACGGATTTGATATTTAATAATTTAGATATTATTTTTTCAGATTCTTGTATAAAAAAAATGAAGATGTTGTGTTTCATCTAAAAAAAAGGCTAAATTCAATCGTTAGTTGGTTTAGTGGTAATTGATTTTAGATTTAGTAGGAAGGATCATGGTTCAATCTTTCGCAACCGTAACAATGAGGACCTCTTCTAACTTAATCAAGTATTTTGAATTTTGTTCTCATTCTAGATACACTTGATTCTCGTTCTAGATACACAATAGTATTTAAAAAATTGAAAGAACTCTTTGTCACTCATTGTGGTCCTATCTGACTCTCTGGGATTTAATTTATGTATTTGCGCGAGAAGATACTCGATTTCTAAAAAAAATTTTTTTTTTAATATTTTTTTAAAAATTGTTTACAATAACTTTTTATTTAAATAGCATTTAAGTATTTTTCTTTTTTAGATTATGTAGGTTGTTTGTTATATGTGAGGCTAATCGTGTCTAGAAGTTTACATGTAAGTTTGAGCGAGTGTATCGATATTTGATGTGTCCGCAAGTGCACAAAAATATCGAAGTAATATAAAAGATTGTTGAACCAAAAGAGACCAATAGCAATCTACTGTAATTTATTGTCACCTTGTAAAGCTAAGGTTAATGTATAATTGATTTAGGGGAAACTAAGAACTAAAACTGAAATAAAATAAAGATTAAGATAAATAAAAGAAAAGAGAGGTCGGTATGTAACTTATCAAACTTTGGGGATTCGATAAATTGTTGGCGTGTCAAAGGTGTCAAAATACTTTTCAGCAGAAAATAATAATTTAAAATTCTTTATCTTACACTGTCGTGTTATTGGCTCTGACTATACTCTTAAACGAGAATGCTTTACTGTCGCTCACTCATTTGAATTAAAAGTAATTTTTGAAAATTAATAAGTTCTAATTAATCCTAAAGCGCTCTGACTATATCTCATGTTTTTTTCTTTCACTCTTTTCATTCAAGCGCAATCACATTAAACTCGTTATTTGTACACACACATAGTAGGGAAATCGGTTAATGGCTATGATCCTTTTCTTTTCTTTAACACGGGGTTCTGGTATTTAAGCGATGCACCCCTATTTTTCCCAACTACGATTGCGGGGGATCGGACCTTAGCCTACCCTACCAAGTCCAGTACCAGTGACCTCTGGATCAACCAACAATGGATACTTATTATTAGATCCTTACAGGCTTAACAATTGTTGGGCTAAATGACCGGGTGAGGGTCACCTAATTTAGAAGGTTATTTTTCAATTAAATCATTTATTTCTTAAAAATAGGATCATTCACTTATATTCATCGACTCCCTACGTAAGTTGTGTTTAGGATGGTGTTGACTGCTAATATAAACTACTTAAGAGCTACTTTAAAACCTCGAGCCTAAGGTCTCGACATAATGGGTACCCAAATTGATATCACATAATGAGGGGGTATAGGGTGTCATAACGGTATCGATTTTAATGAAACTTTCCAAGTCTCTCTAACACAACCTAAAGTGTGTCATGCATCAAAACGAAAAAATTTGTTGCAGGTTAAAATTTTAAAATTTTGGGAAATTTCAATAACAACTGAAAAACATGCATACAAACTCGACATCACATGCAATGAATCGACCAAATACTGAAAACAAATAACATCATAAAAACCTAAAACATAAAATAAACTAAAAAACAAATAAATTAAACTAAAAAGCGATAAATGGAAAGAGATAAAGTTCCTCCCCCATACTTAAACCAAACGTTATCCTCAATGTTTTGATAAAAGGTGGAAAAGGAAAGATAGAACTTGTATGAATGCTACTACGTGTCAAATCCTCTCTGATCCTACTCTTGTTGTTCATGTCTTTGTTGCCCACTTCTTCTTCGGCGACTGGTGTTTTGAGATACCTTTATTTGTTGAAACTGCTCTTTTCTGAGCAGCTCATCATGTTGTTCGTTTTTGGATGAAGTACATGCAAAAGTGTTAGAAAAATATGGTGTATTGTGTGCAGGTGGAACCTGACCATGTGAAGAACTAGGATGAGGTAAGTTACGAAGGAGAGAGACATGATCTCTCCTATCACACTCATCATCGGTGTCACCACCAGCAGCGATATTCATAGGAATGTCTGTGGGCACCTAGCTCATTTCAAAGATTGTCATTCAGAGATTTTTGCCTAGAAGTAGCTGAGACGTGACAAACGATACATCTCTTTATTTTCTGCAAATTCACACAATAAAAGGAAAACGTTAAATAAAAACTTGTGGGTTGCTTCCCACGCGGCGTTTTGTTTAACGTTGATAGCTCGACGGCTCAAGAGTGCAAGCACTCATGGTGGTTCTCTCGAGAATGAATCGTCGATCAAACTTTTAATAATCTTCTATATACATGGCCACTTATCAATCCATTTCAAATATCCCTCATTATTTCTTTTCTTTCTTATGTGGGGTGGTTCATTCTTTTGAACATGTGGTGGTGGTTCTGGGTCTATCTTGAATATTAGCTTTTCAATTTTGGACTTAGTTATTTCATCCACCACCACAAAAGTTAACCTTCCCCTCTTAAAACTGTTGATTTCCTTAGTTGAATGGTCCTCTAACTTTCTCTTTTTATGCAAAACTTCAAACAAGGGTGCATTGGTGTGGATATTTTCCAATACCTCCACATACATTTTGGATTTAGAGTTTACCTTAGTGTCCATAAACCTGTGCGGGAAATGAATCAGTGGGGTATAGGGAAGAGGAACAACAATAAGTGTTTCCTTCTCTACCTCCTTGACAATCTCCCTTATGAATAGCGTCAGTGTATTTTTCTCAAACTATACTCTTTTGTCACCAGAACTCTTCTCAACCTCATTATTACTCTCTTCAACCTCATTATCACTCTCCTTAGGATTTTTGATTTGTTTTTCACTATTGATTATTACAACATCCACATGCTCTTCAGGGAAGGTTCCTAGAGGATTTTGTGCAAGCAGTGAGATTTGAGTCTACAATGCCATGTTGTGAGTTGCGAGGGACTCAACTGAATTGTACATTTGCCAAAGGGTTTCATGATTATGGAGACTTTGTTTTCTTAAATCTTCATTTTGGACAGTTTGTGTCTCTACAAAATGCTCTATCATATATTCTAGCCTAGAGTGAGTTAGCGTCACAGTGATATCCTCCATTAATGTGTTGAGAGTGGAACTTCGGGATTCTTACGACTCCTCAAAATAATTGGTGTGGTGATTGTAGAGGAAATTTGGTTGAGGATAAGTTGGCGTCACATTGTAATCCTCCAGTAATGTTTCGAGATCGAATTTATGGGATTCTTGCTACTCCTCAAAATATTGGGATTGGTAGTTGTAGAGGTAATTTGGGTGAGAGTGAGTTAGTGATGAATTGAAATCCTCCATTATTATTTCAAGGTCGAATTTATGGGATTCTTGCGATTCCTCAAAATACTGAGAGTGGGAGTTGTAGAAAAAATTTGGGCGATACATAGTAATTAAGGTAAGAGTGTCTTAGCCTATATGGTGCAACAACAGAAATAACAATATTGATTATTGGTCCCCAGCAACAGTGCCAAAAAGTTGATGCGTCTGCAAGTGCACTAACCTATTGAAGTAATATAAAAGTTTGTCGAACCCACAGAGACCAATATCAACCTACTGTAATCTATTGTCGCTTTGTAAAGCTAAGACAAATGAATAACTGATTTAGGGGAAACTAAGAACTAAAACTGAAATAAAATAAAGATTAAAATAAATAAAAGAAAAGAGAGAGAGGTATGTAACTCATCATACTTCGCGGATTCGATAAAATGTTGACGTGTCAAAGGTGTCAAAATACTTTTCAATAGAAAATAATAATTTAGAAGACTTTATCTCACACTATCGTGCTATTGACTCTGCCTATACTCTTAAACCAGAATGCTTTTTTGTAGCTCACTCATTTGAATTAAAAGTAATTTTTGAAAATTAATAAGTTCTAATTAATTCTAAAGTGCTCTCGTTGTATTTAGGATTAATGTCTAGTTTCCAATATCCGGTTAGAATCTCAAATTGTCTCTCTATTGACCCTAACCTTTACAAGCTTTTTACTTTTGTACAAAAATTATTTCATTTTAGAATTAGAAATTATAACCAGAAAAATAGTTTGGAAAGGATAACGCCAATAATTACCTAATCCCGTCCGGACGACAGTTCTTACATATCGGTATCAGGCGGTTTAGTCGGACATGTTACCAATTAAAAATGCATAAATCATTACGCTTACGATAAAGAATGGCATAGAAATTAAATTTGACAAACAGAGCAATAATAATAAATAATGCGATAAAAAAGAAACATGTGAAAGAAATTGGAATAAATTGAAATTAAAATTACCTTCGAAAATGGCGGCAAGCTTTGATCCAAGCGTTACATAAATTATAGGCCTAATACTAATGGTGTGGTAGTTCCTCGATGTGAGAACCTACCACTTTTACAAATGTAATTTCTGCCTAAAACTACAGTGCTTCCGCGCATAAACCTCGAATCCTCAAACAACAGGTCCTTCATATAGTGAGAAATGGTGGAAGCTACTTCCAAATTCGTGTGAGAAGTATTGGAGATAATGGAGATCATGGTCGGAGAAGTTGAGAAAATCATGGGGTGAGTGGGTGAGGTGGTGGGAGCCACCCTTTCTTGGTGGTGGGCGCCACATTTGTTGAGTGGTGGGTGCCACCCCTTTGACGTGGCACGGGCCACATTGCTTTTTTTCTTTGTTGGGCCATGTTCTTGCTTATGGGCTTTTGCCTCGGGCCTTTTTGCAATTTAGTTGTATTTCGCTTATTTTTACTTCATTTCTCTCCCTATTTACTCATATCTCCTTTTTTACCCTTTACTACTCGAGGTACCTAAAATACATAGAAATTAACAGAATAACACTACGAAAATGCGATAAAATAATAAAACATGTGCTAATCTAATTAAATAAATAATGCATTTTTCTGTGTTATCAATATTCACATAGTGTATGAGATTGATTATGCCTTGATCCCTTTATCTTAATTGTTCGACACGAGAGTGCTAGAACCTAGAAGAAACTTGAGTAGTTCTAGATGACCTTATTATTCATAGGACTTGTGTTGTTTTGGTATGACTCCACTGAGATAGTATTATCTCACCCCATGTTGTTGATTATATTTTTAGACGAGCAGATTTCTAGAAAATGGAATGGGTAGATAACTTGAGGAGTATTTGAAGACTTTTTGGTCCCGCTATGTGTTTCATCTTAGAATTTTATGTTTAGACATGTTGTATATGTATATGCATCAATGTAGCTTATGTGTCTCCATGAACTTATGTTATTTATGTACTATTTGATGCATCAATACCAACATTTAATACTATAAATGTGATAATTCTAGAAATTATCATATTTTAGGGTATTACACTAATCAATTAACAAAGGGATTTAATCGATCAGGAAGTGTATCTAAGCATCATAAATATTTAGGAACACCCTTTATCAATATCACAAGAACCTTGATTGTTCCTCTAAAGGTTTTAAGGAGTTTTATCAAATAGAGAGGTCACTTAGTTAATATATGTTTGTTTTAAGTCCCTTAAATCAAGCTTCATTAGTCACTTTGATCCTTTCCGTTAATTTTTATCAAAATCCATTAAGTTTGGCTGATGTGGCACTCCAATTGATATTAATTTGGCTGACCTTGAATTTTTTTATTGAAATGGAATATTTTATTATAATATATAAACATCATTCTTTCTTTCTGTGACTCTTCAATTCCAAGAAATAAGAACATTGGTGTTTTGGTTGGTGAGTTTGGAACATAGTATATTTTACTGGGGTTGGATTATGAAGGTTAAAGATTTGTCTGAGAGACATCAGTTTATTAATTTTCTTTTGAATGGAGGTTAGGGAGAACCCCAATTCTATGCAACTATTTTTTAGGTTACATGCTACTAATCTTCTTATATTGTTTCCTTTCCAACTTTTATTCTCTTTTCAATTTTTCTTGTAGGGTGAATGTTACCGATTAGTAGAACTTTTATTCTCTTTCCGGTGACTAACAATAATACAATTATACCCTGTTAGTGATCCCTTATAACTACCTGATCCCCTAAGAAATATAACTATCACTGACTCCTTAAGGCTTCTGACCTACCCGGTCCCTTGAATGAGATTTCTCTTTGCCTTAGACAAGGACTTGGTCAACTCATAGTTGAATGTTGGATTTACATAGTTAATTCTAATAACAGGATTACACATATGCTTAAGTTCAAATTATTTAACAAAATTATGAGCAACAACTCTTGTGTTCAAACAATTTACAATGATTACGCAAATATGAGCAATGATCTGTTGTCGTGCGCGGATCAAAACGAGTGTTTTGTAAAACTGTAGTTTAGTGACAATAACTCGAGTATCGTATCGCGAGGATTCTTGTATTGTTATTAACCAACAATAGTAACTATGAATGGGGGTTTTAGTGTTCAAATATAACATAAAATAAGTGATTATCAAAATAAGTTGTAAAGTCAATATGCTGGTTCAGTTCTTACCTATCATCAATTATCGTAATTCCAACCATCTAAGCAGATTATCTATTCCTATTATCCGAATTAAGCAAACGGGATTAAGTTTCATGAATTAAACAAACATGAGTTAAACGGGCACGATAACGAATTAAGAAAATGATAACGTGACTATGGTTAGGATCATTCAACCAATCGCATTAAATCAATATACTCTACGAAATTTGGATTAAGCAAACAAGAATCGTAGAATAAAATTGAAAGGAATAAAAACTGAATTGAAAATATCACAACCTCAAGGTGTCAAAAACTGAATTCAGCAAATTAACAGGATGAATTAGTTCTCCATGAAAATTAGTACAAGAGCAAAAGTATTTTTTTTATCGTGGGAAAAAGGTTATGAATAGTACTGCAACTGCCTAGGTCTAATAGAAATACATAATCCATGCCCAAAACAAATTATAAATCTAATACTCCCTCCGATCCTTTTTATAAGAAACACTTCACCTTTTTAGATTCATTGAGTAATTAATGTACTTGGTCTATAAATAGTCCAGGTACATTATTTATTCAATGAATCTAGAAAGGTGAAATGTCTCTTATAAAAAGGACCGGAGGGAGTACTACAACTTCAACGAATTTTTCAGGTCTTCTACAGTTCGAATCAGCTTCTGACTTCTGAATGAAAGTCGTAGCTCTTTCTCTTAGCTTTTTAGAAATTCTTAGAACGCCTCAATCCAATTCCTGAAGCTCCAGTTATGAACTTTTCCATGAAAGCTGCTAAATCTGAAAATTAAATACGAAAATCAAATTAAACCAAAAATAAACTAAATTAGAAAAACATTAAAAAACATAAAAATAAACAAATCAAAACCTAGAAATGCTTAAGTACAAATATGAAAGAATGTGCATCAAAATTCACTAATCAAATTTCCTCACATTTGAACTTTTGCACTCCGAGCAAAATCAAATCAAAATTCGAGAAAACACGAAATTATCATCAATTACTCATTCTATGCTACAAACTCTTATTCGGTTAAGATAGCATCGATAGGTACTAATCTTGCACACTGATAAGTGCCAAAATGTAGTTATTTTGTATATACATTTTGTGGCACTTATCCGTTCTTTTGTTGATATTCTTCGAATAAATCCCCCGCTTTTAGTATAAATGTGTACATAATAGAATAATTCAGTTTTTGTGTAAATATTGTATCATTTGATAGTTTTTCATCTCTTTTATAGGTATTCATTCATAATTGGAGCATTGAGTAATAAAGTGTCGAAGAGACGGCTTCAAACGCGTGATTTGGGCAACTCAACAATGAATAAAACTCAAAATCAAAGAATAAAAATCATCAATAAAGCTTGATATTTATTCATGGTTAGATAGAGCATTGAATAAGCTTTCCAATGCTTCAAACCGGGCGCAATTCCGAGTTACGGTTCTCAAGATACGGCAAAAATAAAATGTTGAAAATAGCAGACCGCACTTAGCGCGAATACCGCGCTTAGCGCGCCCTGCGACATCAGAATTCTTTAAAAGGGGCTCAAAACACATTTTTAGGTTATGGGTTGGGTATTTTTGAGTCCCAACACCATCACCTTCATATTTTTGGTAGATTTGCTTGGAAAACAACATTGAAGCTTGCATTTGGATGATCCGGAGTCGAATCCCTCGTCGATTGGTGTTGACAAACCAAGAAATGTTTGGTTCCTCTTCTTCTCTTCTCTTTGTAATCTCTTTTGTTGGGTTTTGCATGTATATCTACTCTAACTCATGTATATTTGTCGCCCTTGGCGTTGTATAAAGCTTGTTTTACGAAATTGTGTCGGTGATTATCTTGGGTTTTTACTTTATGTTAGGGATTTGAGCTTTGCTAGGGATAGATTGCTTAGATTCTTACCTAGGATGATTATCTGTTAGTTTCTGAATGCTAGAGATAGGTTTAGATCTAACATTCACTATAGAGTATCCGAACTTAATGCCTCTGCGTCGGTGAAGTATGCTAGGAATAGGTATGGAGGTGACGCAGTTGACTCCTGTGTTGTTGAGGTATGCCAGGAATGTATATTGAGATTGTAACACCCCTTCTAATTACCCGCGTTTTTATAAATTATAATCAGAGTTTTTAAAATCACAATTCAAGAGGCGTCACAATTTAAATAATTCAAATCAATCAACACGGTTGTCATGCTTTCGAAGAATAAATCATCAAATAAAAGCAGACTTAAAGTTATGTTTAACGTGAAATGAAACATAACAAATCCCGAATACATCATTCATAGTTATTCCAGGATAATAAATCAAAACATAATTCAAAACCATTAAGGATATCCATTAAAGGATTTCAAAACAACGTTTCCCCAGTGTTACATCTACCATAGCACGACATTGACATGCGGATTAACTAACTGACTCGACTCTAGAGCTATCCTCACCAATTCCAAGCAGCTAATCACTTCGAATCTGAAATCATCAAAGTAAGGGTGAGATTTCTATTCAATATAAAATGCATTATACGTTTTTAAATACAACAGAATAATCGAATACATTAATCCATTAACCAAACATATAATCATAGTCAATTCACAAGGCTTCTCCCCCAATGAACATGTATATAACAAACAATGGAAATTGCAACACTGGAAACCATCCTAGCATGTTACAATCCCATATGCAATGCAGACTCTATGCATGTGGTACCAAAACGTGAACCGAGTTCACCCACTGCTCCGTTTACATGTGGAAAGACAGCGGAAATCCATGATTCGCCCACAACCATTGGGTCAAGAATCTAGCCTCACTACCTCTAAATTCGGGTAAGTCTATTGGCTCTGCCAGTTCACTTCCGCACAATGGGAATGAACCAATTTAACAATGCTTATGCATGCACCATAAAAGCATGCAACATCAATTCAACGGATTATGATCACAACATAATTCCACATAATGCCAACATCCACGAGTATCACATGATAACAGCATAATCATGAAATAATTATCACAAAGCATAAATATGCCAAACGCTTACTCTTCAATTAGTAAGACTAAAACCAGTACATACGACAATAACAACTGAGATCAACAACCATCATGAATACACAACACCGACAACAACACATGATGTCAATATAATCATGAATAAACAACAAGGAAACCAACACATAAGCGTCGATCTTCGTTCAACTCGGAACAATCTAAACCAATTCATCCACCATTCTTAAAACTACCATAGTTCACTAATCGGAAAAATGGCTCTTTTCAAAATAAAATCCATTAATTATAATTTTCTTTATTTTATAAAATAGAGTATTTAATTTAAGAAACAACGTCCAAAACAGCGACTAAAACGGACTTACGGTTTGAAAGTTATGAATTTTTAAAGTTTAGTATTTTCAAAAAAATGGAACCGGTTCCTCCATATGGGGAACCGTTCCGAGTTCAAAATGTCATTTTAGTGATCAAAACACTGGGAACCCGGGTTCTCCCATATGGGAACCGGTTCCCACGACCTGCAGAATCAAAAACTGCTATTTTTGACAGCATTATGCATTCCAAACCACATCCAATCAATCACATACGAATTGCAACATTAGGAACACTAAAATGCATCCATTATACACCAATATAACATCATACATCTTTGTTTCATCATTCCTATTAGTTGTTTGACATACTAAGGATCTTAATCCTATAACCTGACACAAATAGGGTTTCATCCTACAAACCTATAATCAATTTTCCTAACATACTCAATTACCCGGTTGATTCCCAAAACCCATAAGGCATTAAACCCGAATGAAATCACCCCTTACCTCGCGATGATCTTCGATTTCCTCGGCGTCGGCTTTTTCCTCTCTTCTCTTTTCTTCTCCAATTCTACGTGAAATAGCTTTTTCCCAAAAAAACTCCTTTTTCCTTCTTTTCCTTTTAATACTCCTTTATTATTCCAAATAAAATACATAATTAATAATTAGTAAAAGTAGAGTGATTTACTCCTCACACCCACTATTTACTCTGCACACCTCCAACCCTTCTTTCTTCAATTAATCCAATTAAATCCAAAAATATAAATACTTAAGACTTTAATTAATTAAATAATTAAATTCCCATTTATTTAATATTCGAATTAAATCGGGGTGTCACAACTCTCCCCCACTAAAAGAGTTTTCGTCCTCGAAAACATACCTTAGACGAAAAGTTCGGGATACGAGTCCTTCATCTGAGTCTCTAGTTCCCAAGTGACATTTCCTTCAGCTGGTCCTCCCCAAGCTACTCGTACCTGCTATCTCTTTACCCCGTAATTGCTTCACTTTCCGATCCTCGATTCGATCTTCAACGATCAAATTATCCGTGCACGAACATCATTTACTTGAATCTCATGAGACGGATCCGCAATGTACCTCCTCAACTGAGATACATGGAAAACATCATGCAAATTTGCAAGTGACGGCGGTAAAGCAATCTGATAAGCAACTTTCCCAACTCTCTTGGTAATTTGAAACGGACCAATAAAGCACGGAGTCAACTTCTTTGACTTCAAAGCTCGACCAATACCAGTCATCGGAGTAACCCGCATGAACACGTGGTCTCCTTCATTAAACTCGAGATCTTTCCTCCTCTTATCATGATAACTTTTCTGACGACTCTGAGAAGTTCTCATCTTCTCCTGAATCATCTTGATCTTTTCTGAAGTTTGTTGAACAATCTCTGGTCCAATCACAACACTTTCTCCAGATTCATACCAACACAACGGTGTCCGACATCTCCTACCATATAATGCCTCAAACGGAGCCATACCAATGCTCGAATGAAAACTATTGTTGTAGGTGAACTCTATCAACGACAAGTAGCTATCCCAAGTTCCACCTTTCTCTAACACACAAGCCCTCAACAAATCTTCTAACGACTGAATCGTTCTCTCCGTCTGACCATCTGTCTGCGGATGATACGTGGAACTCAATCCTAACTTAGTATCCAAAGCTTCTTGCAATCCTGTCCAGAACTTAGAAGTAAACCTCAGATCTCTATCCGACACAATGCTAGACGGAATACCATGCAAACTTACAATCCTCTCAACATACAATTCTGCCAACCTCTCCATCGGATAATCCATTCTTATCGGAATAAAGTGAGCAGACTTTGTCAATCGGTCGATAATAACCCAAATCGAATCACAATTCTTCGCTGTCCTAGGCAAACCAGATACAAAGTCCATAGAAATGTCATCCCATTTCCATTCCGGAACAAACAACGGTTCCATCAGTCCTGACGGTTCCTGATGTTCAATCTTTGATTTCTGACAAACCAAACACGCATACACAAACTCGGCAATTTCCTTTTTCATTCCAGGCCACCAAAATAACTTCTTCAAGTCATGATACATTTTAGTAGCACCGGGGTGAATACTGAACCCACTACGGTGTCCTTCTTCCAAAATACTCTTTCTAATCTCGGCGACATTCGGAACACACACCCTATCACCACATCTCATAACGCCATTCTCGTCAATTCGGAACTCACCTCCTTGACCTTGGTTAATCAATGTCACTTATCAACCAAACCAACATCAGATTTATGTCCATTCCGAATTTCTTCCAGAATACCACTAGTCAGCTTCAACATACCCAATTTCACACTATCCGGAGTAGTTTCACATACTAAACTCAAATCTCTGAATTGTTCCACCAATTCCAATTCGCGAACCATCAGCATCGACATGTGCAAGGACTTCCTGCTCAAAGCATCCGCAACAATATTTGCCTTACCAGGATGGTAATTCAAACCGAAATCATAATCCTTGAGAAATTCTAACCACCTTCTCTGCCTCATATTCAACTCTTTCTAATCAAAAAGATACTTCAGACTCTTATGATCACTGAACACTTCAAACCGTGAACCATACAGATAATGCCTCCACAACTTCAAAACAAACACAACAGCTGCCAACTCTAAATCATGAGTCGGATAATTCCTTTCATGAATCTTCAACTGTCTTGAAGCATAAGCCACTACTTGCCTATCTTGCATCAAAACACCACCTAATCCCATCAAAGACGCATCACAATACACCACAAAAGATTCTGCCGGATTCGGCAAAATTAGAACCGGAGCACTAGTCAACCTCCTCTTCAACTCTTGGAATCCTTCTCACAATCGGAGTCCCAAACAAACGCTTGACCCTTTCTTGTCAACTTAGTCAACGGTAAAGCCAACTTCAAAAATCCTTTGATGAACTTCCTGTAGTAACCTACAAGACCAAGAAAACTACAGATTTCAGAAGCATCCTTCGGCGCTTCCCACTGAGATACCGCTTCTACCTACGTAAGATCAACATCAATGCCATTCTTGGAAATCACATGACCAAGAAAACTCACTTCGCTTAACCAAAACTCATATTTGGATAACTTCGCATAAAGTTTCTTCTCTTTCACAATTCCAATACAATCCTAAGATGTTCTGCATGCTCTTCATCACTTTTTGAATAGATTAAAATATCATCAATAAATACCACCACGAACTTATCAAGATACGGATGGAATATCCTGTTCATATACTCCATGAAAACACCAGGTGCATTAGTAACTCCAAACGGCATAACAGAATACTCGTAATGTCCATACCTCGTTCTAAATGCAGTTTTCTGAATATCTTCCGTCTTCACATGAATCCGATGATATTCAGACCTCAGGTCAATCTCACTAAATACACAAGCTCCAACTAGTTGATCCATCAAATCATCAATCCTCGGCAATGGATACCGATTCTTGATTGTTACTTTATTTAACTGCCCGTAATCAACACACAGCCTCATCGTACCTTCCTTCTTCTTAACCAACAACACCGGAGCACCCCACAGCGAAACACTAGGACGAATAAACTTCTTCTCAAGTAATTCTTCCAACTGTTTCTTCAACTCAGACAATTTGGATGCTGACATGCGATAAGGCGCCATCGACACCGGACTAGTTCCAGGAATCAAATCTATAGCAAACTCCACTTCTCTCTCTCAGGTGGCAACTCACTAACATCTTCCGGAAACACTTCTGGAAGTTCATTCACCATTTCCAAACTTCCAAGTTTACAAAAATCGGGGATTCGACTCTTTTGAAAATAGTTTTCATGAAATAATATTTTTCTTATTTTATAAGATAGTATTTTTAATTTAAGAAATACTGCCGAAAACGGTACTCGAATCGGAGCTACGGTTTGGAAAATATGAATTTTTAAAGTTTTAAACATTTTGAAACTCAACACAGTGGTAACCGGTTCCTCCCTAGGAGAACCCGGTTCCCACAATTCTCAAAAACACTCCCCCTGGAATTTTGTATGGGGAACCCGGTTCCTCCATACTGGGAACCGGTTCCCACGAAGAAAAATGGTTTTGTTTGGAAATTTTGAGCTGGAACCGGTTCCTCCCAGAGTAACGGTTCCAACTTGCGAACCAAAACTTGCTATTTTGACAGCAGCTTACAATCCAACTCAATCCATTTCTAAACCACTCAATCGGAGCAAAATCCCAACCATTCTTCACCACCGGAAATTCATCATTCTTGGCCTTTCCTTTCACTTCCGTCGAAGAATACAACATAAACACCACAACACCATCATTAACAGCTGTGCAACTCTGATCATCCATCTTAATTCATTGTTCTTATTAGATTCTCCGTCAACTCATATGGTGCACAAGCCTCTATCAAACTTCATTCATATTCATCACTATATGCCCCATTTAGATAGCAAGACAGTTGTATACCATCCAATACGATTCTGTTTACTATCAACAAGAGATTAAGGGTGATCAAGTCCTCAATTTGTCAATAGACATCCGATAATCATACTGGAGTATAAACCATCATTACCAACACTTTCTGTTCTCAGAATCGTACTCGCCTTTTTGCACTTCCAACTATGTCTCATGGTCCAAACGATTCCGACAACTCTAACCATACTTGCACTGTCTTCTCAAGCAGTACCTCGTACCAATGACTTACAATCGGGACATATCCAGGAAGCATCTCTCCTCCCCCACTTAGTTTCACACTACTCCTGCAATAATCAATCAGAAAAGTAACAAGTATCGACAGTGTTGTACACACTTGTCGCGTACAAAGGGATAATGACATTAAGACACTGGTCACAACGACCGACTATGCTCTGATACCACTATTGTAACACCCCTTCTAATTACCCGCGTTTTTATAAATTATAATCAGAGTTTTTAAAATCATAATTCAAGAGGCGTCACAATTTAAATAATTCAAATCAATCAACACAGTTGTCATGCTTTCACTGAAGAATAAATCATCAAATAAAACAGACTTAAAGTTATGTTTAACAGCGGAAATGAAACATAACAAATCCCGAATACATCATTCATAGTTATTCCAGGATAATAAATCAAAACATAATTCAAAACCATTAAGGATATCCATTAAAGGATTTCAAAACAACGTTTCCCCAGTGTTACATCTACCATAGCACGACATTGACATGCGGATTAACTAACTGACTCGACTCTAGAGCTATCCTCACCAATTCCAAGCAGCTAATCACTTCGAATCTGAAATCATCAAAGTAAGGGTGAGATTTCTATTCAATATAAAATGCATTATACGTTTTTAAATACAACAGAATAATCGAATACATTAATCCATTAACCAAACATATAATCATAGTCAATTCACAAGGCTTCTCCCCCAATGAACATGTATATAACAAACAATGGAAATTGCAACACTGGAAACCATCCTAGCATGTTACAATCCCATATGCAATGCAGACTCTATGCATGTGGTACCAAAACGTGAACCGAGTTCACCCACTGCTCCGTTTACATGTGGAAAGACAGCGGAAATCCATGATTCGCCCACAACCATTGGGTCAAGAATCTAGCCTCACTACCTCTAAATTCGGGTAAGTCTATTGGCTCTGCCAGTTCACTTCCGCACAATGGGAATGAACCAATTTAACAATGCTTATGCATGCACCATAAAAGCATGCAACATCAATTCAACGGATTATGATCACAACATAATTCCACATAATGCCAACATCCACGAGTATCACATGATAACAGCATAATCATGAAATAATTATCACAAAGCATAAATATGCCAAACGCTTACTCTTCAATTAGTAAGACTAAAACCAGTACATACGACAATAACAACTGAGATCAACAACCATCATGAATACACAACATCGACAACAACACATGATGTCAATATAATCATGAATAAACAACAAGGAAACCAACACATAAGCGTCAATCTTCGTTCAACCTGTCAGAACAATCTAAACCAATTCATCCACCATTCTTAAAACTACCATAGTTCACTAATCGGAAAAATGACTCTTTTCAAAATAAAATCCATTAATTATAATTTTCTTTATTTTATAAAATAGAGTATTTAATTTAAGAAACAACGTCCAAAACAGCGACTAAAACGGACTTACGGTTTGAAAGTTATGAATTTTTAAAGTTTAGTATTTTTCAAAAAGAAACAGTGGAACCCGGTTCCTCCATATGGGGAACCGGTTCCTGAGTTCAAAAATGTCATTTTTAGTGATCAAAACACTGGGAACCCGGGTTCTCCCATATGGGAACCGGTTCCCACGATCTGCAGAATCAAAAACTGTTATTTTTGACAGCATTATGCATTCCAAACCACATCCAATCAATCTCATACGAATTGCAACATTAGAAACACTAAAATGCATCCATTATACACCAATACAACATCATACATCTTTGTTTCATCATTCCTATTAGTTGTTTGACATACTAAGGATCTTAATCCTATAATCCGACACAAATAGGGTTTCATCCTACAAACCTATAATCAATTTTCCTAACATACCCAATTACTCGGTTGATTCCCAAAACCCATAAGGCATTAAAACCGAATGAAATCACCCCTTACCTCGCAATGGTCTTCGATTTCCTCGGCGTCGGCTTTTTCCTCTCTTCTCTTCTCTTCTCCAATTCTACGTGAAATAGCTTTTTCCCAAAAAAAACTCCTTTCTCCTTCTTTTCCTTTTAATACTCCTTTATTATTCCAAATAAAATACATAATTAATAATTAGTAAAAGTAGAGTGATTTACTCCTCACACCCACTATTTACTCTGCACACCTCCAACCCTTCTTTCTTCAATTAATCCAATTAAATCCAAAAATATAAATACTTAAGACTTTAATTAATTAAATAATTAAATTCTCATTTATTTAATATTCGAATTAAATCGGGGTGTCACAGAGATGATTTAGGAGGATTCTCAATTTGGGTTAGAAATAGCTTAGATTGTGAGAGGTATGTGATGACACGGACGAGTATCGTAGGCCGAGTATGACATGGGTGGTAGATTTAGGTCTGTTACGGGTAGTTTACATTCGTTCTGGACAAGTTGTCTATCCTTTATACTTTTTGTTCATTTACTTTTTGTCTTTTATTTTCATTTCTTTTAATCCCAAACTCATTAACGGTAGAATTGTCGAACGACGAATCAATAACCAATCTCTGTGGACACGATACGATATAACCTAACCGGTATATATCACCCGGTAAAAATAATACCAACTCTTTGCTTGCCGCTTACACCGCAGCAACAAAATGGCGCCGTTGTCGGGGATTGATTTTATCGGTTTTGTATTGCGATAATTCCGTTGTTTTTGAGTTTTGTAATTAATGTATATGTTGTATAGACTTTGTATATGAACTTGTATATGTTACTTGTACATGTTATGTGTTTACTTTCCATACTTGTACATATTTGTGATTTTCTTAGTTTTTATGTGATGTTGTGAATTGTCTCGTACTCGTAACGTTTGTTGTGTGGTTGTTAGGACACTTTCTTTAGGTTTGCGCAGTGTGGCAATACCATGGCATGACGAGAGGAGGTTACTAGTGCTCGCACAATAAAGGCGTCGAGCTTATGACGTAAAACAAGCATCTTTTTGTTTGTTTATGTTTATGTTGTTTGGTGGCTTATGTTTTAACAAGTTGAAATAGGACTTGCTCTTAATTTCAAACTTTCACTTTTCAACTTGTTAATTTGTTTTCACCAAGTTTATGTATTGTTTTTTGCTTTTGTTTTGTTATGTCAATTTGTTATTTTCCACAAGTTTGTAGTGTTTTAACTTGTGGAAGTGTGTATGTATTGTAAATATTGTTTATATGTGTAAATGAGATTGTATAGGTGTGTAAGTGGAGCTTGCATAGCAGTTGCACCTGTTGCTATCATTTTTCTGCAACTGGTGTAGCGCGCTTAGCGCGCTCTGCTATGCAGGACCAGTGAATTCTTTTAAAATTTCACTTGGTTTTCCTTTTTTCCCACTTTCACCAAGGCTTTTTGTATTGAATAAAATTAGTATTGTTTTTCTAATTCTTTTGTTAATTGTTTGGACTCAAATTTTGGTTTGTTAGTTTAAGGTTGCATTTGGTGATTTTCCGAGTTTGATCGTTTCAAATCGCGGATGTATGGTAATGATAATTTTCAAAGTTGCTACACGTCAGGTACTCGTTTATCGCTTTCTATAGCATAACATGTTTAGGAAATTTATCATTTGTATAATTACCATGCTATTCATTCTTTTTGCATTACTTGCTCATGAAATGAATCACATTAGTCCCCTTTTTACCCATAAATGTGAGGAAGCTTTCCATTGTTTACATATGCTGAGAGTCCACATTCTTGTTTTAACTAGATTTTATTATGTTTAATCTTTAGTTTTGTATTGATTGTATGATTGCAAGAAAATGATCAAGGCATTTTGTTGATTTTGAGCATAACTACCTTGGCCAAATATTCAATTCACCTTATGAGTGTGTGAACCTTTGTTAACCCCTTTGAACTTTTATCAATATCCATGTTTATTTGAACTTGATGCTTGTCTATGAGTGTCAATTCAACTTTTTTGTATGGATGTTGATTTCTTTGTTTCTTGAACCCTCAACTATATGTTGTTGTATGGATTTTTACCTTGCCTTAGAAAGTAGGGAGTATTCACACATTAATGTTGGTTGAATTCAAGTTGGGGTGAGGAATGTTTATATACTTATATTGTGGTTGGTATGAGGTTAAGAGAAAAAAAATGTGAAAAAGAAAGATTAGAAAAAGAAAAAAAAAAGTTTTGAAAAAGAAAAACAAAAAAGATTAGGAATAATGTTATGTTAATAAGTGAGGTGTGCTTGGTGTGAACTTTGTGATGAAGAATAAGTTTGATTGAAATTATATTGTTTGGAACTTTGTGAGTTGATCACTCCCTTAGGTTTAGGCAAGTTTTTGTTTCGATTAACTTTAGGACTTATCACTTGTTTGTTAACCAAGCCACATTACAACCTTGAAAAGCCCTTGTGATTCTTGCATTTGTATTTTCAATACGTTTTTGGATGAATGCATAATTTAGTCTATTGTTTGCAAGATTGTGGAGGAGTGTTTTTTATCCCTCACCTTTGTGTGTTCTTCATCTACCGATGAATTTTTGCTAGGTGTGATTCATGATTGAGCTTGTTTTGTTTTAGAATGTTTTGCATGATTTTTGTACTTAAGATTTGTTTCGTTTATATGTTATTGTTGTAGTATAGTGGTAAGTTTGTATTTGTCGTGTACATTTTTCGTTTGAACCATACATTTGTTTTCCGTTTTAAAAACTTGTTGATTCGTGATTCTTTGATTATCATCTTTTGTTTCTTTGAGTTATTTGACTTTGTTTGAGGACAAACAATGTGTCAAGTTGGGGAGAGTTCATAAGTGCCAAAATGTAGTTATTTTGTATATACATTTTGTGGCACTTATCCGTTCTTTTGTTGATATTCTTCGAATAAATCCCCCGCTTTTAGTATAAATGTGTACATAATAGAATAATTCAGTTTTTGTGTAAATATTGTATCATTTGATAGTTTTTCATCTCTTTTATAGGTATTCATTCATAATTGGAGCATTGAGTAATAAAGTGTCGAAGAGACGGCTTCAAACGTGCGATTTGGGCAACTCAACAATGAATAAAGCTCAAAATCAAAGAATAAAAATCATCAATAAAGCTTGACATTTATCCATGGTTAGATAGAGCATTGAATAAGCTTTCCAATGCTTCAAACCGGGCGCAATTCCGAGTTACGGTTCTCAAGATACGGCAAAAATAAAATGTTGAAAATAGCGACCGCTTAGCGAATACGCTTAGCGCCCACATCGAATTCTTTAAAAGGGCTCAAAACACATTTTAGGTTATGGGTTGGGTATTTTTGAGTCCCAACACCATCACCTTCATATTTTTGATAGATTAGCTTGGAAAACAACATTGGAGCTTGCATTTTGATGATCCGGAGTCGAATCCCTCTTCGATTGGCTTGACAACCAATGTAGATTTTTGGTTCCTCTTCTTCTCTTCTCTTTGTAATCTCTTTTGTTGGGTTTGTATGTATTTCTACTCATAACTCTTGTATATTTATCGCCTTTGGCTTGTATAAAGTTTGCTTTACGAATTTGTGTCGGTGATTATCTTGGGTTTTTACTTTATGTTAGGGATTTGAGCTTTGATAGGGATAGATTGCTTAGATTCTTACCTAGGATGATTATCTGTTAGTTTCTGAATGCTAGAGATAGGTTTAGAGCTAACATTCACTATAGAGTATCTGAACTTAATGCCTCTGCGTCGGTGAAGTATGCCAGGAATGGGTATGGAGGTGACGCAGTTGACTCCTGTGTTGTTGAAGTATGCCAGGAATGGATATTGAGATGATTTAGGAGGATTCTCAATTTGGGTTAGAAATAGCTTAGATTGTGAGAGGTATGTGATGACACGGACGAGTATCGTAGGCCGAGTATGACATGGGTGGTAGATTTAAGTCTGTTACGGGTAGTTTACATTCGTTCCAGACAAGCTGTCTATCCTTTATACTTTTTGTTCATTTACTTTTTGTCTTTTATTTTCATTTCTTTTAATCCCAAACTCATTAACGGTAGAATTGTCGAACGACGAATCAATAACCAATCTCTGTGGACACGATACGATATAACCTAACCGGTATATATCACCCGGTAAAAATAATACCAACTCTTTGCTTGCCGCTTACACCGCAGCAACACACACTAAAGATATCGTAAGAACACTACTCCGCAATTGTGCAGTCATAAGTCTCCTATATATACAAATCAATCTGAATCATGTTATTATGCCTAAGCTAACTTACTCATCCTCTTCTATTTCATTATGGCGCAATCACATTAAGCCCGTTATCTCCACACACTCATAGTAAGACGACCGGTTAGTGACTTTGATCCTTTTTGCATGGGGTTCTGGTAATTAAGTGGCATAACCCCTTTGTTCACCTAGTTTTAGTTGCGGGGATCGGACCGCCCTACCAAGTTCAGCACTAAAAACCTCTGAATCAACCAACAATGGGTCTTAATATCAAATTTTTGTAGGTTCCACAACCGGTGGGTTAAGTGACCGGGTGAGGGTCACCCAACTTAGAAGGTGTTTTCTTTTTTTTAAAATAGAACTTGGATCACTCACTTATTTTCATCGGCTTCCTTACGTAGAGCATGTGCGAGATGGTGCCGACTGTAAAGATAAACAAGAGAAGAATGAGAATTCAAGGCTATGTCATAATAAGTATTCAAATTAACTTCCATACGCAGGAGACTTACGGTTTTAAGACGGTACCGATCTTGTGAACTTTTCTCAAGTCTCACAACTAACCTCAGATTAATATATATGTCGAAATTTTCAAGAAAATGCAAAGTGTTTCTAATTTTTTTACTTAAAGAAAACAAACAAACCAAAATAAAAAACAAATAAATCAAAACAAAAATAAAGAAAAGAGATGAGTCTCTCTCCCACACTAAAAACATGCATTGTCCTCAATGAAAGAAACAAACATAAAATAAGAGAGGGGAGAGAGAGAGAGAGAGAGAGAGAGAGAGAGAGAGAGAGAGATGGGGGGAAGAACACACCCGAGCAGTCATGGAGGATATGTGATCATATAAGTAGACTTTTCCAATGAGATCTCTTTTACAGCTTCCTCTTCCAATGTGGGGCTCTCATGGAATAGCTTAATGAATTCTCCATTGATTTTGCAATTTTGATCAATGTCTTCACTTTTTATTCCAGGATCAAAGTATTTTCTTCTAAAATTAAAAGTGTCGAATGGGCACATGAAGATGATCTCATCTTTCACAACATCAAGGATCAAAAGGTTATGGGGCTGCCTCACTGCTTTTGCTTCATCTTTAAGTGAGATACTATGCATACACATGGATGAATTAATATCAGAAATATCATCCAAGGTCCATCCAATTTCCTTCTTATATTCTTGCAATATCTGTAAAACTTTTGTTCCTGTTCAGATTCAAGTTTAGATGAAACTATTACAAACAATTTTTCATTAAATTCTAAAAAGAAAGGGAATGAATTTAGCTCTAAAGCAGATGGTTGCTCAATGGATATCAAAATTTTGGCAGCAAAAGCTATATTTACATCTGCAACATCAACTTTGTTAGAAGAAATCTTAGAATAAAAATCACCATGTAAAACAGCTTCCAATTTCAGTACAAACTGAACATAAGTGAGTATCGGTACAAACATCACAAGTATAGGTTTCATCAAAATCAGACAAAGAAGGGAAATCAGCGAAGAGTGAACCAGTTGTAGCAAGTTCTCTTAAGATTCTATTGTGATCAGTCATGATATGATTATTAAATTTTAAATCAAATAAAATCAACATCACTAATAAGAATCAAATCAATAATCAAATCAAAATCAAAATAGAATCAACAAAAAATCAAGTAAAATCAGAAAGCACTGCAATATAGCAATTATAAAACTTCCAACAATGTCCGTGTTGGAAAAAAAAACAAATGAAAAAATAGAAAAGTGATTAAAATAAAATCTAAAAATTATAAAAATATGACTAAAAATCAAATAAAATAAAATCACGACTCTACAAAAAAATTTGGATTTTTTTGAAAATATGAAAATAGAAATTAAATAAAATAAAATAGAAAAAAGAGAACTTCTAGAAAAAATCGGAGCAAATCGAAACAGTAGCTTCTAAACTTATCTGACAGGCTGGAATACAAACCACAATACTGCAACCGGTATTGCAACCCTGAAAATCAACAAACACAATAAACAAATAAGAAAAAAACTAACAAGAACACTATACTTATTACTCTAATATTAGTTAATAACAACAAGAATCCCCGACAACGGCACCAATTTTGATTCGCTGTCGCGCGGATCAAAAAAGAGTGTTTTGTAAAACTGTAGTTTAGCAACAATAACTCGAGTATCGTATCGCGAGGATTTTTGTATTGTTATTAACCAACAACAGTAACTATGAATGAGAGTTTTAGTGTTCAAATATAACATAAAATAAGTGATTATCAAAATAAGCTGAAAAGTCAATCTGCTTATTCAGTTCCTACCTATCATCGGTTATCGTAATTCCAACCTCCTAAGCAGATTATCTATTATATTCGATTATAATATCCACCGAAAAGCGCAATTGATAGTATAAGTTGCATGTTCCTATTATCTGAATTAAGCAAATAGGATTAAGTTTCATGAATTAAGCAAACATAAATT
The DNA here is from genome assembly GCA_021764765.1 of Vicia sativa. Lineage (NCBI taxonomy): Eukaryota > Viridiplantae > Streptophyta > Magnoliopsida > Fabales > Fabaceae > Vicia > Vicia sativa. The sequence continues at coordinate 27,307,821 of CM038795.1, read as the reverse complement.
AAACGGACACGATAACAAATTAAGAAAACGATAATGTGACTATGGTTAGGATCATATAATCAATCGAATTAAATCAATCTACTCTATGAAATTTGGATTAAGCAAACAAGAATCATAGAATAAAATTGAAAGGAATAAAAACTGAATTGAAATTATTATAGCCTCAAGGTGTCGGAAACTGAATTCAGCAAATCAACAGGATGGATTAGTTCTCCATGAAAATTAGTACAAGAGCAAAAGTATTTTTTATCGTGGGAAGAAGGTTATGAATAGTACCGCGGCTGCCTAGGTCTAATAGAAAAACAAGGATTCGAATTATAACCCAACTGGGTCAAATACATAACCCAGGCCCAAAACAAATTATAAATCTAATAATGCAACTTCAACGAATTTTTCAGCTATGCTACAATCCGAATCAGCTTCTGAATTATGAATAAAAGTCGTATCCCTTTCTCTTAGCTTTTTAGAAAGTCTTAGAACTCCTCAATCTGATTCCCGAAGCTCTAGTTATGAACTTTTCCGTGAAAGCTGCTAAAGTTGAAAATTAAATACGAAAAGCAAATTAAACAAAAAATAAACTAAATTAGAAAAACATTATAAAACATAAAAATAAACAAAGCAAAACATAGAAATTCTACAAACGTTAAAGAATGTGCATCAAAATATACTGATCACGCAACAACTCTTGTGTTCTAGCAGATGATTGAAGAACAAATAATAACACAATTAATGAGAAATAACTCTTATGCCTTTGTCTTCTTTCCTAGATTGTTCTAACAAAAAATAATATCAACACAAATATGAGCAACAATTCTTGTGTTCAATCAAGCAGTATCAACACAATTAACGAGCAACAACTCTTATGCCTTTGTCTTCTGATGATACTTGTCTTTTGATGAATATTACTTCTGTGGAAATAGTTTGGCTTGAGACGTTATCATCTTTTGATCTTGTCTTCTGATGTGCTATATGATGTTGATTAGAAATGAGTCCAGAAGATTATTTTTCCTTGATCCTTTCTTCTGATGGAATACTTTTGATATTGAGAAAATGTGTGCGTATTCCATGAACTATCTAAGTCTTTAGAATCTTGACTTTGTCTTCATAAATATAGGCAACAACTTTTTTGACGAACAAATCTTGACTTCTGATTTGGAAGTAGACGCTTTCTTTTGATGCATTAATAATCTTGACTTTGTCTTCAAAATCATAAGCATTAGCTTTTCTGATGAACAAACCTTGACTTCTTGCGTTTGACATGAAAGCTTGTTTCTTGTTCAATCCCAATTTCTGATCTTGAAGCAACATCTTTGTCAGAAATTCTTTCTTCTTGAATACTTGTGACTTCTAAAGTAGCATCTTGTTGAGAAGTACACACGTGGTCCTCTTTCTGGCGAACATTCAGCATTCTTCCAAACTACTGATGTTTCTTCAGAAGTGGAAGTGAATAGTCTTTCTGATGTGCTTACCGTACTTCTGATTCTTTAGACAACAGTCCTGAATCAATTAGAATTTCTTATCAGCACACTCAAGAAACTTGTTAGAAACAAAATTGTTTACCTATAAAGTATATGTATTGTTATCATAAAGTAAATCATTATAGATTAATCTCAAACTTTATAGATATGATCTATATGATGATATGTTTCAATCCAACGGTTGATTTTAAAAAATATTAATCCGAAGTGACGTTTTTGAGCGAGTGTAACTCATGGTGTAACTCTTCAGATGTAATTTGATCCTCTTCTCTCTCTCTCTCTCTCTATATATATATATATATATATATATATATATATATATATATATATATATATATATATATATATATATATATATATATATATATATATATATATATATATATATATATATATATATATATATATATTGAGTCATAAATGCATTTTCACAACCAAATTAACGGAATGGACCAAGTTAGTCAACATAAATATTGTTAAGTAACTTATTTGTAACATTTATTACATAAGGGACCAAACTGAAATCTGAAATTACGTTATGGGACTTTAGGACTAAATAAGCCATTTGAAATGACATTGAAAATTATTATTTTTTAATTATATCAAAGATTTTCATCTGTTATATACTTAACTCTGGGCACGGGTTTAGGTTTAATTTCACATATATCGTTGAATCTTAATGATATCGTATTATATAACCGAATGATAAATCGTTTGTTAGAAAATACAATTGATTTTACCGTCTAGTTTAGACATAAACAATATACCAGAGCAATATGTGATAACATTAATTGATTTCTAAGAATATACATAATTGGTCAATAAAATGCACGAAAATAGGATAATAAAATCTAAATCCAATCATCTTATTTCCATTCGCTATAATTTTTAACTTAGTAACCAAATAATAATATTTTTCAAAAATATTTACTTAAAATTATAGAAGTTATTGAATGATTTGTTATCATCTCACTAGTATATGCAGAGACCATACAAACAAATACTTATTAATATTTTGTTTTTTTTGTTGCAAAGCAACTCAATAACTTGATAATTTATCTTGTAAGTTTTTAGAAGAAGTAGAATGAGAGATTTTATTCAGGTGACCTCTCTCTCTCTCTCTCTCTCTCTCTCTCTCTCTCTCTCTCTCTCTCTCTCTCTCTCTATATATATATATATATATATATATATATATATATATATATATATATATATATATATATATATATATATATATATATATATATATATATATATATATATATATAGTCTTATATCACTGTCATATGAGCGTGTTTTGATTTTCCTCCTAAAAAATAAATTTGTTCTCAGACCTTAACAAATAAATATTCCAGCTCCAAAGACCTTGATACATTTTTTTAGCAAAGATTCTATTATTTTGTCTGTGTGGCAATCCACGTGGCTTTTCTTTTTATTTTTGAATTATTTTTTAAATTCAAGTTGCATTTTTATTAATTATTTATTTAATTTTTTTAAACATTATTTTTTTATAGTTATTTTGTTACGTTTTGTTAAATTATTTTTATTATTTATTAATTATTAATTTTTTTTAAATAATCAAAATAAAAATGATTTAATAAAATTAAAAAAAGTAAAAAAAATTAAGTAATAAATAATAATGTAAAAAATTTATTAATTATTAATATTTTTTTAAATAATAAAAATAAAAATAATTTAATAAAATTAAAAAAATTAAATAACATAAAAAATAAAGTAATAAATAATAACGTAAAAAAATTATTATAATTTAATCAGCGTAGAAAAAAATTAATAAAATTTAAAGAACGTAAAAAAAATTATTATAAAAAATAATTTAATAAAACGTAAAAAAATTATTATAAAATTGTTATAAAATAAAGTAATAAAAAATTATTATAAAATAAAGTAATAAATAATAAAAATAATTTAATAAAACGTAAAAAAATTATTATAAAATTGTAAAAAAAATAATGTTTAAAAAAATTTAAATAAATCAGAATTAATAAAAATGTCACTTGGATTTAAAAAATAATTCAAAAATAAAACGAAAAGCCACGTGATTGCCACATAGGCAAAATAATAGAATTTTTGCTAAAAAAATGCATCAGAATCTTTGGAGCTGGAATCTTTAATTGTTAAGGTATGAGAACAAAAAAAAAATTAAGGGGAAAATCAAAACACGCTCATATGGCATAGGGTATATAATATTTTTTTCTCTCAACACTAAACATATAGGAAGTGTATAAAAATTATGAAAATAGAGTGAAAGTGAAAGAGAAGACAGTTTTTTTACATTTCTTATGTTTTCATTTAATTTAATGGGAAAAAAATCATTTTAAAAGTTTTTTTTTTTTGAATTATTTTTTCCCATTTTCATAATTCAAAAAATTTTAAAAATTAAAATAGATAAATACACTATTGATAGTCATTTAGTAATTCATATTCAAATATGATCAATGCATTAAAATAAAAAATAAAAATTAAATCAACTATGGTGTCGTCGCTTCCACATGGTCAAAGTGGAAGTTTGAACTCGACGAGATGGAGGATATTGTGGAATGTCCGATGACAATTCTTGGTCATGTTGTGATGCGTGTCAGAATGTAGGAAATATTGAGAATTTAGAAAAGATTTGATAAATTCTCATAATCAAATCTAGACATCACCATTCATCGATGCAAAAGTGTTTTGGGATTGTGTTGCTTATGTGTCGATGTTTGGTTAAGTATCATATCATCAATTGTTTTGTAATATCATCTAAAATGAAATATGGTGGTAAAGACTTGGGTTTTAAAAGTGTGCTCCTCTCAAGGTCTTAGGTTTGAATTATGCTAGGTGCAAATAATTTCTCTGTTGGGCCATGTCTATAGAGAGTTTTGCTCTGGATTTAAACGAGATTCCTACAAGTGAATGTTGGAATTGGTCCCCTTGGATTAGTTAGTCTCAAGGTCGGATACCAATATTTAAAAAGAAAACATAGAAAGGGGAGGATTAAAGAGGTTGGAATTAGATATAAAAAGCGTGATAAAAATCATATATGAGAAGATCCTATTGATGCATTTTCATTGATACAAAAATTTGATACACGAGAAGAATTAATAAGGTGGACTAAAGAGTTTGGAATTAGACATAAAATGGTATTAACATTACTCGTTCAAATATCGAAATGGGAGAGGGATGAATCAACAACCAATTATCTACCGTCTCTATCTATTGCTTTAGTTTTGTAAACCAAAATCATTGGGTCCAAGTAGTTATATTTTTATGTTACGCAATTAATATTGATGTAATTTTTTTCATTATTTATTACTTTTTACGTAATTTTTTAAATTAGGTAAAAATAAAGCGATGACTTATGTTTTCATAAGTCATATTGGAATTAGACATAATATAATTTTTATCATTACTTGTTTAGATATCAAAATGGGAAAAGGGTGGATAAATAGCATATTACGTATTGTCTCTATTTATTGCATTGGTTTTGTAAACCAAAATCATTGGGTCCAAGTAGTTATACTTTTATGTTAGTTAATTAATATTGATGTAATATTTTCATTGATTATTCATTATAATGTATTTTTTTCAAATCAGGTAAAAATATAGCAAGTTAGCTATTTCGCTCCTCTATATATGCGGATGGCGCCATTTCAGGTATTAAGTTTCAAATACAATTTGAATACAATTCAAATACTGACTTGAGCATTAGAATGTTAATCTTGTAGGTACACCCCTCGTTTCATTGAATCAGAAGCTCTACTCTGTTTTTGCTTCCATGAATTTACATATTTCTAGTTCTAGTAAGGAACAATGGAGTCATTTATGGGAATCGATTTTTGATTCTCATGTATTTACTATTTCATTATGTACAAATTGAGTGGGAATAAATGAACGGTTTTCTATAGAATCTCACACATCGATATCAACAAAATTTTAAAAAGAAAAATTATTTTTACTTTTCATTAATCATATATTTCACCATTGAAAGGTGGATGTTTGTTTATGGAATGTCTCAACTTATAAAAAACATATCTTTCAACCATTTAAAGGTGGAGGTTTGTTTATAGAATGTCTCAACTTAAAAGAGACGTTTGAATTCATCCTTCCCCTTGAGACAATTAGTCAATATAAAAGGGCTAGGATATAATGTCACATGTTTATCAAATGACTTTAAACACAAGATAAGAGGTGAATTGTATTATTTTTTCAAAAACGTATGGATTAAAAAAATTTAATTATGTTTCAAGAAGATGGTAGAAGAAGAATAATTAAGATTAATAAATAAATATTTGGCACCCGAACTTTCCCATTTGCATTTACCATTTTAACCCTGTAAAATATTAAAACTCATTTAAAAAAACTATTGGACCGTTTCGAACTTTTGAAAAACCTCTGGCGAGAACCAAAATTTTAAAATAGACTACAGGATATTTCAAACTTATGACCAGTAAGTATTTGTTCTTACCACATTTTTTTGTTTATACCGGTTTTTTCATGCAATTTTACCAAATTTTTAGGAATGCCCGTTAAAAGCACATATTTTGTATGCAGTTTTACCGGATTTTTCAAAAAACTGGTAAAAATGCATATATTTTTTCTTATTTTTTGAAAAATCAGGTAAAAATGTATACATTATACCATTTTTTAAAAATAACCTTTAAAAATGCATATGTTTTTACCAGTCATTTTGAAAAATCTAGATATAAGTATGATTTGTACCAGATTTTTAAAATAGTCTAGAAAAATGTATGCATTTTTAACGATGGCTTCTCGGCAGCGTGATAGAGTTGAGGTTGTTGCATCAAGGCCTCATGTGAGGGGAGATGACGTAGAGGCTTTGCATATTCAAATGAGGAGAGTATCCTCGACCGGTTCTCACACGAGGTAGTTGGCACCTGATTACTTTCGTGCACCCTAAAGTACTCAGTGTAGATAATCTAAAGTTGCTATTGCATGCACCATAGATCTTGATGATGAGCCTATTGTTGAGGATGTCCATGCAACAATTTAGGATTCCATATAGATAATGGTAGAGTTAGATGTTCCACGTCCTTATGAGACAAAGGTTTTAACTATTATAGAGGTTACTCTACAGACGACTACTAAGGTGTTTTCTATAGATGATATGGAAGTTACTCCTCAGGTTGAGACACAAGGTCACTGCTCTGGCTTTGATAGAGTCGTATGTACACACAAATTGAGGGGTCCTTGGAGGGCCTAATGACTGCTATGTGTTCACTCGATATGTCGATCACGTGTCATTCAAATTATGGAAGGGGAAGTATATATACGATATGCCGATGATGTGACTTTATTTATTATTCATGCATTAAAAATATTTGATGTTTTTTACTTTGTTTGTTACAGGAACAACCCCTGTTGAAGGTGCCTACCCATGAGGGGAAGTTGAAGAAGTTATCAAATGTCTTGATGCCAGGGGAGGTCAATGTGATTATTGAGGATTACAATCTCATTTCATAGGTGGGTTGTTTGCTGACCATGCTCGATGGTTAGTTATTGAAAGCCTTTGTTGAGTGATGGCACAATGATACATTTTTCTTATATCTTCTATTTGGTGAGATGATGATTATATTGAATGATGCCTCATCTCTGTTCCATAATTCGATGGTAGGTAGTTTCTTCATCGCTCATCTCATTAGCCATGATCTTAAACGTATGACTGTTGTACATGACTTGAGGGTTACTGATGAGTATGTAATGGAGGAGTTTAGATTTAATAGGGGTGCTCACTTTTTCCTATCTTGGCTGCAAGATAGGTTTGGTGATCTAATGCAAAAGGGTATGTAAGAGACAGTCGCTGGGGTATACATGCTACATCTTATAAGATGTACTATCTTAGCAGATAAGTCTCATGTGTGTATCAATGCAAAGTACACGAGGCTGTTTCGTCGCCTTAAGCATTGCAGTTGGGCATGGAGTGTGTTGCACTAACATCTCTATATATTACGCTTGAAGAGGCAACTATTTCTTATACGAGGCAGTTTGCCGGTTATATGAATCTATTTCATGTATACAAAATTATTAATTCTTATTACTTTAGTTCTTTTATGACATATTTTTCTAGTTGTATGAGTCTATATTATTGTGCAATGCTAAATATACAAGCATTTTCCATCCATTTATTAACTCAATAAGGTTGTATTTCACATTTCCATTCAGTATGAATCCAATCTACACGAAACTTGATCCTACTCGCCTTTCTATTCTCGGTGTCAGACAACATATTATTCAACTTGGATATTAGAATAGCGATACATGTGACGTCCTCTAGGAGTCGAGACTCTAGAACAGGTTTCACATCGCTGAAGTACACTTCTACTTTAAACAAAAAACAAAACATCGTAATAGGTTTTTCCTAACAACACGTGAAAATTCAGTACTTGTTAAACTATCAGATAGTCAAAAATCCGATAAATATAAGTACTTTTTAAAAATTTTAACATATCCAATACATCGGATATATATATATATATATATATATATATATATATATATATATATATATATATATATATATATATATATATATATATATATATACTACCAAAAAAAATTATTTGTACCAATTTTTTAATTGTTCAACAAGATTTTTTGATCAAATTTTGACAGAGATCACATGAAAATTTGTGGAGCTATCAAGTCAAAGTGAGGTGGAACGATAAAAACTTTCTAATTTAGATGACAATCAAGACAGAGCCCAATTCATGGCTAATTTTTTCTTAGCCCATAATAAACCCAAATCCCCGTTACAATTCGTATTAATTAATTATTATTAAAAAAATCAAATCTTTTTTTTTTTAATTGAACAAACAGTAACGGCACCGTTTGTCCTGACACAAAAAACTGAACGGTGTTTTAAGCACCGTCTTTGTTTGACTGAGTGTTCACTAAGACTCACACTAGCTGCTAATAATAATAATTTAATCATAATTTTCTTAATCTAATCTTCATTTTATCATTCACTTCACCAACAACAACAATAACAACAGAAGAAACCAAGTCAAATCAAAATCAAAATCAAGTTGAAATGATTTTACTGTAATCAATCAAATCAAATCAAACCCAATAAGGTAATAATCGATTCCACTATATCTTTTTTCATTAATTCTATTATTATTATAAAATTCAAATTTTTTTAGGAATCGAAAAAGAAGAAGAAGAAGAAGAATTAGGGTTTGAAATTGAATCAACAAAGTGAATTGAAATGCCGGAAGAGGAGTTGGTTGATATCAAGTTTAGGTTATACGATGGGTCTGATATTGGACCCTTTCGCTATTCGTCTGCTGCTACTGTTGATATGCTTAAGCAAAGGATTGTCTCTGATTGGCCTAAAGGTTCTTTTTTTGTTTTGATTATGGATTAGTTTATTTATGTGTGTTTTTTTTTTTAATTGTGGAATTTGTTTGGTTGATTTTATTAGTTGGGTTTAGATGATTTTTGATAAGGTGTATGATTAGTGTTAGTATAGTTTGAAGTTTTGAAATTGAGAGAGGGAGTTTGAATTCGATTGTGGAAGGTTGTGAAATGATTATTAGTTTTAGTTTAATTTATAATAGTTTATGGCTTCTCGGATTTTTTTTAACAAGTTGGATTTACATACTTATGTACCTGTCAAAGTTGTAGTTTCGTTTTGAGTTTGGTCGTATCGAGTTTGGCAGTATGTTAATGTGATTTTAAAAGCTATAGAGTTAACTAGTTTGGTGTTTTTCATTGAAAGTTCGCGGGGATTTGGGAGTGTTTTGTTTTTGATGGTTGTGTCGTATGTGAATGTGATTTAAAAGCTAGTAGAGTTATTGAGTTTGGCGTTTTTATTAAAAGTTTGCGAGGATTTGGGAATGTTTTGTTTTTGATGGTTGTGTCAGATATGTGAGGTAACTTGTTCAGTTGAGAATCTGTAGCTATTATTGAAATCATGATATTTATGATATCAAGAAAATCGTAGTTGCCTTGTGTTTTTTTAAATAGCCGTAGTTGTCTTGTTTTGACGAAACTCTGAACTACATTGTCCAAGTCAAGCCCGTTTTATGTTTCTTCTTCATTTTCTGTCGAGGACCGTAGATTGTATGCTATTACAATTGTACATTCTTTGCTTATTTTTTCGATTTTATTGTTATCAATGTTGCCAAAATGCTTACTTTTTCTATTATCATCTGATTTCATTTCACGGGTATGAATATGGGTTTAGTTGGTTGTGAAGACTGAATAATGAGGAGAGAAAACGACCTTTTCATCATAATTTTCATTCACACAGAAAAAAGAAGCATGCATCAGTTGTTTTTGGTTTAAATTTATCTAAATAGAATAAACTATAATTTTCATTCACACAAAGCCAACAAGCATGTAGCACTTGGTTTTGAATTTTGACTAAAACTAATCTGAGTAGAGTAAAATATAATTTCCATTCATATATACGAATAGGCATGTAGCTCTTGGTTTTGTTTAAAGCTTGTCTTAATAGAATAAAATATTATGGGACTGTCATTTGCCACTGTCAATCTGCTGTCTTTATTATTCATTAAGGACATCAATGTCAGTTCGTATTCCAATACTGGAATCAACAGATTTTTCTTTTCTTTTGTTGCTGAAGAAAATCAAAACTCTATTTGAGTTATGTTGAAATGAGAAAAAGATATTCCATGTAAATAAAGCGAACTGGAACAAAATTGAAAAGAGTAGAGCCGGAAAAAACCAAGTATGTAGTATTCTGAGAAGGAACAAGAACCAAACAACCCGAATATGCCATTAACAAAAACCAGATTATATCGCTGAAGCCTATGGTGAATAGACCAAAAAGACTTGAACAAAGCAAAACTGTAAATCTCCGAGGGTTAGAATGCACTACCACACATTGACGCGTGAGGATCATGCTTCTGTAGGTAAAAAGAACATGTGGGCATAGGAGGTAGATTTTGGGCAAGTCCTGACTGATTAGCTTTGCTTGTTTCATGTGGGTGCATTGGCTTGTTGAGTCAGGTCCATGAAGGTAAGGAACTAGATCTGGCATCGGTGGGAAAGAGAAAAGGCGTGTAGAAAAGGGAACACGGGTACACACTACTACTAGTGTTGGCGTGAATGGTTCATTGAAGCCATAGATAGGAGGGAAAACTGAAAGTGTGGTAGTCGCAGTTGGTACTCAGCCAACAAGGGCATAGTTACTAGACAATGATCACAGCGAAGAGGAAAGCCTCGGAAAGGAGTTTCAGATTTTGTAACTCATTGAGGGAATTCCTTAGAAGGCAAGCTAAGAGTGTGGTAGTTGTAGATTTTGCTCAGTCAACCAGGACATGGTGGTACAAAACTAAGATGTCGATTGTGTGTATATGGTACAAACACTTATGCCACTAGTAAAAGCCCTTACCATTATGATTCTGGTCTTAGATCAGTCTTGGACCCTTTCCAAGAATATATAGACTATAAGTTCGTTTCCCCTCAGTTTCTGGTCAATCTTGTTGTCTTACTGTAATAGTACTGGAGACACCTATATCATAAAAGGAATGACAATCAACGTCAACCAGGCCTCCAGAGCATTTGAGAGTCTATTTAATTTTCCAGTAAGCTCGATATGATTGAAGGTGTCATTGAACATATAGAAAATATGCTGAACATACTCATTATCAGAGTAGTAAGTAGCGGCCAGTATAGAGTAAATAGCGGGTAGCAGAGCAGTTTCTGTTCCGCTATCCTTTTCCCCTCTGAAAAACCCAAATTACTCATTAAATTTAAAACATATTAAGGATATTTTGGATTTTTCAATCAAATTTGAGTTGAGACTCAACCCTAACCTTCATTCACCGACGTTTCTGCATTTCAGCCGTTCTAAAGAAAATCACAAGTTCCTCCCTCACCTCTCTGCACTTCGTTCTTCCCTCTGAACATCATATGTTTATAATTATTATTCGTGTAGTTTGTCCAAAAACTGATCATAAAGCGGCCACCCCACAATACGCTAACCCGTTATGTCATTTTTGAGGTCGGCCACTCCGCCCCGCTATCCGGGATTCACTAGCACATTATAAACATTAGGTAAGGATATTTACTTTTGGACAGTTGTTGTTAAACTCTCCAAGGAAAATTGTAGCCCACCCTTTGCTTATTCAATTCATACTACAGTCTAGTTGCATTTTTAGCTGAACAATAGAATAAGCACGACTGTCAAATTAAATAAGTTTAATTGACCAGTTTTTAACATTTACTTATTCAGTCAGCTTGTTTTGATGATTATTCATGTAACTCTTTGGGTTCTGTTCTACATTTATTCAAGATTACACATGGCACGGATTCTCTCACGTGTTCTCTCATTTTATTCATTGTACTTTTCACTTATTGTAGGCAAAACACTCCTGCCAAAGTCAGCAAATGAAGTGAAATTGATTAGTTCTGGTAAAATCTTGGAAAACAACAAGACTGTTGGTCAGTGTAAAGCACCATTTGGCGATATTGCAGGGGGAGTTATAATCATGCATGTTGTTGTACAGCCATCTCTAGCAAAATCTAAAGCTGGTAATTTCCTTAGTTTCTATTGGGAATACATAGTTTGGTGATATTGCTTACGGAGTAATAATCATTAATAGTTTCTATTGGGAATGCGTCTTTCTTTCGCAACACTGACATGTAGAGTTTTTGGCATGAAAATCAAATGAGGTTCACATCAGAACCAACTTTTGTATGTTAGCAGCTGGATCTGATATTTGCATTTTTGTTTCTTCAACAGAAAAGAAGATTGATGATTCATCCAAGAAGGTTGTCTGTTCTTGTTCTATATTGTGAAGACAATTTGTGAGCCGGAGAAGCTTTCATCGAAACCACCCGTCTGAACAAAACCCTTTGATTTTCAGCATTCCTGTGTAAAGTTTCGTATACAAGCAATTATATGTTTATAGAAAGTTTGTGTTAATGGTGACTTGTGAAGACGATGTCATTCTTTTATTACAACGTCTAAAAAGATTGAAAACAATGTAACCAACCATTGGTTGTTATCATTATGCATCATGTTTTCATTTTGCATTTTAAACGTGTGTGATATTTTATGCATTATTAGAGTCCAAAAGAGCTTCCATAAATTCATTATGGTGGTTGTTTATGGAGAATGATGTCTAGGTAACTAAGGAAGAATCATTTCTCTCTTCACTGACTTTACTAAATAAAATTTATTTAAATAGCAAAATATTATTGAAGTATGATAATAAGAAATCGTCAAAGTCTTCTAATAAGAATACTTCAAAGTCTCTTATTAAAAAAAAATATTCACTTTATATGAATTTTTTCGAGGTAAGCTCTAAATGTCACTATTATTTAGTTTTTTTAGTTTGATAGATACATCAGGTGAATTTGATTGATTTAATATATATAAGATTAAATCCATAAAATATTCAATTTTTTTAAAATTCACAATCATTTATTTTTAATTTAAAAAATATATAAATTTAAAATAACTCAAGAATCATCTACTTTTTTATTAGTAAAAAAATTATATTACATAATAATATTTTCAATATCATTAAACATTATAAACATCATTTTTTTTAATAATGATTTAGTCGTATAATAATAAAAAATAAATAAATAAATTTAAATTTTGTTCAGTCAAATGTGATTTTTAAAGGATCTAAAATAATTATCTAAGCTTGATCGATGCAATTATGTATTATCCAAATTAAATAACTGAATCAATTTGACTCCTGATCCGACTCTATCTATTTGCAAAAAATAATTAAATAGTGCATATAATAAAACAATACTTTCTTGGAATCCCTCCAAAGGAACGATGAAGGGGAAGATCTCTAAATTGATGGTCGTCAACAAGGAGGGAAACATTTCAATGGGGTGTTGGAGAGGCCAATCCTCGAATTTTGTGACATTGAGAAAGTAGGGGTCCCAAAGGAGATATTTTCTTTGGTGATAACGACTGCAATCTAAATTTTGTGCTTATTGTTGGTGACGTCTCTAATGATATCATGTACTTGGGCCTTTCTAAAAACATGGGGCTGAAGAAAGAGAAGTTATAGCACTACGAATGATACGACCTACAAGCCTTCAACGATACAATAACTCGTCCTTGGGGGTACACTGAGGTGATGGTTTATTCTATTTGTACAAATATGGTGGAGGGGTACTTTCAATCTCTGTTTTTCATTCATTGTCATTTGTTCTTCTTATCGCGAGCAGAGTAGAGCAACTTGGTAGCTCGCAAGGGTCATAACCTTGAAGTCACGGGTTCAAATCTCGTCTCCGCACTCTTTTTGATAAAAATTGAAATTCACTATTTTCTATTTTTTAAATAGAATATATAGATAAATGTATTATTCAATACATAAGCAACGACGGATAGCATAAATGGTCACCCTGGAAGAGGGGCAAGATATTGATACAACCAACTCTCAATTTCTGGTAGTTCCTTCCAAAAGTGTATATAATTGCATAGTAGACAGACCCTTAGCGGCGACCTTATATGTAGTGGCATTTTCGAATCCACTTCAAGCTGAAATACCATTACGTCCATGACGATCCGTTGACGATAAGCGCAGACCTATCTGGGGAAAAGAGAATGTTCTAGAATTTGCAACAACACGAAAAGAAATGTGAAGCGATGGTGATTAATGTGGCTTTCCCTAATTCGAAAGTTGTGATACAATGTTATTAACCCCCTTGAAGGTGAGGCGGATCATCCTGGTCGGATAGTCGCAGGTAATAATCCATGTGAAGTCTAAGCTATGTATCATATCCCCAACAGTCAATAAGCAGTGGCTACGACACTTGGTTAAATTTAATTCAGTCAATAAGTACAACTATGACACATTGTTGTGATGTACGGCATTTTCTTGACAAAGAATAAATAAATTTTCACTAAACTCTACATTTTCCTCGTGATTATAAAGGTAGCAATGATTCAAAGGTGTTGTCACAAATTCCATCAGCATATGACCAAAGCAGTTAAAGCCCTATTACAAAGACTCGGAGGCACTATTACAAACGCCATGAGAAAATTACTCAAGCAATCAAAGCCCTATAATTTCAATTCCCACACAAAGAAAGTGTATCATAAAGGGGAAAATAACGGATCACCCTCCCCCCACCCCCACCCCTCTTGGTTGCTATCCACTCCAAAGGTAGTGGTGAGTACATAATACATCGACCTTGAACCAGGTTTTAACCCAGGGGCACAGAAGGGGTATCGACCCTTGGTCGAAAATAATCGTTAGAGACGTTGATCGCGACTTTATGTGTCTTAAAGAATCTAGACCGCAAGTATACAGTCCTATCGCGTGTAGCTTTAAAGATTATCGAATCCCAAGAGACTAAATGTCGACATATCGTTATCTAGGGTTACTACGTAAATCTAAGGCTAATAATGTAAATAATTTGGGTTTAGGGAACCTAACTGATTGTAATCTAGTTTAGATTCAGAGGGAGAGTATCGGCATGTAATGGTTGGACTTCGAGGATTTAGAAACTCATTGACTTAAACTCGTATTATCAAAACATGTTTCAGTAGGAAACATTTATTTGAAAACCCTCTTCTCACACCCTCATGTTTATTGATTCAGATCCTATAATCAAACCTAAGTGAGTGCTCTCGCTGTTTCAATTAGAGTTTAAAAATAGTTTTTGAAAATAAATAAAACCTAATCAACATAAAAGCGCTCTCGCTGTATTTTAAGTTGATGCACAACTACTAATGTCCAGTTATTATCTCAAACTCTCGCTTTATTAATAATAACTTATAATTTCTATTTTACTCTCGTAACAAAACAGTTGCATTAAGAAATAGTAATTGAAACCAGAAAGTTAATCTTTTTAAAACGGAACAAATCGAATGGCGTTGCTAAACCTCGTCGGCTATATGACCTTACATACCGATAACTAAACTTATCCTAGCATGTTATACGATTCAGATATAGCGCAACGGTAATAAATAGTATCAGACAATTCAGATGACACGTGCATTTTAAATAATTTAGGCATAAAAAAATTAACAATTAAAATAAACCAATAAATAAATTAAACAATTAAAATAAACCTGAAAACAAAAGGCAGAATATTTGGCTAACTTCGGGTGTCTCCCACAAGTCGGTGAGATCTGCCCTTCGTTGCTCCGAAATTCAAATGCGATGAAGGAAATTAAAAGGTGCAATTATAACGTAAGGTTAGAATCGGCAAAGGTTCACAGCAATCCCCAATGTGGAAACTTCTACGAGAAAAGAAAGCAGATACTAAACTAAATTAACTGAAACGGTAAAATAAACTAAACCGAAAATAATTTTGGCAGAGTAACAGTAAAGAAATGCAGAAGAAAAAAGCCATTTGGAAACTGAAGTATGGAAGTCTATTATTAGAAGTGAAGGTGCGCTTGGAAGCTGGGTGGTTGAGATTTCTTCGCCTCCGTTTTCTCCTTCGTAGCGATCACTACGGACTTGCTAAGTGATGTGTAACGGTCATTACGCTTTTGCCTTGGTGAGGAAGTCTCGCCCTAGTTCTTGTGGCGACCGTTAGGGTTTGCTAGGTGGGGTGTAACGGTCGTTACACCCTTTGGGCCAGGTGAGAGGCGCGTTAGAAGTGGGATGGGCCTGCTTCCTTATTCCTTTCTTTCAGCCTTACTTCTTTTAGACCTTCATTTCCTTGTCATACATCCACATTTGCTTTCTTGCTATTTTTTGTGGATTTTGAGTACGATTTATCCGACTTTTCTCGACTTTCTGCGCACATGCCTTATAATTAGTAAAAACCTGAAAACATAGAAAATATCGGCATAATACGAATAAAGAGTAATTTAATTAATTAAAATGCGGATAAAATTCATGTAAATTGATCCAAATAATCGATACATTTTTGAGTTATCAGACGTCTAATAAACTTTAAGCACAATCTCAGAGGAAAAGTTGTATCCTAGAGAAATCAAATCGAGACTGAAAGTAAAATCACTTAAACAAATAAAAACAATGGTAATCAAAAAAATTTAAATATGTGTTGTACAACAGGAACAATAAAGCTTACGTACTCTTTGAATACACACATTTTATGTTATGTACAAGCAGGCCAATAAAAAAATTAATCCGCCTAGGAAACAACTTTCAAGTCTCTAATATCTTGGTCAGGGAGAACTTTCTCTTCCAGACAAGGAGAACTTGCTCTTACAGTGGGTTGAAAATTCTTCACATCCTTCAAGGAACTCTCGAAAGAGTCTTGAGTGATAGAGTGATTCTCTTCCAATGATTGTGCATACTTCTTGAAAAAGGAAAGTTTCTCAAGACGCATCTCACGAAGATCATACTCAACCTTCTTCTAAACTTCTTTTCATTCTTTTAAATAAGCACCAAGCTCTTATATCCTTTTCTAGACAGGATTCAAGGATGGGTTTTCTTCGCCAAGAGCGGCCACCACCCTAGACAATGATTCCTTGGCAAAATCTAACGTCTCGTTCTTCTTTGCCACCTCCTGAGCAAGTAGTTTCACCTTCTCAAATAGAATGTTGGAATACCCTAAAGGTTCCACAACATACTCTATAACCATAAATGAGGAAGATACTTCCCTAATATCTTTTATCCAATAATTTCCCTCAACAGTAAGGGCATCAACCTGATCTATGAGCATCTCATTCTCCCTTCGAAGACGGTCGGGTAAGAAGACTTTTTTTTCCTAGAAGCTCCAAAGGCAAGGATGAGAGATTCCCAAAGAGTGTGATATGCTAACTTTGATAAGTCTCCCTTGGATAACTTTTCAAAGTTGTTTGAGAAACAAGAACAATGTTTGTTTGAGATAGAACATTGGAATTCCCTAGACATCCTTGGACTAGGATGAGCTAGTAGCACATAAGGAAACTTAGTTGTAGCCGATACATGCTCTTCCATGGACCTCAGTCAAGGACACTTGAAAAGTGGCCTTTCTACCCAAAGCTCTTCAAGCTCATGGATGAGAGTCAAAATTCCCTCACCCTATGTCGCGATGAGCATAAACCTTCATCCACCACTATCTGGGTGGGTGAAACTTGAACTTTCACTTTTGTTAGGGGAGGCATAGTCCGAGCATTCAGTTTGGTTGATGTTCCGGAACTAGAAGCTATCATAGTATACAGAGTATTTGAAGTATTGTCCAAGAGATAGGTACCTCGAAAATCATTTTTCATATGCCACATTGCTTCCTCACTCTTCATTGTATATATGTAACTAATAAGGGAGACATTATAGAATGAGTTATTCAAACCAGCACTCAAGAGAAGTAAAATTTATATGTCACTTACCAAATACATCCTTCATTTCCCCCTTTGTTCTAACATCCACCAACCAACGAGTCTCGATGAACCTTTTTTAGTCGCTTCTTTTATGCTCCATCAAGAGGAATTATCTATCAATATAACCAAGCTCCTTGTAAAAGGACACCAGTTGCCTATTCAAATGTACCTCTTCTTAGGATGAGTCCTTATCATAATAAACATAAGACGTGTTCCCCATCAAGGAATGATTCTAACTCTAAAACTTGCGAAATAAATCCAAACAATTATACGAAGGGCCTAGGTTTGGTTTTGCATATTTTTGCATGAGCTTCTTTGTTAAGGAACATAAACAAGAAGTTGTCCTTGAAATGCTTTATATTGTCAAAACAACTATCAAATGATAAAAGTTGGGGCGGGATAGAGGCATTTGATACATTCTCATCTCAATCTCCATCCTCGTAGGCGTCTCAGGTCCCCGCCACTGAGAAACGTTGTCCCCATCCCCATAGATTCCCACGGATCTCCAAGATTCATACGGAGTTTCATAAACATGATTTACTTTATTTATAATTTTAAACCAAATTATTAGTAAAAATTTCAAAAGTTAACCACAATAAAATTTAGAAATTATTACTTTATGATAAATATATTATTTTGCCAATATTTAATCTATAATATTGAATGTCATAACCACCAAAATTTCAAACTTAAAAAGTTTAAAATAATCATTTATATTTCACTCTTTTACTAACGAGAACCGTATGTAAGTATTGTATGTAAATTTTCTCCTTCTCCTTTAGCATTTAGTTTCAACAGTTTTGGGGAACGAACTATCATAGGAATTTTTTCTATGTACCTAAAGCATTGTTCAATTAGCCAACAAGTCATTTCTATCTACTAGGCCAGAAAAGTTAGTGTTAGCAAAAAGCCAGACAGAAATTATATACAAAATTTAAATGGTCTCAACCTACATCAAAATGAGGAACTACCTAAAATATTAAACCAAAAATAATTAGGCTCCCAATGCCACCACCACCACTCAGAAGCCAAATAAATGCAGTTAGCACAGCATCATCGCATCATACTACTTTGCCACTTGAAGTCTTCCTTTCAAGTAATCGAACCTTCTCCAGCAGCTCTTGGATGGTATTTGATGCTTCCTATAAGGACAGACAAATCTTGTCAAGCTCATGATTGATTCTACTATTTTTTAGATTGTAAACAATACTAAAAGAAAAATGGAATCATACAGTAGTTTGATTTAAGGTATGAGTAAAGAAAAATAAATCATTGATGTATACAAGTTAAAGCATTAGATAAGATCTTCGAACCTGAAGCTTCTTTCTCAAATTTTTTTCTTCAGCATTCCGCCTATCTCTCTCTTCAGCAAACACATCAATTAGAGTTTCTTGTTCCTTGTTCATATCCTCAATCTTTTGTTCGGCATCACGGAGCTGATAAAAAAAAATTTAAGGTATATGTGAAAACTAACTAATCAGGAAAAAAGCAAATTCAGGTACATGAATTCACCAAGTACATATCAAATTATGTTTCAACAATAACAACTGCCTGTTTTTCCAACACAATGATGTAAAATAAAAGGCCATGGGCTCATACCTGAGCTTCGAGAGATATGCACTTATCTTTCTCCTCCTGTAAAGCTTGTGATGCTACTTCCCCTAACCTTTCTTCATCTCTCTTCTCTAATCTAGAATCCAGAACCATTAAATTGGAGAAGGATGATAAGAGTGAATGAATTATAATTAAGTTTAATAAATAAACCAAGATAAGCAAGCAGTTAAGGTTCTAATATTTCAAAATACCTCTCTTTCAACTCGCGATTCTCTTTTCTCAACTGTTCAAAAGCTGCTAAATCAGGTAGTGGTTGCTCCCGAACATTAACATCTTTTCCCTGAAATTCAACAAATGATTACGCGACAGTTCCAAATAACACACAACAAGAAAATTCTCAAGATACACTGCCTTTAAGGCTCCTAAGAATCTTGACCAGAGTCATAAAGCAACTTATTTAATTAGTTCCACCAAAAGTCATTTTGAGATATCCATATTAGTCATGATTTCAGAAATTAAAAGCAGCAATGCCTTGATTCACACATTATGACTGATTTCCCTCGTAAGATATTATCGAAAAAATCTTCTAATATGACTTCAAGTACAATTACAATAAAATGTTCTATAGAATAAACTGTGCTTAAATATCATATGTTTTTGTATCTAAAAAGTTGCAGTATTAAGACATATAATCCTCGATTTTCATTGCTTAGTTAACGTTTAAAATGATTCAAGGCCAATGCTTTAACCTGAAACATATGTGCTGCTCCCTACCCCCTCAAAAGTAAGACCTAAGCTCTGCCAGGTTTGAATGTTTAGAAACTCCTCGATTTTACTTTTAGAGGTTTTAATTTTCTTGACCACTCTTTCTTCATTCATTTGTCAAGATAGATGCAGAACATTTACTTAGAAGATATACATTACATAACCCACCCTTAATCAAGTTGCAAAACTAGAACGTATACTAGAAGAAAGGGAGAGAAGACAGAAATAGAGATATATGGCAATATGCACAACCTGTGGGTTAGATCCTTGAGTAGACAGCCGGCCATTTCCCCTTGGTGTAGAATCCTGAAAATTTACATTCTCCTTTCCAGAAGAATTTCCAACATTAGAAATCTTTCGCCTCTTTGCTTGGTTCTTTGATGAGCCATTATCATTATGATCACTGGTATCATCAGCATATGATGCTTCTTCTGATGAACTTTGACTCATACTTATAGGGGAAACTGCCGAGTGACCATTTCTGTGTTCACTATATCTTTTGGATTCCGTTCGTGTATGTTTCTGTTTCAAATGTGAAGGCAGTTCATCTGATGCCAATGGTGATGATGCCTGGCCATTTGTGGCAGAATATTTCCTTTTCAATTGAGATGACTCTGGAACAGGATCGGGAGATGGATCTACAAAACAAGTTACATTGGTCGAAACCCACATGGTCACCAATAATAAGGTATCACTCACACTTACCTAAGCAAGCAAACACGATATGTATCACACTGCAACAAAGCAAGTCCGCATACCTTTACCCGCAAAACTACTGTTTTCTTTTCTAACTCGATTTGAAGCATATCCAATTTTATGGCTGTTACTTCCCCTGAATAAAGTACAAAATAACAGTTTAGAAAAACATCAATCCATAGATTATACAGGTGATTATCATGA
The DNA here is from genome assembly GCA_021764765.1 of Vicia sativa. Taxonomy (NCBI): domain Eukaryota; kingdom Viridiplantae; phylum Streptophyta; class Magnoliopsida; order Fabales; family Fabaceae; genus Vicia; species Vicia sativa. The sequence goes on along the minus strand of CM038795.1, from coordinate 27,286,881 downwards.
ATAACCCAATGACAAATCAAGACAAACCAATAGGTTTTCTGCATTTGTATCAGCCGTTGCTCCAGTCTTGACAAAACTAATGTACGTTCAAAGCCTTGCTTGTCATGAGCAGGTTCAACAAAGTTAGCTTCCAATACACCTGCAAGTATAAATGAGCAATATAGTAAATATGCATAATCAATATGATAAGAGGACTTCAAAAGAACAGAGAAAACGTGTCACCTATGACCCCACGGCCACCACTGCCTGCTGGATTCCAGATCCTCCAGAATGGCTGACATTGCAATCATGAAAAACAAAAGTAAGAATAAATTCTAATAACAAAGGCACCTTCACAAAACAAACCAAAAAACACCAACTCCTTGAAGTCCTAGAACCCATCAAAAAAGTAACTGTTAATTTAATTTTAAAGATATTCCTCATCATTCATCACAGGGTTGTTTTAAAAGACAAAAACCATTTTTCGAACAGTTCCAAACAGACGCATAAGATTAATAAACTTTTTTTAAGAAAGAAGATTAGCAATGAAGATGCTAAGAAAATCATTAGAATTAATATTATTATATTCTATCTAGTAGTGTTATAATGTCAAATGGCATAGTAGTTTAGATCAACGTAGACAGATTAATATCTGAAAAGTTTTTTTTTTTTTTAAATGATCAGAAAATCACTTTAAGTGCATTAACTTTAAATGGGAGGGAGGGAGAGGTAAAACCTAATAGGGAAGATAATAATGTTCAGAATGCTTTGTTAATCATAATAAGCTCTACCTTGATGAGTCGATTCTTGTGATAGACATTAAACCCCGAAACATCAATATGATGTTTTGCATCCTTGACAAACCCAATTGTAACAATAGCAACCATCTGTCACAAAATATTGACGAAATCATACTGCTGTACAGTTAGGAAAATGAAATGTCAAATTTAATTTATTTAATAGACAGTACATTAGAATCCTTTAGAATCCCATCAGCAACTCCTGATTGAGGCCTGTACGTGACCTCCTGAGAAAACATCATATCATTGACTATATTGTGATGCAAAACATCTTTCCCACGAAGAATAATTCGGAAGCCTTGAGGAAACCTAAGATATAAAATTGAAGCATAACTCTGCATTGACAATAATAATAATGAGATACATTATAACACACACGCAAGCACACACCCAGAGGCACACAAGTCAAATACACACCTATACTAAATATGAAATTGGACTAAAAAACATTGTCTAAATATAAAATTGGACTAAGAAACATTATTTCATTTAGTTTTCTTTATAATATAGAGTATATGTCTAATTCTCTATTTACAAATTTTTAACTTCAAAAACTTTAATATACATATTATGTATGCCACTACTATGGAATTCAGCTTAATGCATTATTTTTCTTAAGCAATTAGCATTTTAGTTGCTTGTATAAAACTTACCCTCAGTGAGTGGCGATAAGTTAAGAAGTGTGTAGAGTTTGGAAAATCTTTAGCCATCTTGATGTTTTTCTCATCTCGATTTACACCTTTTATTTGAATATCCTGAAATAAAAAACAAACAAAAATGTATATAGAATTTGTTTTATAAAAATGTATTTTGGGGTACAAGAAACGTGTGACTCAGTTATTGGACATACATGTGGATCGTCTTCAAAATCGAGTTCCAGTTGACCTTGGTCATCCTCCCAGAGATTGTATATAATTACCCGTGTACCTTGGTCTTTCAACAGGTTGAACTAAAAATTTGATAAGAGTTAGAACAACAGTTAACTGACATACAAACATATAATTTGATGACATAGTGACATTGGGCAATAAGCACTGATTGAAGGAAACGATTGACCCCCATGTGATTACCTGACGAAGAAGGTCGGACTCATCAGCAAATGGTGACCACTGAACTACTGTCTCAACATTATTCTTCCAATCATCAAGAGAAGTCCGTAACATCTTTTTCCATCCCTGTCCATCTCTTTCGTAGTCCAGCTTTGATTTGCAGCATAACCCACAGTTAGATGCATAGTAGAGGATATAACTTCAAATAGTCAAATTTAATAAGAAAACACTGTGTCTATGAATGTATTAAAAGACATTATTAAACTTGATTCGTCTCAATGACATCAAATTATTTCAGGTTTATGTAAAATTTTATAGAAGTTACTAAATGCTATACAATTTTAATACAAGAGTAACTTTTGTAAAACATTTATTCAATAAAAACTTGTTGAGCAATGTAACACAAGTGTTACACCCGTGTAAGACAACAAATTACCATGGGCACTACAATGTCTTCCTTCCCTGTATTCCTCAAAAACGTATAAGACAGCAAGCCTATGCTCTGTGTAGACCTAATAAAAATGTAGAGGTCAGGTCACCTAGTTAGATAAAGAAACATGCCTTGAAAAACAAAGATTATAAATTATGAATATAATAGTAGTAGAGTAGACACCGAAGCCAGACAAATCCATCCACAGACATAATCAATGGGGGTTGCTTCTGTGGGGCTTATTTGGATTTGTCTTACTACTTCAACTAATGCAAAACAAAGGTTAAAAAACACAAATAAATACTATGTTCATAGTAACTGTCGAACTTTCTAACTCAGTAACAAAGCAAAACACTTAAAAACATAAGTTTCCTTCAATACTAGTAGAAGAAAAACAAAACAAATTCTAAACAACTAATTCATAATTTAATTCTCCCTGTATGCAAAACAAATCTCAAACTTGTGAACAAAATTGAACGAAGCCATCAAAAAAGAAACCAAACCTCTTCCCATCTTTTCCTAGACAACGGGAGAACACGATTACATCAGCCCCAAGCCTCATGGTACTTGTTTTAAAGCCATTTCCATCTATCACGTGAAATCATGAACAAGAAAAATCAGTATGCCCTCTTAGATGAAATACTCAAGAATATCTTCTATACAATATTAAAGATTTACATTGTCCAATTGTATTTGCCATCTTGCTTTTCATGGAATATCCCAGCGACATGCATTGACGTATTTTATCAGGATCCATCCCACCACCGTTATCTGAAATAAGAATAAACATTCAAACCATTGAAATTTTTTAATACAGAAACAGGAAACAAAGGGAGCAGAAAACAATTTCGTAAGGACTATTCGTACAAGGCATTTGTAAATGTAATTTAAAAAACTTTTTCACATTTCCTCATCATGTCAAATTATACATGGTGATTCTAAAGGTAAAAAGGTGTAGTGGTTATTTTATAGATAGATAGATATTATGTTCCAGCTTTATATTTTGTGCATGCTGCGTCACTATATTTTGTGCAGGTTATAAAATACATGTAATGGCATATGTACTTTCAAAATAAAATATGACAATTTCAGAAATCTAATTATTTCTCTAACCTTTCTGTCTACACATCGATTTTTATCATGGTATCCTATCCAAAGCTTATTTATTGTGTTAACACATCAATTTATGGGACGAGATCTTAGTTGTTTCATGTGCATTAGTTCACTCTCTAGACTCATTCTCTAAATGCTCAGTCATAAGCGTGAGGGGTTTGTCGGGAGAACCGCGTCGGGTAAAGATAGCTTGTCTTCTGGGGTTGAGTTAGGCCTCAATCCAAATTCTAAGTACAGCTGTGAACTACCACCCTTTTCCATTTTTCTTTATCTATATTGAAATAAGTAAATGATTGATAGATTAAAATACCTTCAACTAGCAACATCTTGGAGCCATCTTTTTTACTCTCAATCATATCTACATTTACATATGTGGCACCATTACAAACCTGAATTCAAATTCAAGTAAGTAAATGGAGGAAAATAATCACAATCTGGGTTTTATTTAAAAGACGTGTGAAGCAACGCATACCTCATCCAATGCATTGTCCAAAAGCTCAGCAAAAGCTGCAGAAAAACAATCAAAGTACGGTTTATAATTTATGGTGATACTCTAAGGGATGGGGAGCAGGAATATAAGTTCAATAAATATTATGAAAATGGTTAACAGTTACAAATATTCTTACTGTACCTCCAAGAGCCCACTTATGACTTGTGGCATTAGAATGTAGAAACTTGGGGTGAACCCTGACATGATCCATACCAACTGCAGATTTTACATGAAATATTAGTCTAAAGTCACATGATCAAAAGCAAAGGCTAACTCGGATAACCTCAGGTTTGAAAGCCAGACCAAATGAATAAAAAACCAACCAAAAACAGAATCACAGGAAAAGTATTTTGAAAAATCCGGGGCTTCATGAATTTAGCTAATGGCCGTGGCACCAAAGCACAACACAATGTTCATAACATGTCTACTTTACTTGATTAAAGTACCAAATCCAAGGTATACATATATGTCTCAATGACTGCCCAAACATAACTACCTAATTAGAATGGTCCGGGATCAACCAAGTCCCAAGATGTTTCTCAAAAGAGCAGGGCTGTCAGTCGCAGATAGCTGATAAAAAGCAGCCTACCGCACAAATGCTATAGTAGGATACAAGGTAAAATAATCTATATACCGCAAATATATACATTCTGAGGTTTTTAAAATACCCAGAGTCAGGGGCTTTTTCATCCTTAATACCTATAACTTAAAACTCAGTCAATACATAGAGTCTACATGAATCCAAGGCATAATTCCATAACAACAAAAATAGGGGCCATGCACATTTTTACTTGTAAATAAATTTGGAAAAAGTGTTTGGGGAACCTAAAATGCCTGAAAAAGGATGACAATACAGAGACCCAAGAATATCAACAGAAATGGGGGATAACGGAAACCACTAAGAATGCTAAGAACAATGTTTAAAGAGCACTAAGGTGAGATGCAAAGAGAGGGTGGGGGGGCTGCTGGGTTTTTAATGGATGGCAGGATTCCAATCCAACAGTCCCTCCAAGAATGTTGTGATGTCAATTGAAGAAATAAAAAGAAGACTTCTATTCATTTGAAAAAACAATGTAGAGATGCTACTATATACTACTTTTCTATGACTATAAGATTAATCAATAGCTCGAGTATTAACTTTCGTCTTGTATCTTTTCAATTTTGTCTTGCATGTACTTTCTTACAACATTTTATTACCCTGGGCCAAGAAAAAACCCTCTGTAAGCATAAAATTCGACACCTGTTTTCATTCTGAATTTCACGACCACTGGCCTGTAACAACTTCTATTACTCGCAAAAAGTAATGTGAAAACCTAGTCATTACAAACAGATGACTCCTCCCTAAACCAAAACCCTACTTATGATCCAAAAACCAACATACTATTAAAATCAGTGTTCTCAATCGTGGATCGCGGAAATTTTTGGTTATTCAAATTCTGCTACGCTACAATGTTGAATCACTACTATAGCAAATAAAACATGCATTCTAAAACAACGTCATTAAAGATAACTACAAAATTTCCCTTCTCTAACATGCATGCTAAGGATCTGTTTGGTTGAGTCAAATACAAAACTAAATTCTAAAGCTATAATTACAAAGAAAAATGCAATGCGATAAAAAAATCAAACAGATTCAACAAAATTTCAAAAATAGCAACAAAAACCCTAAAAACGCACCTGAAGAAGATTCAAACCCACGACCAGGCGTACCATCATAATCCCCGGCTTTCCAAAACTGCTTACATCCCTTAAGCGTATAAGCAACATTCCGATTCAACCTACTGGAAGTCGAAGCCCACTCCGGCGCCGGCAAAGACAGAATAGCATTCTGCGACGGTGCCGGCAACGGAGTAAGAAACCCCGCCGGCAAAATGGCCACCTTATCATTCACCTTTCTTTTCTTGGACGGACTCTCCGCGGATTGAACCACACTCGCAACCACCGATTCCAAATCCCCGACGGAATCCGAGTCCGAGTCCGAATCGCTGCTACTGCTACTGAGGTCAATGACCGAGCCGGGAGGAGGCGGAACGTGCGGACCGGGTTTTCTTCTTTGAGTCCGGTCCGGTCCGGTTTGAATTGGAATTTCCAATGCTTCTTCTTTAACGGGAAGATCCATGACAGAGAAGACGAATAGTCTGAAAGATTCAAAGGTTTGAATAAAGAAATGTTAATTGATGTGAGGAAGATGAAACGATTGTAAAAGATTTTGCGTGTGATTGGTGGAAAGTAAATATGACGGTATGGTATGCAATGGGTTTAGGTTTGTTTGATTGGATTCTGCATTGGGATGTATATTTATTTAGAGTTAGATTAATGTTTACTAGTACTATCTATTTAAGAATTTTAATTATACAGATAATTGAAATTTTGTTATTTCATTTAAATGTTACAAAAAGTCAAATTCAAGTGGCTTTTGTATTAGTACTTTGTTTTTCTTTTTTTTTAGTTTTTGATTTTTTTAAATTAATTTGTGATTTTTATTTGATTGGTTTTGAGTTAAGTGTGATTCTTGCTATTTTTTAATGAAAATATAATAAATATATTTAAATATTGTTTATTGAATGAAAATATGAATAATTTTTATATGTCTAAAAGAAAATTATACATTTGTTATATTTTTATTAATAATAAGAATCACACTTAAAGAATTGTACATAAAATTTTGTCTAAATATACTTTTGTTGCTAGATTTTATGTAAAACATATTTTCATTGGAAAGTAGTAAAAACATATTTTTATTGGAAAGTAGTAACAACCATAAGTAAAGAATTGTATTCTCCTTTGACATATACTCCAATGTAGATAAAGTTGGCAAAACGGACCGGATTAATTGGGCCGGCCCAAAAACACGCAAAAAAATTGAGCAGTCCGTTTATCACCCGAGCTTATAAGTCCGGCCCGATAAAAGCCCGATGTTAACCGGACTAACCCGATCGGATTTCGGGTAGCCCACTTATTTAAGTTTTTTCTATTTTTTTATAAAAATTATAATACATTATACAATTAATATCCATATTATTTTTTAATAATGTCCATTTTATAATACATATTACTACTAATGTCCATTTTAATAAAAAAATCTATAATACATTATACAATTAATGTTCATTTTATAATACATTATACTACTAATATCTCGACTTGAACTTGATTATTTAATTAAAATAATTTAATTTTATGATATTTTAATTGATTTATAATTTTTAATTGATTAATATTAAATATTATTCGGGTCGGTCCGAATAACTAAAGCCCGTGAAGGGCCGGGCTTAGACAACCAAATTGTAGCCCGTTTAAATTTCGGGCTTTTAGGCCCGATCCGTTTCGAATAGCCCGTTTAAATTTCGGGCTTTTAGGCTTGGCCCGTTTCGAATAGCCCGTTTAAATTTCGGACTTTTAGGCCCGGCCCGTTTCGAATAGCCCGTTTAAATTTCGGACTTTTAGGCTTGGCCCGCTTCGAATAGCCCGTTTAAATTTCGGACTTTTAGGCTTGGCCCGCTTCGAATAGCCCGTTTAAATTTCGGACTTTTAGGTCCGGCCCGCTTCGAATAGCCCGTTTAAATTTCGGACTTTTAGGTCCGGCCCGCTTCGAATAGCCCGTTTAAATTTCGGACTTTTAGGTCTGGCCCGCTTCGAATAGCCCGTTTAAATTTCGGACTTTTAGGTCCGGCCCACTTCAAATAGCCCGTTTTGCCAGCTCTAAATGTAGATTTCATGTCAAATATAAATTAAATTTACTAAAATATCATATTGATATTTGGCAAATCAACTATAGATAATAAATAATTTAGTATTAAATGAAGGATATATTAGAGTTATTGACACTAAATAGTTTTAAAATAATTTAATTTTGTTAATAATAGTGATTAATATTTTTTTTCGGTGGAGAAGCAGGTAGTTTGATCTGAAATTTGTATCATAAATTTAGGGTAACTTGATTTAGGGTAACTTGATTTGAGATTTGTATCGGAAATTTAGGATTCGTTTTAGATTATACATAAAGATTTAGGGTTTGTAGGATGAACAACATAAGTGAAATTAATATATTAAAACGATTTAAAAACTTACTAGAGATGCAGGTGAATTGATAGAAGAAAAACTCTTGAAATTAGTGTTTGAGATGATGTGACACGATGCGGATCTACCTTTAAACACCTTCGAATTTGTATGTGTTTTAAATGAATGTTTGAATATGAATGATAATGACTTTGAGAAGCGGCGATGTAAGACTTATATATTCGATGAGATATTGGGCTTGGGTTAGAATCAAATCAAATTCTTATATATTCGATGAGATATTGGGCTTGGGTTAGAATCAAATCCAATTCGTAAAATTTATTATATAAAATATATATATTTTATTGATTTATTGATCCTTTTAATTATAGAATATAATAATAATTAATTAGGATTTGTTTAATTTAGTAAAATAATTTAGTAGTTAGTAAAATAAGAAAATTTAACATAATTTTATTATAATAATTCAAAACAAAGAGAATTTGAATGCTATAAATTAAATACATGCATCCATCAAATAGATATTATTGAGATATGTTTGAAATAATGTAAAGATATTTATTGAGATATATTTTAATTTTTTCTAAAAAAAATGATACACAAAGGTAATTTGGTTCTAGGCATGTGTAACAAAATTGTTAACTTCTAAGTAAAACAAAAACTTAATTTTAGTTAAAATAACATAAATTAATAATTTAATGGAGACTTAAATTGTGAGATCATCATAATCCCAACATTTATGAGTTCTAAATAGAAAGTTAAATAAAATTATGTTAATTTTCATAAATAGAATAATTAAAAAATTATAGTCTCTCATTAAAATCATTTTGTAACAAAAAAAAATCATTTCCAAATTAGAACAATCAAATAAAAATCACATATGATTATCCTATTTTGACTAAATCACATTTTGGCAAAATTATAGTTTTGATTATCTTATTTTATCTGATTCACAAAATTAATCTTCTAATTTAAATTCAAATAATTTTGATCTCTCACTTTTTCACTACAAATTGATGAAATATTATTTTTTTAAATTATATATTTTATCTATAAAGTTTCATAATATATATATATATATATATATATATATATATATATATATATATATATATATATATATATATATATATATATATGGGATCAATTTTCTCGAGGTAACTTTTTTATCTTAGTCCACAATCTTAGCCTTTAAATTATATTTAATCTAATGGTTAATGGTTATTGCAATTTTAACTATTATATTAAATTTAATTTAAAAGTAAAAATTGAAGTAACTTAAAAACTTACTCTCGAAATAAGTTGATCTTCATTCATATATATATATATATATATATATATATATATATATATATATATATATATATATATATATATATATATATATATATATATATATATATATATATATATATATATATATATATATATATATATATATATATATATATATATATATATATATTATATTATATTTCATCTCTAACTAATTATTTATTTATATTAATTTAAATAAGTTGTTCATATTTATAAGTAATAATTTTAAAAAAATATCAAGTAGTATATTGAGTTTGACTGGATAATATCATTTAATCTTATCACTATCAAAAAATTATATTAAATGGTTTATTCAAAAAAAATCATGTAAAATATTTTATTTCATGAATTTTTATTGTACCATTATCACAATGATTTTGAGCATATGTGCATATATTGTATATCTTTTAATTCTATATTAGTACCAACATTAAATTATCTTCAATGATTTTGAGCATCTATGTGCAATAATCATTGTAATAAATATAATTATGTAAAAATTATTAACATATATTTGTCATATATATATATATATATATATATATATATATATATATATATATATATATATATATATATATATATATATATATATATATATATATATATATATATATATATATATATTAAATTTGATTGTATAGCTGTTAAATTGATTTTTCTGTATTTATTTTATACATATTTTTGAATTTATTTTGGTACAATAGTTATATAAAAAGTGTATTATAATAAATGTATTGTGTAATTGATACTATAATTTATTGTAGTTAATGTTTTTTAAATTGGTAAACCTGCAATAATTATAAATAATTTATCTCATTTGTATGTTAATTTTGTGGGATTTAGTCATTGCCACGTAGCCAACATACATTTGACGCAATGGAAGGATGCATGTGGTATATCTAGTAGGGTTTATAATGCACACTTGCTTTAGTGCATGTCTTGCAACACTTGCTATGGTGCATGCTTTGCAAAGAACATTTGTGATGGTGCATGCCTTACAAATATACTTGGTGTTTTGCATGGAAGGTAAAAGACAAATGTTTTAATGCATGTAAGGGACCTTGTCGTAGTTCTCTATAAATAGGACCATATGCAAGCATTCAATTCACACAACTTCAAGAGTAGAACAACAAGAAGCAAGAGAGAAATGGAGCGTTGCTCAAGAGAGAAAATTCTTCATAGAAATTTCTTTGTGAGAGAAATAGTGAGTCAATTTGTGAGAGTGTTTCTTTCTCGTATTGAGAAGGTTTTTCCACGTTAAAATTCTTTTGTGTCATTGCGCTTATATTTTTCACGTTTCCGCTAATGCCTATTTTGAATTCACGGAGGAGGAAAGTTATGGAGGTTATTTCTCAATAGTGGTATCAGAGCTTTGTGTGAGTTCTGGAATACAACGGTGTTGCACCTATAATAAAAAATTTAGTATGCTCTGTGGTTGCAACATTGTTTGATCTTCCACATCATAAAAGAACTATTATTGTTGGAATTAAATTGTAGTATTGCGAAAGTGTGTATTGGTAAGTTCTAGCTAATGAAAGACTTAATATTTAAGCGTGTCAATATTGACCAACCTCTCTTTCTTGGGAATTTGCTAGTTGCACTATTCACAAACTACAGTGACTTTTATAGTGCGATACTATTTATAAAGTTTCCTAGTTGAAAGAACTACTTTCCCGTGTTCTCAAACTGGAGGGTTCTACCGTTCATGTGGTGATATGTTCAAGCCAACTGCTGATAATTATGCCTATTGGAATCCAATGATGGAAGACCACATATATTGTAAAGACTCGCATGATCTAATTTCCATAAAGGATAAGCAAACATAGAAGAAAGATAAAGAGTGGGAGCTCCCAAATCGGAAGGTAGTTGCCATGATCAGAAAATACATAGATATGTGTGTATACCTTGGTTCACCAAGATATGAACTTGGGTTCAAATTATGGGATCCTGCAAACAAGAAAATTGTTCAAAGCAGAGATATGGTATTTTATGAAGATCAAACAATCCATGATATTCAATCTAAGAAGCCAAGGAACATTGTGGTATAAAACTCAGGGGGGTAGATTCCTCAACGAGATATCAGACCTAATCAAACAACAAAACTCCATCACATGGAGTAACCTAGCCAAATAGAACAAGGTCAGCAAATACAGGGAGAGCAAATGATAGAGGATGATCAGAGGGACTGATAACCTCAAGAGAGAAGATCCGTGTGAGTAAGACAACCATCAAGAAAATATTCCCCATATGAGTATGTCACTCTCACCAATGAAGGAGAACCTCAAAGCTTCATGGAAGCCATTGAGACGGGTGAAAAAGACAAATTGATGCAAGCCATGCAAGAATAATTACAGTCACTGAAGGAGAAGAAGACATATGACTTGGTGAAATTACCAAAAGGATGAAGGGCTTTGAAAAACAAGTGGGTGTTAAAACCCAAGTTTGAAGAGAATAATACAAACCCCAAATACAAATCAGGAATTGTCGTGAAGGGGTGACATCAGAAGAAAGACATGGATTTTGAAGAGATATTCTCACAATTAGTGAAGATGACATCCATAAGAGCAATCATTGGTCTAGCTGCAATGCTAGACTTGAAGATAAAGCAACTTGATGTTAAAACAACATTCCTACATGGAGACTTAGAGGAAGAAATATACATGAAGCAACCCAGAGGATTTGGAGAACTAGGCAAAGAACACCTTGTGTGTCGCTTGAAGAAAAGTCTATATGGGTTGAAGCAAGCTCCAAGGCAATGGTAAAAGAAGTTTGAACTCTTCATGACTCAACATAAATTTGAAAAGACATTTGTAGACCATTGTGTGTTTGTGAATCAATACGATAGTGGTGAATTCATCATACTTTTGTTGTATGTTGATTATATGCTCATTATTGGAAAAGACGAGACAAAGATAATTGCTCTAAAGAAGGAATTAAGCAAATCTTTCACCGTGAAAGATTTAGGTGCGATAAAGAATATTCTTGGAATGAAGACCATTCGAGATCGTCCCAAAAGAATGTTATAGATGTCACAATAAGATTATATAAAGAAAGTCCTTGATAGGTTAAACATGCATAATGTTAAACATGTGCATGTACCACTACTTGGTCATCTAAAACTCAGTAAGACATAATGTCCAGGAAATGAAGAAGAAAAATAAGCAATGAGCAAGGTGCCTTATTCAGTTTCAGGTAGCCTTATGTACACAATGGTTTGCACAAGACTAGACATTGCTTATACTATAGGAGTTGTGAGTAGATTCCTGTCAAATACAGGAAAGGAGTATTGGAATGATGTGAAATAGATACTAAGGTATCTAAGAGGAACTGCCAAACAAATTTTGTGCTTTGGAAACGAAAAGCAATTACTCATTGGGTATGTAGGTGCAGATATGGCATGAAATTTAGATTCAAGAAAATCTAATTTCGGGTATTTGATTACTTTTGTTGGGGGGCTGTCTCATGGAAATCACGGTTACAAAAGTGCATTGCTTTGAGTACCATAGAAGCTGAATACACCACAATAACTTAAGGTTGTAAGGAGATCTTGTGGATGAATAAGTTCCTACAAGAGTTAGGTCAGAATTAAGAAATTTATGTTCTCTATTGTGACAGTCAGAGCGTAATTCATCTCACCAAGAAATTGACATACCATTCAAGGTCAAAACACATTGGCGTAAGGTATCATTGGATTCATAATGTGCTGGAGAGTAAACAGTTGAAAGTATAGAAAACTCACGCCAATGAGAATGGGGAAGACATGATGACAAAACCTCTACTAATAGAGAAGATAGAGTTTTGCAAACAATTTACTGGATTAACAACAACTCCAAATTGATTAGGATCATTCCCCTATGGATGAAGGGGGAGAAATGTGGGGTCCAGCCATTTGTTACCTTGAAATTTCTTGAGGTGTTTAAGGGTATGTATCAAATGCAAATGTCCTCATAAACTAGGGATCAATCCTTAAAGAGTAAGGGTTCTTCATAAGAGTTTATAAAGCCGAGCCAAGAGTCGAAAATAACCATGTCCATAAGAGGAATAAACAAGGGAATTGGTCAATTCGACTAAAGTATCAAATAACAAAGAAGGAGTCGAAGCTAAACCCAGTCGGTGGTAGAGATTTCCAAACTTAAAGAATTTTGTGTCTGTATCTTTGATGAAGGAAAAGCATCGAAATTAGGAGCAATTACCTTTTTATAAGACAGAGGCGGAAACCATTCAAAATTCAAGATCGTGGGTGGTTAGTGAGGCTTCGTGTGTTTTAAGCGCCAAACATGTGGCGAAATCTGGTGGAACGGTTTCTCAAGGATCGAACGTTAGCCATAGATTATCTATAGGCAGTTACTTTGTAAATACTATAAATAAGTCATCCTACTGTAGAATTTGTGTGTTCACTTGTATACTCAAACTACTTGCAAAAACTCTGCCCAATTCCGAGCGTTAGAAAGAAAGAGTTGTGAAAGTATTGGAATGTACGTGAATCACCATTTTATTTCAATGCAAAACTTTTATCTTTCAGTCATTTACTTTGAAGATTTTACTTGCTTTTTATTTACTTTCCAACAATCTCTTTGCATTTTCGTCTACATTGATACGATCTTTGTTACAAGTTTCGAGTTGACAAAAGAGTCCTTCGACCCTTATTTAGCGTAGAACGAAACTGGGTTTCTGTCGGTCATGAGTCACCATAGTAGGTTTAAAACCATAGTGAACTTTCAGATTTGTCAAGTTATTTAGGTTTGTTGTCTCCGTCGGTCACGAGTCACCTGTCGGTAAAACTTGAATTATTGCGTGGAAAGCCATTGTACTTGCTCCCTTGGTCTTAGAAAACTGTTTCCTAGGCAAGGACTTCGACAAAGTTAGTACAATCCCAAAACCTTAGCATGTGTCTTAAGAAAAACTTGTCGATCTTGCGAGTGACCTTTAGTTTTAGGACTTTGGGAGGACCAACGATTGTTTACCATTTTCCACAGTAAACAAATTGGCACACTTGGTGGGACCCAGTGCTAAGTTTAGAGTTTTATTGTTAGATGTCTGTTAAGGACAAAATTGGACTAAGTTTCATACATTTTTATTGGTCCTTTTAACCAAATTTTATTTTATTTCCATTCTTTTATTCACACAATTTATAAATATGCAATTATTCTTGTTTGTATTTTAATTAGAGTAGATATTTCACTTTTGTTGTTAGTTTTGTAGAAAATTTGAAAAAAAAAAGAGTTACTTGGATGCATGTGCAATTGGAAGAAGCAACCAAGTCAAGACAAGATCAAGACAAGTATAAGGAAGGCCAAGAAAATACAAAGGAGCATAAATCACTCCAGTTTGCGCCGCGTCCAGTTATTGGCGCCGCTAACCCAATTCAGCTTAGTTCCCGTTACGTCCCTTGTTGGCGCTGCGAACTGTGCGCCATCAGAATTTATATTTTGAAATAATTAGAAGTGTCTTGGGGTCATCTCTCTTGGGGTAGCGTGAAAGTCTCTTTTTAGTCACTTTTTGGGTCAAGGTAATTGTGTGGTTGCATGAAAGAGGTCACATCAATTGCAATGATGACATTGGAGTAAAGTAAAAAAAATGAAGGGAGTAAAAAGGGAAAGAAGATTAATTTTGAGGAGAATTATTATTCATAACCAGATTTTTATCAAGGAGAAAGGAGAGAACATTGTGGAAGAAGAAGAAGAACTATTGCTTTTCTTTGGATGTCAACCATGGTGATGAGGAACTAAACTCCTATTTTGTCAAGATTAAGGTAGTAACTATTCCAAATTCACTATGTAATTCTTGTAAACTCTTGTATGTGAATAATTTTATGTTGAATGTAGAGTAAAGCTTTTGTGATATATTGAATATGTTATGTTAAATTATTGTTGAAAAAAATAATTTAACTTATGTTCTTAAAGTATTTTCTCAAGTAAGAATTAGATTGTAGAAATAGATTTGATTCTTGCTTTTCTTTTGTATCAATTGCTAAGGATTGTTAGATTAATATTTTGGATGAAGAAATTGTCTAAAAGTTAATTTAAGGAATATCACAATATCATTTAGACATGAATGTTATTGAGAGGATATTAGATTATGTTCAACATTCTTGAGTTTAAATACTAATTATAAGAAAATATATAGAAACCATATTTTGGCAAAGTCTTTTTAATTTGATAAAAACCATATTTTTAGTGTTCTAATTTTATGTCAAAAGTGATCGATAAATTTCCAAACACAAACAAACCTTTCTATTTTGTAAACTTAAAGCAATAGTAACTATAGAACAACGGTAATATCACCCAATTTCTGTGGATACGATACAAAAATATTTGCCAAGTATATATTATAAGCATTGCAATAGTTCATTGTTTTAAGTTTTGTTACTTTATTATTATATCTCTTGTGTTTCACTTGGTTTGTAGTTTTGTAGCAAAAGCTACCGAAGAAGAAATTGAATTTAGAGAATAGAAAGACATGAAGAAGAAGGAAATTGAAGAGACATCTACTTCTTCAACAAATCAAATTGAGGAAATGGGTGTAAACACTTTGAAGGAAACATGGTGAAGTTCGTACGAAATGTCCGCAATAGTCAAGCCGCTCAATTTGCTTGTAATGCTCAAGGTGGAAGGAACACGGAGATGAAGACCAGAATCCTCCAACTTCTTTATGCAAGTCCGTTCACCGGAATGGACCATGAAGACCCTTTCACGCATCTCACCAAATTTTATGAGATTGCGGGTGCAACGAGGGTAGATGAAGCGGGTGAGGAGGCACTATTCAAGAGATTGTTTCCACACTCCTTAATTGGAAAAGCTAAAGAGTGGTATCTCGATCAATTACCAAGAGTGATGACGGATTGGAATTTATTAGAAGAAAAGTTCTTAGAAAGGTATTTTCCATAATCCCGATTCATGGAAGCCAAAACGGCGATTGCGGTATTCACTTAAGGAGGCAACGAGTCTCTAAATGAGGCTTGGGAAATATTCAAGTCTATATTGAGAAAATGCAAAGGTCATGGTTTTGATGAACTCACTCAAATCCATATATTCCGAAATGGACTCCAACCGGTGCACAAAACACTTTTAGATGCTACCGCGGGTGGTTCCTTAATGTCAAAAAAGTGGAAGATGCTATAGTCATTATTAACCGGATGACACTCAATGATCTTCAAAGTCAACATGATCGTGGTCCTTCACAAAGGAAACCGAGTGTTCTTGAATTAAACACCAATGATGTCATTCTTGCTCAAAACAACCTCCTTTCACAACAAGTGGAGTTACTACTCAACAAATGTCCAAACTTCTGCAACAAAAGAAGAAAATGCAAGGAGTTCAAATTAAGCATCAAGTGGCATGTTGTGAAATTTGTCAAGGTGATCATCCTACCGGTTATTTTCCACCTCCCGAAGGCGAAGAAGTGAATTATGTGAATGACCAAATTCAAGGCTATCAAAGGCAACCTCTACATCACAACATCTCATATCAAAGGAACAACCAAGGCTACCAACCATCAAGATTCAACAATCAACATTATCAACATCAAAATCCATATCAAAGCTCAAATTCTCAAGGCCAACAATCTCAAGGTGGAAGCTCAAAATTGGAAGAAACTCTCAACCAATTCATGCAAGTTTTCATGGAAAATCAAAAGAGCAATGTGGCTGCCATAAAGAACCCAAAGGAGTATTGCAAAAAAAATTTCACTAGAAGTGGTAAAGAGGTGAAGAATGGGATTAGTAATGAAGTTGTGGAGGAGGATGAGGCGAAAGTTGTAGTTGAAAATGAAAAAAAATAAAGTAGTGGTGGAAGATGCCAAAGATGAGTTGGAAGAGAGAGTGGAAGATGACTTAGTTGAAAAGGAGAAAGAAGATGGTGAGAGAAGTAAAAAGAAAGAGAAGAATGTAAGGAAGAGTAAAAAGGGAAATAAAGAAGTAAGCACAATTCCCATTCAACATTTACCTTATCCACATGCACCATCAAATAAGGAGAAGGCAAGACAATATGCTCGGTTTATGGATATATTTAAACAACTTCATATAAATATTCCATTTTCCGAAGCATTGGACCAAATGCCAAAATATGCTAAATTCATGAAGGATATGCTCACAAAGAAGAAGAGGTACAAGGATAAAGAGACAATTTTTCTTGATGCCCATTGTAGTGCCATAATCAAAAAAACTCTCCCAAGGAAGGAATTCGATCAGGGGCGAGTCACTTTGCCGGTAACCATTGGAGATACCTACAATGGTAATGGCTTGATATATTTGGGGTCTAGCATCAATCTAATCCCGTTATCCATTGTTAAAAGGTTGGGAAATGTTAAGATGGATTCTACTAGGATGACTTTGCAATTAGCCGATAAGTCTACCACTTCACCATATGGAGTTACTAAAGACATGGTAGTAAGGTGGACAAATTCTTATTTCCGATGGATTTTGTGGTAGTTGACATGGAGGAGGATCATGATGTGCCATTAATTCTTGGAAGACCATTCATGAAGACTGCCCGAATGATGATTGATATTGATGATGGACTTATGAAAGTAAGAGTGCAAGATGAACAGGCAGCTTTTAATCTTTTTGAAGCCATAAAGCATCCCAAGGACAAGCATGACACTTTTCGAATCGAGGCTACCGAGGAGGAAATCTTGGAGGTTTACCATGGTGGAGGAGTAAAGTGTGATGTTTGTGCCATTCCTTTCACCGAGCATTAAATCATCGTGAATCGTCGAGCTTGAACGATGTTAAACAAAGCGCTTGTTAGGAGGCAACCCAACGTAGTAAGTGTTCTTTCATATTTAGAGTAGTGTTAAGTTTCTGTTCAAATTTCTAGGTTAAAAGTGAAAATCTGCAGCATTGAATATTTTTCAAAATTTTGTTCAGTTGGCGCCGCGTGAAGCTTGCGCGCCGCGTCCTTATCAGAAAACAGGGTGCACGGTGCGTAACCAAGTTTGCATCGCGAAGTGAGCGGGCAGAAAATTTTGTCTTTAAAAATTTTATTCAGTACGCGCCACGAACAGGGTTGGTGCCGCGAACTGCTTGGACAACAACTTTTCAAAATAAATTTTTGTTTCAGTACGCACCACGTCAACCTTGCGCGCCGCGATCTATGCGGATTTCAGTTTCTTTTCTGTTTTATTTTACTTAGTTTCTTTCTTATTCCAATTTTTAACTTTCCCTCATATCTCTCACACACCCAAGCACCCTTACTCACTCCTTCTTACTCTCAAGCAAATAAAAAACACCACATCTTTAATCCTTAATCTAAGTCACATCCCAATCAAGGTATGAAATCCCTAACTTCTTTTTCCTTTTTGATTTTCAATTTAAGAAATTAGGACTGTTAGGGTTAGGGATCTCAATTGCATGTTTAAGAAAGTTGGAATAGAGATTGCTAGAATGATCAGGGGGTTGTATGATGAAGGTTCTCTATCAATAGGGTTTTAGATTGGTAATTTGGTGAAGAAACTGATTGGGGAAGGTTGTTGGTTTTTCTGGGTTTCGCCCAGGACGCGCTGTGAAGGGCTGGACGCGCCGCGAACCTAGCAAAATCCAGCTAGTCAATTTTGTTTTCTGGTGCTAATGGTTTGTGTTGTTTGTTTTGGTTTGGTATTGTTTTTCCACAGATGTCTAAGCGCCAAAAGTCCACTAGTTCCGATCCTCTAAGAAGCGTGAGGAGATTTTCAAGCGATGAGTGCGAAGAACATTATGAAGCACTCTTAAGAAGGATGATTCAAGTTGAGCGGCTTGTGAACTTCGCTCCTAATGGGAAATACAACAAGATTGTGCAGCTTATTGAGGCTAGGAAGTGGACCAAACTGTGCGAACTGGAGAGAGAGATTAATTATGACATTGTCCGTGAATTTTACGTCAATGCCATACAAGTCGAGGAAGGAAAAACATATCATTATAAGACGCAAGTGAGAGGCAAGGTTATCATTTTTAGCAGAGATGCACTGAACAACTTCTTAGGAAACCCTCTCACTTTGCGAGAAGGAGAGCGATGTCAATATCGCGAGAAGATGGCAGCCCAAGATTGGGATTACAGTGAAGTGAATAGGAAACTATGCCTCCAAGGAAGGAGCTATCTCCTTAATGAGCAAGGGCTGCCCAAACATTGGAAGCGAGAGGATCTCACTTTAGAAGCACGGGCTGTCTTGGTCCTTATTTTGAACAACATTTGGCCATGTAGTCATACCACAACTATACCGCTGGATGTTGGCTGCCTGCTATCTTATATTTTGTCTGACAAATCTGTGGATATAGCTTCCATCATCGTGGGAGAAATGCGGAAGGTAGCTACAAGCGGCACTAGACATGGTGGAAAGGTCGGTGTTCTCATATACCCAGGCCTAATTGTGGGACTTTGTAAGAAAGCAAATGTGATCATTCCTAATGAGGTCCATTACACCATAACCAGTACTATTAATGATTACTTTGTGAACAGGTTTTGTCAGGCACCGTTAGATAAAGCTGAAGGAGCAAGTACTACATCTTCCAGGCCTAAACCCCGTCGTGCTCTCGCCTTTGACCAAATGGCGTTTGTAAGCTACTATTGTGAAAACTTTGACGCTTCGAGGAGGTCTCAAACATTCCTTTTTGATGTTATGCAACCGTAGTTTCAAAATACCTTTTTGGCACCCGAAGATCGCACTTTTCCCACTCAGGCGGAGTATTTGTCTTATGCTAATTGGCCTGAGGGCAGGCCAGTCTTTATGGGGGGTGCTGGCAGCAGTGGGAAAGCTAGTGGTGTGGAAGTGGATGAAGAAATGGAGGAAGCCATTGGTCCAGTAGGCGGTGTTGATGATGAGGAAAGTTAAAGACATGTTGGTAGCCGTAGATTTATTTTAGTTTTTAGTGTTTTTTTAGCAAATTGATAATTGTACTTTGGGTGGCTCTAGTTCACCGTTTAAATTTATGATGTACTCTTGGTGGCTCTAGTTCACCATTAAAACTTCTTTGTTAATTGCATGCTTGTTTAATTGTGTGGTTTAAAGGTTTATGAGTTTACTTTATGGAATTTGGGACACCCCACTTTTTCAAAAATTTTGTTTAATTGTTTGTTCATTAAGTTAAGCTTAAAGTAACAAAGTGACAGTTTCGAGAGAGGAATGCAAGACACTTCGGATGGTGATGATAAGATTGGTACTCGGCATTTCAAGGTACACTTTTACCGATTTCTAGAATTAACATGAATAGTTGGTGGTTTGTGCAAATTGCATATCATGAATTCCTTGAGATACATGTCCATGTTGAATCAAAGTAGAACTTAGCCAATTGTGAGGTAACCTTCCATTGTGCACTAGATGTGGGATACCCGAATTTATTTCAACTCGTTCTTATCATGCTAAATCATGCATTAGTCTATTTTTTGTGAAAATTGTGAAAATGATAGAGGCATTGTTTGTTATTGAGAAAAACCACTTCGCCAAAAAGTCTTGAATCAACTAACCTTGTGAGGAGTGATCCTTAGTCAACCCCTTTGAGCTTGTATTAGGATTCATTCAATTGATAATTGCAAAAAAATTGTGAATGAATGAATCTTAAAATTTTTGTTTCATTTGAACCTTCAACCAATTTGGTTGTAATTTTGCCTTTTTCCCATAGGGAGCATTATTTGTATTAATAATTGGTTTGAAAACTAAAAGTTGGGGAGAGAATAAAAAGTTGATCAAAAAGAAAATGTGGTACTTTGCAAAAGAGAAGAAAATAAGTGATCCTTGTTGAAATAAGAACAAGTGAACATTTTTGAAATCATGGAGTAAGTGAAATGAAAAATCTCAAGAAAAGAGCTCCTAGTTGTGTGTTGTTGAAAAATATGAAAAGGAAAATTGGATCAAAGAGAAAGTATAGTGAGTTTGAATTGATAGAAATGCTCCCTTAGGATAAGTATTTTTGTTTTATTTACCTCGATAGTATCCTTTCTTTGTAACCCAAACAACATTACAACCCATAGAAGACCTCTTGATTCTCATTTTTCACATGACTTGGTATTTTTTTGATGGTCGCATGATTCGAGTTGTTGTTGACTTAATTGTTCGGATGAGTGAAATAAAACCTCATGTTTATTCATCATTGTTATGATATGTGTGTAGGTTTGGTTCAATTTTGACATGTATTGATTTGAATTCTTTGGTATGTACTTTGCACCCAACCATTATGTTGTTCATGTTTTGTTCTAGTATTGAGGTAAGTGAACCATGAAAAGCCATATACTTTTGAACCATACAAGTGTCTTTGATTCTCATTCCTTCTCTTGCTTCATGGTTACTTGGGTACTTTGGTGAAAAAACTTATGTTTAGGGGCAAACAAAATAGTAAGTTGGGGAGAGTTGTTAAGGACCAAATTGGACTAAGTTTCATACATTTTTATTGGTCCTTTTAACCAAATTTTATTTAATTTCCATTCTTTTATTCACACAATTTATAAATATGCAATTATTCTTGTTTGTATTTTAATTAGAGTATATATTACCCTTTAGTTGTTAGTTTTGTAGAAAATTTGAAGAAAAAGAGTTACTTGGATGCATGTGCAAGTGGAAGAAGCAACCAAGTCAAGACAAGATCAAGACAAGTATAAGGAAGGCCAAGAAAAGACAAAGGAGCATAAATCACTTCAGCTCGCTCCACGTCCAGTTGTTGGCGCCGCTAACCCAATTCAGCTTAGTTCGCGCCGCGTCCCTTGTTGGCGCCGCGAACTGTGCGTCATCAGAACATATGTTTTGAAATAATTAGAAGTGTCTTGGGGTCAGATCTCTTGGGGTAGCGTGAAAGTATCTTTTTAGTCACTTTTGGGTCAAGGTAATTGTGTGGTTGGATGAAAGAGGTCACATCAATTGCAATGATGACATTGGAGTAAAGTAAAAACGTGAAGGGAGTAAAAAGGGAAAGACGATTAATTTTGAGGAGAATTATTATTCATAACCAGATTTTTATCAAGGAGAAAGGAGAGAACATTGTGGAAGAAGAAGAAGAACTATTGCTTTTCTTTGGATGTCAACCATGGTGATGAGGAACTAAACTCCTATTTTGTCAAGATTAAGGTAGTAACTATTCCAAATCCACTATGTAATTCTTGTAAACTCTTGTATGTGAACAATTTTATGTTGAATGTAGAGTAAAGTTTTTGTGATATATTGAATATGTTATGTTCAATTATTGTTGAAAAAGATAATTTAACTTATGTTCTTAAAGTATTTTCTCAAGTAAGAATTAGATTGTAGAAATAGATTTAATTTTTGCTTTTCTTTTGTAGCAATTACTAAGGATTGTTAGATTAATATTTTGGATGAAGAAATTGTCTAAAGGTTAATTTAATGAATATTACAATATCATTTAGACATGAATATTATTGAGAGGATATTAGATTATGTTCAACATTCTTGAGTTCACATACTAATTATAAGAAAATATATAGAAATGAAATAGTGAAATCCAATCTTGGCAAAGTCTTTTTAATTTGATAAAAACCATATTTTTAGTGTTCTAATTTTATGTCAAAAGTGATCGATAAATTTTCAAACACAAACAAACCTTTCTAATTTGTAAACTTAAAGTGATAGTAACTATAGAACGACGGTAATATCACTCAATCTCTGTGGATACGATACAAAAATATTTGCCGAAAATATACTTTTCAACAATGTCATAGGTGCATGAGACCTAGAAGTGTAAGTTTAACCAAAGAGTATAACAAACCACGTACTAGAAAACGTATACCTAGGATGTCAAACACTACTTCTGCTTCGAAAGTGGATGATATTCCATCACGAACTCTGGGTACATCCGACCTAGTCGTTACTTAGCTTATACCATTTCCCCCATTAAACAACACAACTGTATCAGGGTCAACTGCGTCAGTACCAGTTCCTCTTCCTAGATCACACCAGTGAGTCCAAGGGCTATGGTGGCCACGAGTGCGATTCTGAACACAGCGATACCTCGATTTGGTACTACTATGAATCCCCCTTATAGAATGTCGTATTCCTTAATGTTGGGGTATCAGTCGACCTCAAGTGCAGCAATGGTGTTTGATAATGTACAGTATATGAATTCCCCTTTGCAATGATCTGTAGTAGGGGAAATAGGGCAATGCCTGCACAATAGTTACT
Organism: Vicia sativa; assembly: GCA_021764765.1. Lineage (NCBI taxonomy): Eukaryota > Viridiplantae > Streptophyta > Magnoliopsida > Fabales > Fabaceae > Vicia > Vicia sativa. The sequence goes on along the minus strand of CM038795.1, from coordinate 27,263,586 downwards.
GCCACATTTAAATAGTACATCTGTGGTAGTGTTAAGACATCAAATGGATGATAATAATCATGAGTTGGTCAATATGTTGACTAACCAAATGGGTAATATCTTTAACCCTATAGTACAAGAATCGGTTGAGTCTAATAGACAATATGCTAAGACAAATCGACAGGTGATAACCTAATTAACACGTTTGTGTAACTTTTTGGGTGCACCCCCAACGCCTATTCGACAGGCGACACCTGTTCGATTGAATCTCCCTAGTCGAATGGACATGGGAGCAATAGAATATGAAACTATCCATCAAGCAGAAATGGTAGAGCCTCATAGGAATATTGTTGTCGAACCTCCTAGGGTATTAGTACATCGACAAGAGGAGGCTGATCAAGTTCTTGATCAAATTCGACAAGAAGATATAGATGTCGAAAACAATTTAACTACCATGGTCGAAAGAATTATGGCTAGGAATTGTATGAATACCATACTTCAGAGGCCAACATATTCTTCCCCTTTGTCTGAATACGTTTTACAGACTGAAAACCCTAGAGGTTGGAAAATTCCTAAGTATACTAAGTTTGGGGGAGAATATGGGGAATCGACATTCGAACATATTGCTAGATATTTAACAGAGTCTGGTGATATGGCACACAATGAGAACCTAAGGGTAAAGAATTTCCCTTCGTCTCTCACTAAAGCAGCCTTCACGTGGTTTACTACGTTACCCCCTAATTTAATTGATTCATGGACTAAGTTGGAGAAATTGTTTCATGAACAATTTTATGAGGGACATTCAAAAATTAGTTTGGTTGAGTTGTCAAACATCAAAAGGAGGTTTGATGAGACTATAGACGATTATTTGAATCGATTTAGGTCACTAAAGGCACAATGTTTTACCCGAGTTCCAGAATATGAACTTGTTCAAATGGCTGCTGGAGGATTAGATTATTTTATTAGAAATAAAATTTACCGAACCTTCGTTAAAAGTATGTCACAACTAGTTGATAGGGTTCGGCACCTTGAGCGTTTACAGCTAGAGAAGGTTAGACATACTAAGGCTAAGGCTAAGAAAGATAAAGTGGCCTATATAGATTATGACGATACAAATCCAATATACGAGGCCGACTATATCTCGCCGACTGAGGCAGATGTCGATGTGGATGAAATGAAGCCAGGGTCTGCGTATGAATGTAAATCTTTGTTTCCTTCTAAAGGAAAAACTGCTGTTGTCGAAAATAATTCTAAGTTTCCTGCAAAAACATATACATTTGATGTTTCTAAATGTGAAGAAATTTTTGATTTGTTAGTTAAAGATGGTCAAATTTTAGTCCCTCCGAATGCTAAAATGCCACCATTAGAGCAATGACAAGAAAAAGGTTTTTTGTTTATATCATAATTATCTTGGTCACACAACCTCTCAATATTTTCTTTTCAGGGATCTTGTTCATAAGTCACTGCAGGAAGGCCGACTCAAGTTTGCTGTGAGGAAAAGGAAGATTGACACTGCTCCTCTCAGGCAAGAAAAGGCTCTTTTTCCTGAACCAGTCGAGATCAACATGGTCGAGATCACTGAGTTCCCTGAGAACATGGTCGAGGAAAGCACCGAAGAGAATGCTGACATTGGCTTAGCTGAAGCTGATGTTTACCCTCGACAAGATGAGGATTTGATCAACTTCTTGTACCGTTGTAAAAATAAGGGGCCGACTGTTTTCTTGTGCCCTAGATGTGGGGCCTTAACCGACAAGGTTGTTGCTGAAAACTTCCAAAGGTTGCAACTAGGAAAGGACAAGGCTAAATCACACAACCAAAGGTTCCCTAATCCAAGGGATCCTAGAAGAGGTATTTGAACTCTCAGGCTAGGCCAAATAGTTTCGTTCTGTCTGCTGCTGTGCCTAAAGGCACATGGATCAAACCCCAAGGAAAAGTGGGGACATCAAGTGTTGAGGTGGCTGCCAGAGATCTGAAAGGAAAGTCAGCTATGATTTACCGACGCGAATTTACCTCTAAACGGAAAAGCCACATCTCTGAAAATTATCTAGGGAACAACCCTATGAGTCGAACTCAGTGGAGGCATTTCCAGCGTAAAAAGCAGGTTGAAAGATAAGCCACAACTGCTGCAAGACAGGTTGCCACCAACAAAGTGGGTGACCAAAAGCAATATAGGGTTAAGGTCGACCTTGTTGTCAAGGAGCAGATTAAAGAATTTGTCAATCGACCTGTTACCAAAGGTTCTGAAGAAGCGACTAATAATTTTTCTTCTGACTCGGAAGAGAGTCTCGACATCCTAGTCAATGTGGTGTCGACTCTTCCTGCTGAGTATGGCTGTCCAATAGAGGTAGAAGAGTCTGCTGATGTCGATGCTCAAGAGATGGATTTACATAAGCCGACATGTTACTTTGTTATGAATAATGGTTCTATTAAGAACCAAGATGCCTTTTTTGAGAGGTCTGATATGGATATGAGGAGCCATATGAAGCCTTTGCTGATCAGGGACAAAGTTGAAGAAACCGATATCAACAAAGTGTTGGTAGATTGTGGCGTAACAGTTAATATTATACCACATCACATATTGAAGAAAATCGGTAAGTTCGACACCGATATCAGATCTCATAACATGGTCTTATCAGATTACAATGGTCGAACCCGAAACACTATGGGAGTGATTCAGGTGAATATAATTGTCGGCTCAGTGACAAGGCTGACCATATTCATGGTGATTCAAGGGAATCCAAGCTACAATATGCTAGTAGGCAGGGAATGGCTTCATGGAATTAGGGCGGTGCCATCCTCTATGCATCAACGTTTGATAATATGGCGAGAAGATGGTATTGCAGAAAATATCGAAGCTGATCAGGGGTATTTTATGGCTGACGTGAACAATGTTGGGAAAGAATTCGACAAAAAAATTGCCAATATTTCTCCTTGTCAGCCTGTAGAGGAATTCTATGCCAACTTGGATGAGGCATTTGTTTCTCTGAAATTTCAGGAAACCCATGGTTTCATATGGGGTGTGGAGCCCTTGGAGGATCCATATGCTGTAAACCGGCCGACAGGCTGGGGAGACATCAGTGATACTGATGTATGAGCTTGAAGCTCTAAGAAAGATTTCGGCGTACATTGCCGAAAACAAAATAAATTCGGCACTAGAAGCTGAAGCAAACATAGCTATCGTAGCCAGTAAGATACAAATTTTGGAGGGAGATTGCATCTTAGCTATTGGCTAAAGCCACCAGATGAGAATGAAGGAATCAAAGTATACGTCAACGAGCAGCGTTTTGACTGCATATATGACGATGGACCTTTAGGGTTCGAGATGGATCATATGACACCTGAAAAGATACAGCCACAAGATCCCTTGGAAGAAATAGATCTTGGCGAAAAGGGTGATAAAAGACCAACCTATATCAGCGCCAACATCGACCAAACACTAAAGTCTGAGGTAATATCTCTATTAAAAGAATTTAAGGATTGTTTTGCTTGGGACTATAACGAAATTCCTAGTTTGTGCAGGGATTTGGTCGAGTTGAAATTGCCAATAAAAGTTGGTGAAAAGCCAGTAAAGCAGACACCTCGATGTTTTTCTCTAGCAATAATGTCGAAGATCAAAGAGGAGGTCGAAAGGCTCCTCAAGAGCAGGTTCATCAGAACTGCAAGGTACGTCGAATAGTTGGCAAATATTGTGCCAGTCATGAAGAAAAATGGAAAATTAAGAGTGTGCATTAATTTTAGATATTTAAATGTTGCCACTTCTAAAGATGAGTATGTTATGCATATGATAGAAATATTGGTCAATTCTGCCGCTGGTTTTGAATATTTAAGTATGCTTGATGGTTATGCTGGTCATAACCAATTTTTTACTGCAGATGAAGATGTGCCCAAGATGGTATTTCATTGCCCGGGGCATTAGGGACATATGAATGGGTGGTCATGCCATTCGGCCTCAAAAATGCCAGAGAGACCTATCAAAGGATAATGAATTCTATGTTTCATGATTTTATTGAAGACTATATGCAGGTTTACATTGATGATATTGTGATAAAATCAAATAATGAGTCGACCCATCTGCAGCATCTTCGAACATCCTTTGAAAGGATGAGGAAATATGGATTAAAAATGAATCCATTAAAATGTGCTTTTTGTGTGCAAGCAGGTGATCTTCTTGGCTTTGTGGTACACAAAAAGGGCATAGAAGTAAATCAAAGCAAAACCAAAGCCATCATGGACGTCATGCCTCCGTCGACCAAAAAAGAGCTTTAGTCTTTGTTGGGTAAAATAAATTTCTTGAGGAGGTTCATATCCAACTTAAGTGGAAAAACTAAGGAATTTTCACCACTACTTCGACTGAAGAATGAAGAGTTCGTTTGGCAAAAAGAACATCAAGAGGCTTTCGAAAAGATCAAAGAATACTTAATGAAGCCTCCAATTTTAGTGCCTCCTGTTAGAAATAGGCCTATGAGGTTGTATATTGCAGCCTCAAATATGACTATAGGAAGTATGCTAGTGCAAGAAGATAAAAATAGTATCGAAAGATCTGTGTATTACCTTAGTCGAGTGCTAAATGATCCTGAAACTAGGTATAGTGATATAGAAAAACTATGCCTTTGTTTGTATTTTTCTTGTATTAAACTAAAGCAATATATAAAGCCAGTTGACGTGTATGTCTCTTCCCATTTCGATATTATTAAACATATGTTGTCTAAACCAATTTTGCACATTCAAATTGGTAAATGGGCACTAGCATTAACAGAATATTCCCTGACTTATTTGCCTTTAAAAGAAATGAAAGGACAGATAGTGGCGGACTTTCTTGTCGACCATTCAATGGTTGCCATGCCACAAAATTTTGTCGATGTGGTACTGTTGCAGCGGTATTAAACGGCAAGCAAAGAGTAAAGTATTTATTTTTACCGGGTGATATATCAGTTAGGTTATATCGTATCGTGTCCACAGAGATTGGTTATTGATTCGTCGTTCGAAAGTTTTATCGTTAATGATTTTGGGATTAAATAGGTTGAAAATAAAAGATAAAAAGTAAATGAACAAAAAGTATAAAGGATAGACAACTTGTCTAGAACGAACGCACACTACCCGTCATAGACTTAAATCTACCGTTTAGTTATACTCAGCCTATGATACTCATCTGTGTGATCACATACCTCTCAAAACCTAAGCTATTTGTAACCAAATTGAGAATCCTCCCGAATCACCTTGATATCCATTTCTAGCATACCTCGACAACCAGAAGTCAACTGCGTCACCTCCATACCCATCTCTGGCACACTTCACCAACGTAGAGGCATTAATATCACATACTCTAAGTGAATGTCAGCTCTAAACCCATTTCTAGCATTCAGAAACTAACAGATAACCATCCTAGGTAAGAATCTAAGCGATCTATCTCTAGCAAAGCTCAAACCCCTAACATAGAGTAAAAACCTAAGACAATTACCAACACAGATTCGTAAACCAAACTTTATACAACGCCAAGAGCGACAAATATACATGAGTAAGAGTAGATATACATACAAAACCAAACAAAAGAGATTACAAAGAGAAGAGAAGAAGAGGAACCAGACATTTCTTGGTTTGTCAACACCAACCGACGAGGGATTCAACTCCGGATCATTCAAATGCAAGCTCCAATGTTGTTTTCTAACCAAATCTATCAAAAAAATAATGTTGATGGTGTTGGGACTCAAAAATACCCAACCCATAACCTAAAAATGTGTTTTTAGCCCCTTTTAAAGAGTTCTGAAATCGCAGGGCGCGCTTAGCCCGGTCTGTGGCACTCAGCGTGGTTTGTGTTGTTCCGAAAAAAAATAGCATCTTATTTTTGCCATAACTTGAGAACCGTAACTCGGAATTGCGTCCGGTTTGAAGTGTTGGAAAGCTTATTAAATTTCCTATCTAACCATGACAAAATATAAACCAAATTGATGATTTTTTATTCTTTGATTTTGAGCCTTATTCATTGATGAGTTGCTCAAATCCCGCGTTTGAAGCCGTGTCTTCGACACTTTATTACTCAATGCTCCAATTATGAATGAATACCTACAAAAGATATGAAAAAAAATATCAAATGATACACAAATGCACTAAAACTTGATTATACACTAAAAGTGAGGTTATTCAACAATTATTAATAAACAAGAACGGATAAGTGCCACCAAACGTATATACAAAATAACTACATTTTGGCATGTATCAGGTACTATGGAAATTATATTTCGACGGTTCTAGTCACAAATATGGCATCGGCATAGGAGGAGTCATAATTTATCCTAGTGTAATTCCAACAAAGTTCAAGTATAGAATCGATGGTATTTGTACTAACAATGAAGTAGAATACGAGTCTTTGATAACTAGACTTGAACTCCTGCTATAATTGGGGGCAAGGAATGCCGAAATCATGGGAGATTCGGAATTGGTTATTAAGCAAGTTTCGAAGGAGTATAGATGTGTTAAAGAGAATCTAATAGTGTACTTTGTAATTACTATTAGATTGCTTAAGTAGTTCAAACAAGTAAGTCTTCGACATATACCTCGACAGGAGAATCAAAAGGTGAATGATTTAGCGCAAGAGGCTTCAGGATACAAGAAATGTCAAGATGGAGAACCTATCCAAGTAAGAGAAAAGGTTCAAGCAACTTTATTATCTCCTTCAGATTTGTCAATCATAAAATTAGGAGCTATAGATGCTGAAAATTTTCAAATTTTAACAATTGATAATGGGCAACATAATGACTGGCGTAAGTCATTGGTATATTATTTATGTTCTCCTATGGGTTCGACAGAACAAAAATTAAATATCGTGCCCTCAGTTATGTTTTAATAGAGAATGAATTATTCAAGAAAACTTCTGAAGGAATATTGCTCAAATGTCTTGGGGAAAGTGAGGCATATATAGTAGTGTCGAGTGTGCACAGTGGAGCTTGTGGTGCACATCAAGCTTGACACAAAATGAAATGGCTTTTGATGCGCTCGGGTGTGTATTGGCCCTCAATGTTGAAAGATTGCATCGAGTTTGCTAAAGGCTGCCAAGAATGCCAAATGCATGGGGGCATACAGCATGTCCCTACAAGTGAGCTACATGCCATCGTGAAGCTGTGGTCATTTAGAGGATGGGCCTTGGATGTGATTAGAGAAATAAAGCCAGCTTTGTCAAAACACGAAGGTATATTTTAGTCGGCATTGATTATTTTACAAAATGGGTCGAAGCTGTGGCTTTAGCAAATGTCGACCAAGAGGCTGTTATTGATTTTATACAAAATGACATCATATGTCAGTTTGGGGTTCCAGAAACAATTACAACCGGCCAAGGATCAGTGTTTACTGGGTGAAAAATTCAAGAGTTTACACAAGAGGTTGGGATTAAATTACTAACTTCTACTTCCTACTATGCTCAAGCAAATGGCTAGGTCGACATGACCAATAAGGTTATAATTAGTCTAATTAAGAAGCATGTAGGAAAAAAGCCAAGACATTGGCATAAAACACTTGATCAAGCTTTGTGGGCATGTAGGACTTCTCCCAAAGAAGCAATAAGAACTACACCATTTTGACTTGCTTATGGACACGATGCTGTGGTACCTGTTGAAATACATGTTCAATCTGTAAGAATTTAGAGACATCAGGAAATACCATATGAGGATTATTGGAAAATGATGGCAGATGAATTAGTCGACCTGGATGAAAAGAGAATGTTAGCGCTCAATTCATTGAGGAGATAGAAAGAAAGAGTTGCCAGCGCCTATAACAAAAAAGTGAGCGATAAGGTATTTGCTGTCGATGATTTAGTTTGGAAAGTAATATTAACTATGGACAAGAATGATAGAGTCTTAGGAAAATGGTCCCCAAATTGGGAAGGACCCTTCAAGGTAATAAAAGTCTTTTCAAACAATGCTTATGAACTTGAAGAATTATCCTCAGATCGATGAATCATGAGAGTAAATGGCAAGTACTTGAAAAGTTACAAACCAATTCTTCAAGAGGTTTTAATTTTGATAGAATAAAATGTTTGCCGAATAAAATCTAGAAAGAGTTTTCCTCGAAACTAGTAAGTCAGGCATGCATGAAACGTGTGCAAAAGATAAAATGTAAAGGCAAAATAAAATATTACATTAACTCGGCCAATTAGCCATTGTTTGAACTTTACATTACATTACACAAAAAGACTATAACAATGGACACAAAAAATCAAAAATACCAAAATTTGTCTTGGAAAGACCTGAGCTCGCAGTGAAGGTGGACAACGTGATTCTCAAAGGTTTCTGCCTTTGCCTTGAGCGTCACTAGCTCAACTTTGATGTTCGAAGCAACAGTGCTGACATCTATGGCATCCATAGTTATCTGGTGCGCTTCAGCCTGGGTCGAGACGATAGCTTGACTAAGCTCATTTTCTTGCTTAGTAACAATTTCTAGCTCTTGGCCTAGAGCAGTCATTTCTTTAGATAATTCGTCCATTCTACTGCGTATTTCAGCAGCTCTTTTCCTTTTAGAAATGAGTTCTTGGCGCTTCTGATTAATTTGTGTCCTCAAACCGTCGATCACCTTTTTGGTCTTCACCACCACATCCAAAAAATTCTTCACCAAAGTTTGTTTCTCCTCGACCAGTGCCTCGTTCTTCTTCGCAGAATTGACATTTTCCAGTAGAGGAAGAAGAATTTTCTCGAACGATGCCATCATAAATTTGGTTGAATCATAAGTTTCAAGACTCTTTAATTGAATAAGAGCATCTAAAAGTTCTGAGCCAAGATTGGAGTCCTCATGAAGCATGTGGGGCAAATCCGGGTCGAAGGCATGAGTACGAACTTTGTTCGACAATTGTTTAATTTTCGCAGCTTCAGGTCCTAATTTATCGTTGTGAGTTTGAGACTAGTCAGAACTAGAGGAGAAAGTGTGAGTGTCCACAAAATTACACAGTCTTGCTAGTGCCTCTAAGGTAGAAGCATCAAGATCCTCTTCAAGCGACACTAGTGGATCGATTTTCTTTTCCTCTGAAGGGCCATTTGAGTCGGTTCTCCTCTCCTCGGGAGGGTTTTGAGCCTTGGATTGGGGAGAAGGATATCTGGTTTCCCTTTCAATAAAAATGTTGAGGGAACCTTCAGGAGAAAAGTTTGGTGAATTTGTGGCATTTTCAAGAGCCTCTAAATCCTGCGGGGAATCTAAAAGACTAGAGTTAGAGCTAGTCGAACTATAACCCTTATGTTTGGAAGGACTAGTGACCGAATTAGAGTCACTAAGAGTAGCCAAAATAGTCAGGTCAACAAACTCACCAGTGACCATGTCGAAGGTTTGTTGATGGTGAGATAAAGAAACTTCCGATAGCGGAGTGTAGTCTGGCACGCTGTGTTGCAGGTCAGAAGCTTCGACCTGAAGGAAAGACAAGTGTTAGTCAAATAAACTTGGCAAAAAATTAGATAAAAGGTAAAAAAATTTTGAATACTTGTGGTGTCAAGCTTGGGTTTTCAGTTTCATCCTCGACCAAAGCAACAACATTGTCCCCCTCCGTATTTTTGGCTTCATCAGTCGTAGGAGGTGGGGTTAGAGTGGCGATGGCTGTATTTATTATGACATTGTCAGCACTTGAAATTAGGGCAGTGTCAAGACATGTAGCCAAGAGCACTTTACGTCTCCTTCTTGTGATGAGCGGCTGATCGTCAACGTCCACTACTGCTTCATCTTTGTCGTCAACTTTTATTCCAAGGTCTTTGGCCAGGTGAGCTTTCTTTTTCTTCTTTTTTGCCACCTTGTGTTCAGAAGAGGAAGTGTGTTTCCTCTTGTGGTCTTTGGATTTGAAGGAATGAGCAGACTGATCATCAGGTGATGGCTGAGAATATAAATAAAATGTTAGTCGAAACCATAACGTTGGTTGAAACAGTCAGATTAAGAAATGCCTACCTCAACCTTCTTAGTGATGCGATGCTTTTTGTCCTTGGACTCTTTGGATATTTTGGAAGGAGCAGCCGAATCCGCTGAGCATTTTCGACTCTGATAGACAAAAGAAATGTTAGCAATTTGCAATCCATAGAGCGTCAAACGTAATAAAGAGATATACTTATAGAAGAATCATACTTCTCGAGAGAAGATGAAATTGGTTCGTCGTCGGATGGAGTGTGGATAGGTGTAAACTGCAAGATGTCGGCCAAGTAAGGAATACTGAAATTAGAAAAACATGAACAGAAATGTAAGTGTAAAACATACCTTTGAGCGTGAGGGGCCTTCCTAGTTAATCGTGTCGACATGAATAATCGACGATCCTTCCCGATCTTTAATGGCAAGAGTTTTCTTGGGAACGATTACATGTGGCAGAGGTACCACTAGAAAAAGGCTAAGTCAAATAAGGGTGTGATTTGAAATTAAAAAGGAAATTGAGCTTTCCAAAAGTTGTTACCATTAGGTACTATGGCAAGCTCTCTCACATATTTAAGATCAATATGCAGAAAGCCTAGGTAGTCATGTAATCAATGCTTCGTTGGAACCACCCGGTCGGATTTCTTTTTGTAAGCATTTTGAACATTTGACCAAGAGCTATACCACCAATCTTGGGATAGGTGGTCGAAAATCCAATGCTAGCGGGCTAGTCAGCAAAGGAGGAAATTTGATTTTTCCAAAATGAAGTGCGTAAAGATACTTGTCTTTTGCGTAACTAGAGATTTAAGCTGTGGTATGCTTTCGGTTACCTTCTCCCTTAGCTCTTGGGCCGCATCATGGATGGTTCGACGAAGATTATTTGGTAAGTACACCACCCTGAAATACTTCTGGAAAGCTTGAATCTCTTTAATGTTGGTGGTCTTACATTTTGTCATCTTGCCATGAAAATTGTTAAGAGCAGTAGTTAGTTCAACCATTTTTCTGGCGGGGTCATTAACAAAAGTAACAAAATATGATTGCCACCAAGTTTCAAACTCCTTGGTGCAGTAGTATGTTGGTCTAAAGGGAGTGAAAGTAAGGTTGGCTCTGTGCAGCCAAAGGTTATCGACGTCTTCCTTAATATCCTCCCAATATCGATCATTTAAGATGTCTGTAAGTAGCTCATGAGAAGTGTAGAAAGATTTGGTAACAATCTGGAAAAGTCCAAATTGTCGAGCTACCAAGTTGGGTTGGTAAGCTGTCAAACATGGACTCATGTTGGTGATAATGTAGGTAAGAAATTGGGGAGTCAAAAATCGCCTCAAATATACCAAAGTACTCTTTCGCTTCGCCTCTTGGATTGGTGGGAAAGAGTTGGTGAGCCACTCTAGTCCGCTTTTACCATCAGAAAATGGAGCCATAGAGGGTCTGAAATATTCTCTTGTCAACATAATGTTGAAAAGTAGTTTGAAGACTTCATCATTCATAGAGGTTTTATCGACAAGAGTCAAAAGGAGATAACATGGCCAGACGACTCCATTTCGATTGTTGGAAATTGAGACTTTCTTTTGTCGAAGAGGTTTGATGTCTTCAAAGAAAGTGGCGTTTAGCCACAATTGTAAGAGCCAAAAGGGGCCATGCACCAAAACTCTTTTCTTTTTTGGATTATTGGGATCAAAATTTTTTATTTGGTTGACCACGTCAGTCAAGGAAGCGTATAAAGAGGCCAAGATTAGTTGGCCTAAAGCAATGTTTTCACCCCTGTGCAGTGGGGTAGCCAGATAAACAAATTGTTTGGCTATCTTCATCGATCGTAAACAAAAACCAAAGCGAGATAGCCAAAGAGTTAGAAATGCAACGTGTTCCTCATCAGAAACGTCGCCAGAACCTTGTTGGTGATAATTCATAAAATTAGTGTATGTTGGATGTTTGGATTCACCAACATCGAATTTTATTGTGATAGGAGTATGGTCAGTATGATTAAAAATTCGGCCAATAGTTTTCGCTCCCGTTAGATCTCTTAGGTCGAGGAGAGTGGGAGTTATTATACCACACTTAGTGTGGAAAGTGTTAGTCGATTCCTCCCAGAAGTGCAAGGCAGCCAGTAGCATGCCTCCAGAATAGGGCTGACCGACACGAGAAAGTTCAAGCAAATCATAAATACCTATTTCTTTCCATTGTTGGCCTTTGCTGGGTTCCAAACGTGTCATCCATGCCTTGAATCTAGAGCAATTTAAAGGAGGAGCAGTGCGAAAGTTTCTTTCAACAAATTGTAAAGAAATAGGGTGTAGAGACGTGATTAGAGGGATACTGCGAGTACTGGTTGGGAAAAATGCACCCTCATCATCAACATAGATTTCAGAAGGAACATCCACAGATAATGGGTCTAGGAAAGCTAATGGCTCGTTTTTAAGATTGAAAGGGATGGGTACCTAAGATTGCCAAATCTTGGTTTTTTCTTTAGAAAAATGGGGTTTTGGAACATAGGGCTTGCCATCAACGTGACGAATGAGGAAGGTTTCTGCTGGAGCTGTTTGGATGTGTTGATTCGCCACTGAAAGAGTTGAGAAAGCTTGGAGATGGTGAAGAATAGGGTTTAAGAGTCCTCTGGTTTTTTTTGCGCTGAGAGGGAGAAGAAAAGTGAGGAGGAGAAAGAAGAAAGATTAGAAAGTAACTAGGGTGCCTATTTATAGGCTCAAGATAAAGTGAAGAAAAGCAAGGAAAAATCCTAATGATTTCCTAGGTTAGAGATCGTGTCCAGTCGAAGGAAACGTGTAGCCAGATCAAAGTAGAAGCATGGTGGGCCATGTCTTCCACTAAAGTATAATCATGGTTGACATTGATGATCCCACGTCTCATAGCAAAAAACCTGGTACGCTATCATGATTATCTGACGTCACAAAAAGATCAGAACAGTAAACTATTTTTTGGAGTAGTGAAAACGACTTGGTCGACTAAAGATACAAAGCTTCATAGATGCCATTATCTCATATGGTCGACAAATAAGGAAATTCGAAAATGGCATCTCTTGGGGGCATTTTGTTACCTTGGAATTTTTTGAGGTGTTTAAGGGTATGTATCAAATGCAAACATCCTTATAAACTAGGGGTCGATCCTTAAAGAGTAAGGGTTCTTCAGAAGAGTTTATGAAACCGAGCCAAAAGTCGAAAAGAACCATGTCAACTAGAGTAATAAGCAAGGGAATTGGTCGATTCGACCAAAGTATCAAATAACAAAGAAGGAGTCAAAGCTAAACGCAGTCGGTGGTAGAGATTTCTAGACTTAAAGAATTTTGTGTCCGTATCTTTGATGAAGGAAAAACGTCAAAATTAGGAGCAATGACCTTTTTATAAGACAGAGACGGGAACCATTCAAAATTCAAGATCGTGGGTGGTTAGTGAGGCTTCATGTGTTTTAAGCGCCAAACAGGTGGCGAAATCTGGTGGAACGGTTTCTCAAGGATCGAACGCCAGCCATAGATTATCTATAGGTAGTTACTTTGTAAATACTATAAATAAGTCATCCTACTGTAGAATTTGTGTGTTCACTTGTATACTCAAACTACTTGCAAAAACTCTGCCCAATTCCGAGCGTTAGGAAGAAAGATTTGTGAAAGTATTTGAATGTACGCGAATCACCATTTTATTTCAATGCAAAATTTTTATCTTCCAGTCATTTACTTTGAAGCTTTTACTTGGTTTTTATTTACTTTCTAGCACTCACTTTGCATTTTCGTCTACGTTGATATGATCTTTGTTACAAGTTTCGAGTTGACAAAAGAGTCTTTCGACCCTTATTTCGCGTAGAACAAAACTGGATTTCTATCGGTCACGAGTCACCGTAGTAGGTTTAAAACCACAATGAACTTTCAGATTTGTCAAGTTATTTAGGTTTGTTGTCTCCGTCGGTCATGAGTCACTTGTCGGTCAAGCCTGTATTATTGTGTGGAAAGCCATTGTACTTGCTCCCTTGGTCTTAGAAAACTGTTTCCCAGGAAAAGACTTCGACAAAGTCACTACAATCCCAAAATCTTAGCATGTGTCTTAAGATCAACTGGTCGATCTTGCGAGTGACCCTTAGTTTTAGGACTTTGGGAGGACCAGCGATTGCTTACTATTTTCCACAGTAAACACCATTGCCACACAACCAACATACATTTGACACAATGGAAGGTTGTATGTGATGAAACCTAGCAAGATTTATGGTGCACACTTGTTTGGTGCATGTCATGCAAAGAACACTTGTTATGGTGCATGCTTTACAAAGAACACTTGTTATGGTGCATGCCTTACAAAGTACACTTGGTGTTTTGCACGAAAGGCAAAAGACAAGTGTCTTAATACATGTAAGAGACCTTGCCTTACTTCTTCTATAAATATGACCATAGACAATCATTCAATTCACACAACTACAAGAGTAGAACAACAAGAAGTAAGAGAGAAAGAGAGCCTTGCTCAAGAGAGAAAATTCTTCATTGAGAGTTTCTTTGTGAGATAAATAGTGAGTCAATTTATGAGAGTATGTTTCTTACAAAATAAGAGATATATTGTAGTGAGTTCCACTTAAGGGTGAAGTTGTTGAGTAAATAAGAAAAAATAAAAATGACGAAGAACTAAAATCTAACTCAAAAAAAATTAGCAAAAATCTTAATTGGACATGTAGAACATATCTCTCAAAAAAAATTCAAAAGTACAAATAAGAAGTGTATTCCATCTAGTATCTCGTGATCAATAAGATGTTTGTTAGGAAAATGCCAATTAACTTATATAATTATAGGTGTCGAAGGAGTTTGACATTCAATGTCCAAATATTTAATAATTATAATTCGTGAACAATTTGCACTATAATCAAAATCATAGTAAAATACTTCATGCAATTTATTATTGACTCCACAATTGTCAACCATATATAAGATTTTCACTCCATCTTTCTTTTCTTATTTTCAACTCCACAATTCACACAAGCAATCCATAGCTCTTTTTGAAATATATAAAAAATTTCACGTGTATTAACATCTCTTACATGTTTCTCCAAACCAGAATATAACTTTATTATTGATCGAAAATGTAGCGATCTCATTATCAACAAGTACTTTTTTTATGCCTTTAAGATACAATTGTCGACTCAAACCTCATCTAAAATTCAACTAAACCAATGTTAAAATTCAAAAAGCTGCAATGAAAATAATTTTCGCTCTCAGATATATATGTTGTTCTCTATATTCCACCCAAAAATATGTTTTAAAATAAGTTGGAATCCACATGCTTCTAATACCATAGTATATGGGAGAGCCAATCATTCTTTTGCAACTCAAACTTAATCATGATAGAATTCCATGTTGCTTCAAATTCTTCTGGTGTCTCAAAACTCCAAACACATGGCTGAAAACTATTATTAAAATCATTATTGAAATTTAAAGAAACACCCACCTTTTCAGAGACTTTTTTCATAATATGCCACATGCAAAATCTATGTGTTGAGGAATAAAAAATCCTCTCTATTGCAATTTTCATATAGCAGGATCTTGATCTTTTATTATAAGTCTTGGTTTATTTTCTCCCATGCTTCCAAATTTTTTTCAAACAATCAAGCAAATGATTCAACTTTCACATATGCTAAAAGGATCTTTTATTATAAGTCTTGGTTTATTTCCTCTCATTGTTTCTAAATTTTTTTCAAACAACCAAATAAATAATTCAACTTTCTCATCTGCTAAAAACACAACTCCAAAAATAACATACTGTCTATCATGGTTCAATCCGGTAAATAGTACAAAATTTATTAAATATTTATTAATTTAATATGTAGTATCGAAGGAAATAACATCATGTTAGGTTGCTAGAACCCTAACCCTAACAAGACTATGAAAAAGCTATAAAACTAAGAGAAGATAAACTAAGATAATAAAATTTCATTTCATTTCTTTTCATTGATATCTCAATTGTATCAATGACACTATATTATATAATATCTCAATTGAATAATTTAATGATTAATAAATCTAAAAATTCAACAACTATTAAAGGTCCAATAACAACACTTAAAAGATCTTAAAAATATTCTAGAATTATTATAAAACAATAACTAATATAAAATATTAAATATACTATATTAACTCTCTATCACATCACCAAACAAAATATAATTTACAAATAATTTTAGTATTGATTATCACATCAATCACAATTCATCATATTATGAGTTTTCGTTACGTATTACTGGTAGTCGTAGTTATTAATAAGGATATACTAAGCAATTACAAAAGTGAATCATAGAGTACTTTTTTATAGTTGTACATATGAATCATATCCATATAGTTATGAGGATCCATGCATTTGGTTTCCATAGATTTTATTCTCACACACAACTCATTATTGCATGAACTCCAATGATTAAACAGGTTTTCACCGTAATTATCATGATTTAAAAGAAACGAAATTTAACTTAATTCAGTTAACCTAAAAAGTGAAGAGATTCTAGAAAAGTTTAGCCACTAAACTAGTCTAAAGGCAATTAATATAGACATTTTATTATAGAAAATAATGCATTCGCCTTTAGTTGAAACGCACACAAGTATATATCAAATCATTAAATTACTTGACCAATGAAAAAGCTTGTTTGAAATTGTTTAATGTTAATAGAAGAACGTTTACCAAGTTATTATCAAGTTATATGAAAGTGATAGATATTCAAATATTCAACGTTTTTCAATTTGACAAGTGGCTAGCATCATCGTGTCTCGTCTTACGTCGACTTAGTAGTAGTACACTGGAGTACTACGTAAGAATAAAAATATAAGTTAAAATATTGTTCCACAATTGACTTGGGTCGTTGAGGAGAGTAGTTGATGTGTGCAGAAAATTAGTTTATGGATTGTTGTTTACTTGTCAGAAATGACAGCGGGAGGAATAGCTTCTCTTTACTTTCTATGATTTTGTAGTCTATTAAATTTTGACTTTTTAAAGGAACAATTCCTAAAATAATATAATACTTCTCATTCTATAAATTATGCTATAGTACATCATGCAATATTTTCATTAATAAAAAAATAATACAGAGAAGATAAAATTGAAGATGGTATTAAAAACCTGATATTATCCAACAAACTAACTAGCATGAGGTAAACCACCTCACAATTTTTTTTTTGAATTTTTTAAAATAATCTCAAATAAATTAGTGTATATTTAAAAATAAACAAATTATTAAGTTAGTAAGTAAATGTTTTACAAGTTTAAGTTACTATTTTATTTTAGTATAATAATTTTAAAAAGAATGTGAAAAAATAATAGTAATTATATTAATATAATATTAATTATAATGTTTATTATTGTAATTATATTATTATAATATAATAATAATAATTTTTTTATATAATTTTTTTATATAATTTGTAAGAGGCTTAGAATCTAGCAAAACAAATTTTTATTAGTTTGTTAGAAATTTAACCCCTAACAAAATATGTTATGTCATTAATCTTCTATACGCTGACACTTGTTTTATTGCGTGATTCTGCGTGCTAGTTAATTAGTATGCTAGCCTATAATATATTGGAAGGAATTAATCTCCCTATACCTTTGTGAGGAGTTAATCCCCCAACAATTTTTTTGCAATGAAGTCTATAGAGAGGTGGTTTGGCCCCTCGCAAAATTTGACTTTGTGAGGTGGCTTCTAGCGTTGTGGGTGTTTAACCCCTAAAATGAGTTTACTTGTGGTAACCTTCCTTTAAAATTGAGTAGATATTTTACGGTTCGAGTTTTGGTAGATAGAGTGGTAAAAGGTCTATGATGAAGTACTTAGGTGAAGATATATGCAACTTGTTGTGATGTATGTATTGATATCAAGTAGATTATCTTGACTTGAACCTTGTCGAGGACTACATGATAGTTCACTTCAATGTGCTTAATTTGTTCGTAGAATATCAGGTTGTTTGCTATGTGTATAACCGACTTATTGTCATAATAAATTACTATATTAAATTCCTAGATCTTGGAGAAGATAGAGCATCCATTAAGATTCACAAGTGGTGTTGGCTAGATCATAATATTCCACCTTCAAAGATGACCTTGGTATAACACGTTGCTTTTTTACTTTTCTGGCAAACTAGAGAGCTATCTAAGTAAAAATAGCATCCAAGAGTGGAATGTTTGGTGTCATTGCAAAATTGTTGTTGTACTAGATAAAAGACTTCTTTCGGAGCAATTTGATTTATGCATTTTAATTTTATATTCATCATTCCATGATCAATTTACTTGCTTATTTTTAACGTCAATGTCATGGATTTATGATTTTTATCTATTGCTTTCGATATGTCTAAGTAAATATGTTGAGTCTAGAATTAGAGGACCGTCGTATCGATGATACTCTATAAATTTATTGCACAATAACTTTGTAACAAGAATAACTTTTAGTTCTTAAAAATCTATTTTTCAAGTTGAAATTTACTCTAAGGTTTACAACTCTAAAGCTGGAAATTCTTGGGGACATGAGTATTTTAATTTAAGTCGAACTTGTAAAACTCTAAGGTGTTTTTATTTCTCTTTTATCTCTTTTACTTTTTATTTATTTTCTTTTTTTTGTTTCTCCACTCTTTATTTATCTGTTTATTTTTAAAATGTTTTCAAATTCTGATTTTGCAAATGATTTTGTTTTTAACTATAGTTTTTCAAACCTCCACAATCCACATTTTTCTTGTGTATGGAGTCACATGTCAAAAAAAATTTATTTACTATGTAAATAAAAAATAATATCATTGTTAACAACATGTTTATGACCTAATAATATGCATTTTCTACTTCTAGAATTAAATTTAAAAACTAAACAAATCAATTGGAAGAATAAATATGACTAGTATACACTATGTCCGTACAAGCAAGTGACTTGCAAGTGGCGGTGTTTGACCACCTTCGTCTGGCTCCATCTCAGCTTCATCCAAACGCGATCGCTTTCATCAGGGCGTTCGAGATCGTGTGTGAATATTTAGAGATGGGTGCTACCCTTCCCTTATTTTTTTCATATATTCTGCCTTCAGAGAGGTTAAGATAAGACGAACAGGGTAGTTTGATGGAGTTGGGTGTCGTTTCGTCAACAGAATGGGAAGCTTTTCAAACCTTACCAAGAGTCTGTTCGATTTTTCAAAGAGAAATTCATGTTAGTTTGGTCGGTCTCGGAACGGTCTCTCTTTAATGTGTTAACGAGTGCTCCTGTTATCAAGGAGGACGGTTCTCCCAAGCTGAACGAGCGGGGGGAACAAGTGTATCAACTTGTGTCTAAGTTTAACTTTCATTGGAAAAAGGAGCATTTCGAGCGGAATGCTGATCAGTATGTGTGGGCCAATGAGGGATTAGATGCCGAGGATCTGGCCAGTCTTGATGTGTTGACATCTTATGTCGAGGGTCTTATCCCGATTCAACGTATGGGAAGAGGGGGAAAACCGCTCGTGGGAGAAAATGGGGGTCATGTTTTCGAGCCCCCGCTCATCAATGTGAGGGATCTCCTTCTTAGTGGGGATCCTAAGGCTTACTTGGGTAGATTTAACATTCTTGCATCTTTTTCTCTTTTGTTATTGCACAATATATCTTGATTTCTCCGATCCTGACGTGAGTTCTCTTTGTTGCAGCTAGGTGTTGCGGCGGTATAAGCGGCAAGCAAAGAGTTGGTATTATTTTTACCGGGTGAAATATACCGGTTAGGTTATATCGTATCGTGTCCACAGAGATTGGTTATTGATTCGTCGTTCGATAATTCTACCGTTAATGAGTTTGAGATTAAAAGAAATGAAAATAAAAGACAAAAAGTAAATGAACAAAAGTATAAAGGATAGACAACTTGTCCGAACGAATGTAAACTACCCGTATGGACTTAAATCTACCACCCATGTCATACTCGGCCTCGATACTCGTCCGTGTCATCACATACCTCTCACAATCTAAGCTATTTCTAACCCAAATTGAGAATCCTCCTAAATCATCTCAATATCCATTCCGCATATCTTAACAACATAGGAATCAATGCGTCACCTCCATACCCATTCTGGCATACTTCACGGAGGCATTAAGTTCGGATACTCTATAGTGAATGTTAGATCTAAACCCATTCCTAGCATTGAATCTAAGAGATAATCATCCTAGGTAAGAATCTAAGCAATCTATCCCTAGCAAAGCTCAAATCCCTAACATAAAGTTAAAACCTAAGATAATCACCGACACAAATTCGTAAAGTAAACTTTATACAAGCCAAAGGCGATAAATATACAAGAGTTATGAGTAGAAATACATACAAACCCAACAAAAGAGATTACAAAGAGAAGAGAAGAAGAGGAACCACAAATCTACATTGGTTGTCAAGCCAATCGAAGAGGGATTCGACTCCGGATCATCAAAATGCAAGCTCCAATGTTGTTTTCCAAGCAAATCTATCAAAAATATGAAGGTGATGGTGTTGGTGTTGTACCCCAAAATTTACCCTCTTCATTTTTTTTAAATAATTGGCTAACACTTAATTAATAGGTGCATCACATACATATCATTCATGCATTGATCATGGGTTCGAGATTTTCCAATCGTATGAATCTGTACAATTATGAAGAAGAGGTTTGTTTCTCAAAAGTTGAATATTTGAGGTTACATCGATTGGTCATTTCAATACAAGCGTGTCCGAAGCTTGATTATTATCTTGCAAGTTTTGGTACTCTGATCGTCTATCAGGTGGATGTTGATTACAATTTCAAGCTACAGTGTGTTGTGGTCGGATATTTGAACCCGAACTGATTCTATGGCCTTCCGTGAGTTGTGAAGCATTGGTATTTGGCTTATCGATCTACGCGATTTATCAGAAAATCAAGAACGAACAGATAAAATGATATTTGAGCGCGTGTATCAGAAAGTCAACAAAAGTCAAAGTTTGACCGGGCGGAATTTCGGGTCAAAATTGTGGTCAAAAGTCGACATTCGAGAAAATGCAGTCATTTGTCGAGAAAAATCGGAAGAATCGGGTGAGAATGAGGTTTCTTGCATCTTAAGTGATTTTAGACTTAGAAAAAATTTCTAAGTTTAGAGTACTTTATGTTCATGGAGCCATGTTGTCGCATCCGTATCTCACCCGCCTGTGGTCAGAAATTTGTGAATTGATAGTCGTTGGAAAGAGCGCAGTTCGTACTCCGACTTTGTCACTGTGAAGATTTTTCCAGAAATGCCCGGATTTCGAGTTATACAGCACCGAAACTTGAAGTTCATAACTTTTGAAGTTTTACACTTAGTAAAATTTTAAGTGTTTTTAATGTGTTCAAGTACTCGACTTCAGAGGCAATTTACACGTGTTTCGAGGCATCGATTCGAATTAAGTTCAACATCAAAGTTGTTCATTTAACGGCAATCTACAACTTTGCTGAAGAAATCGAATCCATTCGGGAAACGGATAAAAAATTACGGAGCTCGGAAGTTACGATTTATCATTCCTCAAATTTCAACACTTAGAAAAAAATTTGAAGTGTTTGTTTCTGGGCTTTTCTTTGTGACTTGAGTCGATTATGTCATAGCTCGTGGCTCCGAATCAGAAAATGCTCAACTGAAAAATTGTTCATTTCACAGCAATCTGAAACTTTGCTGAAGAAGTCGAATTTATTCGGGACTCGAATCGGAAGTTATAAAGCTCGGAAAATAAGAACGCATTATGTTTGTTAAATTCGAGTATTTTTGTGCACATGTTCAGGGCTGTTTTCGGCAATGATTCGTCGCGCGAAGAAATTCCGAACACGAAAGTTTGAGTTCGTAATTCCATCTACAAGTTCCGTTTAGAAACTTTTTCGTTTCGGACGTCCGAGCTGGAAGAAACAGAACACCGTAAGTGACAGCATGAAGTTGTTAAAATGCAAGACAGCATGCACATTTTTTGCCATGGTTGTGGACGCATTTCATCGAACAGTTGGTGTATGCATGTCCGGGGCTGTTTTCTCGTTGATCCGATCGCCGCACGGAGAAACTCCGAACACGAAAGACGAAGTTTGCCTTGTCCTCTACAAGTTCTTTAGAAACTTTTTGTTTGGACGTCGGAGCTGGGAGATACGGGCGCCGTAAGTGGTAACTTGAAGTTGGAAAATTGCCGCGTGACATGCACAATACTTGCCCAGCCAGCCAGGCATTTCATCGAACACTCACGTAGCAATTTTCAAACACTTTTTTCTCCAAGAATTAAGCTTCGTTCGAATTTTCGTCGAACTACAAAGTTGTTATATCACACATTTCTCAATCAGTACCGGGTTTATGTCGTTCAGTCATGTATCGAAGAACTCACGATCTTTGTAAAGTGGTGTATTCGGCGTGAGCTAATAGCTAGCAATGTTCGGAAAATTTATGTAGCATAATCGTTGGTGTTATCGTAACTTCGAGCGATTTTAAACATGTTACGGGTTCCGAATCAAAAAACTTCAAACACGAAAGTTGTTCACGGAAGTGTATTCTACAACTTTGATCTTGGTATTTTATGTTAAAGAAGCTTGCGTTTTGAGTTATAAGATCGCAAAGTAGAGTACATGGCATTTTCGGAAAGGATGGGAGAAACGGTAATCTTGATGCCAAGCAGTTTTCCTCACGTACATGATGGCCACGGAATGTTAACAAGACACTTACTAACAGAATCTTCCATTTTTCGCTTACTAACAGAATCATAGAAACCATTCTTTTGCATCCATTTTTTTTCTCACGCTTCCCTTTTCATTTTCCTCTCCTTCATAAAATAATAGTAACAACCACAGAATATTGAGCTATCTCCTTCATTCTCCTCATATGAAACAACAATACAATTATCACCACCCTCTCTCTCTCTTTCACTATAACAACCTTCCATACAATCCTCCCATCATTTTTCTTTTTCCTTTCACTATAACAACCTTCCATACAATCCTCCTTTTTTTTTCTTTTCCTTCCACAGTAACATCACAACAACACTCC
This sequence comes from Vicia sativa, assembly GCA_021764765.1. Taxonomy (NCBI): domain Eukaryota; kingdom Viridiplantae; phylum Streptophyta; class Magnoliopsida; order Fabales; family Fabaceae; genus Vicia; species Vicia sativa. Next base: position 27,240,802 of record CM038795.1, on the reverse strand, counting down.
TTACCATCCATTCTTTTCTCTCCATTCTTTTCTACACCATAGATCCATACCAATGGTAGATGCATATTTTTTCGGTTTTATCCATCATTACAAACCACCATTTTGATATGACGGAAAAAGAGTGATAACAAACTTTTCTTCTCTTTTACACAACCCATAATCTCTTCATCTCTCTTTCATCGGTTCCCTCCTTCTTGGATTCATCACTTTTCTTTCTCTCAACAACCACTCATCTTCACCACCCCTCCATTCTTGCTCTCACGCTCACATTCTCTCGCCGTGACACTCTCTCATCATAACAACATCACCTCTCTCACCGTCAACAGCACCCTCTCGCCGTGACAAATTTGACGAAAATAGTTACAAACTGTAACCACCATGGATTTCAGTAAAAACCTCCAAAAAAACTCACAACAAACCGAACCACCACTCCACCATCTTTCTCTCATCTTCCTCATTTCTTGCTACTTTCATCGCACAATTACTCACTCTCTCACTCATAACAAACTCATCTCATGACAACCATAATCGATCCTCTCACTTATTCAACCTACTGAAACCGTAACTATGCTCAATCTCTCTCATCTCACCATGACTACAATGAACTCATCTTCTTACTGACCAAGAAAAAAAGCGAAATTACGATTCGAACAGAGAATGGCAACAAGCTTCGAGTCCAAGATTTGAACTGTCTTCTTCGTCCCTGCATCTCGAGATTCAGATCCTCGAGCATTCTATGAGATCTTCGAAGATCATCAGCCTCTTACCTACAAAGTATTACGCAATCCAGAAGGTTTCTTCTTCTTCATACATTTTGGGTTCGAATGCGGTGAGATTATTTCCAAATTCAGGTTTGTTCAAAATCATCCTCTGCATTATCTCGCGGATGTGAAGATCTCCGAAGAAATTCATGCGTGCAGAATCTTCCAACAAACGCAATAGCTACCAGTTTCGGAATCTTCGATTTCCAGATCTTGAATTCGCGTGAGGATTTCACCATGTTTGAGTAAGTCTAAAGAATATCGAAGGTCAGATTCATAACCAGAGTGGGAAATCGAGTTAGGAAGCGGTGCCATTATCATCTTCGGTGGCAGTTCAAGAACTCCGGCGACGTCGAGTTTTCGGACGCTTCCAAACCCTCACCGTGGCAATCTCTCACAGGTACATGCCTTCTTACTCATGAGCCAATCCCTTATTGCCACGTGTCATTTCATTTTCGTTTCAAAAAATCTGAACTAATATAACTTAAGTATTAATTGACCAGTTGATTAATGTTAGGATGACATAATAAAATGTGACAGCGTGACAGCAAAAATAATAAAAACAATCTGAATAAAAAATGAAAAAATATAATAATGCCTGGCCAAAAAATAATGAAATTGGACTTGACGGACAAAAATGCATATGGACTCGAAAAAAAATAATGTCGATTTGGACTTAGACAAAATTGTTGATACACCTCCCTGTTTTGAGCCCAGCAGTAATTATAATATAGATTAGTTCAAATAGAATTCTGCTTTGCACCCCCCTGTTTCATATACCATAATACTAACATTTAATTCAATTTAACTCCCGATTTCGATTATTTTGACAAATAAAAATACATAAAAAACATATTCTGACATTTTAGGATATTAGAATATTATTGACATTTTTTTTATATTAATATCTTTTATTAATTCTAATTCATTTCTAAATAATACATTTACATGAATATTGGAATTATCATTTCGATTTGCATTCCTCACATGTTCATGCATTTTACATGTATTTGAACATTGGTTTTATCGATTCGATTTGCATTCCTCACATGTTCATGCATTTTCACATGTATTTGAACATTGGTTTTATCGATTCGATTTGCATTCCTCACATGTTCATGCATTTTCACATGTATTTGAACATTGGTTTTATCGATTCGATTTGCATTCCTCACATGTTCATGCATTTTACATGTATTTGAACATTGGTTTTATCGATTCGATTTGCATTCCTCACATGTTCATGCATTTTCACATGTATTTGAATATTGGAATTATCACTTCGATTTGCATTCCTCACATGTTCATGCATTTTACATGTATTTGAACATTGGTTTTATCGATTTCGATTTGCATTCCTCACATGTTCATGCATTTTCACATGTATTTGAATATTGGAATTATCACTTCGATTTGTATTCCTCGCATGTTCATTTATTACTTTGATGAGCATTGGTTTTATCGATCCGATTTGCATTCCTCGCATGTTCATTTATTACTTTGATATGAGCATTGGTTTTATCGATTCGATTTGCATTCCTCGCGTGTTCATGCATCACTTTGATATGACCTTTGGTTTTATCGATTCGATTTGCATTCCTTGCATGTTCATTCATTACCTTGGTATGAGTATTGGTTTTATCGTTCGATTCGCATTCCTCGCATGTTCATTCACCGCTTTGCTATGGACATTGGTTTTATCGCTCGATTTGCATTCCATGCATATCCATCTGATTTCTCTTGCAGGTTTTGGTTGAGTTTGTACACCCACGTGTGCACTATTCCTATCTTGTTTTGCTTGTATTATCCGTTCTTGCGGGCATTGTCGCGGATGCGTGTCGACCGCGTATTCCTTGTATTGATGCTTTGAGCAATTCTCACGGTTTACTTTTGTTGCATAGCTGCGGTGCTTGAAGTATTCGGATTATTTCTAGCTTGCGTGCCGGATTCTATATCCGTTCGGTGCTTGCTGCTGTTTATTGCATTCTCTTGACTTTTCCTAGATATCATGAAGTAGGGCTTTGACTTTCTTTTCCATGAGAGGTAGGAATAGAGATGCATGAAGGGGCTTCGTGGTTGGAGCATGTTCGGGAACCCCTGGTTTATTTAAAGACCCGTTTAGGGCATTACGTATGCTAATTGTGTTTGGTTTGTTTTAAATCCTCCATGGGGAGGTAGCTTTCGATAAGTGTTTACATTTTGTGCTTGCATAGGTCGGTGGTTAGGGGCCGACGTGGTACCACTAAGCAAAGTCCGCTTTTTATATTTCATGTCATCGAGTCATTGATATATGGGCAAGCGGAGGTAGGTCGACGAACCCCGCGGTTCTAGTCGTGTCATTTCGGCCTGCGAATCGTGTTGCTTCTTTATCAGTCAACAATAAAAGTGGCAAGAGTTCCCTATTCGACTCTCCACGCTTTCACGGGTTCGCATTTCTTCTGAACTCGCATCATTTGCTCTTCAGCAGAATTGGATGTGTCGGCTCTGGTTGACTCACGGTATGCTCGTTCTTGTCGAGGCTATGGGACTTCCTCCTTTTCTGCGCTTGTGTGTCATTTGTTTGCTTGCATTGCATTGTTTGCGTGCTTTTGCCAAAACTTGCTTTTTCCCTTTGCATCCCTTGGTCCCTGACCAAGGCGGATATAGGATAGCTTTCCGTGGGGCTGCTCGGTTAGGATAGATTCTCGAGCCTAGACTTTAGGATTCACATCCTTTGCATGTTAACATAGGTAGAGATTCCTTACATCCTCAACCATAAGTCCAATCTTTGCATGACAACATTAGGGCTAGTACTAGTTAGTTTCCTTTTGTTTTGCTAGTTCTTTTTGCATCTTTGCATGTAATTAAAACTAAAACTTCTTTTCTCTTGAAAACAAAACACTTAATAATGGTTTAAACTCCTTTCTCAAGGTAAAACAACCAACCAACACTAACTCTTTTCGCCTTTCTGCGCTTTCTTTCTTTTGTGTTTAAAACCTTTTTACAAGTAAAAACATAAAACACACCAAAACAAGTGAGCGAACTACGGCTCGACTTTCCATTGCAGGAATCGTAGGCATCTTGTCACGGGGCTCGACCGCGAACTTTGTAAATATTTCCTTCTTTTCCCGTGGTTTCTTATTTTCTCTTTTCCTTTTGCATGCATGATTAGCGATTAAGCATAGATTTAAACACACCCGTTAGGCGAGAAAATAGAAGTGGATACCGTAGAGTACTACGGGCGTGTAGGGTGCTAATACCTTCCCTTCACGTAATAGATTCCCTTATATCTCTCGGTCGCAAGACCGTGCCTTATCCTTTTAGGTTTCGCGATCGTTTGCCTTTCTCCTTTGCGAGATAAAAAGCGTTCGATGGCGACTTCATTGATCTGATTATCGGATGATGTTCATGGGTTGTTTCATTGGCGACTTCAGGGGATCGGAGACTGTCTTTGGTCCGATCGAGTCGATCCTAGATTTTATTTTCATGTCTATTGGGTGTTTATTTATTGCTTATCTATTTACCTTTATCGCACCATCCTTTGTATGCTTGCATTGCATTCTATGTGGCATATTCTTGCTTTCATATCTTGGTCGGTTTTTACCGTGATCATTTACGATTTGGGTGGGAGTTACAAGAGGTAAAGGCCTCATACCGGCCAAGAGACACATAGGAACACATAGGAATAGAGTGGAACATGTCGGATCGGATGTAGATCTTGTAGTCGGCATGTCGTCCATGCGAGAGGAGGTTCAATTGGGGCTATCATCTTCACGTGGGTGTTATGATGGTAGTTTCTCTAGGCGAACTAGATCACAGTTACCTTGACTTTACCCAAGCCTTAGTTTCACGTGAGTGGGGTGGGATCATGATTATTACAGTGGGATGGTGACTATGTTACATTGGTGACTATGTTACATTGGTGACCATATTACATTGGTGACTTGGTATTTTCTATTGATGATCGATGTTTTACATTGGTGACTATGATATCATCGGTGGCATTTTCTAGCCGTTACTCTTGTCCGATTTTTGGTTTTCAATCGAGCGAAGCAGTATAGCAGTTTGATCGGTGTTCATGGAAGTAGTAAACCCATGATCAATGCATAATGTATTTGCATCATAGCATGTTTATTTTAAAAGAAATGTCGGAAAAAAGCATGTTATTTTATCTAACCCGCATGCATATCATTTCGGGACTTCTTGTGGTTTACTATCAACATTAGGATGGATACCAACAATTAAACCAACACGGGCCCTAAGGAAGACTTCCTCATACTCTTTACGTGCATTCGACATCTACGAGTAAGAGCGGTATTCTTGTGAAGGATCGATTGAAGAGAGTTCGAGAAAAGATCATGGGAACATATTACCGTTACTAATGGAGGATTATGAGCTCATGCCATGCAATCTCTACTCGGTTTATGATAGTGAGCTCGGTGTTTTACCTTTCAAGATTATCGATTAGCACCTACTCTTGAGGAGTACTCTTTCCTTTTGGGTATCGATATCCTGGCGGTTTTCCTTTTGTCGAAAGAATGGGTACTCGATTTTGAAGCCATTGCTAAAGCCCTTGGTTTGCGTGTTAGTGAAGCAAGGGGCAATTGGGTTCGAAAGATTACACTTGTGGACTTAGTTGGGTTTCCTTTTAGTCAAAGTGATGAATTTGCCAAGGTTGGTAGTTGGAAAAGCTTCAATACTATCTTAGCCGTCATGATCTATGGTATGGTGATCTTTCCCTCTTTTGAGAAGTTTGTGGATGTTCTTTGCGATTTACATTTTCATGAATGACAATCCGGTTCCTATCATCTCGGTGATACATATTATGCCATTCACTCTCGCCATGGTCAAAGGCGTGTTATGGATTATATGCCTTTACTTTATCGTTGGTTCAACACACATTTGCCAAAGAGAGGGCATTTGTTGATTATGCTAAAACCATGAAGTGGTCTAGCGAATCATCGCTCACTTCATATGATATAGTTTGGAATACCATGTCGGCGGTTACGAGATCATTACTAGTTGTGGAGTTTCCAAATGTACCATTGATGGGAACTAAAGGTTGCATCGATTATAATCCTATATTGTACGCCGTCAACTAGGATATCCTTTGAATGAAGTACCCATTGTTCGTCGGTTAGCGAAACTATCTTCTTTGCAAATGATGAGAACCGATTTTGCTAAATCAGTTATCGTTGCATGGAGCTCGGTTCACAAAAGGGCAGTTTTCTTTGGCCAAAAGGAAATTATGCGTTTGATTCTTACAGTTGGTTAAAGATCGGGTCTCCAGATTCGCTTCCATACAAAGGAAGCACCTTTGTATTCTCAACTGGTTCCTTGGTTGAAAGTCAGTACTGATTTTGCTACTTCATGTTCTTCATCCGTAATCTCTCCTCCGGGTTTCGTGCGTATTGAGGTTTACAAACAACTCCAATCGGAGAATTCACTTTGAAGGAGCGATTACAAGCTCGAGCCATGGACCTAGCATTTTCTCTTCAAGATAAAAAGAGGTTATCTGTTGAGAGCGGAAAGACCAAGTTTTGAAGGCTTATGGCTTACTTGAAGAAACCAAGAGAGCCAAAGGTGGTAGTTCCTCTTCTTTTGATCGGATGACCAAAGAGTTTGACGGTACAAGAGAAGTTGAAGAATATGCGGATAGCTAATGAGAAATTGAAAGCCAAGCATGGTGAAGAAATCGGGTTTTAAAGAAGCGACTCCATGAGGAAGAATCCAATGCTAAAGAGTCCCTTGAGAAAAGGAAAGAACTTGAAGTTGAAGCCCAAAGTCGACAGGAGCAGATGACTATCCTTTCGAAAGAGGTTGAAGATTTGAAGACTAAGTGGCAATATGCTAAAGATGGAGAATATCGCATACACCATGTTGAGGGTCGAGACATTCATGTGGCTAAGCTAGTAGCCGAGATCCATCGCTCAGCGCAGTGGACCCTAAATAAGTAGTTGCAAATGTTATTTGATGTTATTTGATTCGACGAATCACCTCCGGCTTGTTGGGTGGGGTTCGCTCACTATTGTGTTTGTATCAATACTTCTGTGATCGTGGACTCTTGTATGACTCTATTTCATCTATGCCTTGGGCGATTGATTCTCAATCGATTGTGTGTCTGGTCTTGATAATTATTGTTGTCACTATCCTATTATTATTTGATGTTTGATAACAAATTGCAGGAATGTCCTGGAAGTGATCATTTCATGCATCATGCATTAACCATGCATATACATACATTGTGCATAACAAGCATTTGAACTTGGGATTTCTCTTACTCAAATCTGGTATTTTCTACTCAGAATTGTGAACTTTGCCTCCGTGCCATTCTGCGTTTGAAGCAGTGATGAAGCAACCGGAGGGCTGGATGAGATGAAAGAGCAGATGGGATTTCTCATCTTTGGACATGCAAGACTTAAGAGAAGAACCAGCAGTTGAAGACTCGGCTAGGCTTGGTGATGGAAATTTTAGGGACCGTGTTGAGAAAGGAGATGACCCAGTTTTCCTCTGACAACAAAGTCGTTATTCCTCCTCATACTCGGGGTTTTCTTTGAGCCCTAAAGTGGGCATGCATCTACTCACCACATATTCAGGGTCTCCTCGTTCACGTCCAATTCTATTGTTCGAAAGGTCTAGAAGGTAGAGCTCTTCACCATGGTCGCCACACTCTGAAAAGCAATTCGATCCTATTCCGATGCCATATGCTCAGTTGCTTCCTCAACTGCTCAAGTTTCGATTGGTTGAACTCAAACTCTTGCCATGCACGAAGGATTCTATTCGAGTATGATGTGATGGCTAGGTGTGATTTCCATTACGGATCACCTGTCATGATCTGAAGTGTGACCTTGAAAAATGAGGTTGAGGATTTCCTTGACAAAGGATTATCCGGTTTACTTCCTGAGGTTGAGCATACAAGTCAATTTTGCTCCAGTGCTTGATATGACCGTTATACTGTTGTTATACCTCAAAGCGAGTTTGTCGTCGAAGAGGGATAATCGACCGCCCATACCGGCTCATCAAGCGCCTCGTCGTAGAATCAAAGGCAACAAAGAATCGTGCTCTAGGAGGTTTGATGTTATTCCTATGAGCTATCAGATTTGTTTGTCCGTTTGAATGATCTTAAAATGGTTGTTCCCAAACTGCATTTGCTCCCCTCCCTTGGATAAGCGGCCCGAAACTACGATGCTAATGCTAGTTGTGAGTTTCATTACGGAACAGGGCATAGTATTGAAGATTGCCATGCATTCAAGTGCAAGTACGAGGATCGATTGAGGCAAAAGCTATCGATTTCACACGGATGGTCATGTTGGGTCCTCGCTAGCTCGACAAATGTCAAGACTTCAAAATGCATCATCAAAAGCAACAAGTCAAGTCTCCTCAACGGCAATTTCAAGATTCATTTGCATTCTCATTTGTAATCTTTCTTGTTTGTTTAGTACATGCTTGTATGCGAACATTTTCATCTTCGAATGATTATCATAATGCATTGAATATGTTTGTCTTGAACTAATCCATTTGTATGCACTTTTAATTGTTTTCAAATGTTTTTGATATCAACTCTTGTTAATAAAGCAAAACCTCTGTAGGGAGAATGGCGAAAATATACCAAGAATTTCAAGCGGTATTGCTTTCAAATAAAAACCTACGACGATGTCTGGCCTTGTTTCAAATCCCCAAACAGGAGATATAAGGGTTAGACCCTCGTTAACCCCTTTTGAGCCTTAGTAGGAGTTTCTTTTACATTCGGAAAACCCTCATTTTAAACCCAGGCGGGGTAGTGTTCGATTAATCAGATTGAGCATTCAAAACTCACCGAGTATACATCAAAGGATACAACAATGGCTATCCTTCAAAGGTTGAGAAATTGTAGCAGTCAAGTTTCAATTGACAACAATGTGCATCATGGAAGGACAATACCCCAACGGGAACTCCTTATCTGAAGAGGACTTGGATCACCACAATCACATCTAGCAAACCAAAGACAGTGTGAAGATCAACGACTTGTTCAAAAAAACAAAAAAAGAAAAGCAAAAAAAAAAAAGAAAAAGCCCGCTAAGTCGAACTTGGAAATAAGTCGCTTAGGCAAAATAAAAGGGCAAATGTTAAAAAGCAAATTGGCAAGCCGTAAAGGCGAGGATAATCCAAGAACATCCTCAATGAAGAACAAAGTCGTTGATCAAGCACTAAGCAAAAAGGGTGAGTGGCTATCGGGTCCAAGAAATCTCGTCCTTAACAAAGTCAAAGTTGTACGATCAAGAAACTGCAATGGTTTCTCAACCATTAATTCCCTCTAGTGAGAGATGATTGCTCATATCGGATCAACTGAACTTAGGATCGGAGAACATCATGAAGGGGGTGGGCACCAAATATTTTGAGCCTAAAAATCCTTCTTTCTAAAAACCGTGAACCAGGCCACGTTACAACCCTTAAAAGTCCTAACTGAAGCAGGGTTAATTTGAAAGCTAAGCTGTGACGAGAACATGGTATCCTGACTCCTAGGAGGTTTGCTAACACCTTTGAGTTGGTATCACACAATCTTTTGTTATCTTTCGCACAAAAAATTCGATGTTTCGACATCTTTTCAAAAGCTTTTTGTTTCAAGACAAGCATAGGATTTGCATTAGAATTATCATTTTTAGATAAAACATTCTTTGCATATGAATAGGTGCTCAAACATCCAGTCAGCTTGCATAATGAGCATCAGATGAATACCTTGTTTGTCCCAAGGGGCAGGTTGTCTGAAAATCTATTGAACGGCCTTTCAAAGGATCATCTTAATCTGGGGCATTCAAAATGGTATTATATCCTTCAGGGCTCATTAAAACTGGGACAACTTTGTCAAGGTTGGCCAATCCTTTCAGAGACACAGGGGCATGTTGACTATTCGTGTTTCACTCGGGGTTTGAAGTGGTGTACGGGTTACAGATTGCAGATGCCTGATTACTCATTTGATTGAAATTCCTATACCTTGAAGAATACTCTTCAATATAGGTTCCTCTCCGTTAGCTTCTATCTGAAATGGTCTCCAATTGGGTCTTTAGAAGTTTGTCGGGATGATTTGTTCTTCTTGATTCAAGCTTTTACTTGTTGTCTTTTGTCTTTTCGCAATGAGTCGCGCTCTTCGTTTGTGCAAAACCGTCGGTTATCTTACCGTGTTTGCATTACCTTTCGAGACCTTTGGGTATCCATACTTGGTGTGTGGTAATCCAAATGTTTGATACTCTTGAAGAATTATACCCGCCTTTGGCACGAGGATATTATAGTTCTTGAGACACTTCCTTGATGTCATCATCTTGGTAAAGTTAAATCGAGTTCGTCTTAACTAGGCGTTCTCTTCCCCTTTGCAAGTTCATCTTCACGGATGTCCTTCCACAAGTTCGTCTTAACTAGGCGTTCTCTTTCCCTTTGCAAGTTCATCTTCTGCAGATGTTCTTTCCTCGCGAGTTCGTCTACACTCGGCGTTCTCTTTTCCTTTGCAAGTTCATCTTCTCGCGGATGTTCTTTCCTCGCGAGTTCGTCTACACTAGGCGTTCTCTTTTCCTTTGCAAGTTCATCTTCTGAGATGTTCTTTCCTCGCTAGTTCGTCTACACTAGGCGTTCTCTTTCCCTTTGCAAGTTCATCTTCTGGATGTTCTTTCCTCATGAGTTCGTCTACACTCGGCGTTCTCTTTTCCTTTGCAAGTTCATCTTCTGGATGTTCTTTCCTCGAGAGTTCGTCTACACTCGACGTTCTCTTTTCCTTTGCAAGTTCATCTTCTCGAGATGTTCTTTCCCAAGTTCGTCTTAACTAGGCGTTCTCTTTCCCTTTGCAAGTTCATCTTCTGCGGATGTTCTTTCCTCGCGAGTTCGTCTACACTCGACGTTCTCTTTTCCTTATTAGTTCGTTTTCACATATGTGTCTTATTCTTTCTTACGGGTTCGTCTTCGTCCGGCGTCCTCTTCTTCTTTTTCCTACAAGTTCATCCTCGCTTGGGTGTCCTTTTCCCGAGTTCGTCCTTGACCGCGATGCTCCCTCTTATGGATTTTCTTCCATTATCGGTATCTCACGATCTGGTGCCCTCACGCCATCCTCGATGGAATTGGTGTCTCGTTTTCGATGGCATGGGCGAAAACCCGAGTGAAACTTACGAAAGAATCGGATGTAGTGTTTGTCATCGACATACCATATTTGGTGAATCTCCCTAGCAGATGTTGTCATCGACAAATCCTTATTGCAGAACATGATACCAATCCCCGGTACGGGTTGACAATATTTGTCTCAGTGAAAGTCCCTAGTGGATGTTCTCCAAAGTCGCAAGTGTGTTGTATCCTGATATTCCCTATGGAGGTGTTATCTGGATTGTTGATCGGGCGTTTGATCCCCGATGAGTCGCATATTATCCACGGATGATCCTCCCGGAGGTTCTCATCTCTTGACATCCCCAGCAGTTGACATATCTTTGTCTCCCCAGCTAGAGTTGTGATGGGTAACGGTGGAAAATCTTTTCTAGGAGCATATATTCTATTTCCCCAAGCAGACCTCTGTCTAACTGACAGGTTTCCCGTGGCATCATTTCCTCAACAGGCTCATCAAGCAAGATTCAGTTGTCTTGAGAGATTTTTTTGGGCATTCCTCGATGCTCTAATCCCCGGCTGAGTTCTTATTTCATTCATTTTATATATGTCTTGCAAGCATGCATCATTACATTGACATAATCTCCTAAAAGAGTCATACATCTCATAGGATTACAGGCCAGAAATGCATTTTCATCCCCAGCAATGTCAAGTTTCTTTTGGAATCCGTTGTGTCCCGCTTTCTTTTGGCGCAATATGTCCATCTTCTTCTGATTAGTGTTGAAGCGCCCTTACCACAGTACAACCGTCTTGACAAGCAAGCCTTACACTTGTCTTTCCTCCTCAGTCTGGCGTTAGTCGATAAAACCTAATCGGCACCTTTAGTCTTTGCATCATAAACCCGCCCATTTGTCGGCGTAAATCGGTTAGTCTACTTGGTGTATCTAGTCTTTATTTCCACTTGCATATCGGTCCTTCGGCATTGTGGGTCTTTCGAGAACAAGAATACTCTTGTTTTTGTCATCAGTAAAGCCTAATCGGCACCTTTAGTCTTTGCATCACAAACCCGCCCGAGTTGTCGGCGTAAATGTGGTTAGTCTACTTGATGTATCTAGTCTTTATTTCCACTTGCATGACCAGTCCTTCCCTGGCATTGTGGGTCTTTTGAGAATAAGAATACTCTTGTTTTCTCTTCTTCGCAGAGTCTAATCGGCACTTTCTAGCCTTTGCATCACTAACCCGTCCGGTTATTCCCTGGCGTAATGTGGTAGTCTAGTCAGTGTATCAAGTCTTTGCTTCCGCTTACGTGTCAGCTCTCCCCTGACATTGCGGATTGAATTGGGTAGAGGCCAATTCTTCTTAGGTCAGGTTAGCACTTGTACCTGCCTTCACAGAGTTCAACATTTATTCTGTGCTTTCTTTGGTTGTGGCCCAGTTAAGCTCTGGCGCAACATGCTCCTTTTCTCCAGTGAGGTTCCTTAGAATTTTGGAATGTCCACACCTATCTATTGATGCAGCTTTCGGGATTCAGAGTGTAAATTTCTGGGTTTCCTTTTTTGGTATTCAATCACCTCATACCTTGTCGCTCGAAAGGCAGACGCCAATCTTGCTCCTAAGCTAGAGGATGATTGAATAGGGGCAGCTGTTGTACCCCAAAATTTACCCTCTTCATTTTTTTTAAATAATTGGCTAACACTTAATTAATAGGTGCATCACATACATATCATTCATGCATTGATCATGGGTTCGAGATTTTCCAATCGTATGAATCTGTACAATTATGAAGAAGAGGTTTGTTTCTCAAAAGTTGAATATTTGAGGTTACATCAATTCGGGCGTCATTTCAATCATGGCGTGTCGAGCTTGATTATTATCTTGCAAGTTTTGGTACTCGATCGTCTATCGGTGGATGTTGATTACAATTTCAAGCTACGATGTGTTGTGGTGGGATATTTGAACCCGAGCGATTCTATGGCCTTAGTGAGTTGTGAAGCATTGGTATTTGGCTTATCGATCTCGCGATTTATCGGAAAATCAAACGAGCAGATAAAATGATATTTGGCGTGTATCGGAAAGTCAACAAAAGTCAAAGTTTGAGGAAATTCGGGTCAAAATTGTGGTCAAAAGTCGACATTCGAGAAAATGCAGTCATTTGTCGAGAAAAATCGGAAGAATCGGGTGAGAATGAGGTTTCTTGCATCTTAAGTGATTTTAGACTTAGAAAAATTTCTAAGTTTAGAGTACTTTATGTTCATGGAGCCATGTTATCGCATCAAGTATCTCACCCCTTTGTGGTCGAAATTTGTGAATTGATAGTCGTTGGAAAGAGCGCATTCGTACTCCGACTTTGTCCTGTGAAGATTTTTCGAAATGCGGTTTGAGTTATCTGACACGAAACTTGAAGTTCATAACTTTTGAAGTTTTACACTTAGTAAAATTTTAAGTGTTTTAATGTGTTCAAGTACTCGACTTGAGAGGCAATTTACCGTGTTTGAGGCATCGATTCGAATTAAGTTCAACATCAAAGTTGTTCATTTAACGGCAATCTACAACTTTCTGAAGAAATCGAATCCATTCGGAAGCGGATAAAAATTACGGACTCGGAGTTACGATTTATCATTCCTCAAATTTCAACACTTAGAAAAAATTTGAAGTGTTTGTTTCGGGCTTTTTTGACAGAGGTCGATTATGTCATAGCTCGTGGCTCCGAATCGAAAATGCTCAACTGAAAATTGTTCATTTCACAGCAATCTGAAACTTTGCTGAAGAAGTCGAATTTATTCGGGACTCGAATCGGAAGTTATAAAGCTCGGAAAATAAGAGCATTATGTTTGTTAAATTCGAGTATTTTTGTGCACATGTTGAGGCTGTTTTCGGCAATGATTCGGTCGCTGCGAAGAAATTCGAACACGAAGTTTGAGTTCGTAATTCCATCTACAAGTTCCGTTTAGAAACTTTTTCGTTTCGGACGTCGAGCTGGAAGAAAGCAGAACACCGTAAGTGACATGAAGTTGTTAAAATGCAAGACAGCATGCACATTTTGCCATGGTTGTGGGCGCATTTCATCGAACGATTGGTGTATGCATGTCGGGGCTGTTTTCTCGTTGATCCGATCGCCGCGAGAAACTCCGAACACGAAAGACGAAGTTTGCCTTGTCCTCTACAAGTTACGTTTAGAAACTTTTTGTTTGGACGTCGGGTGGGAGATACGGAACGCCGTAAGTGGTAACTTGAAGTTGGAAAATTGCCGCGTGACATGCACAATACTTGCCCAGCCAGCCAGGCATTTCATCGAACACTCACGTAGCAATTTTCAAACACTTTTTTCTCCAAGAATTAAGCTTCGTTCGAATTTTCGTCGAACTACAAAGTTGTTATATCACACATGCTCTTTCCAACAGTACCGGGTTTATGTCGTTCAGTCATGTATCGAAGAACTCACGATGCTGTAAAGTGGTGTATTCGGCGTGAGCTAATAGCTAGCAATGTTCGGAAAATTTATGTGGCAACGCAATCAGTGGTGTTGTCGTAACTTCAGAGCTGATTTTAAACATGTTACGGGTTCCGAATCAAAAAACTTCAAACACGAAAGTTGTTCACGGAAGTGTATTCTACAACTTTGATCTTGGTATTTTATGTTAAAGAAGCTTGCGTTTTGAGTTATAAGATCGCAAAGTAGAGTACATGGCATTTTCGGAAAGGATGGGAGAAACGGTAATCTTGATGCCAAGCAGTTTTCCTCACGTACATGATGGCCACGGAATGTTAACAAGACACTTACTAACAGAATCTTCCATTTTTCGCTTACTAACAGAATCATAGAAACCATTCTTTTGCATCCATTTTTTTTCTCACGCTTCCCTTTTCATTTTTCACTCTCCTTCAATAAAATAATAGTAACAACCACAACAGAATATTGACTGCTATCTCCTTCATTCTCCTCATAACAGAACAACAATACAATTATCACCACCCTCTCTTCTCTCTCTTTCACTATAACAACCTTCCATACAATCCTCCCATCATTTTTTCTTTTTTCCTTTCACTATAACAACCTTCCATACAATCCTCCCTTTTTTTTCTTTTTCCTTCCACAGTAACATCACAACAACACTCCTTACCATCCATTCTTTTTCTCTCCACATTCTTTTCTACACCATAACCGATCCATACCAATGGTAGATGCATATTTTTTCTGGTTTTTATCCATCTGTTACAAACCACCATTTTTGATAACAGAAACTGGAAAAAAGAGTGATAACAAACTTTTTCTTCTCTTTTTACACAACACCATAATCTCTTCATCTCTCTTTCACGCTGACGGTTCCCTCCTTCTTGGATTCATCACTTTTCTTTCTCTCAACAACCACTCATCTTCACCACCCCTCCATTCTTGCTCTCACGCTCACATTCTCTCGCCGTGACACTCTCTCATCATAACAACATCACCTCTCTCACCGTCAACAGCACCCTCTCGCCGTGACAAATTTGACGAAAATAGTTACAAACTGTAACCACCATGGATTTCAGTAAAAACCTCCAAAAAAACTCACAACAAACCGAACCACCACTCCACCATCTTTCTCTCATCTTCCTCATTTCTTGCTACTTTCATCGCACAATTACTCACTCTCTCACTCATAACAAACTCATCTCATGACAACCATAATCGATCCTCTCACTTATTCAACCTACTGAAACCGTAACTATGCTCAATCTCTCTCATCTCACCATGACTACAATGAACTCATCTTCTTACTGACCAAGAAAAAAAGCGAAATTACGATTCGAACAGAGAATGGCAACAAGCTTCGAGTCCAAGATTTGAACTGTCTTCTTCGTCCCTGCATCTCGAGATTCGGATCCTCGAGCATTCTATGAGATCTTGAAGATCATCGACCTCTTACCTACAAAGTATTCGCAATCCAAGAGGTTTCTTCTTCTTCATCATTTTGGGTTCGAATGCGGGGAGATTATTTCCAAATTCAGTTTGTTCAAAATCATCCTCTGCATTATCTCGCGGATGTGAAGATCTCGAAGAAATTCATGCGTGCGAGAATCTTCCAACAAGCTAATAGCTACCGGTTTGAATCTTGATTTCGGATCTTGAATCGCGTGAGGATTTCACCATGTTTGAGTAAGTCTAAAGAATATCGAAGGTCGATTCATAACGGTGGGAAATCGAGTTAGGAAGCGGTGCCATTATCATCTTGATTGGCGTTCAAGAACTCCGTGACGTCGAGTTTTCCGGCGACGCTCTTCCAAACCCTCACCGTGGCAATCTCTCACAGGTACATGCCTTCTTACTCATGAGCCAATCCCTTATTGCCACGTGTCATTTCATTTTCGTTTCAAAAAATCTGAACTAATATAACTTAAGTATTAATTGACCAGTTGATTAATGTTAGGATGACATAATAAAATGTGACAGCGTGACAGCAAAAATAATAAAAACAATCTGAATAAAAAATGAAAAAATATAATAATGCCTGGCCAAAAAATAATGAAATTGGACTTGACGGACAAAAATGCATATGGACTCAGCAAAAAAATAGTAATCAGTATTGGACTTAGACAAAATTGTTGATACACCTCCCTGTTTTGAGCCCAGCAGTAATTATAATATAGATTAGTTCAAATAGAATTCTGCTTTGCACCCCCCTGTTTCATATACCATAATACTAACATTTAATTCAATTTAACTCCCGATTTCGATTATTTTGACAAATAAAAATACATAAAAAACATATTCTGACATTTTAGGATATTAGAATATTATTGACATTTTTTTATATTAATATCTTTTATTAATTCTAATTCATTTCTAAATAATACATTTACATGAATATTGGAATTATCATTTCGATTTGCATTCCTCACATGTTCATGCATTTTTACATGTATTTGAACATTGGTTTTATCGATTCCGATTTGCATTCCTCACATGTTCATGCATTTTCACATGTATTTGAACATTGGTTTTATCGATTTCGATTTGCATTCCTCACATGTTCATGCATTTTCACATGTATTTGAACATTGGTTTTATCGATTTCGATTTGCATTCCTCACATGTTCATGCATTTTTACATGTATTTGAACATTGGTTTTATCGATTTCGATTTGCATTCCTCACATGTTCATGCATTTTCACATGTATTTGAATATTGGAATTATCACTTCGATTTGCATTCCTCACATGTTCATGCATTTTTACATGTATTTGAACATTGGTTTTATCGATTTCGATTTGCATTCCTCACATGTTCATGCATTTTCACATGTATTTGAATATTGGAATTATCACTTCGATTTGTATTCCTCGCATGTTCATTTATTACTTTGATGAGCATTGGTTTTATCGATCCGATTTGCATTCCTCGCATGTTCATTTATTACTTTGATATGAGCATTGGTTTTATCGATTCGATTTGCATTCCTCGCGTGTTCATGCATCACTTTGATATGAGCACTGGTTTTATCGATTCGATTTGCATTCCTTGCATGTTCATTCATTACCTTGGTATGAGTATTGGTTTTATCGTTCGATTCGCATTCCTCGCATGTTCATTCACCGCTTTGCTATGGACATTGGTTTTATCGCTCGATTTGCATTCCATGCATATCCATCTGATTTCTCTTGCAGGTTTTGGTTGAGTTTGTACACCCGTGTACTATTCCTATCTTGTTTTGCTTGTATTATCCGTTCTTGCGGGCATTGTCGCCGGATGCGTGTCGACCGTATTCGCTTGTATTGATGCTTTGAGCAATTCTCACGGTTTACTTTTGTTGCATAGTGCGGTGCTTGAAGTATTAGGATTATTTCGCTAGCTTGCGTGCCGGATTCTATATCCGTTCGGTACTTGCTACTTTGTTGCATTCTCTTTGACTTTTCCTAGATATCATGAGAAGTAGGGCTTTGACTTTCTTTTTCCATGAGAGGTAGGAATAGAGATGCATGAAGGGGCTTCCGTGGTTGGAGCATGTTAGGAACCCTCGGTTTATTTAAAGACCCGTTTAGGGCAATTACGTGTGCTAATTGTGTTTGGTTTGTTTTAAATCCTCCATCGCATAGGGAGGTAGCTTTCGATAAGTGTTTACATTTTGTGCTTGCATAGGTCGAGTGGTTAGGGCCCGACGTGGTACCACTAAGCAAAGTCCGCTTTTATATTTCATGTCATCGAGTCATTGATATATGGGCAAGCGGAAGGTAGGGTCGACGAACGAACCCCGGTTCTAGTCCGTGTCACTCGGCACGCGAATCGTGTTGCTTCTTTTATCGAGTCAACAATAAAAGTGGCAAGAGTTCCTATTCGACTCTCCACGCTTTCACGGGGTTCGCATTCTTCTGAACTCGCATCATTTGCTCTTCAAAGGGGATTGGATGTGTCGGCTCTGGTTGACTCACGGTATGCTCGTTCTTGTCGAGGCTATGGGACTTCCTCCTTTTCTGCGCTTGTGTGTCATTTGTTTGCTTGCATTGCATTGTTTGCGTGCTTTTGCCAAAGCACTTGCTTCATCCCTTTGCATCCCTTGGTCCCACAACCAAGACGGATATAGGATAGCTTTCCGTAGGGCTGCTTTCGATTAGGATAGATTCTCGAGCCTAGACTTTAGGATTCACATCCTTTGCATGTTAACATAGGTAGAGATTCCTTACATCCTCAACCATAAGTCCAATCTTTGCATGACAACATTAGGGCTAGTACTAGTTAGTTTCCTTTTGTTTTGCTAGTTCTTTTGCATCTTTGCATGTAATTAAAACTAAAACTTCTTTTCTCTTGAAAACAAAACACTTAATAATGGTTTAAACTCCTTTCTCAAGGTAAAACAACCAACCAACACTAACTCTTTTTCGCTTTCTTGCTTTCTTTCTTTTGTGTTTAAAACCTTTTTACAAGTAAAAACATAAAACACACCAAAACAAGTGAGCGAACTACGGCTCGACTTTCCATTGCAGCGGAATCGTGAGGCATCTTGTCACGGGGCTCGACCGAGCGAACTTTGTAAATATTTCCTTCTTTTCCCCGTGGTTTCTTATTTTCTCTTTTCCTTTTGCATGCATGATTAGCGATTAAGCATAGATTTAAACACACCCATTAGACAGAAAATAGAAGTGGATACCGTAGAGTACTACGGGCGTGTAGGGTGCTAATACCTTCCCTTCACGTAATAGATTCCCTTACCCTATCTCTCGGTCAAGACCGTGCCTTATCCTTTAGGTTTTCGCGATGCGTTTGCCTTTCTCCTTTTGCGAGATAAAAAACGTTCGATGGCGACTTCATTGATACAGTTATCGGATGATGTTCAGCCGGTTGTTTCAGTTGGGACTCAAAAATACCCAACCCATAACCTAAAAATGTGTTTTGAGCCCCTTTTAAAGAATTTTGAAGTCGCGGCGGCGCTCGGTATTATTCGCTAAGCGCGATGCTATTTTCAGCATTTTATTTTTGCCGTATCTTGAGAACCGTAACTCGGAATTGCGCCCGGTTTGAAGCGTTGGAAAGCCTATTCAATGCTCTATCCAACCATGAAGAAATATCAACCAAATTGATGATTTTTATTGTGTTGAATTTGAGCTTTATTCGATGACGTATTGTGCAAAATCGCACTCTTGAAGCTTAGCCTTTGGCCTTTATTACTCAATGCTCCAATTATGAATGAATACCTATAAAAGAGATGAAAAACTATCAAATGATACAATATTTACACAAAAACTCAATTATTCTATTATGTACACAAATATACTAAAAGCGGAGGATTTATTCGAAGAATATCAACAAAAGAACGGATAAGTGCCACAAAATGTATATACAAAATAACTACATTTTGGCACTTATCACTAGGATGCATCTTGTGCTGGAACGTATTGCCCGAAAATTGCTGCAACAAAAGAAAAGGGGGAAAGTAACAAGGTCACTGAATGATCTGGGGGCTAGCTCTAAGGTAGGTCCGGGGAAGGCGTCTGCAAGCCAGACGGTCGGGACTCTGTCCCCTCAACATACACCTTCGAAGAGAAAAAGAGTTCGAGTTGATGGCACGGTGGATCTGATCAGGGAAAGAGGTAAGGGGAAATTGGATCTCCCGCCCTGCTGGCTCGATTAGACTTATTTCGATAACATGAGAGTGAGTTTGCCTCGGGAGAAGTCTCTTTTATTGGAGGAAATGGACCGACCAACTAATAAGGGAACTCTTTCCAAGGATGTGGGCGCGTGGGTGCGCTTTTCGAGATGGCGACTACCTATTCCGAACTGGGTCAGTCTCCCGAGGTTGAGCTTCGGGAGCTCAGGACCAAATTGAAGGAGATGAAGGAGGCTTCTAAGAGTCGTGAGGACAAGTTATCCACTAATTTTAAGCGGACTGTCGAGGAGCGCGATGCGGCTCGAAAGGTTAAGCAGCAGCTGGCCGACGAGATCGCGCGCTTGAAGGCTGATTTTGCTCCAATTGAGGGAGAGCCCAAAGATATCGCGGAGTTGAGGACCCAGGCAGATCTAATCGAGCGCATTCAACTGGATTATTGATAAGTGCCTAAATGTAGTTATTTTTATATATGTTTTGTGGCACTTATTTGTTCTTGTTTGTTAATAATTGTATAATAACCCCAATTTTTGTTGTAAATACGTTTTATTGTGTTTTGTGTATATAATATACTGTTTGATTAATTTTAATGTATTTTTGTAGGTATTTTTGCGTGTTGGAGCATCGAGGAATAAAGTGTCAAAGACATGGCTCCGAAGAGGTAGTTTTGATGAATAAAAGACCAATTTTGCTCAGGAGAGGCTGCTGAGCGCGAGTCCGCTCATCGCATTTTGGAGCGTGTTGAGTGCTTTGGTAATGTTGCGGCAGAGACTTAGTTTTAGAGGCTGCTGAGCGACATTTAGGTCGGTTTAAGTGTAAATATATGAGGACGACACTCAGTGCACTCTCGCCGCTGAGCATAGTTGTAACACGGTGGAAGAACTGACTTGTTTGTTTTCCTTTTTATCGCAAATGTTGCGGATAACAAGAGTCGCCACCGACTTTTCTTTTATCCAATAAAGGGAAGGTGAAAAGAACAGGAAAAGACTTTCGTTAGATTTTGAGTACAGGAGGCAATTATGAAAAGGGAAGGTATTAGCACCCTTTCCATCCGTAGTTATCTACGGGCTCTTAGTTGCTTAGCTCACTTTTGAAAAATTTCTTTCTGTGTTTGTGTAGTTTGAAAGTATTTTGAAAGACATTTCGCTTTGACTTCGTAATGATTCTCCTTGGAATGTATACGAAGTGTTCGGAAATGTTTGTTTTGGAAAGATGTTTGACTTTGTAATGATTCTCGTTGGAATGTATACAAAGTGTTTTGAAAAGTTTTTGAAAATAGTGTGAGGTGTGAAAAATATTTTTGATTGGAGCAAGCAACTAGGAGTTTATTACCTACTCAAAATGGTTGTTTCCATGTTATTTTTCCTTCTCCTTTAGAATAAGGCTATCCATACCATTAGTTGGTAGGTAACTTTATTCGTTTGGATGTGAAGGGAAAACCGAAGGGTCACCGTTTGGTCCTAGAAGACAACATGTAGGGATACCTTAGCAATTCATAGGGACGATCATCACTTTTCGTAGGCAATAATCGAGGGACGAGATCATATATTTGTAGGCAACATTGAGAATCATCGAGGGACTATGATCTTTGTATCTAAAGGACTATGGTGATGTTATTCATAAGTGTCTTTGCTAATGGTATCCCTACGTTCAAGGGACATGACCATTGTATTTCGAAAGGCGACAAAAGAGGATACCCTAAGGGGGTGCATGTGTGAAAGAGTGTGTTTGATTCAGATATTTATCTTGAGATTTAGAAGTGATCTAGGGTTGATTTTATCTCGCCATACAAATCCTAGTTAGCTAGCAGTTAAATATATACAATAAAGTAAAGGTGCGGAAAGTAAAAGTGCAGAAATGTAAATCCTATGCTATTACATGGCTTTGGGGCAGATACATAATAGGAGGTGCAGAAAGTAAATGTCCTAATTACCTATTACATCCCATGAGTAGATACATAATGATAAAAGAAACGCGCGCGAAAAATATTATACATCCTAGAAGCAGTTACAATAATATGCACGAAACAGATTTTTAAAAGAAAAATAAAGTCGGGAGAAGTTTGAAAAATAGTTAGTAGAAAATTTTGAAGTTAGTAAAAAAGGTTTTGATTTTAGTTAACCTAATTACTATGTGAAAATCGGGTGAATCCGAAACCCTACGACCATATGGTTATATGTGTTCCCTTGTTCCATTTTGAATTTCAAAACAAGTCAAACCGTGGGCTCCAGGTTTGTTACGCTAGCCAATCAGAAGGATAGGATTTGCCATACCTGGGTCAACACCGATCTCCAAACCCTTGACCGCCGTATAGGATGGTCACCACCGTCTTCTCCGATTAATAAAATATTCAAACCTGCAAAATAATGAAATTCAAAGCGAGATATCATGGTTATCCCCCCTAAATCGACCTCTGCGAGTTCAATGGTGGTGTAGGTTTGGTCTTAAAAGGTCTGGAACATGGGATACGAAACTTCTCCGATCCAAAACCCTAACAATGGTAGATCATGTTCCGCCCATTAGAAACTCCATGCGATCGTTCTAAACTGTTCCATAGCATCTTAGGAAAGCATTAGTAGTGTTAGTTTAATTAAAAACACAACAATATTTAAAATACAAATAACAAAATTTTAAAGCAAACGAAACTCATGATGCATGTGATTCAGGGAGTTTTAGCCATGGATAATGATCCATTCTTACTCTATATTACCTCAGGAGCACGATGGAGTGCTTGGAAGTGATTGAAAGTGGATGGAAATTGAGTTTTGATTTTTGCAAGTTTCTTGAAAATTTTGAAGAATTTAGGGCTTGTTCTTGTGGCAAGCATTCGTGTTTTTTCTGGTCTGATCATGTGAGGTACTTATAGGAGAGTATAATTAGGTCAACAAAAGAAGAAAATATCTTGCATTGATTAAGATATATCTCCTTGAAAATAAAAACCAAATATTGCCTTTTTTTGGCCTCTAATCTTGCCTATCAAGTCTTGCACGAATTTGGTATCTTGCTTTGGATTCCTTGGTCCTCAAGATACTTGAAAAATAAGCCCAACATGTCATGACTTCACTCCTTGCATTTTATTTTATTTAAATTGAATTTAAACGATTTAATTCAAAAATAAATTAAATAAATGAGAGGAGGGCATGTCCTTGAGTTTGTAGGTCATGGATAATGTCAATATCAAGTTTGGATCATAAAATCTTAAGCCCATTTGGAAAAAACTTGAATTTGCTAACTATTTTTCTTCATGAACCTCTTCAAAAATGTCAAACTTGTACAACTTGTATCTTGCTCAATTTTCAACATTTTTAAGTGTTATTATACTTTTTAGAAATCTCAAGATGTCCTCTAAACACTAATTTTCGTTTCATCTTCATTGAAGTTTCCATGTTCATGTACACTTCTTTGCAAAAAGATGACTTTTTGTTGACTTTTAGAAGGACCTATAATGTCTTGATCCATAACTCTCAAATGAAGCATTTTTAGCCAAAGATTGTGAGACATGAAGTTGTAGAGAATTGAATTCCCTTAAAAATGAGCTTTGGTGGAAAAATTTCTGATGAAGTGTATGAAAGTTATGCCTGGTCAAAGTTATGTTGACTTTTTGTCCAAAAACCCTAATTTGGAAACTTTGACTTTTGATCAAATCTTGACTTTTCTTGATGAATCATGATCAACCCTTGATCATATGATGAATGTGACTTCAAAATATTGATGTTGACCAAAAGTGATAAAGTTTGACTGTATGTTGACCACAATTGACTTTTTATACAATTGATTTTCAACCATCTGAGCAATTGACTGAGCAAACTTGAGCTGTGAGGCTTCAAACCTTACTTGATGATCCCTTAAGACATATGAGGAGGTATGATGACCACTGGAGGTGTTAGAACTCTTCTTTTTATTTGAGAGAATCAAAACCCTAGTTTGGGTTGATTGCTTAGGAGAGGGTTCATCTGTCAACCCTTGAGAAATTCTTGAGTATGGAGATGTGGATTGTCTTGAGAAATAGGAGGGAATATTTTGGGGGTATAACAGCAATCGTCTGTGTTTTGTTTTATAACTTCATTTTTCTTCATTTTTAGGTTATGGTTTTGTGGTGGATTTTGATCCCCATTTCTATCAACCTTTATTTTTGATAGATTAGCTTAGAAAACAACATTAGGCTATGCATACAGATGATTGGAGGTGGATTTCTCTTCGATAGGAGTTGACAAACTGGTGTAAATGAGTGGTTTATCTCTTATCCTCTCTATGTATTTCTCTATTTTTTGGTTATGTTTTTATATTTACCTTGAACTCATGTATATTTGTTGCCCTTGGCGTTGTATAAAGCTTGATTTACGAACCTGTGTTGGTAATTGTCTTAGGTTTTTACTCTATGTTAGGGATTTGAGCTTTTCTAGACATAGACTGCTTAGATTCTTACCTAGGATGATTATCTGTTAGTTTATAAATGTTAGAAATGGGTTTAGAGCTGACATTCACTTAGAGTTTCTAATCTTAATGCCTCTGTGTTGGTTGTTTCGAGATAGAGATAGACGTTACGAGTGACACGGTTGACTTTTGTGTTGTTAAGGTAGGCCAGACATGGCTATCAAGGTGATGTAGTTGAATTCTCAATTTGGGTTAGAAATAGCTTGGGTTGTGAGAGGTATGTGATGACACAGAGGAGTATCGTAGGCCGAGTATAACTGGATGGTAGATTTAAGTCTGTGACGGGTAGTGTGCATTCGTTCTGGAAAAACTTTCTATCCTTTATAGTTTTCGTTCATTTTCTTTTTGTCTTTTCTTTACAACTATTTAATCCCAAACTCATTAACGATAGAATTGTCGAACAACGAATCAATAACCAATATCTGCGGACACGATACGATATAACCTAATCGGTATATATCACCCAGTAAAAATAATACTTTACTTTTTGCTTACTTGCCATACAGCATCCGAACAAAATGGCGCCGTTGTCGGGGATTGGTTTTATTGTTTCTGTATTGCGATAATTCCGTTGTTTTTGAGTTTTGTAATTAATGCATATGTTGTATAGACTTTGTATATGAATTTGTATATTGTTACTTGTATATTTGGTGTGTTTACTTTCCATACTTGTACATATGTGTGTTTTACCTAGTTTTCACGTATTGTTGTAAGTTGTCTCGTATTCATAATGTTTGTTGTGTGGTTGTTAGGACACTTTCTTTAGGTTTACGCGGTGTTGCAATACCATGGGATGACGAGAGGAGGTTACTAGTGCTCGCACAATAAAGACGTCGAGCTTACGACGTAAAACAAGCATGTTTTGTTTATGTTTGTTTATGTATGTGGTGACTTGTGTTTTAACAAGTTGAAATAGGACATGTTCTTAATTTCAAATCTTCATTTTTCAACTTGTTAATTCACTTTCACCCATTTGTTTTGTTTTGTCAAATTGTGTTACCCGCAAGCTCGTCGTGTTTAGCTTGAGGATTTTTGTTTGTTGTAAATTTTGTTTTTCTAATTCTTTTGTTGTTGTTTGAACTCAAATTTTGGTCTGGTAGCTTCAGGTTGCATTTTGTGATTTTCAAAGTTGGTACACGTCAGGTACTCGTTTATCGCTTTCTATAGTATAACATGTTTAGGAAATTTATCATTTGTATAATTACCATGTCATTCATTATTTTTGCATTACTTCCTCATGAATTGAATCAATTTAGTTCCCTTTTTACCCATAAATGTGTGGAAGCTTTCGATTGTCACATATGCTGGAGGCCACAATTCTTATTTTAACTAGATTTTATTATGCTTAATCTTTTATTTTGTGTTGATTGTATGAATGCATGAAAAGGATCAAGGCATCTTGTTTCATTTTGAGCACAACTACCTTGGCCAAATATTCAATTCACCTTGTGAGTGTGTGAACCTTTGTTAGCCCCTTTGAACTTTTATCAATATCCATGTTTATTTGAACTTGATGCTTGTCTATGAGTTTTAGTTCACCTTTTTGTATGGATGTTGATTTCTTTGTTTCTTGAACCCTCAACTATATGTTGTTGTATGAATTTTTACCTTGCCTTAAATTAGGGAGTATTCACATAATGATGTTGGTTGAATTCAATTTGGGGAGAGAAATGTTTATTTGCTTATATTGTGGTTGGTATGAGGTTAAGAAAAAGAAAAATAAAAAAAAGTGAAAAAGAAAGATTAGAAAAATAAAGAAAAAAATGTTAAAAAAGCTTTGAAAAAGAAAAACAAAAAGAGTACGAATAATGTTGTGTTAATAAGTGAGGTGTTTTGGTGTGGATTTTTTATGAAGAAGAAGTATGATTGAAATTTTATTGTTTGAAACTTTGTAAGTTGATCACTCCCTTAGGTTTAGGAAAGTTTTTGTTTCGATTAGCTTTAGGACTTATCACTTGTTTGTTAACCAAGCCACATTACAACCTTGAAAAGCCCTTGTGATTCTTGCATTTGTATTTTCAATACGTTTTTGAGATGAATGCATAATTTAGTCTATTGTTTGCAAGATTGTGGAGGAGTGTTTTTTGTCCCTCACCTTTGTGTGTTCTTCATCTATCGATGAATTTTTGCTAAGTGTGATTCATGATTGAGCTTGTTTTATTTTAGAATGTTTTGCATGATTTTTGTACTTAGGATTTGTTCTGTTTATATGTATTGTTGTAGTATGGTGGTAAGTATGTATTTGTCGTATACATTTTTGTTTGAACCATACATTTGTTTTCCGTTTTAAAAACTTGTTTATTCGTGATTCTTTGAGTATTATTCATTTCTTTGAGTTATTTGACTTTGTTTGAGGACAAACAATGTGTCAAGTTGGGGAGAGTTGATAAGTGTCAAAACGTAGTTATTTTGTATATATGTTTTGTGGCACTTATCTATTCTTGTTTGTTAATAATTGTTGAATAACCCCACTTTTTGATGTAAATATATTTTATTGTGTTTTGTGTACATAATGTACCGTTTGATAAGTTTTAATGTCTTTTGTAGGTATTTGTGCGTGTTGGAGCATCGAGGAATAAAGTATCGAAGATAGGGCTCTGAAGACGCTGTTTTGATGAATAAAAGACCAGTTTTGCTCAGGAGAGGCTACTGAGCACGGTGAGGTCGCTCAACGCGAGTCCGCTCATCGCGTTTTGGAGTGCGTTGAGTGCTTTGGTACTGTTGCGGCAGAGACTTAGTTTTAGAGGCTGTTGAGCGGTGTTTAGGTCGGTTTAAGTGTAAATATATGAGGGCGGTGCTCAGCGCGCCCTCGCCGTTAAGCGCAGTCGTCTGTGCTTTGTTTTATAACTTTATTTTTCTTCATTTTCAAGTTTTGATTTTGGGGTGGATTTTGATCCCCATTTCCATCAACCTTTATTTTTGATAGATTAGCTTAGAAAACAACATTAGGATTTGCATACAGATGATTGGAGGTGGATTTCTCTTCGATAGGCGTTGATAAATCGGTGTAAATGAGTGGTTTATCTCTTCTCCTCTCTATGTATTTCTCTATTTTTTGGTTATTTTTGTATATTTACCCTGAACTCGTGTATATTTGTCGCCCTTGGCATTGTATAAATCTTGGTTTACGAATTTGTGTTGGTAATTTTCTTAGGTTTTTACTCTATGTTAGAGATTTGAGCTTTGCTAGACATAGACTGCTTAAATTCTTACTTAGGATGATTATCTGTTAGGCGTTACGAGTGACACAGTTGACTCCTGTGTTGTTAAGGTAGGCCAAACATGGCTGTCGAGGTGATGTGATTGAATTCTCAATTTGGGTTAGAAATAGCTTAGGTTGTGAGACATATGTGATGACACGAAGGAGTATCGTAGGCTGAGTATAACTGGACGGTATATTTAAGTCTGTGATGGGTAGTGTGCATTTGTTCCGGACAAGATGTCTATCCTTTATAGTTTTTGTTCATTTACTTTTTGTCTTTTCTTTACAACTATTTAATCCCAGACTCATTAACAGTAGAATTGTCAAACTACGAATCAATAACCAATCTCTGTGGACATGATACGATATAACCTAACTAGTATATATCACCCGGTAAAAATAATACTTTACTTTTTGCTTGCCTGCTATACAAAAATTGTCGAATGATGCAGTGATTGCTTCTACGGGGAGTTTTGGAAATACCTTGGCCCAGGTACGAATTTTGAATCTGGGCGTGAAGCTGGTGACAAATGGAATGAGAGTTCATCTCTATGTGGAGGGTGGCAAGAGAAAGAAGCCCGACTTCCCCGACAATATGATTGTGGAAGAGACTCCCCCACAACCGACCCTCGGAAATGATCCTGTTCAGCCTATTGATTGATTATGACTTGTTGTTTTTATAATGTTTGTTTGGGCGTGGCCCTTTATGTAGTGACATTTTTGGTCTTCGTGGCCACTTTGATCCTTTTTGATGGGGTGAAGTACCTTTTTTAACTCTGAGACAAATTTCGCCTTCGTGGTCGTAAATGTAATATTTAAATATTTTATGTTTATTGTTTGTTGTATGCATGCAATACTTGTTGTTTTGGGGGAACGCTCGTTAATTATGTATGTTCTTCGCTAGTTTGGGGTAACTAACCGAAGGGGGCCAGTTCGTTGCTGGGCTTGGTCTGGAACTCAAACTTTGATTAAAGACCTGAGATTGGTGGCGTGAACGTCCCATCGCGAGCAGGGTGTTCTACCGGGTAAGGTACGTAGACAACGAGGCTCATTTGAGTCCCCCGTGTCAGGGAAGAGATCCAGCTCGTTAAATAAATGGAGCGAGTATCTCTTCAGTTGCCATGATGTTACGCATCGTTGGTACCGAGGCGATTGTATGATGTTGAGCTATAGGCACCTGGGTGGTTTCCTGAGGTGTGTCGACTATTAGTGTTTCAACTATAATATTGTTTAAGCTTTTCAGCGTTCCATGACCGAGTAAGTTGTCTCACTTAAATATTTTCTAAGTAGTAGGCCCCCGTTCATGTTTTGGCGTAGACACGGTAGAGGCCTTCTCAGTTTGCTGTGAGCTTTCCTTCGGTGGAGCTCTTAAGGTTTCGTTTAAGGACTAAGATCTCGACGTCGAATTCGCGAGGAATAACTTTGGCATCGTATCGTAGGGCTAATCTCTGCTTGAGTGATGCTTTTTTAAGGACAGCCCCCGTTCTGATTTCTTCGACCATGTCGAGTTCTTCTCTCAGGGATTGATCGTTCATCTCCACGTTGAGGGGAGATTCATTTCTTCTTAACGGTTCGATAATCTCTATTGGGATGATGACCTCTATTCCATAGGCTAGTAGAAACGGGGTTTCCTCAGTAGATGAATGAGGAGTTGTTCGATAGGCCCAGAGTACATTGTGTAGTTCTTCGACCCATTTCTTCTTTGATTCATCTAACCTTCGTATGAGTCCGCGCAATATGACTATGTTTGCAGGTTCAGCCTGCCCGTTCGTTTGCGGGTGTTCGACCAAAGTGAAGTGTCGGATGATTCCCAGATGGGCGACGAAGTCTTGAAGTTTTTTCCGGTGAATTGTGTCCTGTTGTCGGTGACTATAGCTTGCGGAATGCCGAACCGGGCTAGTATGTTTCTCTTATAAAAACGTAGGATGTTTTGAGCGATGATTTTGGCCAAAGCTTCGGCCTCTATCTATTTGGTGAAATAGTCAACACCTACTATCATATATTTGTTATGGTACGCTCCCAAGACGAATGGCCCTAGGATGTCGAGCGCCCAACATGAGAAGGGTCAGGGAGAAGAGATGGATTTGAGTTCGCTTGGAGGAGCTAAGTGCATGTGTCTGTTCTGTTGGCACTTGTCGTATTTCTTCACGTTCTCTTTGGTGTCGAGCCGCAGTCACCCAATAATAACCAGCTTGGAGAGCTTTTCAAGCGAGTGATTTCCCCTTAGGTGTTGGGCATCGATGCCTTCATGTATATATTTTAATATATATGGCATTCTGGCTTCTTCGACGCATTAGAGGAGGGGATGGAGAATCCTTTCCTATGCAACTTGTCTTTGAGGATGACATACAAATACGCTCTTCATTTGATAATGCTCGCCTATTTGGGATCGTCAGAGAGGGTTCCATTGTTCAGGTATTTGTAGACGGACGTCATCCAGGAGGTGCCTTCTTCAATGACGTGTACATTGTGGCAGGGGCGCCTTTTCTCTATGCTCGGTCGAGGGAGTATCTCCTAGATCACTGATTTATTCCTTCATTTTGTCCTCGTGCTGACGATCTTGGAAATAACGTCTTCTCGAGCATTGTGTTCTCGAGGGATGTGTTGTATATTAACGAAAGTGATCTTTTTAGGTGTTCTTGGATGAGAGCCCAATATTCGTCCAGCTGGTCGTTCTTTACTTGATATTCTCCTCGGACTTGGGAGGCTACGAGTTGTGAGTCCGTGCGGATCTTGACCTCCTTCGCTCCCATATCCTCGACGAGGCAGAGGCCGGCGAGGAAAGCCTCATACTCTTCTTGATTATTGGAAGTAGGAAACGAGAAGGCGGGGGATACTTCGATGATGATCCCTTCCCCGTTTTCTAGAATTATACCTGCTCCGCTTCCCGTCGAGCTAGAGGCACCATCTACAAATATCGTCCATTTGTTGGTCCCTTCCTGGAGTGTTGGGAAAGTCATCTCTGCCACGAAGTATGCTAGGACTTGTCCTTTGAGGGATTTCCTACTCTCGTACCTGATGTCGATCTCAAATAGTTCTGGAGACCACTTGAGCATTCGTTTGACCATGTCTGGTCAACCCAATAGCTGTTTGATGGGTTGGTCTGTTCGAACTATGATGGTGTGTGCCAAAAAATAGTGGCGGAGTCGTCTTGCAGCGTTAACAAGTGCGAGGGAAAATTTTTCGATCTGTTGGTAACTCAGTTCGGGCCCTTGCAAGGCTTTACTCGTGAAATAGATCAATTGTTGCCCTTCTTGAGTCTCTAAGATGAGGACAGCGCTAACGGACTTGGAGGTCACAACCAGATATAGATATAATATTTCTTCTTTATAAGGTTGAGACAGTACGGGCGGTTGGGATAAGGTTTGCTTGAGGTGAAGTAGAGCCTGCTCGCACTCCTCAGTCCAGTCGAATGCAGCTTCCTTTTTTAGCAGTTTGAAGAATGAGAATGCGTGATATGCCGACCTCGTGATGAATTGTGATAACGATGTTAACATCCCGTTGAGGATTTGAATGGATTTTTTAGAATTCGAAGTGGGAAATTCCGAGAATGTCTGACATTTGTCGGGGTTAGCCTCTATCCCGCACTCGGTGAGATAAAAGATGAGGAATTTCCCAGCCCGGACTCCGAAGATGCATTTTTCGGGGTTGAACCTCATTTTGACCCTTCTGGATTGATTGAAGACTTTTATGAGATGTAGGGCGTGATCGAATTCCTCTTGGGATTTTACGATCATGTTGTCCATGTACACCTCGAGCATGTCCTCGATTTCGCCTTTGAAGACTTTATTTATCATTCATTGGTATGTTGCACCGACATTCTTCAGCCCAAAGGGCATCACGTTGTAGTGATAGTTGCCCGATTTGGTCATGAAGGCCGTATAAATGTTGTCTATTTTAGCTATGGGAATTTGGTTATAGCCCGAATAGGCGTCCATGAACGAAAGCAATTTAAAACATGCAAAACTGTCAACGAGTTTATCAATGTTGGACAGGGGGTAGGCGTCTTTTGGACATGCCTTATTACGATCAGAATAATCAATTCACATGCGCCATTTTCCATTATTCTCTTTCACAAGTATATGGATGGATAACCACGTACTATATTGGGATTTCGATACAAAATTGGCCTCTAGAAGGTCCCTAACAGCTTGCTTGGAAGCCTCGATTTTTTCCGGGGACTGTTTTGGCCTGCGTTGTGCTACAACCTTAAGGGCTGGATCAATAGTAAGATGGTAACATGCAACCTTTGGGTTAAGACCAGGAATTTCGGTCGCGTTTCAAGCAAAGAGGTCGGCGTTGTACTTTAAGCATACCTTGAGTTGGTTTCGAGCTAACTTTGGGAGGTCAGCCCCGATCCAGACTACTTTGCAGGGGTCGTCACCGAGTGGAACGAGCTAAATTTCATCATCTGGGATTGGGAGCATGTGTTGATTCGAGGAACCTTCTAAGCTGCTGGGAGCGAGTGCATCTTCCTCGATCATCGGAGCTTTACCTTTCCTTCTTCTCTCTTCCAGGTCCTTAGGCTGCAGGAGGTTGTCGAGGTCGATGACATCAACTCGAGGGAGGGGTTTTGGCTTATGAGAGCTTTCTGGGAGGTCGACTTTACCTTTGACATGTGGTTGGAGATTAATGGAGTCCATGCCCTTTGCGGATGCCTCGAAACATCTTCCGGCGACTTGGATGTCTCTGTGTAAAGTTACAACCTGCCCGTTTGCCGTGTAATATTTCATCTTTAGGTGTACTATGGATGGTACTGCAATTAGTTTGGCGAGAGTGGGCCGACTGAAAATGCACTAATATATGGACAGGCAATCAAAGATCAAGAACTGTGTTTTGATCGACCTGCCAGTCCCTCCGGCCCCGAAGGTTATGATCAGCTCAACGTATCCCAATGGATTTGCTGTGGAGTCGTTGAATCCTTGCAGATTCGAGCAGAGGTAAGGAGTCAGGTGGGTCTCGTCGAGCTGTAATGTGCGGAAGAGCTAAGTGTACATGATATTGGCCAAACTTCCCTGATCGATCAATATAAGCCTGACATCGAAGTTAGCCATTCGAGCATGCACGAGTAGAGGAATATTTACGTTGGGGGCGCCCCCAGGTAGCTTCTCTTTGTAGAAGGCCAATGGATGAGAATTGCCTTAGATTTTTTCGAGGGTGGCGCCTAGATCGAAACTTGTTTTGACGAGATCGCCAAACCCTCTTTTAATTGTTCCAATGGAGTTCTTGGTGAACCCTCCACCAGAGATGACCACGACCATTGGGAAAGACTCCCAGGGGCTATGAGCGGTGAAGTACGTCGGGGTGGTATCAAGATCGGGGAAGATGAAGTCTTCTGGCCTAGATATAATAATGACCACGGATATGAAGGAATCCTCATTAGGCTTTTCTTCCTCGACTTTGCTAGACGAGGGGTTTTCTTCTTTCACAGGGTTTCTATATTTGGCTCGGGATATGCGAATCCATGAATATAGCTGTGCGAGTTGACTAGGTCAAACCGGACGAAGATGTCTGTAACTAGTCGTTATGTCGAGCAGAGGAGACATAACATGCATAGTCCTTAGCGAGGTGTATGTGTGTCGAGCAGAGGATGTTGCGCGACTACTGAAACAGGAAGATGGATGCCCCCAGCGTGTTATCGGATCTCAACAGATAGAAGTATTCCGAGATAGGAGGATTTGCCCGACAGACATTCGGGCAATCCAGAATAGTATATAAACTATATCCTATTTTGTTCGTTCAAAAATTAAATGTGGAGAGAAAAAACTATTAGTTAATATATTTTTAATCATTAGATTGAAAAGAATTAATGATCAAGATGTGGAGTAAGTCTTCTTAACTTATTTTTAGAGTAAGAATATCTCTCATCTAATTCTTTTCAAGCTAATTATTAGGAATAATAAATAATTAAATGTGGAGAGAGAAAACTATTAGTTAATATTTTCAATCGTGTAGAGTAAGTCTTCTTAACTTATTCTTGGAATAAGAATATTCCTCCTTATTTATATATATATATATATATATATATATATATATATATATATATATATATATATATATATATATATATATATATATATATATATATATATATATATATATATATATATATATATATATATATATATATATATATATATATATATCGATTGATCAACCATAGAAATTAAATAAAGGGAATTTAATTCTATTTAAAAAAATCATTTATTTAAGGAAGTACAAAAGGAAAGTCATCAAAAGAGATCATCATAAGTTTCTTTTGACCGAAAACTTAGTAGGTAATTTCCTAAAAGAAATGTTCAAACTCGAACAGCACGTGTGAATTGAAATTTATAAAACAGCAATAAAGCAATAAGAAAGACCAAAGTATAAGACCAATATAAAGTAGGTCCCAATGAGATTTTAATTCTCTATATAAGAAGCTTATCATGTTGGGTTGGTTATACATATTAATAATCTCTCTAACACTTCCTCTAAGAAAAGAGAGATATACAGATACAAAAAGTATCTATCTATCTTGCTTATGGGTTTTGTGATGAAGTGTAAGAGGGTTTGGGGAAGCAAAAACAGATTGCATCCAGAACACAGTTACAAAAAGCAAAGAGATAATACTAAGAAATCACCAAATGGTTGTGTTTGTGTCTATGTTGGACCCGAGAGACTAAGATTCATAATCAAGATCAAAATATTTAATCATCCTTTGTTCAAGTCACTTTTAGAAGATGTTCAGAATGAGTATGGTTATAGAAATGATGGTCCTCTATGGCTTCATTGTGATGTTGAATTTTTCTGTGAAGCACTTATGGAGATAGAGAGTTGTGTGGATGAGATGAGTTTTGTTGGTTGCAATTTTCCAATGAGTCATAAATTTAGCCCAGTTCACAATTACCAGGTTTTGGTATAAAATTGTGAAATGATGTAGATATGTATCTTAGAAAAGATGGATTCTTGTGAAACAAATTTTCTTTCATAAGAAACATCCGTTTATTATAATGGTATTAGCTGAAAGTGTGTAGTACTCTACCTGTTTGTGTGTGTAGCTTTATGTTTTATTTTGAAATTTTCCCTTTAATAATCTCTATTCCTCCCTTAAATTCTAAAATGTTACATTTACTGACCTTTCATAAAGTTACATTTACTACAAAAGTTTTTGTTTCTTAAGAATGACAATTTTGGCCCATATTGTATGGATACATGTAAAAGATACTTATAAAATATAGGATTAAATTTCGTAAAATAGGTACGAGTAGGAATATGGATAATTATCCGTTAAAATAAAAGGGTATGATTGCGGACAAATATACTTTACTATTTATATCGCATCATATCTCTCTCTCTCTATATATATATATATATATATAATGTCATTTATATTATTAAATAAAAAATCCACGTTTATCAATTTTTGTTATTAAACTATTACATATTTTAATAAAATTTTATATTTATTTCTTAATTGAACAATAATATTCAGAATTTTATTTTAATATTGTTAAAATAAACTTAAATGATATGATATTTTGTAATTAATTGATTTAATTTTATTACAAACGCAAGTAAACGGACATGGATATAGGTATTTAGATACTCATATGGTATGAAGTACAAGTATGAACATTGATGCCCACGCGAGTTTGGGCTCGAGCATAAGCATTTTTTGTTGTTGAGAATATAGCAAGTGTGAGTGTGGGGAAAATAGTTCCACATTGGATATGAATATGGTGACTTGAGCATTTATACGTGGGAGAACTCACTCACCTATCACCTTAAGATTTTAGGTGGACAAGTGGTTTGTCTCTCACAAATGTGTGTTGCTCAAATGGAAAGTTTTGAATGGTGGGGCATAAATCCATAGTTGAACAACTTACAGAATTTCACAAGGTTATTGATGATCTTGAGAATATTGAAGTGAAGATTGATGATGAGAACAAGGCTTTACTCTTATTGATTTCATTACCCAGATCATGTGAGCACTTTAAGGATACCCTTCTCTATGGTAAGGAAGTAACTATTACTTTGGATGAAGTCCAGATGACGATGAGATCCAAAGAATTTTCAAAGTCAAAAGATTTGAAGATTGAAGATAGTGGTGAAGCCTTAAATGTGTCAAGAGAAGGAGGTGAGTGTAAAGGACTTAACTTTGTTTGAGGACAAACAATGTGTCAAGTTGGGGAGAGTTGATAAGTGCCAAAATGTAGTTATTTTGTATATATGTTTTGTGGCACTTATCTGTTCTTGTTTGTTAATATTCGTTGAATAACCCCAATTTTTGTTGTAAATACGTTTTAATGTGTTTTGCGTACATAATGTACCGTTTGATAGTTTTGTATCTATTTTTGTAGGTATTTGTTGCATATTTGGAGCATGGAGGAATAAAGTGTCGAAGACACGGCTCCAAAGATGCATTTTTGAGAAGAAAAACAACAACTTTTGCGCTTAGCGCGGTAAGGAGGTTTAAGTAATAAAGTAATAAAGTAGGTCGCGCTTAGCGCGGGTAGCGCGCTTAGCGCGACCTGCGGGATTTTGTTTGTAAATTCTTTTCAAAACAGATTTATAGGTTATGGTTTTGGGGTGGTTTTTGATCCCCATTTCCATCAACCTTCATTTTTGGTAGATTAGCTTAGAAAACAACATTAGGGCTTGCTCATGGAAGATTGGAGATGAATTGCTCTTCGATTGGCTCTGACAACCAGTGTAGATCTGTGGTTTATCTCTTCTCTTCTTTGTGTATTTCTCTTTTGTTGGGTTTTATATGTATATCTACTCATAACTCATGTATATTTGTCGCCCTTGGCGTTGTATAAAGTTTGCTTTACGAATCTGTGTTGGTGATTGTCTTGGGTTTTTACTCTATGTTAGGAGTTTGAGCTTTACTAGAGATAGATTGCTTAGATTCTTACCTAGGATGATTATCTGTTAGTTTCTGAATGCTATAAATGGGTTTAGAGCTGACATTCACTATAGAGTATCGATCTTAATGCCTCTGCGTTGTTGAAGTATGTCAAAGATGGGTATGGAGGTGACGGAGTTGACTTCTGTGTTGTTGAGGTAGGCCAGACATGACTATTGAGATGATTCGGGAGGATTCTCAATTTGGGTTAGAAATAGCTTAGGTTATGAGAGGTATGCGATGACACGGACGCGTATCGTAGGCCGAGTATGACATGGGTGGTAGATTTAAGTCTGTGACGGGTAGTTTACATTCGTTCCAGACAAGCTGTCTATCCTTTATACTTTTTATTCATTTACTTTTTGTCTTTTATTTTCATTTATTTTAATCTCAAACTCATTAACGGTAGAATTGTCGAACGACGAATCAATAATCAATCTCTATGGACATGATACGATATAACCTAACCGGTATATATCACCCGGTAAAATAAATACCAAACTCTTTGCTTGTCGCTTTACCGCTTCAACAATCGACTAATTAAACGAAATTTAATCAAGTAATTAGTTTAATAAAATTAATTAGATGAACTAATCAATTTTAAATAACCTAATTAGATAATTAAATAATGTTTAACTAATCAATCAAAGTCTCATTGTAAGCCCAAGAGCAAGCGTGGTGTGTGCACAAATGTGTGGTTGTTGCGACGCTTCTAAGCTTTGTCGACTCAAGGTAATGAAAATGGCTCGCAATCGAGTATTAGTTTGAAAGCATTTGGTTTGTGCATTGTGATGAATAATAATGGAATAAAACAATAAATTAATTACTAAACTATTACACCACATGAGGATGGGGGTACAAATTTACAAATGGAGATGACAAATAATTACAAGTCCAATATAAATATACAAGTGAGATAATTGATAATCTAACAATTAAATAATGTAAAATTAAATCTAAAAAAACTACTAAAAAGAAATTAACATCTAAACTATATATTTTACATTTTTGTACTATTCTTTAGTAAAACATATTTTAGTAAAAATTCATGAAAGTATTTATAGCAAATAAATAAATAAAAATGAATAAATATTAAATCTAAAAAAACTATTAAAAAGAAATTAACATCTAAACTATATATTTTTTTTTTTTTTACTATTCTTTAGTAAAACATAGTTTAGTAAAAAAATCATGGAAGTATTTATAGCAAATGAATAATAAAAAAATAAATGAATATTAAATCTAAAGAAATTACTAAAAAGAAAATAACATCTAAACTATATATGATAAAAGAATAGAAATAAGTGTAAAAATTAAATTTAAATTAAATTACTATATTATTATTATTTGTCAAAAAAATAAAAAATGTTAAATAAATAAAAGAAGATTTGATAAAACACTAAATAAAGTATAAAATAAAATAAAATGATTGAGTGGGGTGGATTTAGTGAAATGGCAGTGAATGATGGGTGAGTTTGACGGAGGGAGACGGAGTGTCTCGGTTAGAAGGGGGAAAGGTGAGGTTGAGCTAGGTATGTTTAGAGGGAGTATTGATGGTGTGAAGGGTTTGAATGAAGGGTGGTGAAGAGGACGGAGGTTCGGCGTGAGAGTGAGGTGTATGGTTGGATGAATGGTGAGAAGGTTGAGAGGAAGGATGAAAAAGGGATTGAAGGAGGGTGGATGGATAACAAAGATGGAGATAGAGGTAGTATTTTCTGGGCAGCCTAGCCTTCTTTTTTTCTACGCCTCTCAAAGTTTTTTATTCCTCCCATGACAATGTAACATATATATCTATATATACACACTAACAATTAGGTTTTAGCAATTTTTTTAAAATGTCTAAAATGATCCTAATGATAAAATGGGCTATTAAGCTCAAAAGAATAAAAATTAAACTATCCGAAAATATTTTTATTTTGATTTTTGGAGATAAAAATTGGACACTTAAAATTGTCAAAAACGATATAAATTCGAACACTAAATTATCCGAAAAAATAAAATGACTACATTAAAATAAACTACGTATGTCAAAGATTAAAGAGAAAATATCTAAATAATTAAAATCGAAATAAAATGATAATAAAGAATACCCGGCTTTTAAAACACTTACGGTTAAGAACGAGTCTTCAAAATGTATCGAAAAATTAGAGAGAGCATATTTTCATGAGCTACGCGACACGTAGATTCATAATGCAGTGTGTTAAAGGCGAAAACTTGAAGTATTTTCCCCGTTAATTTTCTGCACAGTGTCGAATCGCTTTTAACGGTCTGTTTATAGAACCGAAAATTCAATATTATTGACATATGATCAACTTAACACGATGCAAGAAACAGGTAGAGAGATAAAAATGCATGAAGTAAATAACAGGTATTTTACAACTACAAAACGATGCAAATGTCGATTTAAACTGACTTTTGGTCAACTTAAATACGACTAATGGTGCAGATACGATGAATGGATGATTCTTTAATGTAAATGGTCTAATGGAAGCGTATGCAGATGAATAATGATGGTCAGATGAAAAAAGTATGATGTGTTAATGCGGCTAAAAACTCAGGGTGAAATTTAGGTTGTGACAAACTTCAACATGCACCTGGTCATAATTATAACACATATTTAAACTTCATGCTTCCTCAAATTATGCATATCACAACGGAATATTTCTTTTCTCAGATAATATCAATGATTATATCCCATACTATAATCATGAGGTAACAAGAATTCAGCATACTTCATATAATTGTCTATACAACATGAGGTTACTACTTCAAGTACCAACAAAATTATATCCAAACATTTCAAGTATACTAATATACAACATCCCCAATTATCGTGAATCCCATCAATTTATCACATGCATTTACGCATTCCAAGAAAAATATCACATAACAACAAATACGACTCCAATGCAATTAATGTGACTCATACATGTGGTACCATCATAAACATTAAGCTCACATCACTCTCGATTCCATATCTATAATCAGAGCCACACTTCCGATTAAAACAAGATCAAAGCCCATCATTATGAATATATAATCCACCGCTTCTATTTCTACATAAGGATCAAGCAGTCAGCCGGAGTTCAATATCCTTATGTATGTTGTGCAAACATAACCAAATAACATATGCAATTAATATTATCACCAACCTTAATTATTCAAGCATATCACAATAATTCGTCACTTTGAATTATCAACCTTTTCGTAAACAAACATGTACCATGGTATCATCACCAAGAAAACAATACACATAGTATTCACCTTCACCACACACATCACAAATAACATATAGCATTCTACATCATCACAAATCACGAATAGCATTTTGCAACAATACTAACTCATATTATTCATATTTCACCAATTTCATGACATACATATAAACATATACATGTCACTTTACACAAATAAAATATTGATCCAATCATCCAATACCAACAAACCTAGTTTTATCTTATAGGTTATTGTATTAGCTTCCTAACAATTCGAACAACACCTAAAACGGAGTTACGATTCAAAAGTTATGGCCATTACAAAATTTGTAAAAAAAAAATTTAACGGATGAGTCGACGCAAAGCCCTTATATGTCGACGCAAATGGATGAGTTAACGTAAAACTGTTATGAGTCGACGCAAAACTGTTTAACATCACTACCCTACCTTGTGGGTTAGCTCGCGTCGATCCCCTTGCTGTATGAGTCGACGCATAGTGCTAAAACATGGTTTTTCTGCATTTCTAACATAGAATTCACACAAATTTCTTCTTGGAAATGTGACACCCAAATAATTCAATTAAATAATTAGAATTTTAATTATTAATTCAATTAGAAGCTTAATTATTGGTATTTTTGAATTATCGGAATTAATAAATTTTATTAATTGAAATAAAAGTGGAACGGTTGGTGGTGTGAAGTGTAAGTGGGGGTGTGAGGAGTAAAACACTCTACTCACACTATTTGTTTTATTATTATTATTTTTAGAGTAATAAAAATAAAAGGAAAGGAAAAGAGAAGCCATTTGGGAATATTTCATTCTATGTGAAAGTGAGAAGAGGAAAAGGAACGGGAAGAGCCAAGAACGCTCACAATCAAGAAATTCACACAAGGTAAGGGGTGATTTTATTCAATTATGATGCCTTATGGGTTTTGAAATCAATAGGATTGAATAATACGTTAGGAATCCTGATTTAGGATTTTCTAGGTTATGCCGTAACGATGTGGTCTGACGTAAAAACCCCAATTGGAATACATAGTGATTGTTACTATGTGTAAATTGATGTTGTAGATTGATTAGGGAGTGTAATCCTACTGTTAATTGTATGTAAGAATGCATAATTTTTACTGCATATGTTGTACTTTGAGTGTTGGAAAAGATTTTGGTTGATTGGAATGGCAAACAGTGGGAAAATTTGGTTTTTGGGGGAAAATACGCAGCATGAGTCGACACATAAGGCTATGTATCGATACAAACTGGTAGGTGTTTAAAAACCAGAAGCGAGAAAAAGGCTTGCATCGACACATAAGCCCTTGCATCGACTCATGAGGCACTTTTGGGAATCTTGGATCGACACATACGAGTTATGTATCGACACAAGACAGCTTTGCATCGATACAAGAGAGTATGTATCGACTCATACTGCAGAAACTTTTAAAAAGAGAAAATTGAATTCCGTATGAGTCGACTCATACATTACTTGAGTCGATACAAGCCATGTATGGGTCGACACATGAGTATTTGGATCAACTCATACTGTTTAAAAACAGAAAATAAGTTTTGGAAAATTGTTTCGGTCATATCTTTGCGACCGTAACTCCGATTTAGTTGTAGTTGGAACCATTGGAAATCTGGAAGTGTGAATTATCTTATAAAAACACTTTAAAAATCTAGTAAGTTAATCTTGTTAGATTAATATGACCTTTTGTATGAGGAATTAGTGGTTGTTCGTCGTTGATGTTGTAAATACTTGATAGATGTTAATATCATGTGTTGTGATTGACGTTGTATATTCATGATTATGCTGTTATCATGTGATGTTTGTTGGTGTTGGCTATGTATAGAATGATG
The DNA here is from genome assembly GCA_021764765.1 of Vicia sativa. Classification (NCBI taxonomy): domain Eukaryota; kingdom Viridiplantae; phylum Streptophyta; class Magnoliopsida; order Fabales; family Fabaceae; genus Vicia; species Vicia sativa. The sequence goes on along the minus strand of CM038795.1, from coordinate 27,199,336 downwards.
TTGTGATATCATATTCCATTAATTGAATGTTGCATGTTTTTGATGTGCATGCATATGAATTCTGGTGTGGTTAATTCCCATTGTGTGGAATTGGACCTGCAGAGTCAATACCCGTACCCAGTGGTTTAGTGGTGGTGAGGCTGGATTCGTGTCCTAGTGGTGTATGGGCGAATCGATGATTAACGTTGTGTTCGAGGTGTAAACGGAACAAGGTGTGAATTTAGGTCACGATTGGTACCACATGCATAGAGTCTGCATTGCATATGGATTATAACGTGATAGGATGGTTTCTAGTGTTATAATCTTATTGTTGTCATTATTTGCATATTGAACTGTATGAATTGTATTTGTAGACTGAATCTGATTATGCTAATGAGGATGAAATAATATATTGAACTGTTTTATTGTTTTTAGAAACGTATAATGCATTTTAATTGTTGATGAAATCTCACCCTTTCTTTGATGATTTCAGATTGAAGTATTAGCCGCTTAGGAGCTGGTGAGGATGGCTTTTGAGCTGTGCTATTAGTTTATCCGCGTGTCAGTGTCATGCTCTGGTAGTTGTAACACTGGGGAACGATTGTTTAGAGTTATAGCATTAAACTTTGTTTTCTTTTGGTTTATGTTGGAATAATGATAAATTGAATTTATTTTGGTTGTTTGATGCTATTTTCGGCTGTGTAGAACATGTTATTGGTTTGAATTATTTTAATAAAGTTCTTCAGTGAAGCATGACAACTATTACGATATTTTCTGTTTAATTGAATTGTAATGCCCTTTATTGCATGTTACTTTGATTTAATTATTGATATTGGCGGGATATTTTATAAGAGGTGTTATAATAGTGGTATCAGAGCCTGGTTGGTCGTTGTGACCATTGTCTTAGAGTCGTTATCCCTTTTGTATGCGACTAGTGCAGGGTAACACTGTCGATACTTGTGTTTTGATGAGGTTGTTTTGTAATGTTACAGAACAATGGTCTGAAGAGGTAACGGAAGAGACGATGCTGCTATTGCTGAGGCTTTGGGAATGTTCTTGTGTCGAGGAAATCGGAGTCGGTATCGGTGATGATAGAAAATTGGGGAATTTTCAGAGGAACAATCCTCCATTGTTCAAAGGCACGCATGATCCCGAAGTTGCTCAGAGATGGTTGAAAGAGATTGAGAGGATATTCAGAGTGATTGATTGTGCGGAAGAGCTGAAAGTGAGGTATGGTACCCATATGCTGGTAGAGGAAACTGATGACTGGTGGGTTGCTACCAGGACTGAGATGGAGCAAGATGGTGTTGCACTGACTTGGGCTGTGTTCGGAGAGCTTTTATGAGGAGGTATTTTCCTGAAGATATTCGGGGAAAGAAATAGATCGAGTTCCTGGAGCTCAAGCAGGGCAATAAGACTGTGAGTGAGTACGCTTCCAAATTCACTGAGTTGGCGAAGTACTATGCTCACTACAACAATGATGCATATGGAGAATTTTCCAAATGTATTAAGTTTGAGAATGGTCTCTGTGATGAGATAAAGCAGGGTATCAGGTATCAACGTATTCGCAGGTTTTATGATTTGGTGGATTGTAGTAGGATTTTGGAAGAGGATCTTGCTAATACTTGAACGAATTCTCGTGGGTATGTTGATCGGAAAGGAAAGCAACAGATGGATCGTGGAAAACCTTATGATAGGAATAATCATAGATCCGGTGGTTGGAAGAAGCCTAGTAGGGGAGATTCTAATGCTCCTATTAAGTGCTATAGGTGTGGTGAAATGGGACATTGAGCTAATGAATGCAAGAATAATACGAAGAAGTGCTACAACTGTGGGAAACCTGGTCATGTAGCTAGTGATTGCAGAGCAAGGAAGGTAACCTGTTACAACTGTGGTGAAGAGGGTCATACTCGTCCGCAGTGTATTAAACCCAAGAAGGAGCAGTTTGGTGGTAAAATGTTCGCTTTGTCTGGATCAGAGACTAAGCCAGATGATCGGTTGATTAAAGGTACATGTTTTATTAATGGCATACCTTTGATTGCGATTATTGATATTAGAGCGACTCATTCTTTTATTGCTTTGGATTGTGCTAAAATATTGAATTTGGATATATCTCATATGGATGGAAATATGGTTATTGACACTCATGCGTCGGGTTCAGTGACTACTTAATTTGTTTGTAGGAATTGTCCTATTGTGATTTTTGGTAGAGGTTTCAGGATGGATTTAGTGTGTCTACCGTTAGAACAACTTGATATCATCCTTGAATGAACCGTTGGAATTCAACCGTTCATATCAACTATTTTAAGACGGTTAGTTTTCCAAGTTGTTGTCAAGATGTGACTATGTCGCAAGATGAATTTAGCGGTTAATGATGGTGTTGTGGTGTTTATGTTGTATTCTTCAACGGGAGCGAAAGGAAAAGCTAAGAGTAATGAATTATCTATTGTGAATGAATTTCCCAAAGTGTTTCCGGAAGATGTTAGTGAATTGCCACCTGAGAGGGAAGTGGAATTTGCTATAGATTTGATTCCTGGAACTAGTCCGGTGTCGATGGAACCTTATCGCATGCCGGCATCTGAATTATCTGAATTGAAGAAATAGTTAGAAGAGTTACTTGAGAAGAAGTTTATTCGTCCAAGTGTTTCTCCGTGGGGTGCTCCTGTGTTGTTGGTTAAGAAGAAAGAGGGTTCGATGAGACTGTGTGTTAATTACAGGCAGTTGAACAAAGTTACAATCAAGAATCGGTATCCATTGCCGAGGATTGATGATTTGATGGATCAACTGGTTTGAGCTTGTGTATTCAGTAAGATTGATTTGAGGTATAGATATCATCAGATTTGTGTGAAGACGGAAGATATTCAGAAAACTGCATTTAGAACGAGGTATGGACATTATGAGTATTCTGCAATATCGTTTGGAGTTACTAATGCATCTGGTGTTTTCATGGAGTATATGAACAAGATATTTCATCCGTATGTTGATAAATTTGTGGTAGTCTTTATTGATGACATCCTGATCTATTCGAAGAATGGTGAAGAGCATGCAGAACATGTTAGGATTGTGTTGGAGTTGTTGAAAGAAAAGAAGCTTTATGCGAAGCTGTCCAAGTGTGAATTCTGGTTGAGTGAAGTAAGCTTTCTTGGTCATGTGATTTCCAAGAATAGTATTGTTGTTGATCCTACTAAGGTAGAAGAGGTATCTCAGTGGGAAGCGCCGAAGAATGCTTCTGAAATTCGTAGTTTTCTTGGTCTTGCAGGTTACTACAGAAATTTCGTTGAAGGATTTTCGAAGTTAGCTTTGCCGTTGACTAAGTTGACAAGAAAGGGTCAAGTGTTTATTTGGGATTCTGAATGTGAGAAAGGTTTCCAAGAGTTGAAGAGGAGGTTGACTAGTGCTCCGATTTTGATTTTTGCCGAATCTGGCGGAATCTTTTGTTGTGTACTGTGATGCTTTGTTGATGGGATTATGTGGTGTTTTGATGTAGGATAAGCAGGTAGTGGCTTATGCTTCAAGACAATTGAAGATTCATGAAAGGAATTATCCGACTCATGATTTAGAGCTGGCAGTTGTGGTATTTGTTTTGAAATTATGGAGACATTATTTGTATGGATCTCGATTCGAGGTATTCAGCGACCATAAGAGTCTGAAGTATCTCTTCGATCAGAAAGAGCTAAACATGAGGCAGAGAAGGTGGTTAGAATTCCTGAAAGATTATGATTTTGGTTTGAATTACCATCCTGGTAAGGCAAACGTGGTTGCAGATGCATTGAGTAGGAAGTCCTTGCATATGTCTATGTTGATGGTGCGTGAATTGGATTTAGTGGAGCAATTTAGAGACTTGAGTTTGGTATGTGAGACTACTTCTGATAATGTTAAGTTGGGTATGTTGAAGTTAACTAGTGGTATGCTAGAGGAGATTCAAATTGGACAGAAATCTGATGTCGGTTTAGTTGATAAATTGACATTGATCAACCAAGGTCAAAGAGGTGAATTCTGAATTGATGAGAATGGTGTTATGAGATTTGGTGATAGAGTTTGTGTTCCGGATATTGCAAAGATTAGGAAGAGTATTTTGGAAGAAGGACATCGTAGTGGATTGAGTATTCATCCTGGTGCTACTAAGATGTATCATGACTTGAAAAAGTTGTTTTGGTGGACTGGAATGAAAAAGGAAATTGCTTACTTTGTTTATGCTTGTCTAATTTGTCAGAAGTCGAAGATTGAACATCAGAAACCGTCGGGATTGATGGAACCGTTGTTTGTTCCAGATTGGAAATGGGATGGCATTTCTATGGATTTTGTGTCTGGTCTATCGAGGACAGCGAAGAACTGTAATTCTATCTGGGTTATTGTTGATCGGTTGACGAAGTCTGCTCATTTTATTCCGATAAGAATGGATTATCCTATGGAGAGGTTGGCAGAGTTGTATGTCAAGAAGATCGTGAGTTTACATGGTATTCCTTCTACTATTGTGTCAGATAGAGATCTGAGGTTTACGTCAAAGTTTTGGACAGGGTTGCAAGAAGCTTTGGGTACTAAGTTGTGGTTAAGTTCTGCTTATCATCCACAGACAGATGGTCAGACGGAGAGAACGATTCAGTCGTTAGAAGATTTGTTGCGAGCTTGTATCTTAGAAAAAGGTGGAGCTTGGGATAGTTACTTACCATTGATTGAGTTTACCTACAACAATAACTTTTATTCGAGTATTGGTATGGCTCCGTTTGAGGCATTGTATGGTAGAAGATGTCAGACACCGTTGTGTTGGTACGAATCTGGAGAAAGTGTTGTGATTGGACCGGAGGCTGTCCAACAGGCTTCAGAAAAGATTAAGATGATTCAGGAGAAGATGAGAGCTTCTAAGAGTCGTCATAAGAGTTATCATGATAAGAGGAGGAAGGATCTCGAGTTTAGTGAAAGAGATCATGTGTTTATGCGAGTTACTCCGATGACTGGTATTGGCCGAGCTTTGAAGTCAAAGAAGTTAACTCCGCGCTTTATTGGTCCGTACCAAATTACGAAGAAAGTTGGAAAAGTTGCTTATCAGATTGTTTTACTGCCGTCGCTTGCAAATTTGCATGATGTCTTCCATGTACCTCAGTTGAGGAAGTACATTGCTGATCTGTCTCATGAGATTCAGGTAGATGATATATAGGTGCGAGATAATCTAACTGTTCAAACGTTGCCTGCAAGAATTGAGGATCAGAAGTTGAAACAGTTGCGAGGTAAAGAGATAGCACTGGTGAAAGTGGCTTTGGGAGGACCAGCAGGTGGAAATGTTACTTGGGAATTGGAGAGTGATAAGTGCCAAAATGTTGTTATTTTGTATATATATTTTGTGGCACTTATCCGTTCTTTTGTTGATATTTAGTTGAATAATCCCGACTTTTTGTTGTTAATATGTTTTATTGCATTTTGTGTACATAATAGAATAATTGTATTTTTGTGTAAATATTGTATCTTTTGATAATTTTTCATCTCTTTTGTAGGTATTCATTCATAATTGGAGCATTGAGTAATGAAGTGTCGAAGACACGGCTTCAAACACATGATTTTGAGCAATAAAAGAGAACACATAAAGCAAAAAATGAGTTTTTCAAATATTTCAAATCATTCATTTGATTGATATTTGTTCATGGTTAGATAGAGCATTGAATAAGTTTTCCAAAGCTTCAAATCGGGCGCAATTCCAAGTTACGGTTCTTAAGTTATGGATAAAATAAGATGCTGATTTTTCTAACAACACATCACATGAGCGTAAAATACCGAGCTTAGCGCTACCGCAATTTCGTAAATCTCTAAAAGGGTCTAAAAACACATTTTTAGGTTATGGGTTGGGTATTTTTGAGTCCCAACTCCATCAACATCGTTTTTTTTATAGATTAGCTTAGGAAACAACATTAGAGCTTGCATTTGGATGATCCGGAGTCGAATCCCTCGTTGATTGGTGTTAACAAACCAAGAAATGTTTGGATCCTCTTCTTCTCTTCTCTTTGTAATCTCTTTTGTTGGGTTTTGTATGTATATCTACTCTTGCTCATGTATATTTGTCGCCATTGGCGTTGTATAAAGTTTGCTTTACGAATCTGTGTTGGTGATTTTCTTAGGTTTTTACTCTATGTTAGGGATTCGAGCTTTGTTAGAGATAGATTGCTTAGATTCTTTCCTAGGATGATTATCTGTTAGTTTCTGAATGCTAGAAATGGGTTTAGAGCTGACATTCACTATAGAGTATTTGATCTTAATGCCTTTGCGTTGGTGAAGTTTTCCAGAGATGGGTATCGCAGTGACGCAGACTGTTGTTGAGATAGGCCAGACATGGCTTTCGAGGTGATTCGGGAGGATTCTCAATTTGGGTTAGAAATATCTTAGGTTGTGAGAGGTATATGATGACACGGACGAGTATCGTAGGCCGAGCATAACATGGGTGGTAGATTTATGTCTGTGACGGTAGTTTACATTCGTTCGCTATCCTTTATACTTTTTGTTCATTTACTTTTTGTCTTTTATTTTCATTTCTTTTAATCTCAAACTCATTAACGATAGAATTGTCGAACGACAAATCAATAACCAATCTCTATGGAAATGATACGATATAACCTAACCGATATATATCACCCGGTAAAAATAAATACCAACTCTTTGCTTGCCGCTCTACCGCCGCAACAGAGAGCCAGATGAAGGACTCGTATCCTGAAATTTTCGTCTAAGGTATATCTTCGAGGACGAAAACTCTTTTAGTGGGGGAGAGTCGTGACACCCCAAATAATTCAATTTTTAAATAATTAGAATTTTAATTATTAATTTAATTAGAAGTTTAATTATTGGTATTTTTGAATTATCGGAATTAATTAATTTTATTAATTGAAATAAAAGTGGAATTGTTGGTGGTGTGAAGTGTAAGTGGGGGTGTGAGGAGTAAAAGGCTCTACTCACACTATTTGTTTTAATATTATTATTTTTAGAGTAATAAAAATAAAAGGAAAGGAAAAGAGAAGCCATTTTGGAATATTTCATTCTACGTGAAAGTGAGAAGAGGAAAAGGAACGGGAAGAGCCAAGAACGTTCATGATCAAGAAATTCTCACAAGGTAAGGGGTGAATTATCCAATTATGATTCCTTATGGATTTTGAAATCAATAGGATTGAATAATACGTTAGGAATCCCGATTTAGGATTTTCTAGGTTATGCCGTAACGATGTGGTCTGACGTAAAAACCCCAATTGGAATACATAGTGATTGTTACTATGTGTAAATTGATGTTGTAGATTGATTAGGGAGTGTAATCCTAATGTTAATTGTATGTAAGAATGCATAATTTTTAATGCATATGTTGTACTTTGAGTGTTGGAAAAGATTTTGGTTGATTGGAATGGCAAACAGTGGGAAAATTTGGTTTTTGGGGGAAAATACGCAGCATGAGTCGACACATAAGGCTATGTATCGATACAAGCTGGTAGGTGTTTAAAAACCAGAAGCGTGAAAAAGGCTTGCATCGACACATAAGCCCTTGCATCGACTCATGAGGCACTTTTGGGAAGCTTGGATCGACACATACGAGTTATGTATCGACACAAGACAACTTTGCATCGATTTAAGAGAGTATGTATCGACTCATACTGAAGAATCTTTTAAAAACAGAAATTTGAATTTCGTATGAGTCGACTCATACGTTACTTGAGTCGATAAAAGCCATGTATGGGTCGACACATGAGTGTTTGGATCGATTCATACTGTTTAAAAACAGAAAATAAGTTTTGGAAAATTGTTTCTGTCATATCTTTGCGATCGTAACTCCGACTTAGTTGTAGTTGGAACCGTTGGAAAGCTGGAAGTGTGAATTATCTTATAAAAACACTTCAAAAATCTAGTATGTGGATCTTGTTGGATTAATATGACCTTCCGTATGAGGAATTCGTGGTTGTTCGTCGTTGATGTTGTAAATAATTGATAGATGTTAATATCATGTGTTGTGATTGACATTGTATATTCATGATTATGCTGTTATCATGTGATATTTGTTGGTGTTGGCTATGTATGGAATGTTGTTGTGATATCATATTCTGTTAATTGAATGTTGCATGCTTTTGATGTGCATGCATATGCATTATGGTGTGGTTAATTCTGATTGTATGGAATTGGACCTGCAGAGCCAATATCCGTACCCAGTGGTTCAGTGGTGGTGAGGCTGGATTCGTGTCCCAGTGGTGTATGGGCGAATCGATGATTAATGCTATGTCCGAGGTGTAAACGGAACAGGGTGCGAATTTAGTTCACGATTGGTACCACATGCATAGAGTCTACGTTGCATATGGATTATAACATGATATGATGGTTTCTAGTGTTAGAATCTTATTGTTGTCATTATGTGCATATTGAACTGTATGAATTGTATTTGTAGACTGAATCTGATTATGCTAATGAGGGTGAAATAATGTATTGAACTGTTTTATTGTTTTTAGAAATGTATAATGCATTTTAAATTGTTGATGAAATCTCACCCTTACTTTGATGATTTCAGATTGAAGTATTATCCGCTTAGGAGCTGGTGAGGATGGCTTTTGAGTTGTGCTATTAGTTTATCCGCGTGTCAATGTCATTCTCTGGTAGTTGTAACACTGGGGAACGATTTTTTAGTGTTATAGCATTAAACTCTGTTTTCTTTTGGTTTATGTTGGAATAATGATAAATTGAATTTATTCCGGTTGTTTGATTCTATTTTCCATTGTGTAGAACATGTTATTGGTTTGAATTATTTTAATAAAGTTCTTCAGTGAAGCATGACAACTATTACGATATTTTCTGTTTAATTGAATTGTAATGCCCTTTATTGCATGTTACTCTGATTTAAATATTAATATTCGCGGGGTATTTTAGAAGGGGTGTTACAGGAAACACCACAAATTATCATGCTTACGAATTTTTAGCAACAACCTATCATTCTAACATGAGAGTACTCATTCTATTTCATACAACACATCAATTCCTATCAGTTTCATAGATTTCTACACAAACCCTAACATGTGAGATTCTTGATCTAGGAATTAAAATCAAAACCACCTAACATGTTACTACCCATTGCATACCATACATATACCCATAATAACAAGGATTCTCCCATTTACCTTTTAGGTTGAATACTCTAGGATTGCCTCTTCTCCTTCTCCTTCTCTTGTCTTGAGCCTTTATCTTATTCTCTTATTTTTCACAAATGAATGTCTAATTTTAGTTCTCTTACTAACTTGTATAATTTAACTAACGAGCTTACTTGCACACACCTCCTTATTACTTCTATTTATCATAGTTAGGCCCAATAACTTATTTCTATCATCACACTTAATGATCCAATTACCCCAAATAGCAACATAAACATAAAACCCTACAATTTAATTAATTCCTCGCCACAACAAAAATATGTTAGGCAACGACTCAAAACCATAGTAAAAAGCATCAAAACCGTAGCCTATCACTTTAAACTACGGTTATCCAAGCGTGGAATAAGTGACCTTAGCCTTTTCCCATAGACTACGGTTTTTACACTTTTTCTCGCAAATTATAAAAAGCGTAGCCTAAAGTACATGAATAGACTGCAGTTTTTAAACTAATTTTAAACAACGGTTTTTATTAAGCCACACATCTAAAACTGCATTCTATTCTATAAGTTACACTTTTGAGTTGTTGCATATTCTAGACAATTTTAAAGCGAAATATACAATAATAAATACCTTCCTCAAACTTTAACAAATTCTTTTCATGTTGTACACTATTTCAAAATTAAAAATAATATTGAAAATTACAAATTTTTCCAAAACAATGATATTAAATTAACAATAAGATTATTTTCTACTTACAATAAAGAATTTCACTAAAAATAAACTACACGCTACTTAAATCTAATCTAAATATACAACAACAAATACATTCATTTATCAAATTCTAATAAAATCTATTTTCCGCTTTGTTGTATTTCATATACTCATAATTACATTCTTCCAATATCATTTCTTCCATGGTCTGTTTTAAACTAAAATTAATTTACACACCCAGCAAATTTAAATCAAACGAAACAGTTACACAAATATCTAAAAAGAGTAAGAAGAAAAATCGTAAGTTCTTCATTAAACAATAAAAGCGAATAAGAAGAAAAAAATTCATGGACTCCTCAAACTTCAAAAGTGTTTAAACAACAGAGTAGTATATATTTACACAAATAATTAGTATAACATTGTGGCAAATTAACAATTCATGTAGAAAAGATACATTTAAGAAATCTACCAATAAAAAAACATCAAACAACATAACTTAATGTTTTAAGTTCCATATATGATCCAATGCAACTGACGCCAAAAATACAAAGGAGAAAATCACATTTTACACCGATCACTATTCTCTTGAGTTGTTATAGATGAAAAAACATGATTTAATGATTTACTTATAAAAGGTCAAACCTTTTCCAACCAAAGGCAGCTGGACATACACATGTTCACTTGAAAGTTTCTAACAAAGATGGATAAAATGAGGATTTGTCATGGCTGCAACAATGCGCGGGTTCACTTGAAGCACTTACACACACATAAAACAATTATAAACCATATAAATCAATACCAACCCTCTTTTATCCAAATACTTTAATTCTAAGAATCTTTTATTGACAAACTTTATAAGAGAATTTCTCTTCAGAAGAGGCGACAAGTAACAAACCATTCAAGTTAGGGTCAATTGTGTTCCAAATCAAAATCTCAAATCTTGATTTTGCATTTCTTGTTAGCTATTTCTCCAAAACACCCTGCCAATATATCTACTTTTCACTGGATAACATCAACACCTGGGGTGAAAAAAGAGAACTTCATTAATTTTCACAAACATAAACAAACATAGAAAATCATTCAAAATACAACAAAACATAACAGACAAAATAAGCCATGTCAAACATAGAAAAGAATAGATTATTCTTAAATCAAAGTTATTAACTTCAAAAAACAGAAATTGATAACAAAAGAGATTTAGGGATTTGAGCGAGATACATCAAAATTGTCGAAGATGAGAAATAGGGTTGAGAGATCTCGATCATGATACTAAGAAATTTCTGAAGCTAGATATTATGAGGCAAAATTTGTAAATCAAAATCGAATAACTGTTAAGAGATAAAAGATTCGTTCATCAATGTTGAAGGGAGACAAAGGGATAATGTAGATTGAAGGTGGATTACTAATAAAGTACAATAGATGAAGTATCGATCTTGTAGGAACCGACCAGAATGATGAAGGGAGAAATGGGTTTTTAGAGGAAAGGAACTTGAGAAAGAAACTAAAATACCTTTTTTGGTCCCTTAACTATACCTCGGGGTACATTTTGGTCCGTTATCTCTAAAAAGTGTCAAAGTGGTCCTTTAATTGTTCAAAAAGGTCCACGTTAGTACTTTCCGTCTAATTTTCAAAAAGGACGCTTCCAAAATTTCTAATATAGCCAAGATTCGAACTCAGACCATCAAGCTTGCAAGTAATACCCTATTACCACTACACCACTTTACAATTGATGTTTATTACTTCAAACCAATTTTACTAATCGCTTATTCTCAAAATGCTTATTACTTCAAACCAATTTTACTTCAAACCAGAAACTGCTTCAACATCCAACACGATCATCATCTTCATCCTTTCCTACCACAGTCTCTTTAATCTCCTGTGTCGTATTCTTAGCCGTCTCCCACGCCCCTTGCGCCGTCCGCTTTGCCATCTCTCCCGCACTCTTCAAAACCTCAGTCGCCGCCCCAGCAAGCTCTCCAGTTGTCTCTGCCGTTTTCTCAGCCCCTTCCTTTGTCATCTTCGTCGTTTTCTTAGCCCCTTCCTTTGTCTTATCAGCCATAGTGCCCACTACTTCTTTGGTTTTATCAATTGCATCATAAGCATAACCCCACCTAAATCACTCATTGATTCCAAATCTGACATCAGATTTCACAAATTTCTTCTCAAAAAGCCAAATCGAAACCATTCCCAAACAAAACCCTAAGTTTAAAACTCAATAGAAACGATCAATCAAGGAATGGAAACAAAGCGCAACATTACTTAGAGTACATATATCATCATAGAATCAAGCAAAAGAGTTTAAATCAAAGCTTCTGAAGATGACTTTTCCATGAGAAATCTAAAGAAAAAGACCAGCTTCCCTGGATTGCTGGTATTAAGATAAAATGCAACAGATTGAAAATTGATACTAAACTTGAATGAAAATATAAACATTAAGTGCAAAGTGATCTAGTGGTAAGTTGTTTTTATTGTATGTAAGATTTATTGTATGTAAGATGACCTGTGTTCGAATCCTGGAAAAAATAATATATTTTATAAACTTTTTGGTATTTATTGAACTCACATCTCACGCTTCCAAACATCAACGCCACATCAGATGCCACTTAAGCAAAAGCTGGCGCCGTTTGTGAAAATTGGACGAAAAGGACTAACGTGGACCTTTTTGAACAATTAAAAGACAACTTTGACACTTTTTAGAGATAAGAGACTAAAATGTACCCCGAGGTATAATTAAGAGACCAAAAAGGCATTTTGCCTTTATTTTTTGGGCTGAAACACGTGTACTTTTTTTAACTTATTAAAACATTTTTTAATATAAGCTTTTTATTTTATTATATATATATATATATATATATATATATATATATATATATATATATATATATATATATATATATATATATATATATATATAATAAAATATAATATAATTAATAAAGTCATAATAATATAAAATCTTAATATTAAAGGGTAATTAGATTTTAAATAACACTAATAAGTTGTAAAGATTTAAATCCAATTAAATAGTAATCTTAAATATATTTAGAGTAATTTAATTTTTATTTAATCTCATTATTTTAATATATTCAAATTTATACTGAGTATTTTTTCATAAATCTTTTTATATATATATATATATATATATATATATATATATATATATATATATATATATATATATATATATATATATATATATATATATATATATATATATATATATATATATATATATATATATATATATAAAGAAATTATGTGTTTTGAATATATATGAAATTGTACAAAATCTATAATTTTTCTTTTTTTTTTATTATAATTTTTATAATTTTAATATTTTTTAAACATATGAAAATTTATCAACTTTACAATTAATTTATTTTTAAATATGAGAATTATTGAAATTTCTTTTAATATAATAATAAATAATATATAAAAGCGTTTTTTAATTTTGTCAAGTGTAGTTTATTTTTTATATTTTATAAAGCTGTATTATCATATTATTAATGAATACACATGTGAAGACTTACAATAAAACTCACATGCTGTTACTTTTATTAAGTTTAAATGTCAAGCGCTCAATGTGATGGGTTCGACACCTTACTGTGTCAAAAACTTTTGAACGTATTTAAAAGTAAAAATTGTAGCTTTTGATGAATAGGGGACTGTTTACTTACACCCACACATGCAGAACCGAGGCCAGAAAAGAATAAGCTATGGTTTGCCTATTCCTTCGTTGTCTAAAGCCGTTGCCTATTCTTTTGTTGCCTAAAGTCATAATGAATGCGGCAACAACAACCATCTACAACACATATAGCAGTTACCTTTGACTTTTCATTTTTAATCCTCTTAATCTCAAATTCCTATTACATAACAAAATCTCTAACGGCTGTTCTAAAACCATTTAGATCAACAAACAATAAACCAACTTCTAGTTCAACTTTTCCATCATAAAGAGATCCAAATATTCTTCCTTTCATACCTATCAAAATAAATTGACATCTTATCTTCATCAATATTTATTTCATTTTTCCATTCTTCATTTATGTCCCTAAAACTTTAATCATTTTCTTCACTTTCTTTTTGTTCAATTTCATCATCAATCCATTCAACATTAGACTCACTAATAATTGTTTCTTCATGATTTAATAATGTAGCATACACATGGATACAACAACATATGTTATTTAGCTTACACATATAAAGAATATCTGAATCAGTTTTAATGGGGGTTTCTTGACTCACTACAAGGATGAAAAAAAGAAAGGGTTATTGACAAACCTACATACTTGTATCCAACATCAGTAGCCAACCCGTTAATGTCATCAACCAAATCAAAGTAAGAGTATCGATTAGGATCAACATTTAAAATTGGTATGCTCACTTCTCCATCAAAATGTACTAGCAAATGCACTCAACCTTGGTTAGGTTTTATCATATTCATTGTTACTCATCTTCTACCCAAAAACCTGAAATCATGAATGCAAAATGAAAAAAGATAAATATTTTTTTAATCAAACACATCAACCAGTCATTGAAGAATAGAAGAAATAGACGAAAATGGTGTTACCGAAAGCGTGGCAAGAACGAAAGTGACGAAGACGATGTTGTCGAGAATGAAAAGCAACGAGAGCGATATTGATGAAGAAGAATACCCAATGCTTTAGATATTGTTAGATAATGCTTCCATGGTGAGAGAAAAAATGAATAGAAGATTAATATTTCTTGGTGGAGAATTGAAGAGATGTAGAATCTAGAAGGAGAAGAGACAGAGAAAATAAGCGCTTGTTTTCTTATTTTATTTTGTATTTGATACACATAACACTAACTAACGGCAAGGGAGGTTTGTGTCATGTGAGAAAATAGGGAGGGATGTCAAAAAAACTGAACCGAAGCGATTATAAGATTATTCAAATTAAACTGTTTTAATTTTTTAAAATCGAACTGAATCAAATATTTTGATTTGGTATGACGGTTCGGAACTCTGAACCATATCACATCATTAGAAGACAATTTTTTCAAACTGAATTATTATTCTTATTTTTTATTTTTTTAATAAAAAACCATTTTAAACTTTTTTTAAACATTTTTTTAAACTTAATATAATGTTTTACATAGTTTTTTTTCTAGCAAAAATCATTTCCTATCTATTTTCTGTGCAACTTTTTTTTCCAACGTTTCTTATTCAATTTCCTTTATAATTTCATTGGTTGTGACTTAATAAAAAATAATGTTGAAGAGATTAAGAATCTTATTAAAATTCTTGAATTGTAATAAGAAAGTATACACATGTAAAATTTTGAAAATGTTTCTTATGTATCTATAACTTTTAATTAGCATCAAAATGTTTCTTATGTATCTATAACTTTTAATTAGCATTTACTATTTATAAAAAACACATAATTTCTTTTTTAAATAATAAGTAACCAAGCGTAAAGTAAATAGCAACAATAAGTAACAACACAGTAACTACATATATTCTACGTGGCATGGCTTTAAACGGTTTAATTTGGTTATTTACGGTTCAGATCGATAACTATGACTAAATTCACGGTTTAGTTTGCAAATCGTTACAATAAATTTTATTATTTTTGATTTGATATATTTCAATTTAACAGCTCGGTACAATTCGCAGTTTTTTTGAACACCTCTACCGATATTCAACTAAATTCAAGGATATCCCAGTGTTCACGATTATATTTTTCTCTAAATAAATTATTATTATATTAATAATCATCTTACGTTTCAATTAAACAAATAAAAAATCTACCCAACAACCCCACTTTCTCATATTTTCTTCTTCTATTTCATCATTATTTTCTTTTCACAAACCTAATATCTCTTCCTATGTAAAATCTTTCTTCTTCTTCCGTTCATTTTCCACTTTACTAAATCCATCTGTTCATCCGGCTTTTGTCTTCCTCCGTTCCGTACCATACCACATACTCTCTCCGTTTCGGAACTCCGAACAATGCCACATTCTCCCTCCGTCTCATAATAAATATAAAAATTGTAGGAAGTGAGAGCTGAACCCAACCCCTTCTCCGTTGAAACCCACAACCCCTTCTCCGTCTTATATATATATATATATATATATATATATATATATATATATATATATATAGAGAGAGAGAGAGAGAGGACACCTAAATTTTTAATGCTCCAACATTATTCTTCGCCTTGACTTTGTGCACTCTTCAATGGTTTTCTATTAGATATTTTGCCTTGTGGAAAATTCAAGTCAAATATATTTTGATACATTTATGATTACACAAGGCGTTGAAAGAAAACATTTCCAACATGGACAATGAGAAGTGGGAGGAACTAGATTTAAGAGCTTCGAGTATAATCTGCATGTCTTTAGCTTAGAATATTCTTACGAATGTTCTTGGTACGTCGGCGGCCAAAGAGTTTCTAGAGAGATTTGAATGGCTATATCAAGTAAATTGTATATTAAATTGTTTATTGTTGAATGAGAAGTTTCTTAACTTGCACATGGATGAACATACAAAAGTGTTTGATCATCTAAGTGTTCTAAATGGTATTGTTTCTAAATTAGAAACTATTGGAGTCAAGATTGATGATGAAGATAAATATTTGAGACCCATATGGTCTCTTCCATATTTCTATGATCATATTAAACATGTTTTGATATATAAGAAATAAACTTTGAGTTTTTAAGAACTTCCTAGTAAAATTGTTTATGAAGAAAGAAGATTGAAAGGTGAGGATGATACTTCATCAAAATCAATGTTGGTTACTAGAGGCAGCCTTATGTGAAGAAAATCAATGAAACATGTATGAGATGTTGGAAATGTGGAAATATTGGATATATAAAGTATAAATGTCCTGATGGGGTAACGTCCGAGAAGGACTTTGAGCCAATTGCTAGAAATGTCTCTCTCGTTGTGAGAGAGGATGATCTTGTTTGAAAATTGAGAAGTGTGTCCTCATGATATCTCTGTTGTCATGGAAAAGGATGAATTATTACTAGAGGATTAACACATGGGAATTGATGCAAAGTGTGTTGTGAGAATATGTCGATGGTTGAAAAGCTTCATGCCAACATGGAAGTTGCACCATAAATTTTTAACTTGGTTTTTGACATGCGAAAATTCTTAAAATGGTTTATCTTCAAGAGAAGTATACTCTTCTTTAGGTGGAGTATGATAGCTTTTAAGACTATGATTTTCGGTGAAGACAATGTGAAAAATCTTGGAATGATGTAGCTTCAAATGACTATACTCTTTATGGTGAAGTATGATTGTCGGTGAAGACAATGAAAGTTTATGTAAGTTCCAGATCAGTTAGTTTTGAGAAGGAAATAGGAGTCCATGGCTATATATAGGATTAAAGTTCTTATAAGTCCCATATCGTTTGATTTAGTGATGGAAGAGAGAATTCAAGGCTATATATAGATCTCTTATAGTTAGTTATATTCCCTCAGTTTTTTAAAAAACCGACAAAATATGTTTGTTATTTTTATGGATAAAACATGGCCTTCACTTATAGCTATGTTGCCTCGGTTTTTGAGAAAAAATGAGGGAAAATGTTGTTTATTTTCTTAAAACAAAATAAAATATGGTGCTCCCAAGACCTATACTCTAAGTTTTTAGCATGTAAAAGGTAAAAGCTTCGTCATAAAAAGTGTTATTTGTTGTAGTAAATTATGTATGCACACAAACTTGTATTTAAGTAGTTGGTTAATTTTCTTAAGGGACCAAGTTTCAATTAGTATCCTTGAGAAGTCAATAACATGTGTTATTGAGGATTTCCTTGAGTGACTTAGTTTAGTCACAATACTCGAGATGTCGTTGACTAAGTATTTAGTCAGGATCCTTGAGAAGACTTAGACGAGTAGTCTTTGTGACTGTAATCATGATATTGATTAATAGATCCAGTCCTTATTGATAAGGAAAAATCACTCTGGTGAGTGGATTGGTCTAACCTAGTTAACGACGACAAGATAAAAATACTTGTGTCGTTTATTATTGTTTAATTTGTGCATGAGTATTATTTGATATTTGGGTGTAAGAAAGAATTTTATTCTAGAAACTCAAATCAAAACCCCCTTTCTTGGGTTTCATTGAAACTTCAAAGTACAAAAGCCACCACTATCACGTTCCTTCACATTTCTTAAAACCATCGCCACCATATGGCCACCCTCTCTTCCATTAACCCCAAAGACCTGACTTCCATGAAATTGATTTTTTCGATATGAGAGAGAAAAGAGAATGATGGATTTGGAAGAGAAGAGGGAAAACATCATTGTTGTTGTTATTATTATGTTTTGAAGGAAGGATGGAAGAGTTTCTTGTTGTTGTTGTTGTACCTTTTTCTCTGAAAACATGTGTGCGTGAGAATCCGGAAGAAGATGGTGGAAGGTTTTTGATAAATTCGTGAGAGATAACAAGTAGTCAACCCTTTCTTTTGTTTCCCTTTAAAAAAAAGTTAGCGACGTGTTTTTCATGTCACAACTTCAAAATTCACCCACATAAAAATCTGATATTCATTTTTTTAAATGTTTTGCGATATGAAAATTACGTTGCAACGTTCTTTTTAACAATGCAATTTTTACGTGAAAATGTCACAACAAAATCTCATTTTCATTTTTTAAATATCAAATATTTAACGATGTAAAAATTATATGACAACATTTTTTTTAATGACATGATTTTCACGTTGCAATATCTTGCAATTGGTGCCCATTTTTCTTGTAGTAGAGTTGTTCATTAGCATCACCACCACAATACTTTGAAGGTTAAAGTTTTTTCAGATTCCATATATTCTTAAAATGGATCACACACATATATATTTTGTATAATTTCTTTCTTATACACGAGAAACATTATCAGTGGAAGTTTTAGTTTTAAAAACAATTATAAAAATTAAGCATACTTGCTCCGGTCCATTTTGGAAAAAGGAGCATAGATCATTATACTCACAAACAAAGTATCCGTTGCCGAGTGATTCACTGCACATTCTTGATACTAGACGTTATTTTTTTCATATTAAAATAACATAATATGAAGTACTCCACTATTAGATACTAGGTACTCCAAATTCTCCAATATTATTCAAAATAAACTGGCACGTGTGGAAAAATGGTCAAACCTAATGATTAAATATTTCCATTGGTATAATGGTGATTTGAAAGCCGTCAATAAAATTTTAATCAGATAACCTGAAAATGATAAAGACATTCTAGAAAAGGTTATCTACCACTTGTTTGTTTCATGGTATAAGGTTTTAAAAAATGTTGATAACCTCCACTAATTTTTTAACTTTTGAACCTAGAAAAAAAACTTAATATACTTAAACAATATTCAAAATTCAAACGTAAGAACTAGTTAATTATAGAATAAAATAAAGTAGAACAATAAGACCAACAACTATAGGAGGAATATATGTATCATATGGTGGGCCGTAGGAGACTGATAAGTTGTCTATATAAGGAGCTTAACTTGTTGGCTTAGTCTTAAGACCCTTTTCATACACATAATTAATCAACACCTTCATTTCTTAAAACTCTTGCTTTTCCCCTTAAGAGTATAGATATATACAAACAAAACTATAGAGATGAATTTTGTGAAGAAGTGTAAGAGGGTATTGGGAAGCAGCAAGAGATTGTATGATCTACAAGACAGTAGTAGCAGTGGCAGCAGCTATGGAAAATTATCAGAAAAGCGTCACAAAAAGGGAAAAGATAATACTAAGAAACCACCACATGGTTGTCTTTGTGTCTACGTTGGAGCTGAGAGACAGAGATTTGTAATCAAAATCAAAATATTCAATCACCCTTTGTTCAAAACACTTTTGGAAGATGTTGAGAATGAATATGGTTATAGAAATGATGGTCCTTTATGGCTTCCTTGTGATGTTGACATGTTCTGTGAAGCACTTGTGGAGATAGAGGGTCACAAACACAGCTCAGTTTCACAATATTCTCCATTGTCATGTCGTTCTAACTTGAGTTCATGTGATGCAAATTACAAGGTTTTGGAATGAAGCTGTAAAATTAACTGTTGTAGATAGGTATATGTCAGATAAGGTACAGCATTTTTTTTTTTTGGTTAGTAAATTCCATAAGATTAACTTTAGTAAACATATTTTCCTTAGAAAAATGGATGAAATTATAAGACTTATCCTACCTGATTTGAAATTGCCTCATATGTACATTTTAATTAAAAAAATATTGTTTGATCTAAATGGCATGTGTGAGGGGTATGATCCGGGGAGGTAAATGTGGAGGGTAGATTTCTGCCAGTTGAGAACGTTTACTGACTTTTGATTTTATTATAAAAAAATTTGAACATCTTATCAAAAGTGGCATGTTCTCATATACACTTGTTTATTACTACCTTCGTTCTTATATATAAGAGACAATTCAATTTTTAGATTCATTGAATAATCAATGTACCTAGTCTATAAATTGACCAAATACATTGATTATTCAATAAATTTAAAAAATGAATTGTCTCTTATATATAGGAACAGAGGTAGTATTAGAAAATCAAATAAAGAGTGACATGTTCTCGTATACACTTGTTTATCAAATCCAAAATTTTGGTTGGACTATATAAAATTACACTTGCAGAGAGTTTGACTATCAAACATATATATTGGATATAGATGTAAGAGTCAAGAGGAGAGCGTATAGAAAAAGTCACATAGACATTCCACAAATTAAATGGTGGTATTTGAAGGGTGGAAAACAAAGAAATTCTTTACACAAGATTTAAGAAGGAGATTTTGGGCAGTCATATGAGAGAGCAAATGATATGTTAGACAAGATGAAATTGGAAAAGTAGCAAAAAGTGACATTGACAGAAGAAAAGATTTTAGACAAAGGGTAAAGATCATGGTGGTGAAACAGAAGTGTTCAAAGTAAAGTTAGGACTAGTAAAAAAAATGTATTAATTAGATTTTTTTTAATCCAGAAGGTGGACGGTGTCCACCACAGAAAATATATTAGAGTGAAAAAGATGAAGTTACAAGAGAAAGGGGGAGACCAGACCAAAACCCCCTAATGACAAATTCGATAGCAAGGAAGACCTATAGAATTCCTAGCAAATTTTATGAGAATATCTCTATGAACAACATTCCACCAAATAAAATCATTTACAAGTAAGCCTATGTTAGCTAGCCTATTCGCGCAATGATTACCTTTCCAGAAAATATGAGTTACCAAAAAATTAATAGAACGAGTATAATTAAGAGCATTTTTCCATTTGATCCGTAGAGACCATGGGACAATG
Organism: Vicia sativa; assembly: GCA_021764765.1. NCBI lineage: Eukaryota > Viridiplantae > Streptophyta > Magnoliopsida > Fabales > Fabaceae > Vicia > Vicia sativa. Next base: position 27,178,293 of record CM038795.1, on the reverse strand, counting down.
TGAGGTTTTTTAAAAGCTAAGACAACCAACCTAGAATTCGATTCCATCCAGAAATTGTTCCAGTTCTTTTGCTTTGCAATTTCAATAGCCAAAGTGGCTCCATATAATTCGGCCAAGAACGCGTTTCATTGCCCAATAAACTTGGAAAAACTCGCCAAATGATTGCTATTATGATCTCTGAAAATCCCACCAGAAGCCGCAATAACAGGCTCGCATGAAGCTGCTCCATTCGTGTTACATTTAACCCACTGCCTATGCGGAGGATGCCAAATGAATTCTTTGACAATAATAGGTCTAGGAGGATGGATCTGAACATTAAATTCCTTCATAAATCTAAAACCTAACACTGAATTGGAACCCGTTTTAGAGGAGGCATTACCTGTATACGCGACATCAACTAATACAGTATTGAAATCCGATTTCCAGTGAGTTTTAATGTCATCATAACGACTTTTGTTGCGGGCTTTCCGAATAGAATTAACAATATTAATGATGGATGCAAGCACCACTAACTTGGCTTGATCCGAATCAGATTTATCCAAAGCAATCTAGAAATCCGCAATTGAATAAAAGTTCTAGGATAAAATGGTAGCCATCGATCTCCACATGCTGCCTACAAAAGGACAGTAAAAAAACAGGTGCTCCATTGATTCACAACTAGAAAAATAGTTTCTACACACAAAGGGAAGTTGCATTCCTCTAACAACCATGTTATCGTCCATCGAAAGCCTGTCATGGAGCAGCCGTCAAAAAAGCAACGATCTAGACGACAAAATATGAGCGTTCCAAATAAACTTACCCCATACCAACTTTTGAGAAGGTTTTTCTTTAAATTTGTATGCAACTTTTATGGTGAGGATCCCATCCTCCAACTGGTTCCAGACCAAAAAATCCGGTCTGTCCACCAACGAAACCTATACAGCTGAGACCAGGCGAACCAGATTAGGGAACATATCGATGATAATCTCAGCGAAATTCCACCGAGAGTTAAATATATATCTGACTGCTCTGTCAACAAGGATATCGTGAGGCAATACAATGAGATCAAGGGAATTAAGAACCTCAGAACCATGCCAATTATCCGTCCAAAATCTAACTTTCCTGCAATTTCCTATAATCCATCTAGAATTAAGCTTCACCTCATCAACAAATTCTTTCGTACTGCTCCACAGAGAAGAAAAAATATGATATGAAATTTGCTGGTTATTACGCAACACTATATCTCTGAGTTAACCCGCCCATTGGTCATCGGATTTAAATAGGTCCCAACAAAGCTTCAAATTAGACGCCTCGTTAAGGGTTAACAAGGATCTAATCCCAAGCCATCCTTCTTCCAAATTGTGACAACATTTCTTCCACGCCACCGTAACCATCTTCTTCCTATCAATCTCTCTGCTCAAAATGAAATTCCTTGCCCAACGCTCAATAATATTCAGAAACGAAACCAGCCAACAATATATAAACAAAGTATGCAAAAGCATGCTCTGAACAATAGCTTTAACAAGGACAATTCTTCCAACCATAGATAGTAAACTGGCTTTCCACGCAAACAACTTTAATTTAATCTTATTGGCAATAACTTGAAAGTACATGGGCTTCGGGCGACCTCTGACGATAGGGGCGCCAAGATAGAAAAAAGGAGCTGTGCCAATCTTGGACCCCCGACAACTTGCAATCTAAGCCTGTCTTTGAGAGGATAACGAACCTGCATAAACGATAGACTTTGAGGGGTTAACAAATTGCCCCGAAACATCATCATATTTTTGGAAAAGATTAGTGAGAGCCGTAATAGAGCGAGAGTCTCCTTTGCAGAAAACCATAATATCATTCGCGTAGAGAACATGCGAAGGAACCTTTGCATGCCAAGTTGCATTGAGCAACCTAACATATTTACTATTAACCAACGCAGTTATTCCCCTACTCAACACATCCTCAGCCAAGCAAAAAAGAAGTGGAGATAACGGATCCCCTTGTTGAACTTCACTAGTGTAGGAAAAATAACCTTTTTGAATACCATTGAGAGAAACTGAAATGGTAGCGGATTCCAAGATTAGACGAATCTAGTGGCAGAATTTGTCATGAAATCCCTAGGCCTTTAGCAGGAAGTTCCAACCAATAGTATCAAAACCTTTAGAAATATCCACTTTAATAGCTAAGTTCCCCACCTTGCATTTTTTTTGAAGAAGATTAATTGCTTCCGAAGTGACATGTTGATTATCTATTTTTAGGATTGGCTTTATATTTGGTAAAACTAATTTAGCAGCAATAGGTTAAATAGGATTTATAACTTGTAAGGTGAAAGCAGGTTGAAGTTCTACCTAATGGAGAAACATGTTATGTTTAAATGTTTCAACATTTGGAGCAACATGTGAAGAAGATGTCACGACATCGTGTTTGAGCTGACAGATTGGATTCTGTTATGAAGCAAAATATTCCTGAGGAGAATCTTTTGCAGAATTGTAACAACTTACTTGTTGTTACTTGGAGCCCAAAATTATGGAGATATATTAGGGAGACTTTATAGGAGAATCTGTTGCAGATTTGTTGATTCTCTATTTATTGTTATAACAATATGGAGATATTTGTGGAGAATATCTTGGAGATGCTTTGGAGAATATTATGGAGCAATTTTAGCAGCAGTTTGTTATGTTAGTTTGTTATGTTTTGAAGGCTCAAATCCATTTGAGTAATAGGTTATAAATAGAAGCTTTATAACCTAAGTTTGGCACCAGCCGTGATTAAGAATAATGTAGTTTTTAGGGCTGAGTTTATAGAGTGAACCTCCCAGATTGTGGGAAGGTCACCATGTGTACACCTCAAAGCCTATAGGTAAGAGGGTGTTATGTTCTTGGAGGAAACTATGAAGTAAATCCAAGGTGTGTGTTAAGTTAGAAGCATATTGCTTTTAGTCTTAGTTAGTCTGTGTCACAAGTTGACTGTTTAAGTTGTGTTTGGAGTGAGGTATCTCCAAGCTGATTGTGTTTGAAGTGTGGTATCTTCAAACTGTTTTTAGTTGTTTCTAGTATCACGGGTTGTGGTACTGAGGGAGTGAGAGGAGGATTCTTATATCTAAGTGTGGTATCTTAGGTAGAAGGGTCATTGGGTAGTCTGATTAAGTGAGGAGTGTAAACAGGGAGGTTTCCCTCCGAATTAATACTGTTGATAATGAACTTCATCCCTGGCTTGGAAGCCCCCAGACGTAGGTTAGTTAGAGCCGAATTGGGTTATCAATTCTCTATGTTATTTTTGTTTCATTCACTTTAAATTGTATGTTCTACCTTGTCTGTTTGTAATGTCGGATCAGATGTTATGACATCCTGAGTCTGACCTCACCAGAATTTCAATTGGTATCAGAGCAGGCATCCTGTCTGTTTTTGGATGAGATTCATGAGGGATACTTTTTGGTTGTATACAAGGTAGAAGAATGTTTGAACAAGGAATGTTTAGATTGTATGGTCCATAGAAGTGGAGGATGAACCTATTTGTGTAGAACTAGACCAACCTGAACAAAGAAGATGAAGATGCTGAAACAAGAAAATTAAATTCAAGACTTCATGCGGGAGTGAAGAGTTTGGATTGAATTGTTTTAGCCTCAGCACATAGAGAAAATTTATCAAAACCTTCATGCGGGAGTGAAGACATTGATAAGGTAATTCTTGTGCTTATGTATTACCACATGGTCGAGATTTTGGTTGGGTTTAGATTGTTGCTTGATGAAGAAGCAAGCAGATTGTAGGATTGATTTATTTTTAATCCTTATGTGTCATGCTTACAATAAAATTACGGAGTAAGCATTGTGTACATTTTGTTGAAGTATTGCTATATTCCGCTGCATAGCCTCTGATGCAACCCCTATAGTGAAAGAAGAATCTTAGGGTTATTTTACCAACAAAATATCTTGGCAGTTTAATACAAATATAGTAAAAGTATCAAAGATATTTGAGATCTTTCTCAAGTCCACTCATAAAGGCATTGATTATTAAAGTTGATGGGGATCAATTGATCAATGATACTCATGTTTATCTGCAAAGTGTTTACCTTGAAGACCTTCAAGGATGATGTGTTCCGAGAAGATGGAACATATGTTCTACTAGATGTTAGAACATTAGTACTGGTGTGCAGCTACCGGTTGAACAACAGATGTTCTGGTGCTAAACTAATATAGTGTGAGTACATATGTTTGGAACCTACTCCTGATCTGGAAGAGGAGACATCTGCTTATCAGTTGACCAGGACACGATCAACAAGTTCTTTTATACTCCAGATGTACGTTTATTTCTGACCTAAGCTTATGGAAGTATTAAAGTAAAGCTCAATGCATGGAAGAAGACTCATAAAGGTATACACTTAAGTTCCTTTATGCATAATCAAAGTGAGCTTATATCTGGTATTTTATTATAATAAAAGGAACTAGATATGTGGAATTTTATTCATAACCATAGAACAGACTTGGAGCTGAATACTGTGTCTCAACCACAGTGAAATATGGTCATGAATATTGACTTCCCTAGTTATTATCCAGAAAGGGTAGTGTCAATAAGAATCAAGGAAGCCAGATTTCTATGAAGAATCTGACTATTGAAGTGTCATGCCATAATGGAGTCTGCTCCAGAAACCTAGATGAGTGAATCTCCTCTATAGGTACATACTGTGGCATCCCTCATCTCAAAATCAGAATGAAAGTATGAAGAAAAGTTTATTAAGATGTGGCCTATATTATTCCTTGATGTGTCTGGATGCAAAGTTTCTTATCACTATGTCTCTTTAGTTCCACCCCAAGTGTTATGAATATGATGTTATGGATGCTAACCAAGAACCATAATGGATGATGTCATATCAAATGTTAGAACATCATTTAAATGTCTTCAGTTTTAAGTATATATGTTTTTGCCTGAAAATAGAAGTAGGTGCGAAGATGTAATCAGTCAGAATAATCTCGTGTGAGTAGTTAATTCTAACTAACTAACTGATAGGTACTTTGATGAGAGACTAAGTACTTATTAGATGTGCAGCCTGAATGTAAAATTCATATACTCTGTCGGGAGCTGAGTATTTGTATGAAGAATTCATGGCCTAGTGTGAACTAAATGTCAATATTAAAGTTCACTATTATCTTCACAAGTTAAGGATGTGTGGCAATGTTATCTGGTGATTAATTGAAGAGCTGATTCATCTAAGGAGATGTATACAGATGCTGTTAAATATCTTGATGGGATATGGATATTAACAATAACTGGGTCGATATCTGAATCAAGAAGAGATGAAGTATTTGATGTATAAAAGAGAATGTTCTACATAAAGATATAACATCACAACTATTGAAGACACTAGAGAGATAAGATTCTAACCTATCTATTGAATAAAAATTTATGGTTATACACATAAGGTTTCTTCTATTACAAGTTATAGAGTGTGGTTCTGAATCTTGTGTGGCAAGCAAACAAAGGATTCCTAATTTGGAAACTGTGGCAAATTCCAAATAAAATAATGCTTCAAAGACCAACATCAAAGATGTCCTTAATTTATATATCTCAGGGGGAGTAAAGGGAAATTGAGATCAGCAAAGACAATGTAATTATGCTTCTAATCATATGGATAGTCTTTCAAAGACTAACCTTTTCAAGCAAGAAGAACAATGTCAAAGAAGAAGTCAGGACATAACTCAAAACATGTTTTATCCTTGAAAACCAACAGTGATAGTTCTTAAACTGTTTATCTAAAACATGTATTGATGGTGTGGATCACTTGTTCTGACTTCGTGCATATTTCAACCAATACACAAACTCACCTTAAGTAGTTCTTATTGAAATAACATCTCTTGATCAAGACAATTGTTACAATCTATGTATGTTATTTTAATTGCTCAAGTATTTAGAGTCATTTTCTTTTAATTTCTCTTGTGTCCTTGTTTGTGTCTCTCATATCTTTCGTTCGGATATGAGTAAAGTTAGAGTCTATGTAGGTTATGTCTGTCAACTTGTGACAAAAATATGGAAAAGGGTAGTGTTAAGACATTGTTAAGTCAGAGGTTTTTTCTTTGCAGTTGTTTTTACAAAGATGCTAAGTCAGTCTATTTTCTACTTTGAGTCTTGTTTTGAGTCTTGAACACAAATTGTATGTTGTGTTCTGAATTATCCAATATAGATATCTGGTTCTCTATGTCTGTAAATGGATAGTCCAAGTATTTGTATTAGTTAATTGAGTCCCCTCTTATGTCTAAAAGAGGAAGTTATGTCAATATGTATCATAACATAGTTCTCAGTTTGAGGGGGAGTATTTAGTATCTTCTTCCTCATGTGCATCATGGCCTCAATATTTCTCCTTCTTTGTGAAGATGGTTCCTATGATGTTGTGTTTCCTGTGCTATAGTGAGTCCTTCTTCAACAAGCCTTTGCCTTATTATGGCTAAAAAGGGGAGAAGTGGTTATGTTATGTTATCTCTAAAGAGAAACTTTTAAGGGGGAGAAACTTTGTGTGATCTGTGGGATCCTTAAAAGAAAGAGAGAACATTGGATTTAGACCTGCCAAAAAATTCAAAAGTCTCTTCTCAATCTTTAAATAAAAAGAAACTTGTTGGCTATCTGAATCGATAACAATCGGGTTTAACGAAGTAAGACAACAACACCAAAGATTAGGAACAAAATTCTCCCTATCATTAACAGCAAAAAGCCTAAGACCTAATCTATTGAGCCAACCAGAGGGGAAGTCTTTCACATCCATCCACGGTTCAGATATAAAAACAAAATCAAGTTTATTAATTTTGATTAACCTTTTTAAAGCTAGTTTTGTAGGAGAGTTAGCAATACATCTCACATTCCAATAAAGGCACTTGATAGGGACCCTTTGGAATACCCTGTTTTAGATCTTGAATTAGTCTTCGATTTCGATTTCAACACTTTAGGCTTTTTCCTTGATTTCACAAGTTTAAACCCATCAGGAGGGTCGCTCAGGTTGTGTTGTTGTTAAGTTTTTGTAGTTTCCGTGTCCTCCATATTTGCCAAAGATTTATTGAGAAATAGCATATTTCTATCCACCTCCTGATTTACAGCTTCAACATTGATTAATTCTAGTATAGGGCCAACCACTCTCCCCCATGTTTCGGCAACAAATGACCCCTCTGACTCACTAGTATTAGGGGAATCATTATTCAGGTTACAAGAAGTTCCCTGGGCATCACTACGCTGGTTTCCCTTCTTGCCACAAGCCAAATCATGCAGAACCACATTCGATGTGCCCACTATCTCTATATCATCTACTCCATGAGCTTCATGAGCCACGTTAGTGATTAGAACTTCCTTGTTTTGATCTTCAGCATTAGCCACGCTATTAACGGTTGCATCCTTGTCTTTCCTTCCAATACCCTCTCCAACCTTAACAGACACTTTCCCATGACCGTTGACTTGTTGCTTATCATTATGACCATGGCCCTGTTCATTAGCCTTTCACTTCCACTTATCAATATGGTGGCCGATAGATTTGCAATAGACACACTAGTCTGGTAAGTTTTCATACTCTACATCAACGAAAAAGGCAAAACCTTTTCTCTCCACCAGAACCTTATCTCGGAGATTTCCTGTTATATCAAGGTCCACTAGCACCCCGACATAGTGACCAAAAAACCTATCGAAACAAGGCTTGTTGGTAGCTGCATATGTGCATAATGGAGTTCCGACACTACTTGCGATGGCAAACAAAATTTTGGGCCTCCAATACTCCTGCGAGAGCCCAAAGATCCTGATACAGACCTGAGCGGATGATTGCTTTAAAGTTGATGGGTTAAAATCTCTCGTCCATGGAAAGAGCTTCAGAAATCCTGGGCTTATATTCCTTGAGTTAGCCATTCTAACCCTTCTAACATCTTCAATCATGGAGAAAATAAATTCATAATATCCTTTACCTAGGGAGGTGATACCCCATTTACCTATAGAAGGCCATAAATATGAGAGCTTTGAATTCATTGGAGCGATCGTTAGTGGTGAAGAGCTCTTGGGCCAAATGACCCTCCAAGAAGGTTGTGTTTACATGCTTCTAAACCCAGTTAGTACTTCTCTTCTAGAATTGAAATTTCTATTCGGTCTCCTTTAACACATGGAATAGGGAGTTGACTCAGTGGTATATCAAAGACATTTTTAACTACCTTTGCAAAAGATATTTGAGTTTTAGGTATTTGGGTTGGTTGAGACGAGGACGGCTGCTTCAAGTTGTCTCCAGCGTCTATGAGACAGTTCCAAGGGATAATCGAGGTTGCCATGGAGAAAGAAGAAAAAGCTGGAATAGTGATCGGCCAGGTCAAAGCTCTGGCACCGCCCAACATCAGGTTTTTTTTAGTTACCAGAAGGACCAAAAGCTGTGATTCCCTCGCGAATTAATTAGATTGGTCAATGTGTAGAGATGATGAAACTTGAAAAATTATAAGAAAGCTGGAAAATAGACTAAGAAGGCGGTGAGAGAAATAAAGACTAAAGCTTTTGACTTTATTATATATCATTTCTTAGGAATCAAAGAGGAAGAAAAATTGACATATCAACTTTTAAGGGAAGAGAAAGAAAGACAAAATATTTGGATCATTACTACAAAAAACTCTTTTAATCTTTTACAAGAAATACATATTACCTCCATTATATAAGTGAAGTAACGATTTAACACCTTAACTTTTAAAACTGTGAGTTATTGGAATCGAACTCTAATTGGTCGAACGTAGATTCTTGGTTTCAATAGTTCGACATAAGATTAGCATGTCATCAAAGATTGCTCACATGCTATTTATTATACCCCAAAACTTTCCCTCCTATTTTTTCAAGTCAATCCACATCTCCATACTCAAGAATTACTCAAGGGTTGATCAGATGAACCCTCTCCTAAGAAATCAACCCACAATTAGGGTTTTGATTCTCTCAAGTCAAAGATGAGTTACATTGTCTCAAGTGGTCATCATACCTCTGCATATGTCTCAAGGTATCACCATGTCAAGTTTCAAGCCTCACAACTCAAGTTTGCCCAATCAATTACTCAAATGGTTGAAAATCAGTTGTATTAGACAAAAAGTCAACTGTGGTCAACATACAGTCAAACTTCATCATTTTAGATCAACATCAAGATTTTTAAGTCACATCCATCATTTATCAAGGGTTGATCATGATTCATCAAGAAAACTCTAGATTTGATCAAAAGTCAAAGTTTCTAAATTACGGTTTCTTGATAAAAAGTCAACAGAACTTTGACCAAGCATAACTTTCACATACTTTAACAAAACGTTTTCCACCAAAGCTCATTTTGAAGAAAATTCAATTATCTACATCTTTGTGTCTCACAAGCTTTGGCTAAATATGCTTCATTTGAGAGTTATGGATCAAGACATTATAGGTCCTTCTAAAAGTCAACAAACAGTCATCTTTTTCAGTAGAAGTGTACATGAATATGGAAAGTTCAATGAAGATGAAACCAAAAGGAGTGTTTATAGGACACCTTTAACTTTCTAAAAAGTCCAAGAACACTTCAAAATGTTGAAAATTGAGAAAAATACAACTTGTGCAAGTTTGAGAAATTTGAAGAAGTGCATGAAGGGAAATACTAAACAAATTCAATTTTTTTTCAAATGGGCCATGCTTTTTATGATTCAAATGTATTCTTAAGATGGCCCATGACGTACAAGCTCAATTACACGCCATCCTCTCATTTATTTAATTTATTTTTGAATTAAATCATTTAAATTCAATTTAAATAAAATAAAATGCAAAGATTGAAGTCATGGCGTGTTGGGCTTATTTTCCAAGTTCCTTGAGGCCCAAGGAAGGCTATACAAGCTGTAAAAAATGCATGGATGAGTTTAGTACAAGATTGAGACAAATTTGGAAGATTTTGATAAGAAACTTCAATCAAATATTTTGCATTGAAGATGATATATTTTCCTCTCAATATTTGACCTTATATCATGTCCTATATATACACAAGATATCCAAACCATCAACACACAAAATTATGCAGCCAAAAAGCTAGGGTTTTGTCTCAAAATTTTCAAAGAAAGTTGCACTATCGAATTCCAATTTCCAGCCAGTTGCAAGCAATTCTAAGCACTCATCTGTGTCCTGAGGTATAGTAGGGTAAGAATGGATCATTATCCATGATTAAAACAAACTGAATTATTCCAAACATGAACCTTTGTTTGCATATTTTTCATGAATTCATATTCTGCTTTTTATTGTGTTTTAATTGAAACTAACCATGCTAATCATTATATGAGTGTCATTAGAACAGATTAGAGCCATCGTTTGCAAGTTTTGATGGCTGAAACACAAAACGTCATGGTTAGGGCATAACAACTTAGAAGTTTCGTATCCTAATTTCCAGGTCGATTGAGGCCATAAGAACACCACCATCATGCTCGCAGGGGTCAATATAATCGATTTGGGTTTTTAGTTTGTTTCAATTGACGCATTTTTGCAGGTTTTGAAAAATCACCCAATCGGAAAAGACGACCAGAGGTAGGTTTCTGGCGAGGTCTATGGCATTGAACATTTGACCCTCTACATGGCCATTCTCCAACACCTGATTGGTTCATTCAAATATACATGGGTCCCACACACGTTTGGTTGAAAATTCAAAACGAAACGTTTCAACACTTATAATCTAATGGTTGTATTTCATAGACAACAAAAATAAATGGCTTAGATGGTCAAGGAACTTAGTAATACCAGGGGGTCTTGGGTTCAATCCCTACAGACCCCCTTTTCCAATCATTTCTTAATTTTTTCCTTTTTTTTTTTTTTTTTTTTTTCAATTTTCTAACATTTTTTCAATTTCTTTTCTTATTTTAATTTATTTTCATAAATTAATTTAACTATTTTCTAAAATCCAAAAAAAATAATTTAATTTCAGAATTAGGTTAATTAAGCATTTAATTTATTTTTGACATAAAAATAATTTATTTTTCTCATAATTTAAATTATTTTTCTTGATTAATCATTAATTAATATAGAATTAGGTTTTTATTAACTAAAATCGATTTCAAAAATATCAAAAATATTTTCCTTTTACAATTACGGTTTAGATGTTTTTTCCTATCATTAGACATTTTTCTTTCAATTTATTTACTTTATTTCGCATTTAAATATTAGAAATCAATGTATACGTCGCAAGGATATTTTTGTAATAACGTAGATTTATCTTTCCGCATTTACTTTCCGCACCTCATATTATGTAACTACCCCAAAGCCATGTAATAGTGTAGGACATTTACTTTCTACACTTTGTTTTCCTACGAATATTAAACTGCTTAGATGTGTGCTAAATAGGGTTTGTATGCCAAGATTAAAAGCAATATTAGAATAACCCTAATTTAAAGATAAATATCTGAATTGAACACACTCCTTGCACCTACTCACACCCTTAGGGTATCCTCTCTTGTTGCCTTTCAAATAACAATGGTCACGTCCCTCGAACGTAGGGGTACCATTAGCAAAGACGCTTACGAATAACATCATCATAGTCCTTCATCACAAAGATCATAATCCCTCGATGGCCCTCAATGTTGCCTACGAATATATGATCTCGTCCCTCGGTTGTTGCCTACAAATAATTGATGATCGTCCCTTCGAAATTGCTAAGGTATCCTTACAATGTTGCCTTCAATGACCATATGATGACCCTACAATTGTCCCTTCACATCCAACAGATAAAGTTACCTACCAACTAATGGTATGGATAGCCTTATTCTAAAGGAGAAGGAAAAATAACAAGAAACGACCAATCCGAGTAGGTAAATAAGACTATATTGCTTGCTCCAATAAACAAATAATTTTCACACCTCACAATTCTTTTCCAAAACTTTTCAAACAAACACTTTGTATACATTCCAGCGAGAATCATTACAAAGTTAAACATTTTACAAACAAATATTTCCAAACACTTCGTATACATCCCAACGAGAATCATTACGAAGCCAAAGCGAAATACATTTCATAATACTTTTCAAATCACACAAACACAGAAAGCAAATTTTCAAAAGTGAGCTAAGCAATTAAGAGCCCGTAGATAACTACAGATTAAAAGGGTGCTAATACATTCCCTTTTCATAATTACCTCCCTTACTCAGAATCTAACTAAGGTCTTTCCTATTTTTTCACCTTTCCTTTATTAGATAAAAGAAAAGTCAGTGGCGACTCTTGCTATCGACAACATTTGTGAAAAACGTAAAACAAACAAGTTAGGTCTCCCACCGTGTTACAGAACTGGCGACTCTGCTGGGGAATACCTAAAGAGAGTTTACCTTAGGGTTTTAGATCACTTTTATTGCTTTTTTTTTTGCTTTGTATGCTTTACTTTTAAGGGTATGCTTGGGTATTATGTTTGTGGGGGATCCTACACCCGAATCCAGATTTTCTTAGGTAAGTAGCAATAGATCATCGTGATTGTCCGGCGTAGACTGAAACAATTAAAATGATGGCTACGGTTAGTGTGACACTTTGGATGTCCTGATGTTCCTCATGTTTGAGGAAATATTTGACGTCTGCGTGGTGTCATCAAGAACTAACTAAACTTTTAGAATCCTAATTGACCCATCTTAGTCATTAGAAGGTAGTGAGATAGCCGGATTCGGTGTAGATTGAGGTTGGTTGATACTCGATGCCACGCTCATTGAGATTTGAGTTTCGGGATGTTTCGGTCGACTATTTGGTATTCGTTTTGAAATAAAGCTTGCGAGAAAGATTGGTGGTATGAGATTCCTAGAACCCGGTTACTATTATAAGACAAGTTGAACCAACTTAAACTCTTGTAGGGTAGACACCTATACCTCATGCAAGCCTTAACCATAGGGCTATTGTGTGAATTTCTTGTTTGTGCTATTTAAACATGACATCATGACATCATAACATCATATCATTTCTAACCATTTCAAGGACCTAGGGATTTATCTTTGCTATTTGTTGTAGGTTTATGGCTTCCAGGAAGACTATCCGAATCAACTTTGTGGACGTACCTTCTCAGCTCAAGGAATTAGTCTCAAAAGTTCCCGATCACGCTCAGTTCATCAAGAGGCATGGTTATCTACTTGACTTGGTTACCTTCGGTTTTGAAGAACATATGATGAGCATCATATTCCAGTTCTTTGATCCGAAACATCACTGCTTTACTTTCCTAGACTATTAGTTGTTACCTACAATGGAAGAGTTCTCTAAGCTGATGAGGATACCCATTCTTGATCAAATACCATTCACCGGTTCAGAAAAAGTTCTGAGGTTTGAAGATATTGCATAAGCTCTACACCTAAAGCGGTCAGACGTTGAAGCCAATTGGGAAACAAGAAGTGGAGTTAAGGGTTTTCTTGCTAAGTTTCTAATAAAGAAGGCTCGAGAATTCTTAAAGGCTATGAGTTTCCACGCTTTTGAAGATATTTTGGTCTTGCTAATCTATGGCTTGGTGCTATTTCCTAATCCAGATCAGTTCATGGACATGAACGCCATCAAGATATTCCTCACTCAAAATCATGTGCCTACTTTTCTCAGAGATATTATGCATTCTCTTCACACTCGTACTATGAAAAGACAAGGAACTCTCATGTATTGCACACCGTTATTATCCAAGTGGTTTTATTCCTCACCTTCCTCGACCAGTGATGAAGAATGAACAAGGATTGAAATGGTCTCAAAGGTTTATGTTACTCTCTCATTCAGATATCTGTTAGTGTCTCTACTCTCAAAAGGACTTCGCTTTCATTGAGTGTTATGGAGAATTCCCTAATGTGCCACTCCTTGGCATAAGGGGAAGTATCACTTACAATCCTTCTCTAGCGCTAGGACAATTTGGTTATGCTCGAAGAGATGGTCCTAATGACATGATTATCCAAGGCATTGTGTTTGACTACGAACACGACCTCCAAGATTACCGTTGAATATTTGTCCATGCTTGGGGCATGGTGAAGAAAGTTGATACCAAGACCTTGGGGCATAAAAATTCCATTCCTTGGAAACCTTACTGTTCGCGTTAAAAAGTGACGCGCTAGGGAATCGAATCTAAATTCGGATCCTCTGGCTCGAAACGATTTACTCTTTTGATTTGTTTATAAAGATGCCGCGAGCATCAAGCTTTATTATTTTCAACACAAGAAAAGATGATTTAATGATTATGAAAAAGGGGAAAGCTGTTAATACCCTCAATTGATATTGATATGCATTACGACTAGCGCAAACTAGACGTAGCGCATTGGGGAGTATTCCGGGTAAGGGGGTTTGTTATATAAAGGGAATAGATGGAGCACCCTAAATATATATAGTTATCTATAGCTTTATATATGAATACGTTTGATATGTTTGTGTGTTTTAAATGCTATTTCTATGATTGGGAAAGTTTATCCTTTGGGATTTTTAGAAGGATAGATTATGTGGGATCCTAGTGTTTGTTATTATTGTGCTCGCAAAGATCATTGGGATCTTTTGCATACATATCCCTTAATGGGAATCAGAGCATTTGTAGCTCGGATCTACAGGGATCTATGGTTTGTTTGGTCTGAGAGAGAAAGAAATTTGCTCACCAAGGATGAGACCTCGTGCCTACGTATTCTCAAAGGAATGTTGAGAAAGTCAGAGCAATCGTAGTTCCCACTTATGCTAGTGGAAGCAACGGGATGTTAGTAAGAGATAGACGAATGTCATCTTAATGAAAAATGTATCTAATCTATTTCATCACATACATTTTGAAAAGTTTGACTAATTGAAATCTTTCATCGTAAGTTATAGGTGTTTTGCTTGAGTGTACAAGCGTTACCACTTACATGTTTAAGAAAGATGTTTGAAAAAGATGATCGAATCTTTTAACTGTAAGCATTGGGTGTTTTGCTTGAGTGTACAAGCGTTACCACTTACGATTAAGAGATTCTTTTTTTGTTTGAAAAGAGTTTGAAAAGTTTTTGAAAAGTTTTTGACTGTATGTGATGTGATAGATGAGATACTTCTTCCATAGAGATGATAAATGTCTAAATCTCAAGGAGAACTTGATTGGATTTGGGGGATGCTTTTAAGAAGCCCATGGGTCCTTGTATTGTAAGCCCAAGAGGAGGCATTCCGAGGGTCATCGAGGGTCATCGAGGGTCCTTGTATGAAGCTCAAGAGGAAGCTATAGGGTATGGCAGGCTTTGGCTTTAAAAGGGATTTCACCGGGAAACCATCCTTTTGGAATTAAGAGCAATTTCACCGAGAAATTATACTCTCAGGGTTCTATCCTAACGTGGGTGATTCTTTGTATTGGAAGCCCAATAGGAGGCTGTTAAGAGATTTCCTGATCTCTTTCATTATATGATGCCCAAGAGAAGGCTAAACTCAATGAGGAGTTCTTTTGAACGAAGCCCAAGAGGAGGCTGACTCAGCAGGTGAGTGATGTCTTATATGAAGCCTAAGCGGAGGCTAAACTCAGATGAATGAGTTTTCTTATATGAAGCCTAAGAGGAGGCTGAACTCAGTTGAAATGAGTTATCTTGTACAAAGCCCAAGAGGAGGCTAACTCTGTGGGGAGATTTATCTTGTATAAAGCCCAAGAGGAGGCTACACAGTGGGGAATCTATTGGTTAGACTAATTGTTATGTTATAATCAAACAGTTGTATAAACAAATGTGTGTGATATGTATTCACAAGAGTTTATGAAGGAAATATAAACAATGCATGATGTTTATTTTACAAGAGTTTATGAAGGAAATATAAACAAGTGTCTGTGAAACGAACGTTTAAAACGAGCGCAACTTGGTTATTTACAAGTTTGAATTGTGTACAAGGAAGTAAATATGTACACGAACGAGTATTTATGTACAGAAATATGTGGATGTACATAGGAGGGTTGGGACTTACACCATAAGGGTGGCCCATTGGTTTAAAAGCAGTTTCACCGGGAATAATGCTCCTTTCAATACCGATGGTATTCAGCGTATACACAATCGAAACGGAAACGAACGATCGAATTTTATCTGTGTTTGAGTATTTACAGAGGTATCTGTATTACGTACAGGTGAAAATTTGTATGTATATGAAAAGAATTTGTTATGTACAAGGAAAATATGTATGTACATAAAGAATGTTGGGACTTACACCGTAAGGGAGGCCCACGATCGATTAAGAAATTTGAGAGAAAACGAATTCGGTTTCATCGTTTAATCGGATCGATCATGGTAAAAGATGCAAGTTTTTTATGAAAAGTTTTGAAGAATGTTATTTGAAAGTGTTTTTGAAATGTGAGGTTTACTTTTAAGAAGTTTTGAAAAGAATCGGGATTCGAAAGTTTGAAAAATTCACCTTTTAAAGTGGTTTTGAAAAGTGCTCAAAGTGTCGTTTTCGGCTCGATCAAAATACAATCGGATGAAAGTTTTTTCTAAAATTTTTTGCACTATCCTAAAATAGATACATTAATTGACAAGTGGACAAAAAATCACCTCAAAATGAGGAGTTTTAATTGGGTTTTAAAAATGTCAAAGTTTGTAAAAAAATACAAAAGTTTGAAAAAAAATGGTCCCAAGGAGGCTTGAACCCGGGACCTGTTAGGCAAGACGTGGCATAATGACTTAAGAATGAGCTGGCAACCGCTGGGGCGGCAATACATCCGTGTATTGTGTTTAAACCAACTGAATATATTTTAAAACGGATTTTTGAATTTGAAAAACGCGCGCAAGCCTTGTTCTTCTTCTCCAATCTTCAATCAGCCATGGATTTCGTGTTTCTTGATGGAATTGAATGAAGTAAACATGAAAGTTGATTGTTTTGAACCCAGGAACATGATGGCATCACTTAATTTCATTTATTTTAAGCCTAACATAATTGAATTTCTGATGAACACGAAGAACCCTAAAACTGAAAATCCTAATTGAAATCGTGTATGGTTGATGATTTTGTCAATTGATTGAGGGTTAATGATAGTGGATGGTGCAGAAACAAAACGGCCAAGAGTTTTTTTCAAATGAATCAAATAATCATAGAGTTCGAGTTTGAGTTCCTTACCTGTTGAAGATGGAATCGAATTCGATGAAGGAGTGTTTCCAGTCGTGGTTTGAGGATTGCTTGAGCACCAACGACCTTTATGGAGGATGTATGAGTGGTCTGCACTTCATGAATTCATCTGGATCATTCTACCCAAGTCGACCTGCATATGGCTCAAAATGAAACTGGAAATCGTGCCTAGGAGTGTTACAGATTATTGTTTATGATCTGCATCATCTCTATGATGTATGTTGATGATGTTTGGATGATTAAAACCCAAGTTGCTCGAGCCAAACCATGAATTCGAATCCTAAGGCAGTTTTGGCAAGCTTATGTGTATGGCATGTGAAAACTGATTTCTAGCTTGGTTTGTGTTAATATTAAGTTATAGACCAATTACATATGACATTTAAAACATGTTAGACACCAATTTATTCAAAGTTTTTCACAAGTTTTCAAAGATGCACAATTTCTCCAATTTGCACTATGCTTCATGAATTTTGAGAAAGAAGAATGAAAGCATGTATTTGCATGGATTTGGTGTAGTTTGAATGGCAAGCAAGACCTCTATTTATAGGCCATGAGTTCTGAAAATAATTGAGAAAGTTTGGCCATTGGTAAATTTGACTTGCCTTAGACGGCAAGGAAGTCTTTTTTGCATTAAATGCAAAAGGAAGCTTCCTTCTTTTAACCATGGTTAATTTCCAACTTTGATCTTATCTATCATAATTACATCCAACTGATTTTTATCAGTTCTAACTTATCTTTGCAAGGTGGCATGTGTTCTAGAAGGAGACAATGCAAAATGACCTATAATTTCAAAGTTTGTACTTGAAATTCAAAGATTTTGGAGCTCTAAGTTTCAATTTCAAAAGTATGGCTAGACTCCATGTATTTGAGAGTTCTTGGACATTTTGGAAAGCTTGTTTCAAGGGCTACAACTTTCATGTTTTGAGTTTTTTCCAATTCAAAGTGGAACTATGTGAAAAAATGCCATGAAGTTTGGAAAAAGTACAAAATTTTAACACTTGAAATTTTTTCTAAGTGTTAGAAATTTTGACTTTTTGTTGACTTTTCCAAATTCTTTGAATTTTTTATGATCATGATGGATCATTTGAAGTATTTTGATGATTGAAAAAGTTTTGTCTTGAAAAAGTTGACCAAAAGTCAAAGTTTGACTTTTCAGTGCAGATGAAATTTCATCAAATGTTTCAGAAATTGACTGATGAAGTCTGTGAACTTCTGTGATGTTTTGAATCCAGAAATTAGGTCAACATGTTGTATCTAAGATATGAAGATCAATATCCAATCAAAAAAGTCATTCCTTGATCAGAAAATCAGAGATTGCACATCCTCGATCAAAACCCTAATTGGTCGATCCTCAATCAATCAATGAGAAAAGTTGGATATCTGAGGATCAGAGGTTGATGATTTGATCAAAATAGATCAAATGAGGTGAGTAAAACTCAAACCCTAATTGGTTGCCTCTTGAATCAGATGAAAATTTGATGAAACCCTAATTTTGACCTGTGAAAACCACACCCGATTAATTCTGTTCTGGACTGTTACAGATGAAATGATGAAAATGTGAGGTGGTATATTAGGTCAAAAATTGGGGTATGACACTTAACTCAAATGGGTGCGAGCTCACACTCAAAATCTCATGATGCCATATGTTATCGTCCTACCAGTAATTATGGAACCTGTTGTCGAAGGAGACAAATCCTATACCATTCTCTATCTAGACATGCCTACTGATTTCGAAGAATTGAAGAGATCCTGAATTCAACTCAAAGAAGAAAGGGATACATTCGAAGCTCAATTCTATGCAAGCGAGAAAAGAGTATTAGAGCCGATGAAGCAACTTCGGGAAGAAAAGAGCATTAACGCCTATGTCAATGCAAAGAGGAAGCATCCATGGGAGGCCTAAGCATTAAGAATTTTATTTTTGTGCTTGAACTTTCTTTTGTATTACTAATCAGACTAATAAAAAGTTTGCTCATGCTTTATTTACCAAATTTAAATTCCTAAGGTCCTTGAAAACATTGCATTGCATAACATTGCATATCATAGCATAAAATTTCATAACAGGTACTCTGAAGATCAGTTTTCTTATTCTCTCGCTGTTTATTTCAGCAGAAATGGCTATCGAGAAGACTGTCAAAGATCTCCAGGCTCAAAATGCTCAGTTCCATGAAATGTTCACCAACTTGGCCCAAGGATAGAAAGATCTGAAAGAGCTCATCATCAAGAAGAAAAAGAAGAATATCGCTGGTATTCTCAACATAGGGAAAAGGTTCAGAGGTCCAGTCAAGGTAGTCAGATAACTTGAATTCTCATAAAAGAGCGGCGAAACTGAAGGTAGTGCCAAGTCTAATGAAGGAAGCCATAATGGATCTCAAGAAGATGAGGAGGTAGACTACATGAGCAAGCAGTATCCTCCTGACAATAAGAAGTATAAGCAATTGGAAGATCGTCTGAATATTGTGGAAAATATGAAAATGTCAGGGTTGAATTTTGATGATTTAAGCGTGGTTCCTGGAGTGGTCATTCCCCCGTAAGTTCAAAGTTCCTAATTTTTCCAAATATGATGGCATTTCAAGCCCAAAACTTCATCTGAAGTCCTATGTTCAGAAGATTCAACCCCACACTGCTGACATGATATTATGGATACATTTCTTTCAAGAAAGTTTGTCTAAAGCATAATTAGAGTGGTATTATCAATTAGAGAATACTCACATTCATACCTGGAATGATTTGGCAGATGCTTTCTACAAACAGTACCAGTACAATATTGAATTGGCACCAACCCGCATGCAACTGCAGAGTATGTCTATGGGTCACGATGACAAGTTCAAAGAGTACGCCCAGAAATGGAGAGATCTAGAAGGCAGAGTCCAACCACCCTTGTCTAATAGGGAATTGGTTAACATGTTTATGGGAATGTTGACATATCCATTCTTCAATCATCTGATTGGAAATTCCTCAGTCGGATTCACCGAGCTGATACTGACAGGAGAACTTATTGAAGCTGGAATCAAGAGTGGAAAAATTCAAGTCGAGACATCTTCAAATGCTGCAAAGAGATCTTTTGGTGGGAAGAAAGAAGCAAATGTTGTTTATGGTCAGAAGAACCGTGACAAATGTGATTGCCATCAATTTGTGGGGGCAGTCCTGATCTCTAATCCCCCGCCAATGCAACCTTAATAAGACAACACACGTAGGCAGAACACGCCAAGAAGACAGTTTACAAAGACCAACATGCCATTGTCTCAAGCACTATAACACATGTTGAAAGCAGAGCTGATTACTTTGAAAGATCCTCCTCAACATGTCAACACATCATCTCCGAAGTACAATCCTTATGCAATATGTGCTTACCATTCCAATAGCCCTGGGCACGACACCAACAACTGTTGGGCCCTGAAGAACAAGATTCAAGACATGATTAAAGCTCAGGAAATTGGATTCGATCCTCCTGTCGAGACCCCAAATGTGATCAATGCACCAATGTCGTACCATGGTAAAAGTGAAAATGCCATTGACAACGACTCTTATGTCTTTGATGTGAATGAGCTTACCACTCCCCTAATGATTGTTAAGAGGAATCTGTTACAAGCCGACTTATTTCCAGGATGTCCTGGCAGCTTCTATTGGTGCACATCTGAATCTAATGGGCGTGTTTGGTTGAAGAGACGTGTTCAATGCCTGATAAACAATCAAGAAATGTTATTCCTGAAGACTCCATGTGTGGAGAGTTTGTGCGAAGATGTTTCCAAAAGCCTGAAGATCGAAGACGTAAGTGAAGCCATACCTGAAGTCTGGGATACCTTGGGGAAGCCAAGTGGGAAATTTGATTTCATGGTGAAATATACCGCTCCTAAAAGCTACAAGATTGCAGACAAAGATATTAAGGCAACCGAATAAGGAGACGACGACTATCACAAATTTTTTGCTGATGTGAACCCAATAAGGATCACCTCTGCCGATCCTGCACCCAGAGTGGAACCTTTAATTATTACCTCGCCCAGATCAATCCCATATTCCTCTGACAAAGCTATACCTTGGAATTATCGAGCCAAAGACTACTATTATGGCGTTAATCAAGAGCCATTAACCATTGAAGATAGCACAATTGAAGCTGCTAATCCTGATGTCGACAATATCACCAGATCAAGCAAAGTAACCAGAATCGGAAGAGTGTTTTCTCCAGATATATCTCCTCCAAAGAATACTACTACACGAGTTTGCATTCCTGCTATTGAATTAACTCCCGAGGCTCGAGGGAAAGAGAAAGTGACTTAACCTGCTCACACAGAAGTACCAAAGGAAGTTGCTGAGGGAATTTCCAAACAAGAGATAGAGGAAAATCTGAAGATCATTAAGAAGAACGACTACAATGTTTTGGAGCAGTTGGAACAAACCTCGTCCAATATTTCCATGCTATCTCTGTTATTGTGCTTCGAGGCTCATGCGAACGCCTTGGTGAAGTTTCTGAAGAATGCTCATATACCGCAAAACACTTCTGCTGACCAATTCGAAAGTTGTATTGCTAGCCTGACCGCAGACAATGGTTTGGGGTTTTCTAATGCTGACTTAACTCATGCCGGAAGAAAACATAACAAATTCTTGCACATTTCTATAGGGTGTAAGGGCATTACTTTGTCTCATGTATTGATGGATACTGGCTCTACTCCGAATGTCCTGCCAAAGAGTGCTCTCGACCGACTTGATGTTGAAGAAGTGGTCTTGAAACCCAGTGACATAATCGTAAGAGCTTTTGATGGTTCGAAGAGAACAGTAGTTAAAGAGTTCAACCTACCGATCAAAGTGGGTCCCCAGACTTTTGACTCTACTTTCTTTGTGATGGATATTCGTCCAACTTATTCTTGCCTACTCGAACGCCCTTGGATACATGGGGCAGGCATTGTTACCTCTACTCTACATTAGAAGCTGAAATACCCAGCGAAAGGGAAGATTGTTATATTATACGAAGAAGAAGAATACATGGTAAGCCATCTACAGTCATTCCGATACATCAAAATGGAAGGTGAATTTATCAAAACTCCCTGTCAAGCTTTCAAAGTAGTTCCACGAGTCATGCCTGCCGACTCTCCTGTCACTCCTAAAGTTACTAGAGTTTCACCGAAGATGTCCTCACTAAAAGATGTTAGACCTGTAGTTGAAGATGGATTCAACAATTGGACGGCTAAGGATGTTATGCCAATCTCCTTTAGACATGAGTAATTATTTTTCAATTTTACGCTTTTTGCTTTTACGCTTCAAACAATCAAACTCTAAGCCTAGTGCCTTTCCCGGGGCACCACGGTTCGTTTGTAAAGGTTATTATTTATCATTCGCATATTTTCATTCAATAAATCGTTGGAATTTTACATTCAAATATTTTTCTCCCTAACTTTTATCTTATCACCTTTTCAAAAGCTATGTGTTCTTACACACACCCACGTAATAAACTGCAGATCCACATTCATCCCGGATCCCGTCGATAACGACACTTCTATTTCTAAATATGACTTTGATAATCCGATCTACCAAGCCGAAAACGAAGGTGAGGAAGATTGTGAAGTGCCAAGAGAACTTGCCAGACTACTACAACAAGAGGAAAGGGCTATACAGCCACACGAAGAACCGGTCAAAGTTGTGAATCTAGGTACCGACAAAGACAAAAAAGAAATCAAGATAGGAGCGAGTCTTGAGAATAGTGTTAAAGAAAGATTGATCCAGATGCTTTAAGATTACATCGAGATTTTTTCTTGGTCCTATGAAGACATGCCAGGTTTAAATATCGACATTGTGGTACACCGACTACCCACGAAGAAAGGTTCTCTCCCTATGAAGTAGAAGGTTCGTCGTATATATCCTGAGATGTTTGAGAAAATTAAAGCATAAGTTATGAAACAATTCAATGTCGGTTTCTTAGTCGTTGCTTCTTATCCACAATGGGTTACGAACGTGGTGCCCATACCTAAGAAGGATGGCAAGGTGCGCACGTGTGTGGACTACCGAGATCTGAATAAGGCGAGCCCAAAAGATGATTTTCTACTTCCACATATTGATGCCCTGGTTGACAACACCGCTCATAATAAAGTTTTCTCTATCACGAATGGTTTCTCTGGTTACAATCAGATCAAGATGCCTCCTGAACACATGGAAAAGACTACTTTCATTACATAGTGGGGCACTTTCTGTTACAAGGTCATGCCGTTTGGGTTGAAGAATGATGGCGCAACATATCAACGTGCTATGATGGCTTTATTTCATGATATGATTCATCACGAGATAGATGTTTACGTCGACGACATGATAGCTCGATCATAAACCAGAGAAGAACATCTTGGTCATTTGCGTAAGCTGTTTGATAGACTGAAGAAATACATATTGAGACTGAATCCGAGCAAATGCATATTTGAAGTCAAATCCGGAAAACTCTTGGGATTGGTTGTTAGTGGTAAAGGTATTGAAGTTGACCCCGCTAAGGTTAAAGATATTCAAGAAATGCCATCTCCCCGTACCGAGAGGGAAGTCAGAGGTTTCTTAGGACGACTGAATTACATTGCCAAATTTATTTCACATGCAACTACTACTTGTGACCCAATCTTCAAGTTATTGAAAAAAGATCAAGTAGTAAAATGGAACGACGATTTCCAGAAAGCTTTTGAAAAAATCAAGGAGTACCTACAAGCACCTCCTATCCTGATGGCACCAGCCAAAGGAAGACTTCTAATCATGTATTTAACAATATTAGAAAATTCAATGGGGTGTGTGTTGGGGCAACATGACGAGTCTGGTCAAAAAGAGTATGGAATATACTACCTTAGCAAAAGTTTACCGACTAACAAGATACTCACAAAAAAACTTACGCTTTTTATATGTTGACTCATACTACCTTGTTGATATCTAAAATGGATTCGATAAAATACATATTCAAGAAACCTGCTATCTCCGGAAGAATAGCAAGATGACAAATGATCTTGACCGAATACGACATCCAATATACTACACATAAAGCGATCAAGGGAAGTGTGGTAGCTGAACATTTGGCTCATCAAGCCGTAGATGACTACCAGTCTATACATTTCGAGTTCCCAGACGAGGATATTATGTTAATCACTGATTACGAAGAGCTTGGACCGGACGAAGGACCTTAGCCAGGATCTCGGTGGATCATGGTCTTCGATGGAGCTTCTAACGTACTTGGCAATGGTTTGCCAATGTAATTACATCTCCTAAAAGCAGCCATACACCTTTCACCATCAGACTATGTTTTGACTGCACCAATAATATGGCTGAATACGAAGCGTGCATCATGGGTATCAAAGCTGCTATTGACTTGAGGATAAAATTCTTGCAAGTATATGGAGACTCAGCTTTGGCGATCAGTCAAATTAAGGGTGAATGGGACACGAAGCATCCAAATGTCATTCCATATTGAGAACATGTGTTGAATCTAATTCCTTACTCCGAAGAAATCATTTTCGAGCACGTCCCATGAGAAGAGAATCAGTTGGGAGACGCATTAGCTACCATGTCATCTATGTTCAAAGTCAGATGAGACAACGAAGCTCCTCAGATTACGATTGAAAGACTAGACGAACCATCATATTATTGTGAACTTGATACTAAAAGAGTATAGGAGAAACCTTGGTTCTACGAAGTGAAGAGGTGTCTCGAGGCTTAAGAATACCCTGAAGGGGCATCTGTCAACAATAAGAAGTTCCTAAGACGATTTGCCGCCAAATTCTTTCTCAGTAACGATATATTATACAAACGCAACCATGACTTGGCCTTACTCCGATGTGTAGATCAGAAGATAGCCGGACGAATTATGGAAGAGTTACATGAAGGCACATTTGGTACTCATTCCAGTGGACATACAATGGATACGAAGATTCTGAGAGGAGGTTACTATTAGTCCACTATGGAGGATGATTGTTATCGCTATTCCCGATCTTGTTACAAATGCCAAATATACGCAAAAAAGTGCGTCTATCTCAAGTTCCATTGAATATTCTGACCGCTCCGTGGCCCTTCGCGATGTGGGGCATTGACATGATTGGAGAAATCAAGTCGACCACTTATAATGGACACCGTTTTATCCTCGTTGCTATCGATTACTTTACCAAATGGGTAGAAGCATCCTCGTTCGCATTTGTTACCAAGAATGTTGTGGCTCGATTCATCAAGCATAATCTTATTTGTCGGTACTGAGTCCCTGAAAGGATTATTACAAACAACAGTACTAATCTCAATAACAAGATGATCACCGAACTCTGCACGTAGTTGAAGATAAAGCATCACAACTCTTCTCCATACCGACCAAGGATGAATGACACAATGGAAGCCGCCAACAAGAATCTTAAGAAGATTATACAGAAGATTACAGTGACGTATAAGGATTGGCATGAAATATTGCCATTTTCTCTCCACGATTATCGCAGTACAGTACGAACATTTATAGGGGCAACCCCATTCTCTCTCGTGTATAGTATGGAAGCGGTTCTACTTATCGAGGTTCAAATACCCTCACTCAGAGTACTGAAGGACGCAGAGTTAGACGAAGACGAATGGGTCCAAACTCGGCTTGACCAGATTAACTTGATCAATGAGAAGCGACTCGTAGCCATCTGTCAGGGACAAATATATCAGAAACGCATTATCAAAGCCTTCTATACGAAAGTTAAACACCAAGCGTACCAAGTTGGCGATCTAGTAGTCAAGCACATCATCCTACCACAAGGTGATCCCAGGGGAAAATGGACTCCCACCTATAAGGGACCATTCGTAGTCAAGACAGTATTTTCCGAGTGAGCCATGATACTGAGCACTATGGATGGAGAAGACTTCCCACACCCTGTGAACACATACATAGTCAAAAAATACTATGCATAAACGAGACCCGCTAGGTCGAATGGCCTAGGCAAAAATAAGGGCGTCCTGGAGAACCAAAATGTTTCGGGAAAAAAGGGTATCCCGGTAGACTGAAAACCCGGAAGGCGACTTGGGCAAAAAAGGGTATCCTGGTAGACTGAAAACCCGAAAGGGCGGTCTAGGAAAAATTTAGGGATTAAAGCGTATGACTATGTCTCGACGAATCATCTATAGACTACATTACTATTAAGTTAAAATGGCACAAATCAGTCCAATCACATTCTGGCACCAAGGAAATGAGATAGTCTAAAATATATGAGCAATAACAAAGTTGAAACTCAACGAGATTGTTTCCACATAGCTTTCACTATTTTCCAAATGTTTCCGACAATTTCCTATCACTAGGGTATTTGTCGCTCTGTATACGATTTGCCTGTCTATAGGGCCCTTTTCAAAATTAATACAATTCCCCTTTTCCAGTTTCAAACTTTTTACTTTTATCTATTTTGTTTGCATAAGTCCAATGATTGCTTTGAATGATTATATGCATTTGACGATAAAAATTTGTTCACAAATACACGAAAGCAAATAGAAACAACAATTACTACAGACTCTAGGAATTGGGATAACAGCCCAAATCACCAACACATCCCCGTATAGTCAATTTCACAAAAATATCCTTACAGAATAATCTCTACAATCCCCATTGAGCCATTGCCCCCCGACAGAGACATATTTCCCAACAAGACTACTACTCTATCATTTCCTTTCAGCAATGTCTAATGCAGTGATCGTATCAACTCAACACATTAGTCCCTAAGCAGTGATCCTATCAACTCATCACGTTAGTCCCCGAGCAGTGATCATATCAACTCATCACGTTAGTCCCTGAGCAGTGGTCGTATCAACTCATCACGTTAATCCCCGAGCAGTGATCGTATCCACTCATCACATTAGTCCCCGAGCAGTAATCGTATCCACTCATCACGTTAGTACCCGATCAGTGATCCTATAAACTCATCACATTAATCCCCGAGCAGTGATCATATAAAAACGTCATCACATTAGTCCCCGAGCAGTGATCATATCAACTCATCACATTAGTCCCCGAGTAGTGATTGTCTATATTGTCACGTTAGTCCCCGCGCAGTAAACATCAACCTTGACACATTGGTCCCCGAGTAGTAACCAATCATCAACCAACTTATTATGTCAATCTCCGAGCAATAACAGGTTATACAAGACCACATCATTCCCCAGCAAGATTCGTACACGAGATGTTCATCCCCAACTGATTATCTCTCAAGGAATATCATTCCCCAATTGCATCAATATCAAGACCTGAAACTTGGTCAGATAGTGCATCAGAGGAATTCACATCACTCTTATTCCCCAGTCAGGGTCTCCAACAACTACATCCCCAAGCATAAATAAAAAAACCTCGGCAGGACATTCCCATCTTCTTTAAGATGGATATATTTTGAAATACGGCAACATCTACATTCATACATCATTCATAAAAAATCATAACATGTGCATATATCATTCATGAGCATGATTACATACTTACATGCATCATAATGTGCATAGAACTAATCTCGTTCTCTCAGTTTAATTTCTCAAACAGGTGAAAATTATCCGCAAACTCCTAGACAGAAGGTCAAAGATTAATGCTCGAAAACTACCTTAATGACCAGACGAGCTTACCAATAAACAACAGGATATAGATTAATACCCGAAACAAGACGGAAAACTATCTACATCCTGACGAATACTCATTTAAGATAAATCCAAGACGAAGGTTTATTTTGACTCTTTCTTATAATCAACTACTCTATATGGCATCTTTAAGCCCATCTCCGACTACACATGGTCATCTCTCCACCTGCAGAATGCTGCATATCTGGTTAAAAATCAATACATACCAATAACCTCATTCAAAGACGAGCATGAAGTCTAATGTACGACTCGCTCCCTAACATTAGCTTCTCCAAATGGCATCTATAAGCCCATTCCAATACATTGTCAACTGACGATCTCATTTAATACACCAGCGAGTGCAAATTTTTAGGTGTACTCGAGTGTTCAATCATCTTCTACCTCCAGATCACGAAAGGCAAGCATACCAATCTAACCCTTTAGGTACAAGAAGATTGAATAGGCGCAACTATTATACCCCAAAATTTTCCCTCCTATTTGTTTAAGTCAATCCACATCTCCACACTCAAGAATTTCTCAAGGGTTGACCATATGAACCCTCTCAAAAGCAATCAACCCACAATTAGGGTTTTGATTCTCTCAACTCAAAGATGAGCTCCATTGTATAAAGTGGTCATCATACCTCCTCATATGTCTCAAGGTATCACCATGTCAAGTTTCAAGCCTCACAACTCAAGTTTGCCCAGTCAATTGCTCAGATGGTTGAAAATCAATTATATTGGACAAAAAGTCAATTGTGGTCAACATACAGTCAAACTTCATCATTTTTGGTCAACATCAAGATTTTGAAGTTTGTTCCATCATTTTTGGTCAACATCACATTAATTACTCGCCCTGCTCTCATTTATTTAATTTATTTTTGTATTAAATCATTTAAATTCAATTTAAATAAAATAAAATGCAAAGAATGAAGTCATGGCATGTTGGGCTTATTTTCCAAGTTCCTTGAGGTCTAAGGAAGGATATACAAGCTGTAAAAAATGCATGGATGAGTTTAGTACAAGATTGAGACAAATTCGAAAGATTTTGATAAGAAACTTCAATCAAATATTTTGCATTGAAGATGATATATTTTTCTCTCAATATTTGACCTAATCTCATGTCCTATATATACACAAGATATCCAGACCATCAACACACGAAATTCTGCAACCAAAAAGCTAGGGTTTTGTCTCAAAATTTTCAAAGAAAGTTGCACTTTCGAATTCCAATTTCCAGCCAGTTGCAAGCAATTCTAAGCACTCATCTGTGCTTCTGAGGTATAGTTGGGTAAGACTGAATTATTATCCATGGTTAAAACATGTTGAATCATGCAATACATGAACCTCCAATGGCATATATTTCATGAATTCATATTCTGCTTTTTATTGTGTTTTGGTTGAAACTAACCATATTAATGGTTTCCCGAGGTTCATTAGAACAAATTAGAGCCATCGTTTGCAAGCTTTGATGGATGAAACAAAAACACCATGGTTAAGGCATAACGACTGAGAAGCTTCGTATCCTAATTTCCAGGTTGATTCAGGCCATAAGAACACCGACATCATGCTCGCAGGGGTCAATATAATCGATCTGGGCTTTTAGTTTGTTTCAATTGATGCATTTTTGTAGGTTTTGAAAAATCGCCCCGCCGGAGAAGATGATCGGATATAGGTTTTTGGCGAGGTCTATGGCGTCGAACGTTTGACCCTCTACGTTGCAATTCTCCATCACCTGATTGGTTCATTCAAATATACATGGGTCCCACGCGCGTTTGATTGAAAATTCAAAATGAAACGTTTCAACATTTATAATCTAATGGTTGTATTTCATAGAAAACAAAAACAAATGGCTCAGATGGTCAAGGCGCTTGGTAATACCAGGGAGTCCTGGGTGTGATCCCTGCAGACCCCCTTTTCCAATCTTTTCTTAATTTTTTCCTCTTTTTATTTTCTTTCAATTTTCTAACTTTTTTTTAATTTCTTTTCTTGTTTTAATTTATTTTCATAAATTAATTTAACTATTTTCTAAAATCCCAAAAAATAATTTAATTTCAGAATTAGGTTAATTAAGCATTTAATTAATTTTTGACATAAAAATAATATTTTTCTCATAATTTATATTATTTTTCATGATTAATCATTAATTAACTTAGAATTAGGTTTTTAT
The DNA here is from genome assembly GCA_021764765.1 of Vicia sativa. Classification (NCBI taxonomy): domain Eukaryota; kingdom Viridiplantae; phylum Streptophyta; class Magnoliopsida; order Fabales; family Fabaceae; genus Vicia; species Vicia sativa. The sequence continues at coordinate 27,148,585 of CM038795.1, read as the reverse complement.
TAATTAAAATCGATTTCAAAAATATCAAAAATATTTTCCTTTTACAATTAGGGTTTAGATGTTTTTTTCCTATCATTAGACATTTTTCTTTCAATTTATTTACTTTATTTCGCATTTAAATATTAGAATTCGATGTATAAGTCGCAAGGAAATTTTTGTAATAACGTAGATTTATCTTTTCGGATTTTGTTTCCACACCTCATATTATGTAACTGCCCCAAAGCCATGTAATAGTGTAGGACATGTACTTTCCGCACTTTATTTTCCTGCGAATATTAAACTGCTTAGATGTATGCTAACTAGGATTTGTATGGAAAGATTAAAAACAATCTTAGAATAACCCTAATTCAAAGATAAATATCTGAATTGAACACACTCCTTGCAGCCACTCACACCCTTAGGGTATCCTCTCTTATTTCCTTTCGAATAACAATGGTCATGTCCCTCGAACGTAGAGGTACCATTAACAAAGACGCTTACGAATAAAATCATCATAGTCCTTTCATCACAAAGATCATAGTCCCTCGATGACCTTTGATGTTGCCTACGAATATATGATCTCGTCCCTCGGTTGTTGCCTACGAATAATTGATGATCGTCCCTTCGAAATTGCTAAGGTATCCTTACAATGTTGCCTTCAATGACCATACGATTATCCCTTCACATCCAACGGATAAAATTACCTACCAACTAATGGTATGGGTAACCTTATTCTAAAGGAGAAGGAAAAATAACAAGAAACAACCAATCTGAGTAGGTAAATAAGACTCTATTGCTTGCTCCAATCAACAAATACTTTTCACACCTCACAATTCTTTTCAAAAACTTTTCAAACAAAAACTTTGCATACATTCCAGTGAGAATCATTACAAAGTTAAACATTTTCAAAACAAATATTTCCAAACACTTTGTATGCATTCCAACGAGAATCATTATGAAGCCAAAGCGAAATACTTTTCAAATCACACAAACACATAAAGCAAATTTTCAAAAGTAAGCTAAGCAATTAAGAGCCCGTAGATAACTACGGATGGAAAGGGTGCTAATACCTTTCCTTTTCATAATTACCTCTCTTACTCAGAATCTAATAAAGGTCTTTCCTGTTCTTTTCACCTTTCCTTTATTGGATAAAAGAAAAGTTGGTGGCGACTCTTGCTATCCGTAACATTTGCAATAAAACGCAAAACAAACAAGTCAGTTCTTCCACCGTGTTACAATATTTTCGAAGATTGCTCACATGTTGTTGTCAAAGACTTACATGTTGTCGTTGAAATGTGTTCTAGCGTGTAGTTGGCGAAGAATGTTAGGATTATTAGCATCGAATTGGGCCTGTTTGTTATGTCTAGGTGTTTAAGTTATTTTGTACCCTAAGTTGCCTTATAATGGGTATTTGTTAAAGCGTTGAAGGGATAGGCAACCATTAACACTGTGTTAATTGCAGCTGAGAAGACGACAATGATAGAGAAAGTCCTCAACATAATCTTGTTGAGCCTTGGTTATAAGGTTCTTCGACAGGTATAAAAGGAGACAAAGTCATCAAGGTGATTGGTGGAAATTGAAAGTTTGAATTTACATGACCAAGTCGCTGGTAAATTGGCTCTACTTATGTCAAGCTTTATATTCATTCAAGATGACTGAAGATAAAGGGTTGGCTGAGCAGTTGGATTGTTCAACAAGCCGATTCTTGTTCTTTAAAACATTGATGTGAAGATCGACGATGAAGATCAAGCATTGTGGTTGTTGTGAGCTTTCCCATAACAATACTCATGTTAAAGAAACCCTCTTGTATGGAAGAAAGTCCATGGCCTTTGAAGAAGTTAAATCAACCTTGTATTCTAAGGACTTAAACGAAAGAAAGAAGCATAAACCTTTGAAGCTTGGTGAAGGTTTGGTCGTTAAAGGAAAATTCTTACAAAAGGATGGTGAGTTCGACAAGATGAAGGGTAAAAGTCAATCGAAGTCTTATAATGGCGATGCATCTGGTATTTGATGCTATCAGTGTAAGAATGATGGTCATACAAGAAAAATGTTCCCCGAACGCCTCAAAGTTCATGGAGATAAGGATAATGGCAACACAACCATTGGTCAAGATGATTTCTATTCGTATGATGTTCTTATGGGTTGTAGCACCGACTCAAGAGTGGATTATGGATTCTGGGTGTAATTGGCACATGACTCCAGAAAAATACTTGTTCGAGGAATTATGTGAACAAGATCGTCGATCTGTATTGCTTGGTAACAACAAAGCTTGCAATATTGCAAGTGTTGGATCTGTGAGATTCAAGCTCCATGATGATTTAATAAAGTTGTTGACTGAAATCAGGTATGTACCTGATTTAAAGAGAAATTTGATTTCTCTGGGTGAATTTGACAAGAAATAATATGGTTTATAATGAGAGAAAAGTATCCTAAGAGTCATGAAGCGGTCGAAGGAAGTCTTAAGAGGCATGAAGAAACAAGACTTGTATACCCTTGATATTGAAGTTGGAAGTGGTTCGAAAAATGTTGCATCCATAAAACCTTTGTCGAAGATAGAAATTCGACACATGAAATTGGGCGATGTTAGTGAAAAGGTACTGGTCAAATTAAGGAAACAAAATTTGCTTGGATGAGACAAAGTCGAAAAACTGAAATTTTGTGAACCCTGTGTACTTGTAAAATGTTTAAGAGTGAAGTTCAAAAAAGGAAAATAAAGAAAACATGGATACCTTGATTACATCCATGTTGATATTTCGGGGCATCCAAGGTGTCTATCTCATTTAGGAGAAACATATTTTTTATGCATAGTATATGATTATTCCAGAAAGTAATGGGTATTTGTAGTGGAAAAAAATCTTCGAGACTAAGCTATTGATTGACTCAACTCGTAAACATAACAATGACCAAATACAATCCTAATAAAAGGAGAGAATACAGTCCTAAAAAAATAGAGATCAAGGTATGCTGGTTAGTTATGCAAAGGGAAGGTGTTAGACACCCTAAACATCTTCAGTACTTCGCATGAGCCTCTTTGAAAATCTATGCATATAGCTATAAAAATATGTACAAAATAGACGGTGGGAAAAGAATTATTTTTTACAAGTTTTGATTTGATAGAACTTCCAATGACTTCTAGGCCTACATACTAACAATGTGCAACGTTGAAATAAAAACCCATGTAGTTCGGGTAAAAAGATTGAAATTTGGTGTGTTGGTTAATTTTAAGAAGAATAAACATCATTGTCATATCGAAGTGGTAAACATACTTATTACCCACAATTATGAGAAAGGAGCGTTTCATTAACTCAAAGTGGAGGATAGAGCTCAGATTTTTATCAACAAGCATCACTCAACACCAAGTGGAAAATGTCTCATTTCACTACATATCGTAAAAGTATAGTAGTTTGCATCACTACAAAGAAGCAACAAGAGTCTAATCTTTTAAGAAAATGGTTTTAAAGAGAAAAGACAAGATGAATCAAAAAGTTTGAATGAGGTTAGTTAACTTTTAGTCTTAAGAAAAATGTCAAAGTATTGTTAAATTGGTTAATGGTTTATTAAGAAAAGAGTTTTTGAAAATGCATGGATCTAAGTCCAAGTTTATTATGAAAATTAAAGAAGATGAGAGGAGATGAAGGGACTATCCTATGTACAAAAAAGTAAGAGGTGAGGGTAAAAGAATGATATAATTGCATAGGAAACCAATACTTGACATCAAGAAGTCAATACAATATTCTCATCCTTTGGATTATCAAACAAGCCAACCAGTATCCGGACAAAAAATACCAAGTCTCAGATAAATCAATGACTCCGATGAAATCATGTCTTCAAAAATTGGGCAGAGTAACAGTTGTATTTGGATGAAATCTAATCATAGACTAGTATAAACAAAATAACATGCACACAGAGAAAATAACAACCCAATAACAGACCGAATACCAACAAGATCACGGAGTCTCCGAGCTAAGGTTAAGGTCCAAATCCTAAGTCCAAGAATTAGTCTCCGACTTTAGGGTTTAGGGTTTAGTTAACAATGTTTTTTAAGGTTTTTGTTTTTTGTTAATTATTCAAACAAAAATAAATCAAAAGGTCCAAGTGGACAAAAGGAAAATAGAGGAAACATAAACATGATGATGAATGCTGAAATTAAAATAAAGCGGTAAAGAAAGCATAAAAAATAAAAGCGAGAATTTAAAGATTAGTAATTAGTGATTAGTGATTAGTTGTTATTTGGTTTCATATGAATGATCTATAATGATTTGGACGTTGAGCCTTAGCCAAATGTTATGAGGACTGATCAGAATATTGATAGAATCAAAATCTCTACACAATGAACCGACAATTTTATTGGCTATATCTCAAAATCTAATCATCCCTGGGCTTATAAGTTCAAGTCTTGGGCCACGAAGAATCAATCATACAAAGAAAACAAAAGAAAATAAGATCGTTTGATTCACGGGGATTTAAGCCTTGAGCCTAGGTCAAAGCTTTTGAGGACTCATTAGAAGATTGATAGAATCAAAACCTCTACATGATGAACCGACAATGTTATTGGTCGTATCCCAACACTTAATTATACTTGGCCAATTTCAAACATAAAGTTTGGGCCACGAATAACCAAATTTCTTATCCGAGAGACAAACTGTAGAGCTATGTTAAGCAATCGCCAAGTAACCTATATAGAGGTCACCCTACAACGAGGCCGATCAATGATGATTTATGTGTTGAAAATACAAACTAGAGAAATGATATGTAGATAATCCTCTTGATGTTTGTAACACATGTAAAAAGGAAGAATGGGATAAGATGAAGATGGATGGGAACAAGACACAACCCACAATGCGTTAGATGAATTCATCTGGTATAACTTCATCAAAATTAATCAACCATCTTTGTAGATTTGGTCTTAGAACCTATCAACACCCAAGTTCCATTGATAATTTAATTGGATTTCTATTGATGAAATGCATAATGCTATTCATACATAAAAATAAATATCCAAGAAATTATCCAAGGTCAAATAAAGGTCAACAAATGTTGACAAATTTTTTCATAAATTTCAAAAGTCAGAAACTATTTTTTTAAAATAAAAGAAAATAATAAAATGAACCAAAATTAGCAAAAAATAGTAAAATCAGAAATAAAAATAAAATGAGGTCACCAGTATTTTTAAACATTTAAACAATTCAAATAAAAAGGGAAAAATCATAAAAATACCAAGTCTGAAAATAAAATTATGAAAAAATAAAAATTAGAAAGATTTTATTTGAATTTTTATTTGATTTTTTCATAATTTTTGAGTCAGAAATGAATTTTCTATGAAATTTTGAAGTTAAAAGAATTAAATAGAATATCAGAAAATAAAAATAAAAGCGAAAAAATGTGGACCATTACATCATAGTCAAAACGCGTTAGTAAGCTGATCCAAAGGATTAGAGACGTTGTGCTTGACATGGACCTCCTTGGTTTTCTCACCGGATTAGATTTTAAAATAAAAATAAATAGGAAAAATATGAACTATCAGATAATTGCAAAACGCGTTAGTAAGCCAATCCAACGGATCAGACGTGCTGTGCATGTCATGGACTCTGTTGAAAATCACACAGAATTATTTATTAAAACATATTTGAAAAATGCCTGGAAATTTGTCATTGGTTGAAGATGGACACGTAGGTTGTCTTCAACCTCCGCCCACGCGAAATACAGGTTCCTCAAATGGAAAAATTGGAGATTGAGATAGGTGACAATCGCCTCGTCTCTTCAAGAAGATTCCAATGGTACCCTCGTGAAATATTTTTTTGCTTAAACGTAGTCGATTTGAAAAAAACCAGAAGAACATTTTGAAAGGGAATTCGAAAACAAAAGTATCAAACCCAATCACAGTTGAAAATGAATAATTCTATGAGCATTAGGGAACCAAATACTACATTGTGCAATAAAATTGGGACGATTTGGTGGAGAAATCTACCTGGTGGAACTCAATTATGAAGCTCTGAAATTGGACTTTTGGAGCTCGATTCAGGCCACGATTTCTTATGCTATGAGTATGGTTAGCTTTAGGGAATTTCAAGGATTAAAAATGAGCAAGGAAATTGGCTTAAAAAGTGAGGAAAAAGTGAATTCGGAAAATAAAAAATGTGACATATGGAGGGAGTTTGGTAGAGGTTTTCTGGCTCTCTAAGCTTGAAAAAATTAGTGAGGGAAGGTCCTCTAGTTATACGGAAGTGAATGGTGATGAAAGTGAGGAGAAATTGTGATGAAATCGTGCAAACCAGGCTAGCTGAAATCATTCCAAACGTGTGACTCGAAATGCATCAAAACTACCTCACACCAAGTGCAAACTTTACTAATACGCGTCTGGGCAATTAGTTAAACATGTTTAGAAACTAAACTTTGAGTAATTTGTCTTGTAATCAAAGTTTACTCATGGTAAAATTTTGACTTCAAAGCAAAAAAAGAAGAAGATTCCATGGAGCCTACTTCAATCATGCACAACTCACTACTTATGGACCTTTATGATGCAATCTTGGACTCTTTGGAAAGCTTAGATTACAAGCTTCACAATGTTCTTGGAATGATAGCAATTTGTGTCTTGAATCAAAAGTTATGTCCATCTGAAATCAGCAAAAACACACTGACTTTTCATACTTAGAAAAATTTCTAAGTTTGGCATCAAAAAATGACTTGTAATCTTTTACATCAAAACATGGTCTTCCACTCAAAATTTGCTCTTGACCAAAGAATATGGCATGAAGTAGACCTCTTAAATGACATTGTGGAAAATGAACCACACAAAAATCCAAAAATTGAGAGAGTTATGGCCTTGTGAAGTTGATGAAAATCTATGAAATGGCCTATAATCTTTTGAACACTTAAGGCATCTTCCAAGCATTTTCAAGCTTTTCAACACAAATGAGGCTAAAGTTAACATCATCAAGATTATTATGGAAGAACAATGGACTCAATATGATAAAATATGATCAATTTATGATCCTTTGAAGTTGATAATCAAGAAGTGGATAAATTCATCAAAGACCCATAATCTTTTAGCCTCCCAAGTGATTTACTAAGCATTTTCAATTCTTGAAAATTGAACTAAGTTACAGTAGACATACTTAGGTTCATTGTGAAAAAATAATTTTCTCTAGGAGATAAATGATGACCAAGTTATGATCTTTTGAAGTCACACAAGAAAGATGAAGGACCATTCTAGAGAACTTGTGATCTTTTGAACCTCAAAGCATTTTTTAATCAAATAAAATCCTTGAACCAATGAAGATACTTGTTAAAGACCCTTTGAAGAGAATCGTGGGTTTTTGATCAATCAATAATCCCATACAACGACCAAGATATGGTCCTCAGAAGTCCAAAACCCTAGTTCAAAGAACATCAATTATGACTTAGAAACTTCTTCAACTTTTGACAATCTCTTTTGCACTTAGAATCTTGTCACATGAGGAGAGATTGTTGTAGACAATAATAAGAAACCATAGCAAAGATAAATACTCCAAAACATTGAGAACTGATGAAGTTATGCAGTTGTGATCAAAGACTCAAGGATTTTCCCAAATTAGGTCAACACACTTGAATCAACTTTGCATTTTTGAACTTCTTTTGAAAGATAAAACATGATTAGCTTCATTAGACCTCCTAAATGATGGCAAATTGAGGCATACCACATGATAAAAGCTTAATACCTCCATGATACTTGATGGAGAAGACATGAAAATAAACACATGAACCTATAAATCTTCTTGAAGAATACTCTTGCATCGTCAACCTACAACACAATATCCAAAAAGCAAATGGTGCACACACCTTGTTATTAGCCAAATGTCAATCAACACAAGATGTTCAGGTACAAAATATACAAAAATAAGGTGCTTATTGATCCTTATAAGAGAAAACTTAAAGATATGAGAATGAACCAATCCTAGCTTGTGATCTTGGTGCAATGTGATGGTATAAGATATTGAAGCATCTTAGGGACAAAAATCGGGGTGTAACAATATTCATCCAGAAAAATAAGGATGAAACTTTTGAGAATTTCAAAAGTTGGAAGACTCTGGTCGAAAATCAAGAGGTGAGAACCGACAATGACCTTGAATTTTGCAATGAGGCATTCGACAGCTTTTGAGCTTCCTCTGACATTGCAAGGCGCAAAACTACTGCAGGTACTCCACAACAAAATGGTTTGGCTGAAAGGTTTAATCAAACTATTTTGGACGGAGTCAGATGCATATTGACTTGGGCAGGGTTAAATAGGGTGTTTTGGGTTGAGGCTATTTCGACAACAACATATCTGATAAACTAACGGCCTTCGCCTATGTTAGATATGAAGACACTTAAAGATGTTTAGTCAGAATATCCACCAGATCCTGATAAACTAAGAGTATTTGGTTGCTTAGCTTATGCTCACATTAGGCCAGATAAGGTCGAATTTAGAGCTCTAATATGCATGTTCCTGGGTACCTGAAGGAGTCAAAGCTTATAGGCTATGGTACATAGAGCCAAGTCACAAGAGGTGTATCACCAGTCCAGATGTAGTTTTCAATAAAGTTGAAATGGATTTCAAGAAAAATAATGATATTGGTCGAAGTGCAGAAATATCAGATGAAGAGTTTGAACAGATAGAGATTTCTGTTGAGGTGGAACATGTTGATGTTGGATTGTGTATCTTAGATGCAGTCGAAGAAGTAGTAGAAGATGCTGAGAAAGTTGAGGAAACTGTCGATGACTACCTATTGGCAAGAGATAAGTCACAAAGAGTCATCAAGGCACCTCAAAGACTTGGGTATGTAGATCTTATAGCTTATGCCTTAATCTCTGCGAGTGAGGTTCTAGAAGAAGAACCTAGAGACTATAAGGAAGTTATGATGATTCAAAATAAGACTGAATGAAAGAAAGTCATTGGTGATGAGATGAAATCTCTTCATGATAACAAACACTTGGGAATTGATCTGGAAACCTGCTGGAGCAGGGTTAGTTAATTGTAAATGAATTTTCAAAGTTAATGAAGGAATCAAAGGAGTGGTGGATAAAATATTCAAGGTGATATTGGATGCTAGGGGTTTCACTTAGAAAGAAGGTTTCGACTTTAATAATTTGTTTTCTCGTGTTGTGAAGCACATGTCCATTTGAATGTTGCTTGCAATGGTGGAACAATTTGATCTTGAACTAGAACAAATGGATGTAAAGACCGCGTTCTTGTATGGTGATCTAGATGAAACAATTATGATGAGGAACCCTGAAGGGTATGTCCAAAAGGGAAAGGAAGATTATGTGTGCAAGTTGAATAGATTTTTATATGTGCTGAAGCAATCTCCTCGATAGTGGAATAAGAGATTCGACAAGTTTATGGCACACATAAGTTTCATTAGAAGTCAAATTGACAACTGTATTTACTTCAGATTTCAACCTGGTAATTAATTTGTTATTTTGTTGCTTTATGTGGTTGATATTCTCATCGCAAGCGTCAATGTCGAAGATATAATGAGCCTGAAGGCTGAACTCCATAAAGAGTTCAATATGAAGGATCTAGGAGCTTCATCTAGGATCCTTAGGATTGACATCCATAGAGATTGAAAGCAATCGAAATTATGCTTATCTCAAGATGCATAACTATGGAAGATTATAGATAAGTTTGGTATGCCGAATTCAAAGTATGTTATGACTTCAACAAATCCTCAATTCAAGTTGAGCATAAATCATCGTCCCAATATGGATATCAAACGAGCTTATCTGATTAACATCTCATATGCTAATATAGTAGGTTCTTTAATGTATGATATGATCTTTACTAGACCCGACATAGCATATGCAGTAAACCTTGTACGCAGGTACATCGTGAATCCTGGATAGATTCACTGGCAGGCATTGAAGTGGATTCTATTGTACATAAATGGTTCTCTGAACAAACTCCTAGTTTATGGTGGAACCTTGGGTGAAGATAGTAAACCAGTAACCGAATGATATGTCGACTCTTATTATGCAGGTTTTATGGATTCTAGAAAATCTATTTATGGATATGTTTTCACTATGTTTGGTACAACAATTAGTTGAAAAGCAACACTTCAGAAGGTTATCATATTATCAACCAATGAAGCAGAATATATTTCTTTAATTGAAGCTGTGAAAGAAGCATCGTGGCTTGAGGGTTTTTCCAAGTAGATGAAAGTTCAAGGGAAAGTTATCAGTGTTAAATGTGATTGTCAAAGTGCAATACATATGTCGAAGAATATAACCTATCATGAGCAAACCAAGCACATCGATATGAGGCTGCATTTTATCATAGAAGTAATCGGGTGTGAAGAAGTTCAGGTGCTAAAGGTTTCCACTGTATACAGTTGATAAAGTTGTATGAAGAAAGCTAGTTTGTTCTTTGATGTTATAAAGTTTGTTACATGCTTAAGATTGGTGAGATATACGAATCGAACTCTAGTTGGTTGAAGTTAGCTTCTTGTCGACATAAAATTAGCAGGTTGTCGAAGATTGCTCACATGTTGTTATCAAAGACTTACATGATGTAGTCAAAATGTGTTCTAGTGTGTAGTTGTTGAAGAATGCTAAAATTTTTAACATCAAATTAAACATATTTATTATGTTCAATTGTTTAAGTTAGCTTGTACCTTAAATTAACTTATAGTGAATATTTGTGAAAAAAATTAATATTGATCAAAGGGATCCTCTGTGCATAAATACAAAGACTAACTGTCTACCCAAGATATACCATAATAAACAGCAAAGTTCTCCCTACAGAATTTAATTGTATTATAATTTAAACATTTTAATTGATTATTTAATAAATAAATATTCAGTGCATCCAAGATTACTTAAATCCCCCGAATCCTCTTTTTCTGCCTGCATCTAGGAGTGGTTTGGTATGCCAATTGTTATCCTGTATTTTTTATTTAAAAATTGAGCTATGAATAAACAAAAAGTTATTATTAAATAAATTTAAACTAGTCCAATTTTAAATTTAAATTTAAATTTAAATTTCACACTTATCATTAAATTTATAATTCACCGAGTAATTGTGTTAAGTCAATAGTACTAAATAATTTAAAAAATAAATAAATCAAAGTATAAGATAAAAAAGAAGAGAAATATATGCTAAATAATAGGGTGGAACCGTTGAAACTTTAATCGACTATATATATAGAAGACCTTAATTCTAGTGAACACATGCAACACCCACAATTTGCAGTCTCTCTCTTTCTTTCACTCTAAGGCTGACTGTTTAATTGTGGTGGATTTATAGAGATGGATTTTGTGAACAAGTGTAAGAAACTATTGACATGCACCAAGAGCATTCATCCAGAGAAGTGTCACAAAAAGCAAAAAGACAGCCATAAGAAACCACCAAATGGTTGTGTTTGTGTTTACGTTGGAGCTGAGAGACAGAGATTCATAATCAAGATCAAAATATTGAACCATCCTTTATTCAAAACACTTTTGGAAGATGTTGAGAATGAATATGGTTATAGAAAACATAGTCCTCTATGGCTTCCTTGCGATGTTGACATTCTCTATAGTTTGATTTGTGTTGCGAATTACGAGCTTTCCCTATAATTGTTGTACATATATACCAAAATCTTATTTCTTTTTGAAGATATATTTGCTTCTTTTCATCTTTAAGATATATATGTTTTAAATTTTTATGATATATGTGTTTCTTTTAACTTTTGGTGAATTCTTATCTACTAAATACAAAAAGTTGAGTAAAATTATTTTTAAATTAAAATGCTTTTAAAATAACCAAAAAACTTTTTGTAAAAAATATTTAAATAAGATAAAATTAAATATTAGGATATCCTATCAAATTTTTTATAATGAATATCAAAATTTTGCCTTAGTTTTCTCTGAATTTGTTGCGCTCCCAATTTCATGTAGCTAGTTACTTTACCGAGAACTTAAAGGATAAACTCTAACACTCTATCTTTTTATTTTTTAAATTTAATAAGATATTGATAAAAATTATGAAAAACACGATTTAAACATTAAATTTTGAATTTTTTTAAAGGGTTTTTTATAATAATTAAAAAATGTGTGTAAAATAATTATTTAAAAATATTTTTTAATTTAATACGAAAGACTAAAATTATGTGTATAATAATTTTATAGTACTAGAATATTTAATTTTTTTATAGGGATTAAAAATTTTATTTTAGTAATTTTATTGGTTCCAAAAAATATTTAGTCATATTTTTTTTATTTAAGTTTGAATTTATATAATTAATTAGTTCATGTTATGTAGAAAATTAATTAATTTAAGTTTGAATTTATAAAATTATTTTTTTACATAATTTATCTTTATACAAATTATGTAGAAAAATCCGAAAATTTGTTATACATAATTAATTAGTTCATGTTATGTATTGTTTTATGTTTAAATGTTGACATTTTTTTATCCGTTGTGAAAGGGATGACTTCTTCAACGTCTTGTTAGAAGTTAGATTTTTTTTTAATCTATTTTATCACATCAGGCATATTTCGTACTAATTTAGGAATAAGTCGATTGTCATCCGACAGATAAAATTAGTATTAATTTAATTAAATAATGGGATTTTCGATTATATTTGGGTTAACGATAGTTTAACCTATCACTACTAAAAATATTTGATTTTCCTTATGAAATTCCATGCATATATTTCTACAACAATGTTTAATTAAATTAAATTTCATGCGGAACATTACTACAAAAATCATATTTTTTACAATATATCAAACTACAATAAAATATCTGTAGAAAAAGTTTACGTGGATTTTCCGTAGAAATCATAATTTATCATACATTACAAAATCCGAGAGTAATTTTGTAGTAAATATTTCTGCTGATTTTACTGTGAATTTGTTTGAAATTAAAAATTGATGTAAAATATTTTTCTTTTAAAATAAAAAAATTTTAGCAAAACTTTTTAAAAGAATTAAATGTTTTTTAAATATAATGAAAATTTAGTTTAAATTTTACAAAAAAAAAATTTAGTTATATTTTTCTTTACAAATCAAACTTATTTATATTTTAGTTTACAGTTCAAATGTATTTATATTATAGTCTAGAATTCGGGTTTTGGCCTTCTTTATAAAAAAAATCAATGCATGCAATGTGAAATTTGTAGGTTAGAGACATGTGTTCAAATCCTATTTTTTAAGATATTTTGAGTTTTCAATCTATTTTTTTTCAATCTCTTTATAGCTCTCTCTTATTTGATTTTATATTTAAGCCACTATTTGAATCTTGAATCCATACTTTTCTTGTTTCATTCGAGATGGAGAATAGATGACGGAGTTTTGAAATTTATAAAGCTCTCTCTTATTTGATTTTATCTCACATTCTCGAGGATCCGTAACTCTTACTGATATATTCGTTCTATGATATTACAAAGCTTTATAGGCCTTGATCCACAACTTGCTAACTTAGAGCCTCTGTCACCCGACATTTTTTATCTTGATTGTGTCTGACACATGCGGCTCTGTAGAAACTAAAAGGAAGGTGAGAATCACCTTATGGTTCATACACTACTATAAATCGCACAACAACACACTCAAGTTACCATGTGAAAGGATCGACAATGGTAAAATCTATTCAACTAGACGCCATTTTTTTATTTTTATATTTAAGCCACTTTTCGAATCTTGATGTTGTTGTTGTTGTACTACTGTTGTATTTTTTATATTTTATTAAAACACATACACCAACGATTATTTAATGCAACCGTTGTTGTATGTAGCACACATGGTCATGAGTTCAAATCTGGCTATTGTTGCTTTTCTAGTTCTGCATTTTTTATATTTTATTAAACTACATACAACAATGATTATTTAATAAAATCATTGTTGTATGTAGCGTATTTATTGAGTTTATTCACCATTCTTAAATAAATTTTAATCGTCCATTATAGTGGCTACCAACGCTCAGGACACTAACATTAGCTATCCATGTGAAATCTAAAACTTAGACAAACTTCCAACATAGACGAACTTCATTTTCTACCTTCAAACATCATTTTTCATTTACGACACTCTATTTCTCCACTAAACCAAATTCAAAAATTTCATTTCTTTCATAAGAAAAACTCGAAAGCAACATTTCTTTAATTTATAAATTTCAAAACTCCGTCATCTATTCTCCATCTTGAATGAGACAAGAAAAGTATGGATTCAAGGTAGCAACGCTAGTTGTTGCTGTTCTTATTGTTCTTTTTTTAGTTATCGTTGTTCTTGTTCTTGTTATTATTATTATTGTTGTTGTTGTTGTACGTTGTTGTTTTTGTTGTTATTGTTGTTTTTGTTGTTGTGGTTGTTATTTTTGTTGTTCTTCTTCTTGTTGTTGTTGTTGTTCTTGTTCTTGTTGTTCTTATTGTTATTGTTATTCTAGTACTATTTTTTAATTAAAATACATACAACAACGATTAAGTTTACTAACAATTGTGATATCATGTGAACTTTTTAGTATACTACAACGGTTTCAAGATCGTGATTGTACGTAACACATTTACAACAACATTCTACATAACAACGTCTGGACCTACTTGATTATATATCTTTTCTAAGCGTTGTTAAATGCCTTTTTTGTAGTAGTGATAATGATTCCATTAAGAGTATTTTTTTACCCTGGCCTTCATGTTCTGATGTGCGATTAAGGGCCAACTGGACTTATGATTTAGATGCCCCCCGTTTATCGGCCCACCACCATCTAATAGGGAATCACATAATGATGCTATTGATGAGCTTAATAGGAAAGATCACGTTTCACCACTTCATAATTCTCCACCACCTCAGTTTTCACACGCACACACTACACCACATATTTTTGGCCTTTTTACAAATAATACCTCAGGACACGGGACCCATGCTGGAAATTAAGATCCCCCAGGATGATAATTAATCCATGTTATACATACATTGACAAGACATGCTGGACTTTATGTGAGAGTCACATGCTTAGACATTGAAATCCATGTAGTCAATATTAGCGGCTCAGCTGACACAGACCGATAATACCCAACGCCAACAAGTTGTGATAAATCGTTTGACATCTGATGGCATCGTTACACATGTCAACCTAGCTATACTGGGAAACATACGAAACTTGAGAGATTCTAATGTCGCATTGACAGAAAAACTAGAGTGGTGTACCTAGACCTGTCCTCCCAAAACTGAAGTAGAAGCTGTCGACAGAGGCATCACCTCACATATCCTGGTCAAGGGATTGGCGGCCCAGAATGCCCTAATTAGCACACATTAGGTTTTGTTTTCCTTTCAATCTTGGATCAAAACATTGAGGACAATGTTTGATTTAAGTGTGTAAGAGAAAATTTACTCGCTTTCTAGTAAGTTTCTAGTATTTCTTTTGTTTAGCTTTAGTTTGTTTATCGAGCCATTGCATGTACTATCGAGTCTTTTTGCATGATTTTTGTTGTTTATTGATTTTTTTCTTGAGCAATACAGAGTTTTTTGCAGAAAGAAATAGTGTTTGTTTTGGATTTGCGGGCTCTTAAACAAACTTAGGACATGTAATAGAGACTTGAGAAATATCCTGAAATATCAATTTTGTCGCAACACTATAAGTCTCTTAATTATAGAAATCGACCTTGATAATTTTTATGCCTTTGCCTTAAAATCTCACTCCTAAATAAATCCTTAATTAGTTTATTCTATCATTCAGAATCGGCTTAAGCATGCTCTACATAGGGAAAACGATAAATATAAGTGAACAATACTAATTTTTTATGCAGTCACTTAATAAATAGGGAATGCGCCTAGTTAAGTGATCCTCACCGGGTCGCATAACCTAACAGTTGTGGAACCTACAAAAATAGAATAAAATCTATTATTAGTTAGTTCATAGGTTTCTAGTGATTAACTTGGTGGAGCGGATTAAAGTCCAACCCCCACAACTACAATAGAGAAACTAAAGGGGTTACACCACGTAAAGTACCAGAAGGGGTCTTATGTTTAAAGTACAACCCCCCACAACTACAAGTGAGTTAGGCTTAATCATAATAACCTCACACCCTATTGGTTTGTATAAGAAGGGGTCTTATGCGTGAAAAAAGCGAAATGTTTTATTACGATGCCCTTGTTTTTGTGAATTATTACATATGGACATAACCTTGTTCAAAGTAAAGTCTTTAACCCCAGAGTAGTTATCGAGTGTCACTGTTTATACTTTCATTTTTCTTGAGGACAGATAATGGTTCAAGTGTGGGAGAGTTTGATAACACCAAATCGCAATGTATATTTGAATCATTTTTCATATGTTTTATTGTTGTTTTATCTCCATTTCTTATATTATGTTAGTATTTTGTCTAGATTGTAGGTACTTGAACAAATGAGAGTCATACGCGAAGCAACCAAGTAATTCTGAGGGAAAACGGAGGAAAAAAGCACATTTGAACTAAAGGCGAGCACTATGGCGTTCACCATACAGGTGGCCATAAGTGGCCCACGCCCCAATGGTCACAAGACCAATTCATGGCCATTTTATGAGCATAGTGTTCACCATGGGTGTGTTGCGGTCGCCATTCTCTCTTAAAATCTCTCCCACGAGTTCATCAACTGCCCATATATGTCTTTTTAGGTTTTGGAACTCTATAAATAGGTCTTTTCTTCACTTTATGATTATCCAAGCTTAGTAGAAACTTAAGCCATATACTGTCAAATTGTTGTAAGCTTTATCTCAT
Organism: Vicia sativa; assembly: GCA_021764765.1. Lineage (NCBI taxonomy): Eukaryota > Viridiplantae > Streptophyta > Magnoliopsida > Fabales > Fabaceae > Vicia > Vicia sativa. The sequence continues at coordinate 27,131,921 of CM038795.1, read as the reverse complement.
TTACATCGGAGAGCTATATCACCGTTGATTGAGTCTGTATTGAATTTAGAGTAACCCTTGTAGAAGTTTAATCTTGCCTCAAATTTTATTTCCCGCATTGAAGTCTTTCCTTTGGTTTATTTCCCGTACCAGATTATTGCTTCTTTGGAGCAGGTTTTTATTTAATCGCATTACCTTTATTTTATCGCCTTTTTAATTATCTTCACTTTATTGGTTTTGATTTAATTTTTATCAATCACACGTTTCGAACCTTATTTTCTATGTCTATTATGATTTATCCCTTGTTAAAATAAATTGTTTTATTATTTTTTTAAAACTATGTCTAGCTAAATTGTAAGTGATGCAATGTGAGGATCGTCGATTCAACGGTACTCTAAATTATTGTTCTTTGAGAAATACTTATGGGCCTGTTTTGATTTTGTAACAACTTTTCTAAATTTAATTTGTTTCGGTCACTACGAAAATAGAACCATATATATGTCGGGTAAGATAGAAAGTTGTCTGTTACAAAAGATTATGGTTGTTTAGTATTTTACTAATAAATATCGCGAAAGCTTTTTGATAAATACAGCGAAAGATTATGGTTGTCTAGATTATGGAAGTTAGTATTTTAGAAAATTGTTTTTAAACTCATTTTCAAACGCGTTTGTGATTTTGAGGTACAGTTAGTTGAGCGAAGGATAGGAACTCTATAAATATAATTTTCTAATTAAAACTATTTTTCATCTGAGTAAAAGAAACTCATAATAGAAATTGTTTGGTGTGATTGTTTAACAAGTTAACTCATAATGAAATTTTATCATTAGAATCGTTTAGGTGACCAATTTTCTTTATTTTAATAAATGTAGATAGTCAAGTTATTTAAATGAAATTCACACATACTTCTTTCTTCAAACTTGTAAAACTATAATCAGTACACTCTAAAACTGTGTTGTGTGTCCCTTACTTTGTCCCTTACTTCAACAACAAAAGATCTTTTTGTCTCAAACTAATGAGATTTGGTGGTAATTCTTTAACTTTAACAACTCGAAAATAGAGATAGTACATTCGTTAGCTTTCACTGTAAATCCAACCAGTACTGCCGCATATTCTTCGGTGTGGCTAAAATAGAACTTATGCTATTATGTGTTTATTGAATAATGCAAGTGTTTAGTAACAATAGACCTTAATTTATATTAATAATAACTAACAATCCTACATAATGTGCTTGTGAACATGTTGCAGCCTTGATACAGTTTTATTGTTTAATTTTTTAATAGCATTTATTACAAAAGGGGAAAAAATTTAGGTAGACACAAACATAACATTTGATTTTACAAACAATCAATCACATTTTTTTATTAATTAAAAATAAAAACAATAATATTCTATCTCCTTCATAATCATAACCACTTCATGAAGTCAAATTAAAAAGAAATTAAATTTTAAATAGATTAAACATTTTTTTTATGTTGTATTCATGCAAGGTTTCATCTACAAAAGGTGCTTTAACAACTAACTTGAATCAAGTGTCAATTGTTATCAAGATGCAATCATGAATTATTTTATTCTGTACACTTGTGTTTTATTTATCAAACCAGTAACTTATGTTGAAAAATTATCTTTAATAAATTAACAACACAATTTTCTATTTATTTATTTTATAATAACTAAAATAAAATTTAAATAATTAATTATTAAATATAGGTATACAACTTACTTAATTGAACAACAATAAGCAAATTTAAATTGAACGACGACAAACAAATTATAATTGATAAAAAACAAACACAATTGAGTTAAATGACAATCATTAATATTGATCAAGATAATCTGACTATGTTTGAAAGAGACAATGAGACGATAGGGAAGTGTGGTTGAAAGAAGTATAACAGAGTTATATAGTTTAAAAGTTTGTATGGTTGTAGAAAAAACAATAAATATTTTCTAGTGATTGAGAAATATTTTAAGTTTTGATAATTATATGGTAAACTTTAAAAAAAATAAAAAATAAAAGACCAATTGGATGTTTTTTTTTTAAATTAGGTGGTTTTACAAAGTTGTCTCTAATTTATTTTTGTTCGAATTCAATCCAGTTTTTCTAATTTTACTATGTTTTTGATCGATTAGAAATTTTAATAGGTTGATCGGATTCGATTTAGTTCTGGTTTTGGTCCAACCAGTTGATCCGATTAATTTGGTCTGATTTTTAAAATATTACCATTTACTATGATATTTATTAATATTGAAATTTTGATGAGTGTATGTCGGAGATAGTTCTTAAAGCGTGGAAGTAGTTGTTTTCAGTTTGAAATTTAGTAGATTTTTGTAACTTTTATGTGTGGAATATCCAACCTCTCATTTATTTTAGTACTTAAGAGACTTTCTATTTTTTTATCGGATGAAATATCCCTTATACTCTTTTTAATGAATTTATTATCTAATAAAAAAATAGAAAAAGTAGAAAAATAAATTCATTTTGAATATTTTTTTATAAATTTATTTAGATATATATTTCTGAGATTTTATCATATTTTTATCTTCAATTGTGCATGTTTATTTTCGATGTCAGAATTTTTTTTTAATTTATAAAAATTAGTTTAAGTAAACATTTATGATTTAAAAAATATTTTTGTCAACTTTTGTAAATTTATATCGATACTTTAAATACTATTTTTTTAATTACAAGAAAATATTATTTAATCTTAATTTTTTCAGAATTTGATAAGTTGATTATCAACTTTATAGAGGACCCTACTTTATGGAAGAACTTATAGAAGATAAACTCTAACACCTAATTTATCTATTTGCTTTTAAATTCAGTTGTTATTTGTAAATCTAGTATCAAGCATTCAAAATACAATGCCACCACTTTTCCGAAAATGCCCTTCAAGGGAAAGAAATTTTACATGCCTCAAAGGGTACCTTGGTCAATTCATAAACAACTTCTTTATTCACTCTTCCAAAGAATCTGTGAGCCACACGTGTCCTAGCAACTTGCTTTGCACCTTAACTCCTTCTTTCTCTCATCTGCTCCTTCTACGCCTTCTCCTCTCATATCCTTTGTATTTTCCCAAACCCTAACCATGAAGCCGCTTCTTTTTCCATCCCATCTATGGTCACCGCTACCTCTAATGAAAAAACCAAAACTATATTTGTACTGCTCATCTCATGGCCTTTCTAATGAACCGGTTAGGTTTTCTTTTCGATGCCTTAGTCCATTGTTTCTATTTCTCCCACCGTCACAATTTGAAATGGAAAAGGGAAACATTTTTCTTTCTCTTGTGTAGTGAATCTTCATTATTTTATTTTCTAATCTCTACTTTGTTCTTTGAATAAAAGTTTAGATTTGATAGAAAACAGGTTTGTTGTTGTGTACTTTGATTTATTCATTTATTATCTATTTTATATGTAGATCTGACTATTGCTAGATGAATGATATGGCAGAGATGGTGGACATTCAAATATGAGAGAACATTTAAAGGTAATATGATTTATTTACCACTTTTTGTTGCTCTGAGACTTTCTGTTGATTTACCACATTGTTTTTCATGTTTACTACTTAATATTTATTTTTGCACAATATCTATTTTTGTTTGTAGGTGATAAACGACATGAGAAGCAACCCGGCGGGCTGGGATGGATTGGCAAACATTGAGTCCCATACTTTTCAGATTTGGTGAGATCTATTCATTTGAACTAACAAATAAGGTTAAATAGTTTTTACATCTATTTTCTTTTCCAATCTTATTGTGTTTCTGTTTCACTTTGATGTTTCATGCTTTTAGCTTCGTTCTTTCATTGTTGAATAGAGAACTACTAGCTCAAGGTTATTCATGATTTTTTTAAATAGTATGTCTTGTGCAGGAATGAGCATTGTTCAGGGTCCTGCTTTGACTTTGTTTGGGTAAGTCGTTTCAATTGTTGGTTTAGTTTCGTGGTGGAAATCGTTTTTCATGTTCATATGATTTCCCGTCTTATTACCTGTAACTTCTATTGATTTCGACGCATACACTTCATAAAAACCTCATCTTCTTTGTAGCACACGTCAAACGTGGCGGCGCCACAACCCACAATGGTTCCTGCTGTAGACTCTTCAATTGCTGCTGACTTGCAATCTAAAACCATGAATGAAGGAATTCCAGTCATCCATAATCCAGTAATTCTCTATTTACACAACTGCACACATGTATTCTGCTAGGTTGCTCACAACACCATCTAAACTGTGCCTCTGCATAATATGTGTGCAAATTATACCAACTGAGTTAGGCATTCTGAAACAAGCTCGACCAATACGCCATCGAAGAGGGATGCTGATGCAATTGGATTTCATGAGACATCTCCCATGAAGTTTCTAACACCCAGGAATTCTTCAACAAAACTGAAGCACATGAGGAAGGAGTAAGATGGAGCATGACTGGTGGCATAGGCATACAAGAGCAGCTAATCCTTTTTGTCAAGCATAATGATTTAGATGCCTAATATGTATAGAAATAATAGATAAACTACATCAATTTTGAAGGTTTTCTTACTGTTACATCAGTTTTGTAACAAGTGTTACAGAAATTACAAATAAAAGAAATAATAACATTTGTAAATTATCAATTTTCTAACTACTACATTTAGAACTTATAGAAATCACTGTTATGGATATTATTCAAGTTAAGAGAGTAACTTCTGACTCCAGTTCAGTTAAAATCAGCATCTAGGAACTTCTGACTCCAATTCAGAAATTGCAACTTCTGACTACAGCTCAGAGGTTGCAACTTCTGACTCTAGTTCAGAAGTTGCAACTTCTGACTCCTCTTCTGAAGTTGCACCTTCTAACTCCTCTTCAAAAAATGCAACTTCTGACTCCTCTCTCAAGAGTTGCAACTTCTGCCTCCTCTTCAGAAGTTGTAACTTCTGAATCCTCTTCAGAAGTTGAAACTTCTGACTACTCTTCAGAAGTCGCAACTTCTGACTCCTCTTTAGAATTTGCAACTTATGACTCCTCTTCTGAAGTTGCAACTTCTGATTCCTCTTCAGAAATCTCAACTTCTGACTCCTCTTCAAAAATCGCAACTTCTGACTACTCTTCAGAAGTCCTAACTTCTGACTACTTTTCAGAAGTCTCAACTTCTAAGTCCTCTTCAGAAGTTGCAACTTCTGACTCCTCTTCAGAAGTTGCAACTTCTGACTACACTTCAAAAGTCTCAACTTCTGACTACTCTTCAAAAGTATCAACTTCTGATTCCTCTTCAGAAGTTGCAACTTCTGACTCCTCTTAAGAAGTTGCAAATTCTAACTCCTCTTCAGAAGTTGCAACTTCTGACTACTATTCAGAAGAGGCAATTTCCTACTCCTCTTCAAAAGTCGCAACTTCTGACTACCTTCAGAAGTCTCAACTTCTGACTCCTCTTCAGAAGTTGCAACTTCTGACTCCTCTTCAGAAGTTCCAACTTCTGACTACTCTACAGAAGTCGCAACTTTTGACTCCTCTTTAGAAGTTGCAACTTCTGACTACTCTTCAGAAGTCGCAACTGCTGAGTCCTCTTCAAAAGTTGCAACTTCTGACTACTATTCAAAAGTTGCAACTTCTGAGTCCTCTTCAGAAGTCGCAACTTCTGACTACCTTCAGAAGTCTCAACTTCTGACTCCTCTTCAAAAGTTGAAACTTATGACTCCTCTTCAAAAGTTGCAACTTCTGACTCCTTTTCAGAACTCACAATTTTAATAAATTTAATTAACATAATTATTATAAAAAAAAATTCAAATATCAAAATTATTCATAATTTAAAAAAAATATTTGCACATGTTAAAATTTTTACTTTTCTCACGGATCACTATGAACAAAATATTTATTTTATTTAGTTAACATTATACTTATTTTAGACAAAAAATTCAATCTTTTTTATTTTTCTCACGGGGCACTATCAATAAAATAATTTTGTATACTTTTTTTCAAATATTTAAATTAAATTTAAATTATTATTATTCATTTTATAATTAAATAACTCATTTCAAATATACATGTATATTTAGATAAAATCTATATTGTATTAAATAAATTTATAATGGGACACAACCAGTTAAATTCACACAAAATTACTTTTGATTAATATTACTTTCAATATGAATTTGAATGAAAATTTACTATACAAATTTATTTTAATCTATACAAATTCATTAATATCATTAATTTTTTATATAACGAATATCATTAATTTTTTATATAGTTATATTTATCATTCAATATTATAAAAATCAAAGCAAATCTATCTATCTACTATAAAATCAAGCATTCATCCAATTTTTCGTTGCTTTCAATTCATCATCATTCGTTCAACAACTGAACAGTTATACCCATACGGGAGCACGAGTCTGTTACTAATTTGTGGTTTAAAAACTTAACGGATGTATAATTTGGATAAAAATTTAGTCGTTCAATCTACGGTGAATTATTAGTCGTATTCTCCCACACAGGTCTGTTACTAATTTGTGATTTAAAAACTTAACGAATGTATAATTTAGATAAAAATTTAATCGTTCAATCTACGGTGAATTATCAGTCGTATTAGAAAAAATATATTTAATGTATGTAGCATAATATACAAGTGGATAGGAACCATGCAAGTAGAATGCATGGTTACGAGGTGTAATGAGAATCATGCATATTCATGCATTATAAAGCAAATTCTATACGAAGAAGTACAATGTATTGTATAAAAAAAAATTATTTTGACTCTAAATTTTGACACGTGTTCATAAATACGGTAAACGATGATATTTTTAGATTTGAGTTTTTAACTTGTTTTGATTTTTTTTTCAAAAACAACTTGGTTAATGATAGGTAAAAATTATTAAAAGAATAATATTTATCGGATTTACGCTGTGAAAATTGTATGATCTCAAATTTAGGTTTAAGATATACTATCAACATAATATTTCTGATTTGTTAATGTAAGCATTCAAGTAATATGCTTAATGAAATTTATAAATACTATTAAGTCGTAACATAAATATGTCTAAGGACTCTTTTTGTTCTTACTTTTCTAAAAAAATGTAACGTTTGGTTTAAATAGTTTTTAATAAAATATTATTTGACATATTTCATCCTTTTATTATAATGTTTTTAAAGCGTTGAAAAATTAGTTTAAATTTTAAGTTATTTTGAATATTTTTTATAAAATTTAATACTTAAATTTATGATTTTAAATAATTATGTGATGTTGATCTTATTTTAATCTTCAAATACATATGTTTTTGTTTTTAGATGTCAAAAATGATTTTTATTTTATTAAAAATGAGTTTAAGCAAACATTTAGTATCTTCAAAAAGAATTTTGAAAATAGAAAAAAAAACAATTTAAGGTCAAATAAACTGCCGCTATATCAATAGTTATTAATATGTTTTAGAAAACTTCGAAGATATGCTCTAAATATTTAACTATGAGATAGACATCCATCAAAATTGTTTCAAGTATTAAACATAAAAATATATATTCAGAAAATCCCTATAATTTTTTATGATTAATCTTTGACACTTTTAGTATCTAGTACCCAAAAAAATTAGATCTCTTTGAAAATTCAGAAATTCATAATCTTGTGTTATAAAAAATCTTGTGCCAATTGCCGTCATCTGTTTTTTATTTAAAAATAGAATTATTAATAAATAATTATCAAATAAATTGAAACTAATCCTATTTACTTGCAATTTAAAGTTCAAACTTATCATTAACTTAATAACTCACCGAGAAACTCTCATTATAAAAACTAACTGTCGCAAATTTATAGTTCTATATAACTTCATTAAATAATATTAAAATAAATTCAAAATTTCACACGTGTAGTAGACCCATGAGTATAATTCCAACAATTTCAAGAGAAATATATGCAAAATGATAGGGCGAGTCGCTGTGAAGTTAGTGGTCTATATATGAAGAGCTTAACCCTAGGAAACATAAGCATCTCTTAGGACTGTTTAGTTGTGGTGAATTTAAAAAGATGAATTTTGTGGAATTATAGAAGTGTTAGAGAGTATTGAGAAACAGATACTGCATTAAGAGAAAAGTTGCAGCGCATGTTATGTCAACCTCGTTTTTTCCATAACATCACGGTTCACGAAATTGCTGAATAGAAGGATGGAATTAACTGTAAGCGTGGTCAAGAAAAGAAAAGAGGATTGTGTGGTGGCTCATGTCTTGTGGTTTTGTAATCAGGTAAACTCCATGATTTCTCTTAAACATCGATGAAGAAAATGATAACATGATTATAAATTTCTTGTGTCAAGAGAGATCATGGAGTTTTCTAGCATAAAAAAACACGACATGGCCACAACACAGTTCTTTTTTTTCTTGGAGGCGTTTACAGTTAATTCAATTCCTTTACTTCCAAATGATTATTATTTCAGAAGAAGCTGAGAATGAATAATGTATATGAAAAACATGGTTCTACGTGGCTTTCTTGAAACATTGACTTGTATGTGGAGATAGAAAGTTATTTTCTAAAGAGTCGTAATCATTGTTTTAAATTGCAGTTGTAGTTGTGGGTGTTAGGATTGTGATTATTGCAGTTGGAGTTGTGGGTGTGAGGATTGTGGTTATTGCAGTTGTTGCCATGCGCATTGCAGCCGTTACGGTGTGAAGTGTTATAGGGATTATGTTGTAGTTTATGACTCTATTTTGAATTGTTGTTGGTATATGATAATCTGAATATCTGAGCATGATAAGATAATTTATTTACGTTTGTTTTTAATTTCCTCCATTATTGTATTGTGCAAGCTTCAACATGATAATTTTATTTTGTAAATTGATGAATTAAAACACAAGAGTAGTGTTGTATCGGTGAGATATTAATCACACAACTCATAAATATAAAAACAATAAAACCCAATATTATATGCTAATAGAAATTTGTTTTAGAGAAGGTGATTAAAAACTAAAAATAAATAATGGCACATAATTTTAATTTGAATAACTATATATCCAATAAAAAAACACTGGTATGACATTAAGGCGAGAGGCACATCTAAAATTCAACCTGTCTGGATCCATAGAGAATGATCATTTTCTATAGAAGCTTGAACTAACTATAGAAGTGCAATCCACAAACTTAAAATAGTGCGTCTATCAACCTCACTGCATGTCTTTTTGAAATAGTGCTTCCATCACCCTTGCCTTCGCCTAATAGCCTCCATTAGTAATATCCTTCCAATACAATTTAACCAAAACAAACACTAAACACAATAATTGTGATTGTAGAGTTTCTTTTCAATTATTGAGAATAAAGAAAGTAAAGTTTAAATCCAATATGTTCAATCTTTTAAAATTTCTAATGAGTCAAAAACAAAGTAAAATTAGAAAAACATGATTGAACGGTTCGAACAAAAATTTCAGAGTCAATTTTGCAAAACCATTTGATTAAAAAAATCATCAAATCGGTCCTTTATTTATTTTTAAAAAAAAGTTTGTTATATCAATATCAAAACTTAGAACATTTCTCAATCATAATAAATAATTTATTATTTTTACTACAACCATACAAACTACTAAATTTTATTAGTCTGGTATACTTTTTCTTTCAACCAAATTTCTCTATTATTACATCGTCTCTTTCAAACATAGTCACATTGTCCAATTTAATATTGATTGTCATTCAAGTCAATTGTGTTTGTTTTTGCAATAATAACTTGTTTATCGTCGTTCAATTCAAATTTGTTTATTTTTGTTTTTACTACTAGAAAATTGTGTTTTAGTTGCCCATATTTAGCGTCGTCCCTCGACACTGACGCTAAAATATGTCACTAGCATCGTTATCTTATACTCTGAATTTTTTATATGAAATTATATAATACTATTAATTTAACCCAAATTCTCGGTGAATTATAAACTTAATGATAAGTGTGAAATTTAAATTTAAATTTAAAATTTGACTAGTTTAAATTTATTTAATAATAACAATGTATTTAATCATAGCTCAATTTTTAAATAAAAAATAATTAACAGCTCTTGACAGTTAGTTGTTGTGTTTTTGTTTTGTTTTGAAGTGGGTTTGAGCTCATGGAGAACCCAAATTCAAAACAAAGTTGAATTCTACAAACTTATGTGATCCAAGCTTTATCCTAAATGTAAGTTCGGTCGGAGAAATATGCTTTGTGACATTTTCCTAATAGTGATTTGTTGAGTTGTGTGAATTCAAATTGCATGTTTCCATACAATGTGAATACTCGTTTAGATGCTTAAGTCCTTCTCTATTACATAAATGTAGACATGCTTTGCTTTATGGAGGGACTTAAGTTAAAGTTTAGATATTAGTTCCCTTAGAATCGTGTGAACCCATAAGATAGTGAATATACTAATATTATTATCTCATCCTATTATTATTGATCTTGTTTCACGTGGTTCTTCCCAGGTGAACGACAAGGATAAGTTTGTCTGATGATGTTTCAGAGACTTTTTGTTTTGATGATCTTCTGCGGTAGATTATATGCATATGTTGTACATAGCTTGTACTTTTTTTTAGGCACATTTGTTCAGCATGCTTCCAATTGTATATTATTCCTTTTGGACATTCAAAATAACATAACTCCCCCAAATCCTCTTTTATTGTCTGCATGTAGGATTGGTTTGATATGCCAATTGTTGTCATCTATTTTTTACTTACAAATTAAGCTATGAACAAATAAATTATTATCATTAAATAAATTTGAACTAGTCTAATTTTAAATTTAAATTTAAATTTAAATTTCACACTTATCATTAAGTCTATAATACACCGACTAATTGTGGTAAATTAATAGTACTATATAATTTCAAATAAAATTAATATTTAAAATTACAACAAGTAGAAGAGAGATATATGCAAAATAGTAGGGCGGAACCGTTGAGACTTTAATCGACTATATATATAAAGAAGAGCTTAACTCTAGTGAATCCAATTTGCAGTCTCTCTCTTGCTTTCACTTTAAGACCGACTGTTTAATTGTGGTGGATTTATAGAGATGGATATTGTGAAAAAGTGTCAGAAACTATTGACATACACCAAGAGCATTCATGCAGAGGAAAGTTGCAGCGGAAGCAATCGCAAATTTTCATTAGAGAAGTGTCACAAAAAGCAAAAAGACAGCCATAAGAAACCACCAAATGGTTGTGTTTGTGTTTACGTTGGAGCTGAGAGACAGAGATTCATAATCAAGATCAAAATATTGAATCATCCTTTGTTCAAGTCACTTTTGGAAGATGTTGAGAATGAATATGGTTATAGAAACGATGGTCCTCTATGGCTTCCTTGCAATTTTGACGGTTTTTGTAGCTTGATTTGTGTTGCCAATTACGAGCTTTCGCTATAATTGTTGTACATATATAACAGAATCTTATTTTTTTAAAGATATATTTGTTTCTTTTCATCTTTATGATATATGTGTTTTAAATTTTTATGATATGTGTTTCTTTTAACTTTTGGTGAATTCTAATCTACTAAATATAAAAAGATGAATAAAATTATTTTTAAAATATACTTTGAAAATAACCAAGCAAAATATTTAATAAATATTTTAATAAGATAAAATTAAATGTTAGATATACTATCTAACTTTTGCGATGGATAGGAAAATTTTCCCTTAGTTTTCCCAGAATTTGTTGCGCTCATTATCAACTTCAAGTAACTCGCTACTTTAGTGAGAAGTTCTAGAGGATAAACTCTAACACTCAATTTAGCTCTTTATTTTTAAATTCATTTTTTATTAATAAATTTGGTGTTTTAAAAGTTAACCGATGTAGTCTTACTTCTTTTTTTTTAAAGATTGGTTTAAATAGTGTTTAATAAATATCATTTGAAATAATCTATTTTTTTATCAATATATAAAATAGTACCGAATATCAAATCAATGAAATATTTTGTTTAAGGTGTTAAAAAATGTATTTAAAACAAATGGATTGAGTCTAGAATCGCGTACGAAACACTTTTTTTATCATAATTCAAGCAGTTCTGATTTGTCTTGGAAATTTTATGCTCTAATATAATTCAGTCTTCTTAAGTTTTCGCAAGACCGGCGAAAATACAAACGTAGCGAAGAGTATCTGGAATTTTTATGAAGAGGATGAACTATTCTAGTTTCTTTTTTCTAATTAAGAATGCTCAATTTATAGGCCAAAGTTGTGTTCTTTTATAAGGTTGTGACCCTTGACGAATTACATAATTTCATCAACACTTTTACTAAATATTGTATTCTTTCGCCTACAAAGGGACTTTGAAAACGTGGCACTGTTTCTACAACAATATTTTTTCAAAGATTATATTGTTTCTCAATTTGCAGCACTTCACAAAGTGTTGTCTATTTTTAATTCAAACTACAACTACCTACTGCAACACATCTATTTTCAAATTCGAAATTCAACTATTTGAATTCAAAATTAATCTTCATTTTAATATTTTCTTGTCATTTTAGAACTCATTTTGAATTATCAAATGATTGTTAATAAACTAATAATATGAATCTTAATTTTACAAATATATAACACACAATTATATAATCACATATTAATAAAATAAATATTTAAAAAAATCTATTACAAACTTAATAAAGCAATATTAATAGAACATAAAATAACACAATAAAATTATATACATAATTGTAACCTTCATTTAAAAGTAATTTATACAAACTAAAATTACAATAAAATAAATTAAACTAATTCAAAACTAAAATAATAGAACATAATAACTAAAATTACAATAAAATAAATTAAACTAATTCAAAACTAAAATAATAGAACATAATAACTAAAGTAAGATTTAAGTAATCAATAATATCTAAATTAAATAACATAGAATTATTAACAATAACAATACAATTTAATTTAACAACAATAAGCAAATTTGAATTGAACGATGTTGCAGTAGTAAAGCTGCAAGCAAAAAAGTAAAATATTATTTTGCTGGGTGATATAAGTTATATCATATCGTGTCCACGAAGATTGGTATATTAAATTGTTGTTCGACAAATCTCTCATTAGTGAGTTTGGGTTAAAATGTGTTGGTTGGAAAATGTTATCAACTATAATTGCATAAAACAAAAGAAAAGGATAAACTTATCAAGAATTCATATAATTTACTCATCACAAACTTAAACTTATTGATCAGTTCCACTCAACCTACTCTACTCATCAAAATCATCACGGACACCACGATATATACCCACAACTAATGTTATGTCTTACGCCAAGTCACGAAACCAATAATATTACTTTATCGACAATGTCTTGTTCGCTACAACAACACGGGGCATTAAGCTCTAGGACCCAAAGTGAATATTAGCTCTAAATCTATCTCTAGAATATAGAAATTAGTAGATATTCATCCATATGCAAGTTTCATTGTTGTTTTCTAGGCTAATCTTATGAAGAAAAAAAAGAAGGTTGATGGAGTTGGGATCAAACATATCCAAAATCATACCTAAAAAAAGTGTTTTTACGCCTAAATATGCATTTTTGACTCGTCTGTATCGCACGACGACTAAAAAGCACCGCCTAGTTCTAAAATCTGTGTTTTTTCACGCTTTTGATCTCCCCAGCTTCGCGAGACAATCAAAGGGAGACAACTGACATTAAGTTGAAAAACCAACACAGTTTCGTAATAAACTAAAACCTCTTTCATAATAAACTTGGACTTAAGTCCATGCATTTTCAAAATTCTTTTTCTTAGTAAACCATTAACCAATTTAATAATACTCTGGCATCTTTTCTTAAAATTAAAAGTCAATTAGCCTCATTCAAACTTTTTGAACCATTTTGTCCTTTTCTCTTTAAACTTTTTTCTCAAAAGATTAGACTCTTGTTGATTCTTTGTAGTGATGCGAACTACTATACTTCTACAATATGTAGTGAAGTGAGACATTTTCCACTTGGCGTTGAGTAATGCTTGTTGATAAAAATTAGAGCTCTATCCTTCACTTTGAGTTGGTGAAATACTCCTTTGTCATAATTGTGAGTAGTAAGTATGTTTACCACTCGGATATGATGAGATATTTATTCTTCTTAAAATTAACCAACACACCAATTTTAGTCTTTTTTACCCGAACTACATGGGTTTTGATTTCAGCATTGCACATTGTTGGTATATAGGCCTAGAACTCATTGGAAGTTCTATCAAATCAAAAATTGTAAAAAAAATATTTCTTTTCTCATCTCTACCAATTATTTTGTACATATTTTTTATAGCCATATACACAGATTTTCAAAGAGGTTCCTGCGGAGTATCGTAGATGTTTACGATGCCTAATACCTTCCCTTTACATAACTAACCTCAGTACCTTGATATTTATTTATTTAGGTTTTATTCGTTATTTTCCTAGTTCTTTGAATAAAATAAAAGTGCGATGACAACTGTTATTTTTACGAGTTGAGTCAATACAATGACTTAATCTCGAAGACTTTTGTCGTTATAGACTGCATTCTCTATTTTAAAGGATAATACTAATGGAAGCTATCAAGTGGACGTGAGAGTGATAGAAACACTATTTCAAGTAGACATGCATTACAGTTAGTTGAAGCTTCTACAGAAAATGATCATTTTGTATGGATCCAGGCATGTTGAAATTATGGTGTGCCTGTTTCTCCTTATTGTCATACCGATGTTTTTTATTTGATAATTATTCATATTAAAATTATGTTCCATTATTTATCTTTAGTCTTTAATCCCCTCCTCCGGAAACAAATTTCTATTTGCATATAATAGTGGGTTTTGTGAGTTTTATATTTATTTGTTGTGTGATTAATAAATACAAGTGTTATTTACATTGTGTTATAGAAAAATTTACCAATATATTTGGATTTTCTTTATGGTAAAATGATGTATTATACTTTGTTATGGATGGTGATATTGATCTCTTGCTACAACTCTTCTTGCATTGGAGGTTTTAGTATAAGGCTACACTAGGCAACTACTCAATATTTTTTTGGTTTAAAAAACAAAAGAAAATGTAAAAAATTGAAAGAAAAAAAAAGAAAAAGGGCAAAAACAAAACAAATTTTGTTGGTTAAATTATAATTTTGGTCTTATATATTATCTGATTTATAAAATTGTCTTTCCATTTTAAATTAAAATAATTTAGCCTGTTATTTTAAATTCAAACAACTTTAGGCCCTCTCTCGTGATTTTTCATAGAAAGTCGATGAAATTTTTTATTTTTTACCTTATATTTTTATCTACAAAATTTAATAATAAATTTATATATGATGATTTAACAAGTTTTACTAGTAATTTGTCATTTAAAACATAAAAATTTTGTTAATTTTAAGTAAAAAAGTATGAGAGAGGAACCAAAACAGTTTAAATCTAAAATAGATGGATTAATTTTGTGAATTAGGTAAAATAGGAGACCCAAAATAAAATTAAGCAAAAAAAATTTTGATTATATATAATGTGAATTTGCGATCTATAAATTTTTTTTCCTGGGCTTCATAATTTTTTTACCAATATACTAAAATGGTCCTAGGACCGTGATTGTAAGTAACACATTTACAACAACACTCTACATAACAGCGCATGAACCTATATGATTATATATCTTTTCCAACTGTTGTTAAATGTCTTTTTTTGTAGTACAGATTATGATGGCATCAAGAGTTTTTTTTTACCTTGGCCTTCACGTACTAACGTACGATAAGGGCCAATTCCACTCATGATTTAGATACTCCCCTATTTACTGGTCCATCACCAGCTAATAGGGCAACATGTAATCAGACTATTGATGAGCTTAATAGGCAATATCACGTTACACCAGTTCATAATTCTCCACCACCTCATTTTCACTTGCATATACTGTACCACATGTTTCTGGCCATTTTATAGGTACTACCTCGGGACACGGGACCCAAGCTAGAAAAATCCCCTAGGATGATCAATACTCCATGTTATACAGGCATCAACATGACAAGATGGCATTCATGAGAGAGTCACGTGCTCCGACATAAAAATGCATGCAATCAATATTAGCGGCTCAGCTCACACATGTTGCTAGTACCCAACCTAACAGTTTTGAAACCTACAAAAATAGAATAAATCATGTTGTTTGTTGGTTCAGAGGTTTCTGGTGCTGAACTTGGTAGAGTGAATTATAGTCTGATTCCCCACAACTACAATAGAGAAAATAAAGGGGTTACACCGCTATAAGTACCAAAACCTCGTGCAAAAAGGCTCATAATCACTAATCGATCCCCTTAAAAATTGATGGAAGCTTCAAGATCCAACTATTCCTCATTTGTTATCTTTGGTGCAAATATGTTGGAATTTTCAAGAATGTTCCAAGTACTTTCTTGAATTATTTCTTTGATAATAATTGGTATACAAGGATGCCATGAAAGGTGTTGTTAAACATGTGAGACTATATATAAATAACTTCATGTTTAGGGTCATGGTATTACGTGGTATTGATACCTTTTTGCATTGGGTCAACACGATGTTGACCATGTGATGTGTAGATATTTATCAAGGCATGATATATGAAGAGAGATACCAGGGTTGTTGCATTAATGAATATTTTCCCACAATTAAGAGATCCACAAAGTGAGTATTTTCTACTTCAATCCTACATGGGTATCACCAAACTTCTATTTTTCCTAAGAAAATGTCAACCTAATCATATAAAGGAATTGGTTTGATAAAGAGTTCAAAAGAAGGTTGAAGTCATCGTGGTTGGTGGAAGTCCTTTATTTAGGGACCATCACTGAAGGGTGGCTTCATAAAGGCTTCCTTGTATGCTTTTTTAACTTTTAGAGCCCAATGGTAGGTGTACAAGATCACATATTGAGAGACAATGTGATATATTATTTTACAATTTCAGATTTTTATCTTAGCATTTTTACTAGTAAGGACATCGTGTCTTTTAAAGCACAAAATGTTTTGGTGAGTTCCCATTTTGTAAAAGTATTTAGGACATAAGTGTAAAGTTTGACATAACAACTAGACCAAAAGTGTTTTTCGGCTAATGGTAAGTAACACATGTAACACCCCAATTCTACCCAACGTTTTTATAAATCAGAGTGCCAAAATTCAACTACTAATCTGAGGCATTACATTCACACAACTTGAAAACGACGGTAAAACCACTTATTTATAGCAGATACATAGCACATAGTAATTAAGAAAAACTTTGAAACATGGTTAGTCTTCAACAATTCAACTTTAATAAATTAAACTGCAGCGGATTCTCAACGGAAATAATTGCAAAATAAACATAGCATCTTTTAACAACTAAAAATCACCAATATTCCTCAAAACCACAACTTTTAATCTAACTGAAGGAAATAATGTAAAAATAAAAACAAGCGTTCATTCCCCCCGAGTGCTACGTATCAGAGCGACAACGCCAAAAGCTACTAAATCTTTTACTCCTCGTTACCTGCACGTTACAAATATAAAGGTAACGGCGAACAAAATAGACAGGATAAGATATCGAAAAATATAAGCAAAAGTATGATAATTAATATATTAGGTAAATAATCATACAATATTCACTGCTTCAACAATCACAACACGACATTCAACAAAACAACGTAATAGCCAACAACAACTTCAGAATGCAACTCAAATGAGACTCGACTAATGCAAATGCATGTGGATCCATTGGAGTAAACTCCAAACTTAAAAATCATGTCAGGTTATCGAGGCATCCAACAAGGCATAAGCCTTCAACTTTCAACTTGTGTCAATCCAGGCCAACGTGGTGAGCATAGCTCCAACTTAGAAAATGCAATGTGTGCAACTTAATGTGAATGGCATACACACAACACATGAACAACAATTCAACATAATCATAAGATCAACTTCAACTTTCAACTTTGCCCATTTAAACCTACAACTCAAAATTGTCCAATTCAGGAACAAAACAACTTTTCTCGACAGTACCTACAATTCCAATAATCGACGCGAATTTCAACAAAACAATACAATTTTATTTAACTACTCGTATACATGAACTGTCCTATAAATATTCGTCCAATTCCGAGTAACTAATTTTACCGTTTAATTTGACTAACTGTCTAATTTCTACACTGTTTTGCTCCCTGCAGCAATGCTACTTAATTACATAAATGCTGTCAATTTTATTCTATCAGCACGATTTATTTTCCTGCATTTTAATTTACTCCACTATACTAGTTTTCATTACCTGTTAAAACTCATTCTGCTATACTATTATTTTTCCCATCTGCTGGTATTTTCCTAGTCTGCTAATTGCTTGCTACATTATACAAATGTTAATTTACCTGCTATAATTTATCTGCTATGGGTACCTACTGCTACACAATAACCTTCTACTAAACCATTTTATTATTCCAGCAATTCATTAGTAGTGTGCTAACTAGTATCATTTATTATATTTTATTTCCTAGATGTCAAGAAACTACACCTAAGCCATCATACTACTCCTGCCGGCCACGTGACATGAAGGAAACAAGGAAAGGTAGTGTGAGGCGCCCACCCCCGGGGACTAAGGCGGCCACCCCCTGGCTGGTGGGGCCCACACGAAAATTTCTTCTATTTGTGGGGCGGTCGTCCCTCTTTTCTACCTTTCACGTGCCTAATTTTCCCAGTACTGCGTGTTCATTATATTTCAACCCAGAATACATATTTTTCTAGAAAAGAACAACGTTTATCCACCAATATAAATTCACACAGGAATACCATAATAACCAAGTGCAATTAACATCAATAACAGGATTAAGACCGTTGATTAAGACCGTTGTACCCGAGTTTCTCTTTGATATCGGAATACTTGTATTGCTCTAACAAAATTAAAATATATATTTAGAACAATGTCACAGAAATAATTAAATATATAAATACACACGAATATTTAGAATAATCTCACTTGCGTGTCAATCATTAACTTCATATCCAGATAATTTGTCCAATCACCGTCAACCGAATTCAGATAATAGATCACTTCTTTTATAGGATCGATAGCAACCAACAACCAGTGACGTTTATAAATTAAAACAACAATTTCGATGAAAATTTTCTACGAAAAAAATACAAATATTAAAATGAACTTAGAATGAAAATCTAACCCTATAGGAATAGTATTATACGCCCAAAGATACAAGCTTTTTGTACTGTCGGTGGCCTAGAATATCTCGGATAAGTTCTCTCTTACTGACTCTGATTCCCTAACAATTGTCGCTCCGTTGACACGGGAGAAAGACATGAAGTGGAATCTGTTTGACAATTGATTCCCGCGCATCAATTTGTCATATAACAACCTTAAATAAAAATATAATAAACATTAGACTATTTTCATTGAAATGTTTAAAATAATGTTCAACTAATTAAATATTATATTGATCGGGTTACTGGATGTATGAGTGCATAACATCGACGCCTAATTCTCTATGAAGAAAAATCTCTTCCATGTCCTCTTGTCCAATTATTTCAATACAAGGAAAACCAAAGATACCTTCATCCATATCCATTTGAACAATACCACCATCCATCAAATCTGATGTTCCCACTATTGTTTCAAGACACTGCCGGAATCGAGGCAAAATTTTTCTAGCAGGAACCCTTTTCTTGGGTGGTACGCTACCAATTTTCTGTCTCACTTGTTGTGACCCTTGAGAAGGTACCTAAAAATCATATAGACTTAGGTAAATTATAAAATTATGCAGTTTTTTATTCGGATCATATAATTAACACTTTAAACGTACCTCTTTTTATGATGAAACAGACTCGTCGTGCCGCAAAATCCCTTTATCCTTAGATGCGGGTTTTGTAGGAGTCTAAAATTACCATGTAAAAAACTGAGATCAGAACTGACAGTTGAATACTTAAAGATTCATAATGGTTTTCAACATACTTGATCATCTATGAAAATGAGGTCAGATGGCCATGCAACAAAAGATCCTATCGCATCTCGCAGCAATGTGGTCTCAGCAACAATGTCAAGTACCGGCAGCAACACATCCAAATCTAAAGCAACATCAACCGATACTTTCATGTGTCCATCCGGGAGCGGTCTATGGTGAAGTAAACCTCCCAAAGTGTTATGCACTTTTCCCTTGCCAACTAGGCGATAAGTCGGTGACGATAGGAATAGCTGACAAGATGAAATGCCCTAAGCCAATAATAATCGTTAGAAGTGACTAAAAAAACTGTAATAATAACGGATATGTATTGTTTAGTTCACTTCCTTTATAAATTGCAATTAAACTTTCTCCAATAGATTATCATCTTAATTACCTCAGGAAATTTATGTTGACAGTTGATACTAGCTTTGTCACTAGTTTCTTTCAACTGTGAACTGCTCTTTTCTGCCATATCTCTCTCTTTATCCTTCTTTAATTCACGGACTTGTGCTTGTAATTCCTGCAATGTTTGCATCACTTATGCATTGCTAGGATTTCTTTTCCTTGGATGCTTATACAAAGAGGTTGGAGTCACACCATGACCATTACCCCTCACCTGACCCGAATATTTAGCAACATTTAGTGCTCGACTAAGTACGCTCCTGGTATCCTGGTCCTCACTTGTGGATACCAATTGCGATAGGGTCTCTTGTAATTCATTTACATATCGAAAATTATTAGTGGAATAAAAAATTAATTATATATTAATAAACATTTTTATTTAATTAAAGACACAATGTTATACTTACACATTCATCATAAACATGTTGAAGATTGGGATTAACAACTCGATCTTTGCCCACACGAGCTTCCTTCCACAACACGTGTGTTGGTAGTGATGTTTCGTCATTTTTCGTCTCTTCTAACTACGCATTGAAACAAATAATAAGATCATCAATTGTAACACATTGAGAGAATTAATAAGATCGTAGAATTTATATTTACTTACAATTTTTTCCTTTAAGCGTGCATATCCCAAACGCCCTTTTTTATGGATACGTTGGTTTTGACGTCTCTCGCGATTTATAGCACTCACTTTCTTGAAATTCTTATCTCTTATTTGGCCTACAAAAGTAACCCATTCTTTAGGTGTAATGAAGCTCTCATATTTCTTTGGACGTTCCAGATCCTCTTCAAGAAAATTTCCTTCCTCATCTTTAAGATACTTGTTTGTTAAAAAAGTTCTCCACCCTCTGTGTCTTTTTCCGGCCAAACCCATTATATACTTTTTACGGGTATCTTCAATGTTAAAAGACCTCTAGAAAAAAACATACGCATAGAGTGTGTTAGTATAAGTAAATTAAACACATATTATCGTCAAGATAAAGCAAATAACAACAATCATATATGGTACCTTTATCTCAGTCTAAACTTTCTCTTTACCCTCATCCAAATCTCCTCTTTTCCATCTAGGAGTGGTGATCGGAATGTGCATACGAACAAGTGTACCAATATAGCTTGTCAACTTTGCAGCATAAGACCCAATTAGTTGGTCCTCATCATTCCAATCAACATTATATATTACTCCTCTATCTCTATCACGGATGATTCCCCTCATAATAGTTATGCGTCGTGTAATATCTTTTTCTGAAGTATTATCTGGAGCATTTGCATCTTGTGAGTTTTCTTGATTACTAGTCATTTGACCTGTAATAAAGAAAACAAAATAAAAATGAAATGAAAAATATAAAAATCCATAATCAATAATCCATATATATATATATATATATATATATATATATATATATATATATATATATATATATATATATATATATATATATAATGACATATATTTAAATTTTATTGAATGATATAGGCTATCATTATATATACTATTATCTTTTTCACTAACGTCTCTTTTTTTTCTTGGTAGGAATATATTCTACTCGTCTCTTAACAACACGGACGGTTGGATTGATCAAAATATCCTCATTATGATCATTTCTAATACACAATTCATTCTCATTTTGATCATTTCTGGTAAAAGATTCAATGTCAACACCAATATCACCTTTTTCTCCAATGCTTTCATCAATTACTTTATTAGATAAAAGAACTATAGACCATTTCGTACATGTCGGATCAGTGACATAGAACACTTGTTTAGCTTGAGAGGCTAGAATGAAAGACACATCTTTGTACCCCACCCTATTAATATCCACTTGCAAAAATCCTGACTTATCCATTCGTATGCCATTATTATTTTCAACCCACTTACAACCAAATATAGGAACCTAAACTTCTCGTAATCAAACACCCAAATGCGCTCGATAACCCCAAAATATTAAAGATTTGCAAATTTCGAGTTTAAGTCCTTCACACTTGATATGTGCATTGCTTCAGTGACCAAGGTGACACCACTATTTTGCATAGTAATTTTATTATCATGTTCTTTGGTATAATATGTGTATCCATTAATTGCGTATGCGCTATAAGAAAACACAACCAAACTTGGACCATATGCTAAACATCTCAACTTTTCTGTTACTGAAGCAGGATCTGGACGATACATTGAATAAATATGTTCCTTAAACCATGGTATAAAACTTCAATTGTGCTCTCGTACAATCCAATTCTCATTTCTATTCGGATTTAAACCTCGAAGAACACCCTTGTGCATTTCAACATATGGCTCAACCTCAATCTCATTGTGCAGAACATACAAATGCACTTGATTCCGTTCGACCCTTGATACTGTCAAAAATTTATTTCCAATTAGATTATTGCCTTATTTTTTTCAACAATATGAGATTTGGGGAGTTTAATTGATTGAACATTTGACAGATATTCAGTACAAAACTCAACCGCTTCTTCAACAATGTATCGTTTGGCAATACAACCCTCTGGTCGACTTCGGTTTTTCATATACCCTTTTAATATTTTCATATAATATTCAGCAGGATACATCCATCTCATATACGTTGGTCCGCACAGTTGTGTCTCTTTCACAAGATGAACCATTATGTTAAAAATGAGGGAGGAAAATACATTTCAAGATCACACAAAGTAACAACTATTTCTTTTTGCAATGTTGGTAAGATCTCAGGATCGATCACCTTACTGCAAATTAACTTGAAGGAAAAACACATTTTAGTTATTACGCTTCTTACTTTTTCTGGAAGAATAGAACGTATACCTATCGGTAGAAAATGTTTCGTTATAACTAAAAATCATGCGTCTTCTAATATCTGATGAGTAGCCTTCTGGAAATTTAACTTCACTTAGGAACTTACACAATATTTTTTTCTCCTTTCTGGATAGAGTGTAAACAACAGGTGGTAGATATGTTCGTCTTCCTTTCTTCACGGGTCCCAATTCAGTTCTTATTCCCATCTCTACCATGTCTTCCCTTGCTTTAAGGTCATCCTTAGACTTCCATTTTATATTGAGTGATGTACCAATAACACTGTCAAATACATTTTTTTCAATATGCATAACATCAAGAAAATATCTTACGTACAGAGATTTTCAATATGGCAATTCAAAAAAAATTGACCTCTTCTTCCACCCACCTGTGACAACTTTATGTGCAAAAGGCTTGCCAAACTGAATACTCACATCTTTCACCTTTGCAAAAATTTGATCACCTGTCAATCCAGGCGGATCTCTACGTTGTTCGGTATCTCCGTTGAACGCTTTTCTCCATCCACGATATTGATGTTAAGAATTTAAGAATCTTCGATGACCGAGAAAGACATTCTTCTGACAAAGTTTCAATCGCATCATATCGGTTCCATGTTCACAGACAAGACACGCTTTTTCACCTTTAATGTTATACCCAGATAGATTTTCGTATGTTGGAAAATCGTTAATTGTTCCAAACAACATCGCCCTCAAGTTGAAACTTTCTTTCCTATATCTATCATAAACCTCCACACCGTTCTCCCACAAAATCTTCAAATCTTAGATTAAAGGTTCCAAGTATACGTCTATGTTATTTCCTAGTTGTTTATGCCCATAAATTAACATAGTTAACATCATGTACTTACGCTTCATACATAGCCACGGAGGTAGGTTATAAATCATAGGAATCACAGGCCATGTGTTATGCGAGATACTTTGAATACCGTGTGGGTTCATTCCATCAGTAGACAATGCCAAGCGAAGGTTTCTTGCTTCTTTTCCAAATTTAGGATAATCATTATCAATTTTTCATCCACTGTGGTGAATCTGCCGGATGTCGAAACTTTCCATCAATAATTATTTCATCTACATGCCAATTCAAGTGTCTTGAATCGATTTCACTACGATACATCAGAGACAACTTTTTCTTATATCGAGGGGCACTGCATTTAGGACACTCATTTAACGATGCATACTAGTTTCGAAACAAAACACAATCTTTTGGACAGACATGTATCTTATTATAGCTCATGCCAATAGAGTACAACATCTTTTTGGCCTCATACGTTCGATTGGGAAGAACATTATCCTATGGTAGCATATCTTTCATAAGGGCTAATAACTCTATGAAACTTTTATCCAACCATCCATTGCCCTCCTTTAAGTTGTACAACTTTAATACCACGGACAATCTTGTGAATTTTGTACAACCATTATTCAACGGTTTCTCTGGATTGCTTACTAACCTCTCGAACATTTTGGGACAATCATTAAGATCTTCTTCAAGCGCTTCTGCAATCTCTTCGACTCGATCATAATCGTATGTATCTGTGCAATTATCATTTGAAGCATAAGTCAAATTATCCCTCGATTCAACATTCCCGTTACTTTTCTTACCATGCATATTCCAACATGTATAACTTCTATCAATTCCACACTGTATTAAATTCGATTCCAACTGAACCGCGTCAACCCGGTTCCCATAACAGTAACACAAACAAGGACATGTCATTCGACTGGGGTCTTTGGCGTGCGCAACAGCAAACTTAATGAATTTCGATACCCCATTCTCGTACTCTTTCGACAATCGATTGGAATACATCCATGTATTATCCATGTTTTTACTAATTAAGCTAAAAAAAACAATAATTAGAGCACAAAACAATATACTGCGTTTCTGTCAAAACACAGAGTACACACGGAATGGATCCGTATCAAGAAAACGCAACATATTCACGCAATTTAAGACAAATTTATCACAATACCAGTAATTTGAGGAAGAAATTTACCTCGAATTTACCGAACTCAAGGAAACGCGGAGAATGAGCGTTGTACGTCGAACTAGGTCAGGAAACGCTGCTAATTCAAAGGAAAGAAAGCTTCTATTATTAAAAATTTCATACATTAAAAACCGAATCAACCACTAATTACAGTTCATTCACAAGTAGAGAAGTAAGCAACTAATTTAAGTGGAAACAATCCATCATAGCACTTCATTCAAAGCATAACTAATTACAGTGGCGAGAGAGAACAACTAATTACCTATAGAGAAATAAGCAACTTCTAGACCCACACAGTGTCAGATTCTTGTAAACGATCAGACTTTCACACTTCACAAGTAACCCTATATATAGAAAATTCAATACGTTATTTTGGGCGAGACACTCTCGTAATCTCGTTGGCATGCACCCATGCTTACTTACATCATTTTGAAATTAAACTCAAATGCACTAAAATATCAACTAAAATCCGTTTTAATTACCTCAATCTTCATGACTAAAAGAAAACCACATTATTACAAACAATCTCTAAAACACATCAATTAGCACGATTAACATGGAATCGCAACAAAACTCCCACAACTTAACATGTAAGAAAATCTTTCCCTTTTATTACAAACCAACGCATAACATCAACAAAAAACTCTATCGCTAGTTAACATGGAACCTTGCCGATTTACCACCGATAACACATGACATTAATCCAACTTTGATACAAATAACATGTTATCAACAAAGTTTTTACTCAAACTTCACACTACCATAATAACTTCACATATTCAACTTGAATAATCGGAAATAGTCACAACCTAAAACAAATAGCATTCCCAAATCGAAATCAAACTACATTAATCAAACTACATTGTGCTAAATCATTCAACACTTCCTAAACAAAATTGTTTTTTCGATTATCACCATCACCATTCATCAAATCACATACAGGAAACTAAGAGACAAAACAAAAATGTTATTCAAGAAATACTCACACTGCTAGTTTTCCAATTTCTAGTGACACACTAAAATGTTATTCAAGAAATACATTCGAGCAAGCAAGGATAATGACCAACTCATAGTTATCAGAATCGTAGGAGATGAAAGCGAAAACAAACCTTAGTTCGGAATCAAGGCTGAAAAGCTATCAACCACCTTAGTTCTTGAAGATGTTGAGCAGAAACAAGTAACTGCTGGAGACGTTCTATTTTGCTGAAGCCGTTGACGGACCAGAGATGGCGGTGAACAGTGGAATAGGGAGGTTTCGTGAAAGGGGACGTCAGCGAATGATGGAGAGAAAAAATCTAGATTCGTGAAAGGGAGGAAATACGCTAAAGACAAGAAACTCGTGGCTCAGGAAAATAGAGAAGATGAATAGGGTTTCCCGTTTTTCTTATTTTTATTTTTTTAACAACCTTATGAAAGCGCTTTTGAAAATCGCTTTCTTAGGTGCTGGAATAACAGCGCTTTTTTCCAAAAAGCGCTTTCTTTATGTTCCCCAATTTAAGGCCTATGCAGCGCTTTTTAAAAGCGCTTTCGTAGGTTAACCTTTACCAGCGCTTTTAAAAAGCGCTTTCTAAAGGAATCCTTTGAGAACGCTTTTTTAAGCGTAATTTTTTTCAGCCTACAACAACGCTTTTTACTAAAAGCGCCTTCTACGTAGTGCTGCCAAAACTCATTTTTGGCGTAGTGGATGTCTATGATGATCAACAAACATCAATTTCTCATGTTAGTACTCAATTTCATATTGTAGATATTTTTATGAAGCCGGTTCCTCGTCCACGTCGTCAGTTTCTTGTCAACAAATTAATATTTTTTGATCAGTCGCATCAATTTGAGGGAGTGTTAATATGGAACGATTTGATATTGTTTGATTCTTCTTAATTATGTATATTTTACATTCCTATAATAAAGTAGAAAATCAAATTGAAAATATTTTTAAATAATACCTGTGTAATTTTATAAATAAAAGCAATAAAATGAAGAACGGCAACGAGCCATAATTTGTGATATTGTAAACATTTATGAAAAAAATTATTTAAAAATTAAAAAATTTAAATATAATGGAACAATTTTCAAAATTTTAAAAAATAACATAGACTAAAATTCTATGAATAAAATTTTTGTAAGAACTAAAATATGTGTTTTTTTGATTGAGACTTAAAAATGAAATTTAAAATATTTAACCCAATTAATTAATATGAAATAGTGATATGTTATTTAGTTCCCAGTTCAAGAAAAAATTTACTTAATAAACGGACAACTAGACTTGTACCTCTACATCCAAAATCTAAATTCTGCACTCACGTGCATGCGTTCCGGAATACTTAAAGAAAGTATTTCGATTAAAAAAATGTTAACGGAGTTTTTACAGCAATTCAAAATCATGACCTAAAATTACGAAACTGTTTTTTTAATTATCATACCGAGACATTTTTTGAAAGTATTCCGGTCAAGTGTATTAATAAGATACCGAAACACTTTTTGAAAGTGTTCTATTTTAAAAAAAAAAGTGCTAAAGGAGTTTTAGCAACAATTCAAAACGGTATCTTAAAGTAATAAAACTGTTTGTTTTTTTAAATTAACATACCGGAACTTTTTTGAAAGTGTTTTGATTTGTTTGTTATTAAGATACGAGAACACTGTTCCGATTTAAAAAATTGCTAAAGGAGTTTTAGCAACGGTTCAAAACCGTGGCCTAAAATAATCAAGCAGTTTATTTTAAAAGATTATCATACCAGAACACTTTTTTAAAAAAATTATCATACGAGAACACTTTTTGGAATAGTTCTGATTGAGTGTATTATTAAGATACCGGAACACATTTTGAAAGTGTTTTGATTTTCAAAAAATTCTAAATAACTTTTAAAAAAAAAAAAATTATCATTCCAGAATACTTTTTAAAAGTGTTCCGGTTGAGTGTATTATTAAGATACTGGAACACTTATTGAAAATATTTCGGTTTAAAAAATTGCTAAATCAGTTTTAGTAACAGTTCAAAACCGTGGCCTAAGTAATGAATTTGTTTTTAAGTTATTATACAATATAGGGGTGATAAATTTATATTTTTTGATGAATAATAAATAAAATTAAATAATAAATTGGTTATAAATATTGAAGGATAAAACTGACATTTTAAAAAAATTATGGAGAGACAAATCTAATTGTAGGGGGTAGAAGTAAATTTATCCACTTCAGGAGGTTGCCTAAAACCTTTAAAAACCCGTTCAATTGACATACTTAATTTAGCAAGAGCATTCTACTCCCTGGCGTGGACTTTCGACGCTAGACATCGTAGAAGTGCGGTGTCCTTCTTTATAAATAAGGAACAAACCTAATCTTGATGTATAATAAAAGCCTTCATGTTTAGTCTTCACAGGTCAAAAGCATTTATGAGCGGTAAATGTTTAAACCACAAATTAGGACGTGGTTGCCAAGATTGATCCAAGGATCCACACTCACAGATCCAATTTTTAGAGAAAGAG
The DNA here is from genome assembly GCA_021764765.1 of Vicia sativa. NCBI lineage: Eukaryota > Viridiplantae > Streptophyta > Magnoliopsida > Fabales > Fabaceae > Vicia > Vicia sativa. The sequence goes on along the minus strand of CM038795.1, from coordinate 27,103,458 downwards.
TGATTCTAGGAGAAATTTGAAAAAACTAAAGAAACGACACAATCTAATGATTCAGCTTGAAATATTGAACTCCAACTTTAATTCTCTTTGAATACAATTCTAAGAGCACAAAGCTCTTTCTTTTACAGTTACAGAGATTTTCAGAATTTATAAGAGAATGATTTAATCAGTATACAACTCCTAGAACAATTAAATTTATAGCTACAAAAATGCTAAAATAACTCCTACAAAAATGTTAAGTCAGTCCATTTTATCACACATACAAAACCTGGTAATTGGCAGAATAACTCAGGTTAGAACGACAGGACAATGAAGAACGTGAAACTGGAAAGCTGCAATCAACAACACTCTCTATCTCCACAACTGTTTCATTGAACAAGTCAACCTCACAAGGAAGCCATAGAGGACCATCATTTCTATACCCATATTCATTCTCAACATCTTCTAAAAGCGTTTTAAACAAAGGGTGATTGAATATTTTGATCTTGATTATGAATCTTTGTCTCTCAGCTCCAACGTACACACAAACACAACCATTTGGTGGTTTTTTAGTATTATCTTTTTGCTTTTTGTGACACTTTTCTGATAATTTGTCATAGCTGCAACTGCTAGTACTTTCTTCTGAATCAAAGGATTTATTGTTGCTTCCCCATACCCTCTTACACTTATTCACCAAATTCATGATAAAAAATGAATGTGTTGATTAAGAATATGAAGGTGTTGTTCATAGGAGTATACAAGTTAAGTTTCTTTTATAGATCACAAATCTCAAACGGGACCCACCCTTATTATATTATTGCATATATTTCTCTATTTTATTTTTTATTGGTCCTCACTTGTTGTAGAATTTTGAATATCTTCTTCTCATACAAAACTGCATTTGAATTGTCTACAAAGAATGACCTCAACAGATCTGTAAGGAATTTCAGTAAAAAAACAAAGTATATGCTTGCTCAGTCAATTCATAGTTGGTAGTACTTATAAAAATAAAAGAAACTAATGGTTGGTTAGTGAGAACAGAAAATATTATATAATCTTCTTCAAAAAATATTATATAAAAGTAAAGTCAAAGAATAATATGATAAAATGTGAGGAGAAGGTTAGTGACACTGACGCTCTCGTTCTTGGCTGACGGTAATTGAGAAAACAATAAGAACTTTCCGTTTCAACTCGGAGGGATTAATTAGTCAACACTTTAATTTTCATGTAATGAGTAGTGTATGGTTGACGTTCATGATGATTGCATTGCTTAAACTTGAACGTTGAATACCTTTCATCACTTTCAATAAATAAAGTTATATGCACAAGGGTTTAAACCTGAGTAACGTGTACTTTTAATAATTTCAAAATTTATGTATCTTTACTTTGGGTTTATCCACACAATCGACGGGTAAAATAATTATTTTTTTAAAATAGTTATATTGTTTATCCAAAATATTACATTGTTTACACAGAATATTAAAATAAAAATTAAATTCTTCGAAGATTTAGATTTTAGATCTTTGAATTATTGAATTTTGAGGAAGATCAAATGTTAGGTGCAAGAATATTTTCTACAAATCTTGCATGCATTTGTTTCTGATGAAAAAAAGGATAAGCTAATCAAAATCAATATTCAAATATATAATTTTCGACTCAAATAAATATTTAAGAAAATAAACCTTAAACCCCGATAGTTTTCTAGTCTTTCAATCCATATTGTAGAGAACTTTTTCAAGCCTCGTTAGGTTTTAAACGCTTCATGTTTCATCTAGGTTAGAAATGTTAATAATCAACATGCTTTTATAATGGATGTCAACTAGATTTCAAGCGGAACACTAATGTCAGAGGCTTGAGCGTTGATAATCATTAAATGAACAACAAAAAATTGTTTAAGACTGGTGAAAATCCTCAAAAAACGCTTAACATATCCCTAGATTCAAATCTAATGAAATTAAGATGTATTTTTGTCGGCTACAACTCCATGGGAAAAGGCTATACACTATTTAGACTACAAGAAAGTCAAGTTATTATAAGTCGAGATTCCAAGTTGATGAAAATTCTTTATGGAATTGGGAAGAAAGCAAATTTGATAAGAAAGACGTTTTGATCTACACTGAGAAATAAAGTGAAAATAAGCTTATTTAAATACAGCCAAGCACACCCGATCCAATCTTAGATGAACTCCTTGAAGAAAGCGTCTACTCAACTGATCCTAACTCATTAAATTTCTCATTCTCGAGCCCAACTCCAAAAAGGTACATATTAATAGACAATATATATATGCTACATTCAATTATTGTTTAGTTGAACCCTATAACTTTGATGAAGCAATCAAAGAATAATAAAAGATGAAAGCGGTGAAGGAGAAGATATGTCTGATCAAGAAGAATCAAACATGGAACCTTGTCGACAAACCAACAAACAAAGAAGTCATAGGTTCCAAATGGATCTACAAAGCCAAGCATAACCTAGAGGGATCCGTTCAAAGGAACAAAGTAAGACTCGTTGTTAAAGGATATTCTTAACAGCCTGGACCGAGGAGACATTTTTCCCAGTAACTCGGCTACCCATAATTCAAGATATAATTACATTTGCCGCCAATGGAAGCTATATCTGCTCAGTGTCAAGTCTTCATTTCTTGATGGGGAATTGAAAGAAGAATTATATGTAGATCAACCTCAGGACTTCATCCTTAAAGGAATATAAGAGAAGGTCTACATCTCGAGAAAGAGCTATACATACTTAAACAAGCTAATCGCGCTTGGTATAGTGAGATTGACAACTACTTCAACCGAATAGGATTCAAGAAAAGAAAGAGTGAAGCAACCTTGTATGTCAAGCTTCAGGATACTGATGTTTTTATAGTCGAGAAATGCTAAGAAAACTCTCTTTCTAACAAACTGAATCACGTGTTCTCTTATTGGTTAAAACATGTGCGGATCCTAAACTTTTATGTGGGACCTATTTCTAAAGTGAGAGACCCACACATGCTTCAACCAATAATAAAGTGAGTGTTTAAAAGAGTGTTGCTAGCCCTGCTCTCTTATAGTCACTTTTTATGCTAAGGATCTTATCTTCATAGGAAGCGACAAAAAGGTGATGAAAGAGTTTAAAGATGACATGACTCAAAAGTATGAAATGAGCGATACAGGTTTACACCGGTATTTATTAGGAATGTGGATATACCTAGAAGAGCACACAATATTTATCTGCTAAACGATGTATTCATAAAAGATTTTGAAGAAATTCAACATGTTGGGATGCAATCCCGTTTTTAAACCACTCATTATGGAGGGGAAATTGAAGAAAGGAGATGCAGGAAAAGTAGCGGATGTCACTGGTTACTAAACCTTCACTAAAAATATGTTATACCTTACAGCAACACGATCTGATCTTATGTATACTGCAAGTCTGTTCTCAAGATTTATGCAGAGCGCAAGCCATTTACAACTTCGCGCAGCAAAACGTGTCTTAAGATATGTCCAAGGAACAATTGACCTTAGTATGAGCTATAAAAAAATCATGCACTTAACCTCATCAATTATTGTGTTAGTGATCTCGATGGATCCTTATACGACAAAAGACACCTCAGGATATTGTTTCTCTTTTGGTTCAATAATGTTCTCATGGTTATCCAACAAACAGCAAAGTGTTTGCACAATCTTCTACCAAAGCCGAGTATGTCTCAACATCACTAGCAATATGGCTTTGAAGAATTGATTCTAGATGAACTTTACACTGAAATTTATTGTTCAACTCATTTTTACATAACTATATCCAAATATAAACTAATTATGATAAATTCAATTATGCTAAAATCAATCATGCTAAACTTCATTCTATTAAAATCAATTTTAACAAATTTAATTATGTTAGAACCAATTTTATTCACTATAAATCCAAACACATCCTAACTATACAATTTATAGACCAACTAAATTTGAGGATTGCTATTTTTACACTAAAGTTTTACACCAAATACATACACCATGAAAAATACAGCCAAGCATGTGTTCTTTTTTATTGGAAAAGTGAATAATAATTATTAAATATAATAAAAAGAAGGCTTAAATGCACTTTTGGTCCCCCTAGTTTCAAAATTCTGAAGTTTAAGGCCCCTTAGTTTAAAATCCAGGTTTTTTATCCCTCAAGTTTACCAGAGTTGGGATTTTTGCAGCCCCTCCATCTGGCTGTGAGTTTGATGATCTGGCAAGGGGATTTTTAGCCATGTCATCAAACTCACATCCAGATAGAGGGGGACTACAAAAATTCCAACTCTAATAAACTTGAGAGACCAAAAACCTGACTTTTAAAATAGAGGGCCTTAAACTACATAATTTTAAAATTAGGGGGACCAAAAGAATCAAACCGTATTTTTATACTATGTAAATGTAATATTTAGTGTAGGAATATCAATTCCTCATTAAATTTATAGCTACAAAAATGCTTACTAACTACCCAAAATCGTTAACTCTAACAGAAAATATTAACTAACATAAGTCCATTTTATAACAGATACAATCTACAAAAGTTAATTTTACAACCTTTTACCAAAATCTGGTAATTTGCAGCACAACCCAGGTTAAAACGACAAGACAATGAAGAACGTGAAACTGGGTTGTATTGGTGAACAATTTGAAAGCTGCAATCAACAACACTCTCTATCTCCACAAGTGCTTCATTGAACAAGTCAACCTCCTAAGGAAGCCATATAGGACCATCGTATCTATAACCATATTCGTTCTCAACATCTTCCAAAAGTGTTTTGAACAAAGGGTGATTGAATATTTTGATCTTGATTATGAATTCTTGTATCTCAAATCCAACGGAAACACAAACACAACTGTTTGGTGGTTTCTTAATATTATCTTTTTTTCTTTTGTGACACTTTTCTGATAATTTGTTATAGCTACAACTTCCATTGCTATCTTCTAAATCATACAATCTACTGTTGCTTCCCCATACTCTCATACACTTCATCACTAAATTCATCTCTATTTAATAGATTAAAATCCACCACAATTAAGCAAGAAATATTAGAAATGAATGTTGTTGGAAATGTGTCTTAAAACTTTTGTTGATGAAGAGAAAGAAAACATATTTTGGAGGTTGCATATATCACGAAAATCATAAGTTTCATAAAGTTGTAAAACTAAAAAATCGGGTAAATCGTACAGTCGTACGACAGGTGAATAATGAACGTACAGATGTGAATAATGACCGTACGGATGTGAATAGTGTTTTTGGGTTTTTCGGACTTTTTGACAATTTCTCCTTTTTGGTTTTTCAGCCACTTTCGGTTTAGTGCATGAATTCGTGTTTGATTGGATTATAATTTTGGGCTTTAGTTGGTGGATATTTGCTATTATAAATATGTATCTCTTCTTATGTTAGTATAATGTGACAATCTTAGAGCTTGTACCAAAATGGAGAATGAGGGTTTGAAGGCATTGCAAAGGTTTTCAGCTATTCTCAAGGGAAACTTTCTAAATGTTTTGGAAACCTTTGGGGTTATCTAAGGTTATTAGGAATTTGGAAACACTGATTTAGTTTAAGTTATTCATATATTGAAGGTTGAAGGGGTTGAGAAACACTTGAGTAGAAAATAAGGTAATTCTTGGGAACATGAAGTCGAAGACTATTTTCTTGTAACTCATTTGTAATCTCTTGTAACAACTTTCTGAGTATAGTGAATTGAAGAGCTTCTCTCTCTCATAGTAGATCTTTTGATCGAACTGAGTAAACAAACATTTATCTTTTTCTCGCTTTATTCTGTTATATTTTTTGTGTAAGAATTATTATTAGTGCATCCATTTATTTTAGTTGCTACTATTCTTTAACCCACAAATTAGTATTAAATTTTGTCGTAATTAAAAACAAAATTCTCGTGTTGATTAATTTAAAATTACGAAGGTGTTGATCTTAGGAATATACAAGTTATGTTCCTTTTATAGATCACTAAAGTCTCAAACGGGTCCCAGCCCTATTATGTTATTCCATATATTACTCTATTTTAATTTTAATTGGTCCACACGTGTTGTAGAATTTTGAATATCTTGTTTTCATACAAAGCTAGATTTGAATTTTGTCCATAAACAATGACCTCAACTTCAGTAAGCTAGTTGAGTAATAAAACAAAGCATATCCTTGCTCAGTCAATTCATAGTTGATTGTGCTTAATTATAAAGATAAATTAAAATAATATCAGTGAGAACAGCAGTATTATATAATTTTCTCCAATATAAATATTATATAAAATAAGTCAATGAATTATATGAAATATGGTGTGGAGAAGGTGTGACTGTGACCCTGGCTCTATCATTCTTGGCTGACGGTAATTGAGAAAGCATTAAGAACATTCCGTTCCAACTTGGAGGGATTAATTTGTCAACACTTTAATTTTTAGAATGAATATGAGACAAACTTAGCTTACATTGCTCAAACTTTGATGGTTAATACCTTTAATCACTTTCAGTTTTCAAAGACCAGTTAATAAAAAAAATTGATATAATCCTCTTGTACTATTACAAGCAATTTTAATCTTTTTTTATTTTTTACATTTGACTATGATGTGTATTATATATAGATCAAATACATTAATAGTTAAATATATAAAAAAAATAAAGTTGTTTATAATAGTCCAGATGGTGTACATATTTTAGAGTAAATATAACCTTAGTCGGTGATTTTATAATTTTATTATGTATTTTCGGTTATTACGATTGTTTTGTAGACTTTAATTTGAACCAACAATCTTTTTAGATGTGAATCGGCAGTAAGCTAAAATTTGTAGTATAAACACTTAATATGATGGAAAAAGTCTTACTTGATTGTCATCCTTTGACAGACGAAACTTTGAATTGGACCTTTGAATTAAGTCGATCTTATTTGATCTTAGAACATTTATCCCAAATATTTGTTATCCAGTATGGAGCTAGGATTGTTGTACTAGTGGGGAGACCGAGTTTTAGAAGACTCTCTTCATTAATGTTTTAAGGCCTCCGGGCTCACCTTCATGTTGGAGGGGTATTATGAGGACCAAAGGTGTATTCAGTAAGAATAGGTGTCCTCGGGAATACTAGTATTAGTACAAGAATAGGTGACCTCATAAATACAATCTTCTATGTTGTTTTATGTTTCTAAGATAGAGGCGATGTCTTGTACTTAAGTGTCATTTCAAGATTAAGGTCAAATCTGGATCCTCATGATCGTGCTTCGACACTTTTTTAATTTTTGGTTGCACATTATTGTGTGTGAAATCAACCTTTCTTTTCATCTTATTCGTTTGCAAAGCGTTTAATCTTCTACAACTATTCTCGTCTTTAACCAATCTTTATTAGTATTTATAATTTTTATTAATATTCTGAATATAGTTGTCTTAGAGGTCACATCTATTATCTATTGTCTATTATAATATATTAAAACTAAAGCTCGCACTATTTTGTTGACAATTCATTCTTTTATGTGCATTCTCATACTAACATTTTTATTTTATTTGTGCCACATCTTCCTATAATCATATGTATCACCTTCTAAAATTTATTTTCACAATACTTCTAATTCTATACAAATACAAAAAACAATATTATTTTGAACAAAATAGTTTAACAAGCTAAACTATTTATAGTCATATGTGTCAGCTTCCAAAATTTATTTTCACAATACTTCTAATTCTATGCAAATACAAAAAAAAAAATATTTTAAACAAAATATTATGTATATTTCACTAATAGTTACTTCAACTAAGAAAATTATTTAAAATTTCAAAAATAAAATATAGCTGAGGATTCAAACACAATCAAATATCTTTATTTTCTTAAAATTATAGCAAGTAAAATAAAATTTGAAATAAATATTTTTAATCTAAAAGTAGTTCTCACAAAATCGTTATGAATTTATCTTAATATAAAATACATTATGCAACAATAGTTCATTGTGTCTATGTACCTTACTACTAATTTTTTGTAATAATATGAAATAATAAACTATAGACAAACAACAAAATTCTTGACTTTTTACGTATGAGAATATAGAATTTTCTCAAAGTGAATTATATACTTTACTTTTTCCTTTTACAATAGTAATCATATAGAGTATATAAAAACAACAATAATAGTATCTAAAAAATATTCATATTTTAATTAATATGAAAGACAAAATCAAATAAAAATAAAAATTACCATTAAAAAAATTAAAATTAAAAATTATAAAAATATTTAAGCTAATATAACAAACATTTTCAACAATTATTCATCATATAACTAAAGTTCTATAAAATAGAAATAAATTTTATAAAGATACTAAAAATTTAATTTGATAATAATTATAAATAAAATTTTAATTTTATTTAACACTAAAAAGTAATACATATTTTTAAAAAATTAAAATTAAATATATAAATCAAAGATGAGTACCAAAAAGATATGAGAATCAAAACAAAATAATATTACTCTCAATTTACAAATATGTATTTTTCTTTCAAATAAAATATATATTTTACATGTGATTAATTCATATTTTTGTATCATGATTCACAATAGATTATTATAATATAAATTTAATAATCATTTTTGTTAAAATAAACTCTTAGATATTAAAAATTTAATAAAAATGAATAAATTCTATGAAATGATTGGGAAATTAATTAACCACGTCCTGGAAATCTCAGACACCCCCTCCATCCAATCATTGCCAACCTTAAAGGCTGAAATTCCATTCTTTCTAAACCTTCTCTTAATACAAGTATGAAAGAGATCAGTGAGTATCACCTCCCTTAAGTTATAGAACTCTAGACCTTTGAAAAACTTGGACATCTCTACTCTTTAATTTTTCTTAACTCTTTACCTATGTTATGGATTTTCACGCTATTAGGATTGATGATTTAAAATTGTTTAAGAATGTTGTCGAGAAGTATGCTACCATTCTTCATACTGACATAACCAATAATTTGATTGTTCGAATGTGTCATAATGTCATTAGGGCCTCTTTGCGCAACATCGATTGCTTATGAATATTGATTATTGTAATAATATATTCTGCAATGAAAATGGCTGCATTTTTATTATTAAAAATAATCATATATATAGATATTAGATACATATTTATCTACAAGTGTTTATCTTTACAATTTAACCATACCGAGAGCTCCTAACTGGAAACACAAATCAGGCTAGAAAGGCAAGATAGTGACGAATTGGAAACTGCGATGGGCCTGCGACTCATTGGACAGCTGCAACCCACAAAACCAATATCATCTTCAACACTCTCAATTTCGACAAGTGCTTCACAGAAAAAGTCAATATCACAAGGAAGCCATAGAGGACCATCATTTCTATAACCATATTCATTCTCAACACCTTCTAAAAGAATTTTGAACAAAGGGTGATTGAATATTTTCATCTTGATTACAAATCTTTGTCTCTCGTCTCCAACATAGACACAAAGACAACCATTTGGTGCTTTCTTATTCTTAATATTATCTTTTTGTTTGTGGCTTGATGATAATTTGCCATAGCTTCCACTGCAAGTTTCTTCTGGATACAATCTATTGTTGCTTCCCCATACTCTCTTCCACTTGTTCACAAAACCCATCTCTATATAAATTGTATAGATATATTATGTCCTGTGGGGAGAGCAAGAGATTGCAAATTATTGTGTTCTGTGTATGAAATGTTCCTAATGCTTCTTATATAGACGAAGACTAAAAAGTCTCACTCGGTTCTACCCTATTGTTATTAATTTATTAGTATAATACATTGGTTTTATCAGTGCTATTATTCTGTTTTATTTTCATAGTATTTTATTTATCAGTCCTCACGTGTTGTTGAATTTTGACTATTTCTATGAAATTGTATTGGATTAATATATGAGGTGAGTTTATGAAGTTGTTATCAACAAGTTAACGTTTCGGATTATAAGACACATGACATATTTTCATCTATAATTTTAAAATACTAATTCTCATTTTTTTTAATTTCATTTATAAATAATTTAAATATAAATAAAGATTCAAAAGAAAGAATTAAGAGGAGAGAAATTGAGAGTGTTAATTAATAAGTTGAGAGTGTTAATTAATAAGTTGAGAGAAATAGAGAGAAAATAAAGATTCAAAAGAAAGAAAAGAGGAGAGAAATTCATTTTCATTTTTCTGAACCATTTTCACTAAACAAGTAATTTCTAATTCGTTAGCCATTAGATCAAGCTCAAATTTGAATGGCAGGTTCGCATCACCTATATCTATTTTTTGACGGTTGGGATCTTCAAAATGAAATCTAAGCTGAAAGATAATTGCTTCCACTTAAGTTGTAGATTTGGATAATATTTCAGCTTTTTAGATTCTTATTTATAAACTAGTTTGCTATGTGATTTGTGGTTATTATCACTATTTTGTGAATCACTTTAAGACTCTCTTGTACCCTAAATTGATTATAGTGGAGCTATTACTTTGGTGTGTACGACTTGCGGTTTTTACTCTCATATTGAGGGGATTTCCACATTAAAAGTATCAGTGTTTTGTGTCTTTATTTATTCAGTTTTTTGTCTTATATTTGTTGTTGATCCTTAAGGTTCCTACAAGTGTGTGGAATTTATATCTCATGCGTATTATTCTATTGTATTGTCTTAAATTTCCTTCAGAGTGACATCATAGCTCTTGGTTAAAGGCTATTTTACTTGTTTGAATGATGAAGTCAAATAAAAAGATAAAGATGATATTATTGAATGGTTATAAGTATCTTTTATATATGGGCAAGATGAAATACTTATTATTTGTGAAGAAATTGTATTTACTAGTTTTTAGTTTCGAAAAGCAGGATTTTGTGTCTAATGAAGAATGAGAGTTTGAAAATAAACATGTATGTGGTTTTATTCAAGAATATGTAAAAGATAGAGTCGTTATATGCCTTTAGATCAGGGAATAATAAATTATTCTGGTTGAATAGCTTCATAAGTTTGAAGTATAAGAAGGGGACCTCTGTTTCACATCATTTGAATGAATTTCAAGGGCTCCTTGATAAGATGTCAAGAATGGGTATTAAATTTGATGATGAACTTTTGAGACTATTTCTATTGCTATCTTTACTAGAGTCTTAGGAGACATTTCGTGTATCTATCACAAGTTCTGCTCCTAGAGGTGTTGTTTCTTTCTAAACGACTAAGGATGATATTCTTAATGAGGGGATGAGAAGGAGGACACAAGGTATTTCATCTAAATCTAAGGTACATGTCACTGAAAATAGGGGGAGAAGCCAGAAAAAGACACCGAAAGGTGGTAGAGAGAATAGTAGAAGCAAGTCCACGCCGCGATACAATAATCTGGAGTGTCATTATTTTCACAAAACATGACACATATAGAAGTATTGTTATTAGTGGAAAAGGGATGACAAAGGGAAGAAAGGTAATTCTAAATAAAAAGATCATGATGTTGACTGATCAGTGCATTTATGATGTTTCTATAATTTAGTTTACTTTTTCCTTTATTTGATTTTTGTATTTTATTTTCAACATTAACAGTTTTTAATAAAAAATCATAACTGGAGCTACGGGAATCGAATTAGCGCATTCTAATATTCGTTGGAAAGCTGGGAGAAAGAGCTACAACTTTCATGTTGGAGTCAGAAGCTGACTTGGAGTGCATTATTACTAGTAATTCGTTGAAGTTTCTGACTTTAGAAATTAAGTTGTTTCGGTCATTTGTTGGGGATGGGTTAAGTTTTCTGACCTAGTTTGTAATCGAATTGAAACCCTTATTCTGTTAAAAGGGCATGAGCCGTTGTACTGTTCATCACTTTTCTTTCGACAATTAAATTACTTTTTCTTTTGTACGATTCATGGAGAACTAATCACCAAGGCAAAATCTATTGATTGCATATTCCATCATACTTTAGGGTAATTTAAATTCAATCCAATTTCTATTCCTTTCAATGTTGTTATGTGATCATTGTTAGCTTAATTTGATTATCATATAATAGTATTGATTTAATTCGATAGTTGTATGCTCCTTAACCGTAATCATGTTAGCTTACCTTCTTAGTTATTGTGTTTGATCGAGTCGTGTTTGCTTAATGCGCGAGAGCTTAAATCCATTTGTTTAATTCGGATAATAGGAACATAAATTACATAAAACTAGTTGCGTTTGTCAGTGAGTTTTATAATTGAAAAGGAATACATAATCCTCTTATAAGGTTGGAACTATAATAATCAATAATAAGTCAGAACCAAAATCAATAGATTAGCCATTTTAGCTATTTTATAATCACTTATTCTAAAATGAAACCTAAAAACCCCAACATTGTTCCACTCGATTGGTTAATAATAATACAAGAACCCATGAGCACGATACTCGAATTGTCGTTATCGTAACTATATTTTAAAAATACTCGTTTTTTATTTGTGTGCGATAAAGGATCAATGACTGTGTTACTATCGCTACTTGTAATGATCTTATTATTATACGTGATCATGAGTCTATTAATCTCGTATTAGACAAGAGCACGTGGAAAATTGACAGTGGTGTTACATTATATGATACATCACATGATGTTTATGATATTAAGTTGTTGGAGTTAGTTAAGGTTTATATAGATGATAAAGATTGTGATATGACGAATAAAGCATTACCAAAAATTTGATGCTTGTTGTGATATCGTTGATTTGGCGATTTTCTCACATAATCGTGAAGGGGATATTTGTTGGGATTGGGCTATCTTCCTATATGGAGAAATACTTAAATATAAATATCCCATTTGTCTCATTTATTTAAGCGGAGAGTGTGAATTAACGGTTAAGAGTAATAGAGAGAAAATAAGGATTCAAATGAGAGAAAAAAAAGAGAGAAACTCAATCTCATTTTTTCTACACCATTCTCACTAAATCGACGATCAGTGTTTCGTTAGTTGTTGTATTGAGCTTAAATTTGGAGGGAAAGTTCTCAACATCTATATCTAACTTTTGAGCATTGGTATCTTCAAAATGTAGTCTAAGATGAGAGATAATTGGTTCGCACTAAAGCTGTAAATTTGGGTGATTTTTCAACTATTTGAATTCTTATTTCTAAACTTGTTTGTTTTGTGATTTCCACTTGTTATCACTATTTTGTGAATCGCCTTAAAAATCTTTTATAACTTTAATTGATTATAATAGAGCTATTACATTGTTTGAGATGACTCGTGGTTTTTACTCGCATATTGAGGAGTTTTCCACGTTAAAAATATCGGTGTTTTTGTATATTTATTTGTTCGATTTGTCGTCTTATATTTGTTGTTGATCCTCAAGATTTCTACAATGATGAGAAATTTTATATCTGGTTCATAATATTCTGTTATTTTGTATTAATTTCTCATCAGCATGATATGTTAAATCAAGAATGAAGAGTGGTGTTCTGAAAGTGTTGTCTTACAAAAGTTCTTGTTAAAAAAGATTTGGTACTTAAGCGCGTTCAAATTAATATCATGACTATGTCATGTAACTCTCTCTACTGGATAATTTATACTATTAGTACAATAGTAATCACAAGTTCAATTATAATATATGAGAGAGATAAAATCTATAGAGGAATTATTTTAGATTTGTCAAAAACTAAATTTAAGGATAAGTTGATATGTGTAAGTATACGCAATGTGTTAGTTATTACATATGTGCATTATTTGATATTGTTGTAAGGTGTTGTAAGATTATGTCAATGGCTAAAGAATTATTCACAAATATGAAAGTTTCCCACTTAATTTTCAGTTTGATTTTCAATATGTGAAATTTCTTAATCATGATTTACTTTAAGTGTAAAATAGTCTTGTTGATGGTGCGTGATAGATAGTTTTTTTTTAAAATATGATTTTGATTGAACACAATGTAAATTTATAGGAGTGACTTAATTTTAAGTGAATTATATTTTTCATTATAGAGTATGATAGTTTTTAGAACTCTGATTTTTAATGAAAACAATATATAAATTTTTTTGGAGTGATTCAACTTCAAATTAAGTATACTCTTTTTGGTATAATGAAAAGGTATTTTTGTGTTATGGTTGTCAATAAAGACAAAATAAATTTTTTTGGAGAGATTTAGAATCAAGTGAAGTATATTTTGTATGATAAAATATGAGTGTTGTAACATTTTGTGTGTCCCCTTATATGAATCTTGTCATATGAGATCAAATAAGTTCCTATATGTTATACTACTTGTCAGGTTTGAACAAATAGGGTAATTACTGAACTTGGATAAGCTTAATTCTTACTCAGTAAGATTGACTTTTTTAATTATTTAGAAAAGGAACATTTTAGTAACATTACTATTTAACAAATGAAATATCCCTTAAAGATATTTCTTTACTTCTCTTTTCTTACTAACAACTCCTTTTTATTTGGCTAGTAAGAAGGAGATAAATAGAAAGAGGAAACAAGAGAAATAGAAGTAGAAGAGAAGAGAAAAGAAAGATGAGAAACAATTGAGAAAGCTTGGAGAAGAAAAGAAGAAATTTGTAAGTGGAAAAAGATTGTATCAAGATATTGAATCAACTCTTTTTATTATCAAACATCTTAAAATATGTTATGGGTGAGTCTTTTGTTGCAAACATGATGTTCTTGATGTCTGCTTGTTTTATTATGATAAATCATGATTATTTATGTTATTGGATGCATTGAAGTCATATGTGTTGGCTTTTGTTCCATTTTATCCTTCCTTTTTCCTTTTTTGAATTGTCTAAGATCAGTCATTATCGCTAAGAGGAGGAGGGTCTCACTAAGCGAGACAAAGGAAATTTGTGGGAATAAATGTTCTGTAATTGCCCGCTTCATGCTCTATAATTTCTTGCTAAGTGAGGATTTGCTAGAATTCCTCGGTAGACTTTGCTAAGCGAGAAGCATAATTTTCCCAGTTTTGTGTCTACTATCTTGCCTAACTAAGAGCGCATGATATAACAAATAAAAATTTGATTCCTTGTTTCCACCATAAAAATGGAATCATAATTTCGATTGATAAGACTCGGAGCGTTGGAAAGCTAAGTAAATGGGCTATTATATGGTAATGAGAAACTGTGATTTAAACATAGAATTCTCAGTGAATGATGATAACAATCATAAACTTTATGTGATTTACTTTATGTTGATACATGCTTGTCTTCTTTGTAAATAATAAGTTCATTAACCTTATGAAGATGATGTGTGAGGAAAACCTTGGATGAAATTTTGGTAAATAACTTAGATGGCGATGTCTGGTCTCAAAGGAATTTCGGTGTGTACCGTGGGCGAATAACCACTATAATTGAATCATAGTCATGAATTAATATGATTTATATATAACATAATTTATTGTTATGATATAGGTGAATGTTACCAGCTAGTGATTGACGAGTATAATCGCGTTGCGATTTATAAATTAATCATGTATTCATAGACCAGTCCATTCTCGTGCCCATGCATCCCAAATTGTGATGCTTATGAAAAGTAAGAATTAGAATACATGCACTATTGCTTTGCATCAACCAAATCGGTTAGAGTCCCATAGTGAAAATAAATGGGTTAGAGTCCCATAGAAGACGTGGACCTCAAAGTGCACTACGTCAAAACTAGTTTTAGGCAGCACTCCATAGACAATGCATTTTTCCCAAAGCGCTGCTATAAGTTCAAAAAAAATTAAAACTAAATACTAAATTAAGAAAATATAGGCTAACTTTAGAAAGCACTCCTGAAAAACACTGCTAAAGGCCATACATACGAGTGCGCTTTTAAAAAGCGTTGCTAGAGGCCACACTTTAGAAAACACTTCTGAAAAGCGCTGCTAAAGGATGTTCTTTAGAAAAAAAGACGTGCTAAAGGCAATACTTAAGAAAGCGCTTCAAGAAGTGCTTACTTAAGTCATTAATTTCTAAAACTTACAAAAACCATAAATTGTTCCACACTTCCTAAGTTGTTCTCTTTCTCTCTTTCGCGAAACACCACCGTCAATGTTCTTCCTCTTCCGCAAACACCATCATTTTTCTCTTTGACTCCACCATTCGCGACCATCTCGTTCCGCGAATCCGCTCATCTCTAACTCTGTTCCAACTCCCTCCGTCTACGCCATGTCTGTTCTCCCTCACTCACTACGCCAAAAATTAGATTAGATAGTGCAATTTAGGCATCGCTTTTTCTAGAAAGCGCTGCCTAAAGCTAAAAAAAACATGAAAAAGTTAGAAGAAATTTCATCAAAAGTGCTTCCTAAGGGTTACCTTTAGACAACACTTTTTAAAAGCGCTTCCTAAGGATCACTTTAGACAGCGCTTTGTAAAAGCACTGCTAAAGGACCCCTTAGAAAGCGCTTTTTATAAAATGCTACCTAAGGTTATTTCAAAAAGCGCTGCTAGAAGCACCCCCTTAGACAATGCTTTTTAAAAGCGCTTTTAGAGCCCCCTTAGATAGTGCTTTATGAAAAAGCGTTGTCTAAGGTATTTTTTTAAAAAAAATAAACCCTAAACCCTATTTTCATTTCATTCTCCAATTTCTCTACAATATAATTTCCATGTTTTTCTCTGCAAAACCTTCTTCCATCCTCATCACGTCAACCTTTAATCATCTTCGAACCATTATCCTTAATCATCTTTGAACCACAGCCCTTCAAACCCCTTCCTCAGCGATGACATTCATCGTTTCCAGCCATATATCATCGTTTCCCCTTCGTCGTTTCCAACTCACGGCACCTTCAGCTTGACCCTTCTCCTCCGTTCTCTACAATACTTCTTTGCAACAACCTTTCTCCTCCGTTCTCTGCAACACTTCTCCTCCGAAAACGGCTTCGATTCCTACTGTACACCAACACCGCCATAATCCTATTTACTTTCACAATCTATTTTTTCTTTCTTAGTTTTATCGATGACTAATTATGTTTTCTTCTATTTTATGGTTTGTTTTTTATTCTGGTTCTTCATTGCTTTTCAAACTTATTTTTGATTAGCAGCAAGGTAAGCTTGTTACAAATTCTGGTTATTTATCACAATAAGACCTTTCCTCCTTCACTGTAATTTTGAGTGTGAATGTGTGATGTTCTTATGAGGATATGTGTATCAAATAGTTCCTGCAATATAAATTTCTTGATAACATTGATATTGTGGCACTGAAATCGATTGATAGTTTGTTGCTTATTTTGTATGTTGTTATTTTCGGTTCACTGTGATTATAAATTTCATTTGTTCGTTCTTACTTACTCATTATAAGTTGTGCTTGTTATTTCAGCTCTATATCGCAACTCTCGTTATGTCGCTCTCGATTTGCAACACTCACAACTCTAGCTTCTTGTCAACTTCTTTTTCGATCTTTAATCAAGCCTATTAGGTATATAACTTCTTCTTCATTGGGCATAATATCTCTCTGTTGTACCTCAAGTAATGTATAATGGGCATACTAGAAAATACTAACTAGTAACTACTAACGATTTGATATTTAAAAAATTATGTTATAAGGAAACTTTATATACTTCCAAACACAAGGGTGTGAGTTTGGTTCTAAATTTAGAAAATTGTAATTGAAATAGGTTTTGTTAGAATGTTAATTGTTTGTTAGCTAGATGGAATATAAAACACTTGAATGATGTTGTCATGAATTTATCTTGTTGATTAGCTGAAAGAGATAATTTAATTGATGTGGTATTTCTCAATTGTTTTTAAAATCATGATTAAAAGTCCTTAGGATTATGATTCTACCTTGAATGGATTTTGTAAATCTAAGTTCTTTATTTAGTTAGAATCCAACTTATAGGTTAACATGTTGTTGAATAGTTGTTACAATGTTATATATTGATCAATAAAACTGGTGAGGTCGCTAAAGACTTACTTAAATGAAAGATGGAATAGATCGTTTAGCTCAATAGAAACCTCGAGATAATTTCATTGAGCATCATTGGATTTAGGTAGTTGCTGCCCGAATTTTGGTTTAGGGGTTTAGAACTTTGAATTTGATTTTCCATGTTTCGAATGTGAATTCAATAATAACTTGAGTTTCTTTGGTTTTACTTTCATTTGTGAATTGGAATTATTGAATGATCGATTACTTCATTCTTGAATTGTTCATGTGCATCATATAAGTTTCATTTTGATTGTATACCTTGTGATTACTAACTTGTTTATGGTTTGAGCAAACTTAGTTCGAGATAATTTCATTGAGCACGATTTGATTTAGGTGGTTGCGGCCCAAATTTTTAGTTCGTGACATTTTGTTTCGGTTTCCATTTGTTTTAAGATTTTTTTAGTCAACATTATTAAGATCTCTCATGCAAGATAAGTGGCTGTCCTGATATTGTTTTACCGGTTATGACTTATCCTGGATGTTGTTTTATATGTTATGACTTATCCCGGATGTTATTTTATATGTACAACGCTCATTCCCTGTGTTTCCATGAGTTCGACCTTCTCGTTTCAACTTCTCGACGTTACTGTTCAATAAATCTGAGGTAAATTTCTTCCTCAAATTACTAGTATTGTGATGAATTTGTCTGGAATTGCATGAATATGTTTGTGTTTGCTAGCTCCAGATCCATTCCGTGTATACTTTGCATTTTGACAGAAATGTATTATACCGTTTTGTGCCCTAATTAGTGTTTTTGTTTAGCTTATTTAGTAGTAAAACCATGGATAAAAAATGGATGTTTGTCGATCGATTGTCAAAAGAGTACGAGAATGGGATAATAAAGTTCGTTAAATTTATTGTTGAACACGCTGAGGACCCCATTAGAATGAAATGTCTTTGCTTTGGTAGTTGTTATGTGGGTCGGGTTGACGCACATGGATTGAAATCGTATTTACTGATGCATGGAATTGATCGAAGTTATACGTGTTGGATATTTTATGGTGAGAAAAGCAGTGAGAATGTTGAACCGAAGGTGAAAAGTAATGCGACCTATGCTTCATACAAAAATGTCACGGATACAAACGATTGTGATGGAGTCGAAAAGATTGCAGAAGCACTTGAAGAAGATCTTTATGATTGTCCAAAAATGTTTGAGAGTTTGGTAAGCGATGCAGAGAAACCGTTGTATAAAGATTGCACCAAATTCACAAGACTGTGCTTTTAAAGTTGTACAACATAAAGGCGCTCAATGGATGATCGGATAAAAGTTTCACAGAGTTATTAGCCCTTTTTAGAGATATTCTTCTAGAGGATAATGTTCTTCCTAATCGAACCTACGAGGCCAATAAAATGTTGTGCTTTATTGGCATGAGCTATGATAAGATACATGCTTGTCTAAATTACATTTTGTTTCGAAATGAATATGCATCGTTGAATGAGTTCCCTAAGTGCGGTTTATCTCGATATAAGAAAACATTATCTCCATCAAAAGTTTTATGGTATTTTCCTATTATTCCGAGATTTAGACGCATGTTTCGCAATGAAACCGATGAAAGACACTTGACTTGGAATGCAGATGAAAGAATTATCGATGGAAAGTTTCGATATCTGGGACACATTAGAAGACTTGTGTCTATGAAAGACTTGAAGTTAAAGACTGTAAAGACACATTATTGTCATGTTATAATGGAGCATTTTCTACCAATAGGTATATGTTCTATTTTCCCAGATAAAGTAAGAAACGCCATAACTAAATTGTTTTTTTTTCTTCAAGTCAATTTATAGTAAAGTGATCGATCCTGAGATCTTACCAGTATTGCAAAAAGAAATAGTTATTACTTTGTGTGAGCTTGAAATGTATTTACCTCCCTCATATTTTGATATAATGGTACATCTTTTTTGTTCATCTTGTGAAAGAGACACAATTGTATGGACCAACTTATATGAGATGGATGTATCCTGTTGAGCTTTATATTAAAATATTAAAAGGGTATCTGAAAAATCGAGGTAGGCCAGAGGGTTGTATTTTTGAACAATACATCATTGAAGAAGCAGTTGAGTTTTACTGAATATTTTTCCAATGTTCAATCCGTTGGACTACCCAAATCTCATTTTTCGAAAGAAAGGAAGGAAAAAAGTTAATTGGAAATGAAATTGTCACAGTGTAAAGGGCTGAACAGGATCAAGTACATTTGTATGTTCTGCACAATGACAATGAGGTTGAGACGTATGTTGAAATGCACAAGCATGAGCTCCGGGGTTTAAATCCGAATATAAATGAAAGTTGGATTATACTAGAGCACAATCATAGTTTTATACAATGGTTCAAGGATCATATTTTTTCAAGTATTGATTCAGATCCTACCTCTGTGAAAGAAAGGTTGAGATGTTTAGCATATGGTTTGAGTTCGCTTGTGTTTTCTTATAGTGCATATGCAATTAATGGATACACATTTTATACCAAAGAACATGATGATAAAAGTACTATGCAAAATAGTGGTGTCACCCTAGTAGATGAAGCAATGCACATTTCCAGTATGAAAGACTTAAACTCCGAATATGCAAATTTGTCATATTTTTGGGTTATCCGGCACATTTGGATGTTTGATTAGGAGAAGTTTCAGATTCCTATCTTTGGTTGCAATTGGGTACATAATGGTGGCATACGAATGGATAAATTGGGATTTTTACAAGTGGGTCTTGATAGGGTGGAGTACAAAGATGAGCCCTTTATTCTAGCCTCTCAAGCTAAATAAGTTTTCTATGTAACTGATCCGAAAAGTACGAAATGGTCTATAATGCTTTTATCTAACAAAGTGATTGCCGATAAAAGTGTAGATCAAAGTGATATTGATGTTGAGAATGAGTCATATAGAAGAAATTATCAAGATGAGAATATTATAGTGGGTGAATCATATATTAGAAAGGATCGTAATGAGGGAATTTGGATCAACCCATCTTTCTGCGTTGTTAAAAGGCAAGTAATTCATACTCAAACCATGAAAAGAAAGAGATGTTAGTGAAAAGGTAATTGTGGGTCATTTTGTGTATGTTTTTATATTGTGCTTATGTACTTATATTGTGTTTATATTTTTATATTTTTTTTATAAATTAATTTTCTAACTGTCACTTTATTATAGGTCACATGGCTAGTAACGAGGACAATCCACCACGTGAAGCTTCTAATAATGGTGATGGTACTTGTGTTTATGTTATTATATTGTGTTTATTCATTCAATACTATTTTAATTTTCTAAAAATATGTTTATGTTTTTACATTGTGTTTTCTAAATGTCACAGTTCAACATAATGATGGAAATGAAACAGTTAAAGATGCGGAGAAGGATATTAGATGAGGAATAACCATCATGAAGTCAATCATTTGTGACTGAGATAGAGGAGTCAAGTATGACGTACATTCGAATCAAGATAACCAACTAATTGATCCCAACAGTTCAAAGTTGATAAGTTATATTGGTTCCCTTGCACGGAGAGAGGTTTCAATCACTCTTGATCGATGGAGTGATAAAGCGGTGAAACCCGCTAAGGAAAAAATTTGGAGTGAGATAAAGGTACCATAAGTGATGTTTTTTGTTTTTTATACCAATATGTCTTTAAATTACTAACACACTCAATGTATGTATTTTTATAGCGGTCTTTTAACATTGAGGATAATTGAGAGACCTATTGTCTTCAACTGGACGGAAAAAGACATAGGGGATTTCAAACTTTTTTAACAAGAAAGTACCTTACGGATGCCGATGGAAATTATGTTGATGGAGAATATCCAAAAACGTATGCCGACTTTGTCTCACCTGAAGAATGGAATAGCTTAAATCCAAAAGAAGAGACAAAAAATTTCAGGTTGTGAGTGTGGTAAATATCGAAAGAGCATCAAGTCCATCGTATCCATATAAAAAGGGGTGTACGGGATATGCACACTTACAACAAAGAATAGTAAGTACTTGTTAAATTCTATGATATACTTGATGTTATTATTTCTCATGTGTTATATTATTGATCTTAATACTACTTTATTTCTCTTGACGTGTAGTTGGATGAGGAAAAAAGTGAAGAAACATCTCTTCCGGAACATGTTTTGTGGCAGACTGCCCGTGTTAGCAAGGATGAAGTTGTTACGAAAGATGTGCAAGAAGTTTATCAGAAATGTGTAAGTATATTGTTATTCCTTGAATTAATACAAATAATGCATGCTTATGAATCACCACTAATTTCGATATGCATATGAATTACAGGAGAGTCTATCTCAATCTTTAACTCTAGGCGAAGACCATGATTCCAAGAGCTTACTTAGTCGAGTGTTAAATGTTCCTGAGTACTCCGATCGTGTGAGGGGTAAGGGATTTGGGGTAACTCCAATATATTTGGGTATCAAGAAAAAGGGGAAAGTTCATAGCAATAAATAAGTGATGGAGGAGCTGGAAAAATTAAAGGCTAAAATTTATGAGCTGGAAAAGGATAAAGAAAGACGTCTGACAGAAGGGCAAGGTTCAGGGATCAAGGATACTAGTGAGAAAAATAGTATCAATTGTGATTTTCAAACGAAATTTCATGAGGTAATATATATTATTATGAAATTAAATTTGTGTAATTTATTTAATAGAAATATATATATATATATATATATATATATATATATACACACACACACACACACACACACACACACACACATTAACAAAGTCATATTTATTATTGGTTTAGGGCATTTCATCTTGTCAGCTATATTTGATATTGCATTAGATCTGGATGCCTTGCTACCGATACATGACATTGTCTCAGAGACAACCTTGCTGCAAGATGCAATAGGATCGTTTGTTGCATGACCCTCAAACCTCATTATCATAGATGACCAGGTATGTTCAAAACTATTACGAATCAATAAGTATTCAAATGTCAATTCTGATCTGTTACGTTAATTTTTTTTACATGGTAATTTTAGACTCCTACAAAACCTGCACCTAAGGATAAAGGGATTTTGTGGCACAACGAGTCTGTTGCATCGCACAAAGAGGTACATTGAAAGTGTTAATTCTATGATCCGAATTCAAAACCTTCATGATTTTATAATTTACCTAAGTTATATGATTTTTAGGTACCTGCTCAAGAGTCACAACAAGTGAGCCAAAAAATTAGTAACGTACCCAGCAAGAAAAAGGATCTTCCAAGAACTGTGCCAAGAAAAATAGTACCTCGATTCCGGATGTGTCTTGAAACACTAGTGGAAATATCAGATTTGATGAATAGTGTTATTCGTAAAATGGATATGGAGGAAGGTATATTTGATTTTTCTAACACCGAAATAATTGCAAAAGAGGACGTGGAAGAGATTTTGCAGCATACAGAATTAGGCATCGGTGTTGTACATATATACATCTGGTAATGCGATCAATCTATTATTTAATTAGTTGAACAATTTATTTACACATTTCAATGAAAATAGTCTAATGTTTATTATGTTTTTATTTAAGGTTCTTGTATGACAAATTGATCTGCGAAAATCAATTGTCAAACAGATTCCATTTTGTGTCTTCCTCCCGTGTCAACGGACGGACAATTGTTAACGATCCGAATTCAGTAAGAGAGCACTTAGTCGAGAGATTCATGGTCATCCGTACATAAAGCTTGTATCTTTGGGTGTATAATACTATTCCTACAGGGTTAGATTTTCATTCTAAGTTCATTTTAATCTTTGTAATTTTTGCGTAGAAATTTTTTATCTAAACTTTTGTTATAATTTATAGACGTCGCTGGTTGTTGGTTGCTATGGATCCTATGTTTATAAAGTCTCGTTTGTTGAAATAAATTAAAGGCCAATAATGATAATATAATATTTGTAATGGAATTACAGGTTTATGGAATTACATGTTTAAGGAAAAATATATCAAATATATAAAAAAATTCGTTGGCTTTAGGCAACGCTGCCTAAAGGCCACCATAGACAGCACTTTTAACTATGAAAGCACTGTCTAAGGTGGCCTTTAGGCAGCGTTTTTGAAAAAAAAATGTTGCCTAAGGTAAACAATATGTAGCTTTTTTGACTAAAAAATGCGTTGCCTAAGGGCCACCTTAGGCAGCGCTTTTTTTCAAAAGCGCTGCATAAAGTAAACAATAGGCAACTTTTTTGTCTAAAAAAGCGCTGCCTAAGGGCCACCTTAGGCAGCGCTCTAAAAAAAGCGCTGCTTAAGGTGGCCCTTAGGCAGCGCTTTTGGAAGAAAAAAAACACTGCCTAAAGGCCACCTTAGACAGCGCTTTTGCATTGAAACAATGTGTTGTCTAAATCTATAGCAGCGCATGCTTAGACAGCGCTTTAAAGCGCTGCCTAAAGCCAAAAAGCGATGTCTAAGGTCTTGTACGAACATAGTGACACTTTTTTGCCGGCAGCGTGTTTACAGTGATTTCTAGTAAACAACCGCTAGTCTTCCAATTATTGGTTATTATTGGTTACTTGCAGGATCGACTAGATTGATCCTAGGACACATGTGTCATAATTCATTTCTATGTTCATACCCTTTATTTGATAAGTTTATATTGTGTGTTGATGCGGAATGTAAGGCTCTTAAAAGATCTCTCTAAAATTATCTATGAAAATATACTGGCTGAATGCATAAAGAAAGGCTTCGAATTAAACTTGAGATTTAACAATTGAATGTAAAGACAAAGAGTTTCTGAGAATATAAAGGTTTTTGGAAATGTAGAGTGTTTTAATGAAAGAACAAGGTAATAAAATGAAGTTTCTGAAAAGATAAAGTGTTTAAGTTTTCTGGAAATGTAAAGGCAAGTATAACAAGAACGTAAAAGGAAATCGAAGGATTCTAAGAACAAGAGTACTGTAAAAACGAAAGGAATGTAAAAAGACTCGGATTTAAATTATAAAAAGTCATGATGTTCAGTACGTACATTTTGTCTTCCAACTCGTTTCCCTTATGTCACGGTAGTTTGAGTATTTTGAGATTTTTTAGTACACGAATGAACACACTAATTCTAACATAAAAACACTTATTTATAGTATTTCGACCCTAATAGTCTTACTCTAAAATCATGCCACGTTCGAAGCATGCAGGCTTCTCCTGTTCACTGGATTCCAAGCGTCTTCTACGAATGGCGCTTTTATTTGAAATTCAAATCCCATGCCAGCGAAGTATTTTCTTGTCTCTTCGATTCGAATTGTAAATAATCTGCTTGGACCGCTCCAATTCTTGCACATTGCACAAAAGAACTCTTTACATCTAAACACTAAAAAAAAACCAGATCGAAGTCTATCATTTATCACTAGAAATCGAAGAGCCTTTTAGAACAATGGTTCTATATTTTTTAACCAATATTCATCACTGATACCAATTTGTCTTAACTTTTTATACGTTTATTGAAATATCCCTTTGATATCCAAATAACCTCTTTATTCGAAATTGCCAGCTAACACGGCGTCAACACCACCAACACCAATTTTAAAAATAACCTATTAATGCTTCAACATCATTCAACAAAACTAAGATAAATAATTTTAAATTTTCATTTTAGGGTTTTGTGGTAGTTGTTTTCCTCTTTGTCAAATTTGCAACTGAAAATTAGTAGGTTGAAATCTAGGTAAACTCATAACTAATTATCTATAATTTTCCATCACATTTGTAACCTGGAGTTCTCTAGAGGTTCGTATAGAACAAGAAATCTCTATACAGGCAGACTTTTTTATCTATTCATTATTTTTTTTCCTATTTCTTTTGGGCAGATTAGCTGCGATTGTAATGGAAACTAGAGGCCTGTTCTATTTTTGCTCATACATATTGAGAGAGGCATGTTATACATAGAGGTTGAGATTATCTCCCACAGTTGGAGAAACGAGAAATGATTTATACAATGGAACTGATATTTTGTCAGTTTTTGCAGGCATTGAATAGTGTGAGAGTAGTGTGGTCAATGAAAAGATGGTTACAGATCTGGATTTTAAATATGCGACGAGTAAAAATGAATTCTTAGTCTTGCAGCAACTACATGGAAACAAAGTGTATTTCAACACCGAAATATATTGACCAACTAATCATAAATGGATATTTGGACCGACTAATTTGAGAAACTCTTTGGTGAGCTCATGAAAATAATTCATGACATGTCCGTAAGCTATTTTCACCTTATTTCCATAACCTACCTCTTTAGGATAACTTGTCAAAAGTGCTTATAGCTTATACGAAACCAATTGACTTTAATAAGCACGTACACCTATAAAAAGCATGTACACCTTACAATATTTGAAATGATCACACCAATTAGTCTACACATTAATGAATATTTGTTAGAGGGGATTCCTTTTTCATTCCCCTAATGCGTCCTTACAATATTGAAATGAACTAATGGTGGAATTGAATTTGATTTTGAAATTGTTGTTGTAATAAGGTTGAAGATGATGAATAGTGCTATGTGGTGAATTTATTTTTAGAATTGGTGTTGATTTTGTAAATTGGTGTTGAGTGTTAGGGATGAATTGTTGAAATTAATTGATGATAATGACATTGTTAATGGATAATTGTTAGTGATTACTTTGTTTGGATCTAATTGTTGATTTAAAACTATAATGAAATTAATTGTTAATTGTTGAGGTTAAAGATGATGAATAGTGATGACATTGGTGATATTGTTTGAAACTTGAATGACATTCATGAATTAATTGTTGAAGATTGTGATGTTGTTGATTTATTGAACTCTTGTTAGTGATGAAGTTGCTATTAAGATTAGATGTGGAATTGAAAATTTTGGTGATTGATTTTTGCTCGAATTGATGATTCTTTGTTGGATAGAACTTTGAAGTTAATTGAACTTAAGTGATGAAGTTGTATTTTATGACTTAATTGAGTTGAAACATTAAGTGTTTGATGTGTATGAATCAAAGTATATCATGCTACTTGAATTAATGTGATTGAATTTGCACGTCGATGCCATGTTCGTTATTTGTTTCATTCATGTTAACTCTGGGTTGAATTTTTGCGTTGATGCCATGCTACTTGATATCCATGTTAATTTTGAAGTATTTGCGCGTCAACGGTACATTCAGATCATTCATTTATATATATTTTCTAGGGGTTATTTGTGAAGAGTGAAATTCTGGTCGTTTCCAAGAATCTTACACTGTATTGTTTCAGAAGTTAATGACTTCTCTACATATAATATAGTTGTTTTTTTTGCTATAGTTGCGTGAATAATTAGTGTTTTTGTTCAGCTTACTTACTAAAACCATGGATAAAAAATGGATATCTTCTAATCGATTTTCAAAAGAGTGCGAGAATGGGGTATTAGAATTCGTTAAGTTTGTTGTTGAACACGCCAAAGACCCCAGTCAAATCACATGTTCTTGCTTAGGTTGCTTTTATGGGAGTCAGATTGACACAGTTGAGTTGAAATCACATTTAAAGACACATGGAATTGGTCGAAGTTATATATGTTGGACATTACATAGTGAGATAAGTAACAAGAATGTCGAATCGGGGGATACTACGACCTATGCTTCAAAGGAAAATGGTACAGATACATATGATTGTGATCGAGTCGAAGAGATTGCAGAAGCACTTGAAGAAGATCTTCAGGATTGTCCCAAACTGTTTGATAGGTTTGTAAATGATGCAGAGAAACCATTGTATAAAGGTTGCAATAAATTCATAAGATTGTTTACGATATTAAAGTTTTACAACTTAAACGCGGGTAATGGATGATCGGATAAAAGTTTCACAAAGTTATTAGCCCTTATGAAAAATATGCATCTGGAGGATAATATTCTTCCTAATCGAACCTATGAGGGCAAAAAATGTTGTGCTCCATTGGCATGAGCAATGATAAGATACATATTTTCCCAAATGATTTCATTTTGTTTCGAAATGAATATGCATCATTAAATGAGTCCCCTAAATGCAGTGTATCTCGATATAAGAAAAAATTGTCTCCAAAACTCTTATGGTATTTTCCTATAATATCGAGATTTAGACACATGTTTCATAGTGAAACTGATATAAAACACTTGAATTGGCATGCAAATAAAAGATTTATAGCTGCAAAGTTTCGACATCCTGTAAATTCACCAAAGTGGATGAAAATTGATATTGGTTATCCTGATTTTGGAGAAGAAGTAAAAAACCTTCGCTTGACATTATCTACTGATGGAATGAGCCCACATGGTCTTCAAAGTATCTCACATACCACATGGCATGTGATTATTATGATTTATAATCTACGTCGATGGCTATGTATGAACGTAAGTACATGATGTTATCTATGTTAATTTCTGGGCCTAAACAACTAGGGAATGACATAGACATATATTGACACATTTAATCGAAGATTTAAATATTTTGTGGGAGATGTTTAAATTATAGGGTGATGTTATTTGGCACAATTAATTATTTTCCAACATATAAAATTCTATCAGGATATAACATTAAAGGTCAATGTGGACGCCCTATTTGTGGAAAAAAATAGATTGGACGCGGTTGGAGTTTTGTCAGAAGAATGTGTTTCTCGTTCATAGTAGATTCTTAAATTCTATTCATCACTATCGTGGGTGGAGAAAATCATTCAATGGAAATCCATAACAAGCTAGAGATTTACCTACATTAACATGTGACCAAATTTTTGAAAAGGTGAAAGAAAAGAGTAATCAATTTTGCAAGCCTTTTACACATATGTTTGTCGAACGAGGGTGGAAGAAGAAGTCAGATTTTTTTTTTGAATTTCCATATTGAAAATTCATTATATGTAAGACATTTTCTTGATGTTATGCATATTGAAAAAAATGTATTTGAAAGTGTCATTTGTACATTACTCAATATAGAAGGAAAGTCTAAGGATGGTCTTAAAGAAAGAAAGGACTTGATAACGATGGGAATAAGAAATGAATTAGGACCCTTAAATAAAGGAAAACAAACATATCTACCACCTGATTCTTATACTCTATCTAGAAAGGGAAAAAAATTGTGTAAGTTTCTAAGTGAAGTTAAAGCTCTAGAAGGATACTCTTCAGATATTAGAAGACTTGTGACTATGAAAGATCTCAAGTTAAAGAGTTTAAAGACACATGATTTATATGTTATAATATAATATTTTCTACCAATAAGTATACGTTCTATTTTTCTATAAAAAGTAAGAACCACCATAACTAAATTGTGTTTTTTCTTCAGGAAATTTATAGTAAGGTGGTCGTTCCTGAGATCTTACCAACATTGCCAAAATAAATAGTTATTACTTTGGGTGAGCTTGAAATATATTTTCCTCCCTCATTTTTTGACATAATGGTACATCTAGTTGTTCATCTTGAGAAAGAGACACAATTGTGTAGACCAACTTATATGAGATGGATGTACCCTATTGTACATTATATGAAAATATTAAAAGGGTTTGTGAACAAACAAAGTCAATCAGAGGGTTGTATTATTGAACAATACATTGTTGAAGAAGCTATTGAGTTTTATACAAAATATTTGTCCAATGTTCAACCCATTGGAATCCCAAAATCTAATATACTCGGAAGAAAGGAAGGAAAAAAGTTATTTTGAAATAAAATTGTGACAATATCAAGGGATGAACGGGAGCAAGTGCATTTATATGTTCTACTCAATGACAATGAGGTTGAGTCGTATGTTGAAATGCATAAGGATGTACTCTGAGTTTCAAATCCGAATAGAAATGAAAGTTGGATAGTACGAGAACACAATCAAAGGTTTATACCATGATTCAAGGATCATATTTAATCAAATTTTTATGGTCCAAGTTTTTATGTATTTTCTTATAGCGCGTACGCAAATAATGGATACACATTTTATACCAAAGAACAAGATGATAAAAGTAATATGCAAAATAGTGGTGTGACTGTGGTAGCTGAAGCAATACACATTTCAAGTGTGAAAGACTTAAACCCCAAATATGCAAATTTGTTATATTTTGGGGTTATCTATCAAATTTAGGTGTTTGATTATGAGAAGTTTCATATTCCTATATTTGGTTTCAAGTGGGTTGAAAATAATAGAGGCATACACATGGATAAGTCAATTTTTTTGCAAGTGGATCTTAATAGGGTGGGGTACAAAGATGAACCTTTTAGTCTAGCCTCTCAATCTAAACAAGTTTTTATGCACTGATCCGACAAGTATGAAATGGTTTATATGGCTTTTATCTAACAGAGTAATTGAATATAACATTATAGATCAAGGTGATTCTGATGTTGAGAATGAGTCATATATTGGAGGGAATGAATCTTATATTAGAAATGATCAATATGAGAATATTATAGCGAATGAATCATATATTAGAAATGATCATAATGAGGGAATTTGGATCAATGCATTCGTCCGCGTTGTTAAGAGAAAGGTAAATCATATTCCAACCAAGAAAAGAAAGATATGTTAGTGAAAAAGGTACTAGTAAAAAGTTATTATATATTTTTCATTTTATATATTCTATGGATT
This sequence comes from Vicia sativa, assembly GCA_021764765.1. Classification (NCBI taxonomy): domain Eukaryota; kingdom Viridiplantae; phylum Streptophyta; class Magnoliopsida; order Fabales; family Fabaceae; genus Vicia; species Vicia sativa. The sequence goes on along the minus strand of CM038795.1, from coordinate 27,073,202 downwards.
ATGATTTATATATTTTGTTTATTTTTTTCTTTATTACATGTCAAATGGCTAGTAACGAGGAAAACTCACATGATACTTCTAAGAACGATGGAAATGAATCAGTTCATGATGTGGAAGGAGAAATTACATGAAGAATAAATATTATGAATGGAATCATTCGTGCAAGAGATAAAGGAATAAAATATGACGTACATTGGAATTCAATAGACCAACTAGTTGACCTTAACGATGCAAGTTGACAGGTTACATTGGTGCACTTGTTCTTTCTCAAATTTCAATCACTTGTGATAATTGGAGAACTCCGTCGTTGAGACCTGTTAAAGAAAAAATATGGATTAAGATACAGGTATCATATATGATGTTATTTGCTTTTGTTGGCGATTATATCATTAAATTACTTATACTAACACACTCTATGTATGTTTTTTTGTAGAGGTCTTTTAATAAAGGTGATGGATGAAAAAATATTGGGTTCAATTGGCCGAAAGAAGACATAGACGGTTTCCAGCTTTTTAACAAACAAGTTTCTTAAGGACGCCCAAGGAAATTTTCTTGAAGCAAAATGTCCAAAGAAATAAGCAGACTTGATTTCACCTAAAGACTGGGAAACTTTTGGTGAATTTCTTAAGCCACCCCATATAGGTGGGGCGCACCCCATGAAAACCTGAAAATTCCCTTCACAAAACCGAAAATTTATTTCCGGTTTGCACCATTTTCTGAAATATTTCAGTGAAAACCGGAAGTATATCTCCAGTTCCTTACTAGAAGTATACATCCGGTTCTAGGCATGACAGTTAGCAGAAAAACAGAACTATAAGAAATTTAACAAAGTATTCAATTTATAATTCAAATTAAATACCTGCAATTTTTAAATCGAATAAAAGCCCAAAAAGTGTTATCCAAAATGCATTTCATAATAATGGTATTCAAAATGAAGATTTGATACAATACAAAATAAATAAATAAACTAAAGTCAAAATACAATCAAACTAAACTACTGTGTATGGCGTAGGCGACCTGTCACCCTCAAGGCGTCCCTTTGTTGCCTCCTGTAGACCAGGGCACACTGAGCCTCTGCCATGATAGCCTCCAAAACGCCTCAGACATCGGATCCGTCAGGAAACAGCTCTCTGTCGATGTCATCCCTAGCAAGCTCCAGGATACGACAACACCTAAGCAGCACGTCCTGGGTATGATCCCTCTTCTCCTGCTCCTCCTCCAGGATCTCCTGATGAGCTGGCCTGGATGGGTCCCATGGAGCCTCCCGTATCATGTATGGATGGGAAATCTTGAAGAACCATAGCATGTAACCGTATGTGTAACTCCAATCGTATGGATCCATGGTACTCATGGCCTTCTTAGGTACGAGATGATTCTCAAAATCATCAAAAATCTCATCCATATCCCTCCTCTTCAATGTTGGAGGGGAAGATAAAGCAGGATGCTGAGGAATGGTTTGAGTATACTCGAACTGACGCATCACTCGCTCGGGCATATAAGCAGCAGTCTTTCGAGTACTGCAGGCCAACCAACCTGTGAATAGAGAAACCTCATCAAATGGTATCGTCTCACGGTGGTCGGCGTATGCACTGAAGTGGATGTCCTCATGCACTCCTCGATCTAGGTAAACCCGATACGGTAGTGTCATCTGGTTGTCTCTTAGCTACTCGTATGCACATGCACGAGGCATCTACTCAGTATAACCCTCAACAAATTAACATCCAGAGATGCGGGGGAAGTGTTGTTGGATCGATCCCTGAAATATCAAAATTAAACCAGTTAGTTTCAAAATCAAAATAATTAAAAAGGAAGCTAAGATAAATATTTTATACTGTTATAAGAGACATGTTGTCGTTTATCTTCCTCGTCTTCCACTTATTCGCCTCAGTCAACTTGGTATACAAGTAAACCAAACATGCAGCCCCTAGTTCCACCCACTGACTTGCTCTAAATCAGCAAAGAGCCTAAGGTACATGATGTCAGTGTAGGTGGCACTAGTGTCCACAAAGATCTAGATGCCAACAAGATACAAGAGGTATGTTCTCATGGCATACCCCCTATGAAGGGTAACTTGCTTGGAATCACCATCAGCAGCAGTAGCACACACAACATCATCATCAAAAACAATCTTCAACCTACTATATCTCATATGGAAACCACGTGTCTTATCAACCTCCTCCAGGGCCTTCTCCACAATAACTCCCGGACTCTCAACCAACAAATTAATCGCCTCCTCTTTCTCCAACTTCTGGTGATCCAGAAACTGCCCTGTGATCGGTAGGTGAAGCAGATAAATGACATCGTCCAGTGTAATCCTCATCTCTTTGTGTGGTAGATGAAATGAAGACGTCTCCTCGTTCCACCTCTCTACAAAAGCGTTGGCCATCCCCTAGTTGACCATGCTATATCCATAGAAGGTCAAGTCTCTCAACCCTGTAATGCATAGTATATCATCAAACCATGGGTCGAGAGGGGGAGTTAGCTTGCTGATTTTCCTCCCATGGCTGATAACCTTCAGTGTATCGCGACCCTGCAAGAAAAAATTCACTGTTAGAATTCATAATATTATTCATAACATAGTAAGTAATTGTAAAATAAATGTAAATTTCATACCTTTACATCCCATAAATGTCTAGCCACATGGGTGGGATAAAGAGCGAGCACATATAAGTCAGAAGGCCCCCCTCCAAAGACCTGAGAGAATATATATCAAAAACTAGTAATATCTGATGTATATATTCTATGTTATCAAAACTTTTCTTGTTGTGCCAGCGCTTCTAAAATATATGTTGTCATTTTATTAAAAAGTAAGACTTATGTCAACGCTTTAACAAAAAAATGTTGTCATACGTGCACAATAGTCAGTGCTCTTAACAACAAAACGGTTCCTAAAAGATACATTAGATAGCGCTTTGTAAAACAAAGCGCTGCCTATAGGGGAGAATAGAAAACACTTTCAAACAAATTGCTGCCTAAAAGAGAATTAAAAGATATATTAGACAAAGTTTTAAAAGCATTGTCTAAAGGGAGACAACAGAAAGCGCTTTTTAAGAAAAAAGTGATACCTAAACATTGAATAGAACACGCTTTTAAAATGAAGTGTTGTCTAAAGGGGACATAAGGCAACACTTTTGCATTTAAATAAACGATGTCTTTACCTACAGAGCGCTAGTATAGGCAACGCTTTTATGCGTTATTTATGCACACAAAAAAGCCATTTTCCCTTATATGGCGTAGTGGTGGGTTAAAGTCTCATACGGGGATAAGGCTCAAAGTGGGTTCGAGTGTGGCACCCCAGTCTGCTTTCAGAATTACCGAGTGGCCCCCCAAACCAACACATAATTTTCAGCATGCTTTGTCCTTATTCACACATTTTTCAAGAAACTTTTTAAAAGATTACTCATTCAAATACTACTCCAAGTCAAGCATGCCTAACTATGAAGTTCTTATTTGTCATGCTACCGAAAAGAAGATGTGTTTTATTGCTATAGGTAGTACAATTAATTCTTATAAGTCTTCTTTCAACCATGCAGTCTCACGCCTCAACAACCTCAAGATCCCTCTCATTTCAATGTGAATTCGATATCGGCACATATCCCATTTTCTCTTTCCAAAATTTGAAATTTCAATTATAATAATAATTATTTTCTATTTTTCTAGTTATCCTATCTCACTTCTATTTTCCTAATTCTTATCCTACCTCACTTCTCCTTTCTCGCGGTCCCCTATCAATAAAATATCTATTTTATTTTAATTAAAAATTAACTTTAGTTGATGACATATTAAAACTAATATGAGAATTGTCTTTATTTTTTTATGTTTGCTAGTTTTGAGATTTGTAATATGACATATTAGAAGTAAACAATGGATGACATATTGTTTTCAAGTTTGTACCAATTTTGAGATATTCTAAGTTATTTGACACATCATTAATTTTAAGAGATTTATTTAGGTGACACTATTTTAATGTTTTAATGTATTTTTTTAGTTTGAGATGTTTGTAAGACATAAGTTTTTTTATATAATTGAATATATTTTTTTTAACTGGCCCCCAAAATATTGGAAAAATGTGTGGAAAAATCAATTTACTGAAGTGTCAATATTTGTAGGTATAAGTGTGAGATTTTGTCCGACGACCTCAAAATTTTGTAGCTATAGGCTATTGTAACGGAAAATTTTCATGAATATAGAATAATCAAAATACATGGAACATATAGGTTTTTTTTGCCTATATCCACAGTTTTTTGACCTTTACCTATAGAATTGTGCTCTCGCTATAAGTCAAATTTCTTGTAGTGTCTCTTTCATTATCATATTTACTTTATTAGGTATTTAATTGTTTCTTTTGTTTAATTTTCCACTTGCATTTCCTTGCAAATATGTAGTATGAATAAACCTTATGTTTTTAACATCCTTTATATTTTGAAGCATTTGTTATTATATTTTTGAATTGCAAGGTGAATGATTCAGTGGCTAAGGGCCTTAGGCTAAAGTTTATGTGGGGAAGACCTCAGTCAAGAAAATCCGAGTAGAACGATTCTGGTCATGACACTCCTGAGTCTCTAATGTTATTTCAATCTTGTCAAGTTTTTAAATTCAAATTGTGTTTGAATGTGCATTTTATAGTTACTATGTATTGTGCTAATCAATTATCATTCAAACTGAATGTTCATGTGCATAAATATTACATTCAATGACTAATTGTTTTAAATATTAACATATATTCCAGTTTTTTTATTTCAAACTTTCTGAAATGTCACGAGACACGATCAATTAGATCTTAGTAGCTAAACAATAATAAACATTACTCTCAATTTACATGAGTACAATTTTACCATAGTAATTAATTTTACCCATGCGTATATACAAGTATAAAACTAATACTTAGTTACATAATTATAGATAACCAATGAACAACTAAAGTGTAATATGATTATCGAAATAATAAGACTACACAATAATTTATATTAACTTTAAATTTTCTTTTTTATAGAAACTATTTAAATTAAGTGTCATCACTACTCAAAATGTGGAAACAACAACGCAATGGTCACTATGGTTCTTACCTATGCATCGTGGTGACACCTCTAAAATAAGGCTCTACCATATTATTTTTGTTTTTTTTATTAAAATTGTATATAACAACAATTATGAACCCAACCGTGATGAGACCATCAAATTTTCATGAGTTCGAACCTCAACGTTGTCATATATATTATTCCTTTAATCTTAAAGCGCGCCTTAATGAGTTCCACATGACACGTATATATATATATATATATATATATATATATATATATATATATATATATATATATATATATATATATATATATATATATATATATATATATCACTACGGTTGGTGTTTTAAACCATTGTGAATATTTTTATATATAACCGAATTAACACTCGTTCTACAACATTAACGTCGTATATTTCATAGCAAAATCCTAGAACCAATAATAATTATATTTGATATATTGACTACACATTAAATATTTTAATGTTTCCACACCACTCATTTACTTCAAGTCTAATCTCTAGGATACATAAAAAAGTTGACAGTAAATTTTACTTGATTGTTTTTTTTTCTTTTTCTGAAAAGTAAATGGAAATTTAAAAGGCAAGAAATTGAACCGTTTCTTTAATCTGCATAGTAGATAATAGTGTACAGCAACACACTTTTTTATCTTTCTACTCTCTATTTTTGTCTTATTCTTTCTTCTTCATACTATTTTGTTTTTTCTTAACAAGTCTTTTATTCAACTTACATTTTATTTATTTTTTTATCTTTTAACAAAGTGAAGGTAAAGCACAAAAGATAATAGTTCAAGTAAGTTTCTTTCTTCATTCATTTTTTTCTTTGTATATATTATATTATTGTGTTGTGATTTTATATTTTTTATCTCAATTATTTATCATGATTATAATTTTAAGTTTATGTTTGTAGTTGTTTTAGAATTAATCAAGTAACTAATTAGAGTTATATTTTGTGTGTTAGAAATGGAAAAGTTTTTTCAAAGAAAATCAACATTAGAGTCTCAACAAGTTAATGAAGTTAAAATTGCATCAACACAACAATTAGAGCCATCTTTGAAAAAGAGATTTTTAGATGTTGATTTATATAATCACCCTATTGATCCTGGAGAGAGGAATCAAAATGTCATGTTATCATCCAAATGATCAAGAAGAAATCCTAAGAGCTTATTTATAAAATAGGCCTTATCAACCAAAGGAGCATAAACTTCCATAACAATAATTTGGTATGTCTTCAATCTTGATTGGTTTCTTGAATTTGGTAGTTGGTTGAATTATAGTGTACCAAAAGATGGTCTCTTTTGTTTATGTTGTTACCTCATGAGATATGAGATAGGATAACACGAAGGTTGGGATGCATTTGTAACTGAGGTATTTTTAAATTGGAAAAAGAAATATAGACTCAACGTCCATGTGGGAGGTCCTAATAGTGCTCAGAATCAAGCTTGGAGAAAATATAATGCACTAATGAATCAAAAACAACATATTGAAGTTGCTATCAACAAACAATCTAACTTGATCAAGAGGTAAGAATTCATTTAACTGCAGCGGTTGATTGTATTCGACTATTATTAAAGTTGGGGTTGACATTTTGTGGTGATGATGAATCGATGAATTCAAAGAATAAATGTAAGTTTCTCGAGATTCTACAATTTCTTTGTAATGATAATGAAGAGATTGATAAAGTATTGAAAAAATCTCGTAGAAATGTCAAATTAGTGTCAGTTAGCATTCAAAAAGATATTGTGAAAGTTGCTGCTTGTAAGACCACAAAAGTTATTATTGATGATCTTAACAATGATTTATTCTCTGTTTTAATTGATGAATATCGAGATGTTTCTGTTAAAGAGCAAATGGTTGTTGTGTTATTCTAAGTAGACAAGAAAGGATGCGTCATTGAGAGATTTCTTGGTATTATCCATGTTGCAAATACAAGTGTTATATGTCTTTAAAGTTTGCACTAGAGTCCTTATTGGCAAAGTACAATTTGAGCTTTTCAAGAGTTCGTGGACAGTGATATGATGGAGCTAGTAATATGTGAAGAGAGTTTAATGGCCTTAAAAGTTTGATTTTAAAAGAAAATATGGGTTCATTCTATGTTCATTGGTTTGCTCAGCAACTCCAATTGGAACTTGTGGTGGTTTCTAAAAAGCATGATGACATTGCTTCTTTTTTTTGTAGTTACCAATTTATCTATTGTTGTTGGAGTTTCATGCAATCGGAGAGATATTCTTAGAGAAAGTCAAATTCTTAAAGTAATGGAAGCATTAGAGAGTGGAAAAATTTTAACTGGCCGCGACTTGAATAAAAAAATACACTAACTAGAGCTGGATATACTAGATGGGGATCACATTATGGAACATTACTAAGGTTGGTTTCTCTGTTTTCTTCTGTGTGTGATGTGCTAGATATAATCTTAAAAGATAGTCTTAGCGCAGAGCAACAAGTTGAAACTCGTCAATCATGGAACACTTTGCAATCCTTTGAATTTATTTTTAAATTGCTTTTGATGAGAAATATATTGGGAATTACTAATGATTTGTCTCAAGCATTGAAAAAGAAAATATCAAGATATTGTAAATGCTATGACATTTGTTAAAGTATCAAAGTAAAGATTGAAAAAAAATGAGAGGATTTGGTTGGTCTAGTTTACTTGATGAAGTGACATCGTTTTGTTAGAAATATAGTATTGATATTATAAATATGGATGATGCCTTCATGTTACATGGAAAACCAATATGTAATGTTCAAGTAGTGTCAAATTTGCGTTACTTTTAAGTCGATGTATTTTATCAAGTGATTATAGACAACTTCAAGAGTTGAATAATAACTTTACAGAGGTGAATAGTGAATTGCTTATTTGTGTAGCAAGTTTAAGTCTACGGGATTCATTTTGTGCATTTAATAAGGAAAAATTGATTAAGTTGGTTTGATTTTATTCGTCTGAATTTTCTCAATAAAGCTCATGGGAATCGACAATCAACTTGAAAATTATATCATAGATGTTTGTTCTAGTGAGCAATTTTCTAATTTATAAGGAATTGGTGATCTTTCAATAATGATAGTGGAGACTAAAAAACACATTGCTTATCAAATGGTGTATTTACTTCTGAAGTTGGCATTACTTTGGCTTGGGGCTACATCAACAATTGAAAGAAGTTTCTCAGCTATGAACTTTGTGAAGAATCAACTGCGCAATCGGATGAGGGATTTATTTTTGAATGATTGCTTGGTAACATACATAGAGAGTGATATATTTGATGGTGTGAAAAATATATTACAACACTTTCAAAATATGAAGACATGTAGAGAACAATTATAATCTTTGAATCTTAAGTTGTGATTTTATTTTTACTTACATTAGTATTTTGTTTTGTAGTATTTAACTTTTTAGATATACATTATCATCATTTTACGCATAAATAACTATTAAAAATTTTAATCTTTTAATAATATTGATCTAATTATTAAAAAATTTGAATCCGTCCGTGAATTCATTAAATTATAGCATTGTAGTAATTAATTAATAATTTGCTCTTTTCTAAACAAATCCTTCAAGATTGAGATTATATATGTATCACCCTAAATAATATATCTCACATAACATTACTGCGATAACTTTTATAGTAAACACATTAGATTTTTGAGTTTTATAGAAAAGAATGTAGGAGTAAAATGTGAGTAATTAATCTCTTAATTATCAATGAAATAGAGAAACTGGAATACGCAACCAATAAAGGATGTGCATCCCGCCAATTATTTTCTTAATTTCAAAATATTAATATGACTTAATAAATTTAAAAATTTTGATTGAAGGTATTGTGTAATATGAATTTACACTAAAAACGTACTACTTTTAAACTCAACAAAAATATATTAATTATATAAAAGAAAAAATCTATATATAATTTGTATGCATACTTAGTCAAATGATAGTTGGTAGCGGGAATAATCGGAAGAAAAAACAAGATGTTGTGATCGAGAAGTTAGCCCTCGTGCCGTCATATTTGACGGGTAATTGAGAAGTCTGCCATTCATTTCAATAATAACTTCCCTTTTCAACTGTAGTAAGTAAGTAGTGTACGACCTAAGACGAGATACGATGGTGCTCGCTTGATTTGCAATAACTTTTGATAAATTATCAATACACTTTTTGTCAAATTATATAACTAAAGTGAATACTAATTGCTTTATGGTCAATGGACTATGGATGTAGTATAAATTAGTGGATGTATTTAACACTTTTCGAAACCTTATCGCTAAACAATGGATATCTTTTTTTAAGAATCTCTTCATCCTCTATAGGTTATAGGTTATCTGAATTAAGATAATTCTCATGGGGCTATATAATCACAATTATATCCGTGAAAGCTTAGTTAACTATCAGGTTCACTTGGCCTTTTGCCCAAGTGTCCATTTATTATTTGACAGTTATAAATAGTCTATAGCATTTGATCTTAGTTACGTTGCTCGTCATCTATCAACACCCTCGCTTCTCATTGATATACTTTTTTATAAGTATTTCAAACACACTCAAATATTTTAAAATTAGAACGCGGAAATATTTAGAATAAAGACCGACGAAAATTTGAATATAGCAAAGAATATTTGAAATTTTGGTGGAGATGATAGGCTTTATTGATGTTTTTTTAATTCGAAATACTAAATTTATAGGCCAAACAAATGTTGTTTCATAAGGTTGTGACTCTTGATGAAACACACTTTCAACAACACTTATACTAAATATTGTATTGTTTTGCCTACGTCGACACTTTTAAAATGTTGCACTATTTCTACAACAACAATTTTCAAAGATTGTATTGTTTCGTATTTGCATCACTTCACAAAGTCTTGTTTATTTCTGAATTCAAAATACAAACTGTCTAGTGCAATACTTCAGGAAGTCTTTGTTGAAAGTAATTCATGTGTGTCGAAACCATGTGTGTGTCGAAGGGTCAGAGGTGGATCGAAGCAGGTTGCTCGAACGAAGCCAATCCGGTCGAAGAGCTTATGTGTCGAAGCAAGCTGCACACAGATTTGTTTTGTTTTAGATTTAGATAGATTTGATTTAAATCTAGAATAGAATATATTTGATTTAGTTCCAAATAGATATTTTGGGCTTTTTAGCTTAGGGAACAAGCTAACCTAAATCTATAAATAGAGAGAGTAACCCATAATTTTGTAATCAAGTTGTATTCACAAAATTTGCAGTTGCAAGTGAATAGAAAGTTTCCACAGTTTGTGGGCAGAGAGTCACTCTGCAGAAAAATCCTTTTCTTCTTCTTCTTTCTTTGTCTATAATTTTCATTGTCATTGTGTGTGGTGATATCAATCTTGTTCACTAAGATTGGTAGAAATTTATCATAGGTATTGGTGGATTTCTAACATCTGGTATCAAGAGCTCCGATTAATCGATTCAAGGGAAGAACAATCAAGAATGATCAAGAACAATCATGGAAGAAGAATTCACGATGGAAGTGAGCTATGGGAATGCGAATTATCCAGCAAGTCATCCAATTCTGAAAGTAGATAACTATGAGAATTGGTGCAAGCAGATGAAGGTTTTATTTTGTTGTCAAGGTCTTTGGGATCTTGTAAAGGATGGAGTAAAATAGCTTCAAGAAGACGCTTCAGAAGAAGAAAAGCAAGAACACACAGAATCGGAGAAGAAGAGTTATAAAGCTCTCTTTATAACTCATCAATGTCTGAGTCCAGACAACTTCGAAAAGGTCAGTGATGCAAAATCTGTAAAAGAAGCTTGGGATATTCTTGAGAAATCTTTTGGAGGCGCAGAAAAGGTGAAAGAGGTGAGGATGCAAATTCACAAGAGAATGTATGAATTACTTCAGATGGAAGACAATCAAAGCATATCTGATTTCTTCACTAGAGTTACAAAACTAGTGAATCAAATCAAGATATGTGGAGAGGCATTAACAACAAGAGTTGTTGTTTCAAAGATTTTGAGATCTTTGGCTCCCAAGTTCAACCACGTAGTGGTGGCTATTGAAGAAGGAAACTATTTGTCAAATTTGACAAAGGAAGAGCTTCAAGGGACACTTGAATCTCATGAACAAATGATGAATGAAAGAGTTGCAGGCAAGACAGAGAGTGATGTGGCTTTGTAGGAAAATTCAGCAAAAGAAACCAAAGGCAAATGAAAGTGGTTCAACAGAGGTAGAGGTGGCTACAACAATTTGACTGGTAGAGGAAACCAGAACGAAGGAAATGTGTCGAATCTGAGAAGACCATACCAAGGAAAACAAAGAGGTGGTGTTGCAAATAGAGGAAGAGGTGGTGGTCGAAATCCTGACAAAAGTCACATTCAATGTTACAATTGTCAAAAGTATGGTCATTATTCTAGTGATTGTCCAGAGAAGTGAGTGAATCCAGAAAGTGATGCAAATTCGCAAAGCATGAAGAAGAAGAGACGTTGATGATGGTCACAAAAAGAGATGGAGAGAAATTTAAGGATCAATGGTACTTGGATTCAGGATGCTCATCACATATGTCTGAAAGAAAAGATTGGTTTGTCAATCTAAAGCCCTCAATGAATAACATGGTGAAATTTGCAAATGGCAATACTCTAGCAGTTGAAGGTATTGGAGATGTTATGATCATGAGGAAAGATGGAAAAAGGGCATTAATTTCGAACGTACTATACATTCCAGGCTTGGAGAGCAACTTGCATAGCATAAAGAAGTTGATCGAAATAATTACAAAGTGACTGTTGAAGAAAAGATTATGAGAGTTATCAACGAGAATAGAAGGCTAATCTTGAAGGCTCCAATGTCCCAGAATATAACCTTCAAGATCGAACTCAATGTGATGGAGCACAAGTGCCTTTTGACTGCATTAAGCAGAGACGAATGGATATGGCACTATCGACTAAGCCATCTCAACTTCAGAGACATCAGAGATTTAAAGAAGAAGAATATGGTTTCAGGATTGCAAGAAATTGACATTCCAAAGGAAGTGTGTGAAGAATGTGTGCAAGCGAAGCAACATAAAAATAGCTTCAGCAAGGATGAGGAAGCAAGTCGAAGGAAGTTCTCGAAGTCATATACTCTGATGTATGTGGACCAATCCAGGTGGATTCGTTTGGAGGAAATAAATACTTTGTCACATTCATAGATGATTTCAGCCGAAAATTATGGACTTACCTGATCAAGAAGAAAAGTGATGTAATCGAGGTATTTGCCAAGTTTAAGTCTATGGTCGAAAGACAAAGTGGTCGAAAGCTCACCGTTTTGAGAACTAATGGTGGTGGAGAGTATGTGTCGAAAGACTTCGACAGGTTATGTGAAAAAGAAAGATTGTGCATGTGGTGGTTCTACCCTACACTCCACAGCAGAATGGGACTGCATAAAGGAAAAATTGAACCATCATGAATATGGTTCGAAGTATGTTGAGAGGCAAGAATTTACGTAAAGAGTTTTAGGGTGAAGCTGTGTCGACTGCAACCTACATTTTGAATAGATGTCCAACGAAGAAGCTAGAAGGAATTAATCCAGAATAATGTTGGTCTGGTGTGAAGCCTAGCTTAAATCATCTAAAGGTATATGGATCTATTGCACATAGACATGTTCCAGATCAATTGGAAAAAAAAATTGATGACAAGTCGAGTTAAATGATTCTAGTAGGATATTATTCGTTATGAGGTTACAAGTTGTTCGACCCAGTGAACAAGCAGATTGTGATCAACAGGGACGTGATCATAGATGAACTTAAAGAGTGGGACAGGAGTCGAAATGTCAAGAAAGATTCAGTAAGAATTTTACTTGAAGATCCAGAAACTCAAGTCGAAAGAGAAGTTCGACAAGAGGAACCAGTAGTTATAGATCAACCAAGCACAAGCCGACCTCAGAGAGCAACACATATGCCTTCAAGGTTGCAAGATTGTTTGGTTACATCAGATTATGTGGTTGATGAAGAAGGTGAGCTGGTTCATTATGCTTTCTATGCATATGTCGAACATATCAATGTAGATGAAGCATTGAAGGATTTGAAGTGAGTAAAAGCAATGAACGAAGAAGTGAAATTCATCGAAGACAACAACACTTGGTCACTTTTCGAATTGCCTAAAGGCAAGAAGGCAATTGATGTCAAGTGGGTATACAAAGTAAAGATGAATCCCAAAGGAGAAGTAACTCGACACAAAGTAAGGCTAGTGGCGAAAGGATTTCTCCAGAAAGAAGGAATCAACGTCGATGAGGTTTTTGCACCTGTGGCTAGGATCGAAACAATCAAATTGGCTGTTGGCTTAGCAGAAATAAAAGGTTGACACATTTGTCAGATGAACTTGAAATATGCATTCCTGAATGGTCCCTTAGACGAAGAAGTTTATGTTAAACAACCAGTTGCGTTTGTGACACCCCAAATAATTCAATTATTAAATAATTAGAATTTTAAATATTAATTTAATTAGAATTTTAATTATTAGTATTTTTGAATTATTGGATTTAATTAATTAATTAAATGGAATGGAAGTGTTGGGTGTGTGAAGTTGAATTGGAGGGTGTGTGTGGAGTAAAACACTCTAATTACTCTAATTATTTTATTTTTATTAATTGGAATAATAAATGGAATAAATAAAGGAAAAGAGAAAAATAGAAGGAATTGGAGGTTTTTCATTCTACGTACATTAGAGAAGAGAAGAGAAAGAGGAAAAAGCCAAATCGTCAGAATTCGAAGAATCATCGCAAGGTAAGGGGTTATTTTGTCTGGTTAATATGCCTTATAGGTTTTGATAATCAATAGGATGGAATAATACGTAGGAATCTCGAATTAGGATTTTCTAGATTATGCCCTAACGTTATGATCCGACGTAAAAACCCCAATTGGAATACGTGATGATTGTTCTATGTGTGGAGTTATGTTATAGATTGATTAGGGATGTAATTCTGTTGTTAATTAGATGTAAAAATACATAACATTTAATGTTTCTGTTATACTGTGGTTGTTGGTGATGAATGGTATCAATTGGAACTGCATAATAGTGGAAAAATCAGGTATTTGGTGGAAAATACGCAGCATGAGTCGACACATAGGGCTATGCATCGACACAAGCTGCGTTGGTTTAAGAAAACAGGGGCTGGAAAACTACTTAAGTCGACACATACAGCCATGCATCGACTCATGTGGCATTTTTGGGAGTTTTGTATCGACACAAGAGCAGCATGTGTCGACTCATACTGAAGAAAAATAGAAAAATGGGACTTTGCAAAACGTATGAGTCGACTCATACGAAGCTTGTGTCGACACAAGTTGGTTTTGTATTGACACATGAGGTTTTGTATCGACCCAAGCTGGCATAAAATGGACAGATACTTTTGAAAACTGTTTTGGTCATATCTTTGCGACCGTAACTCCGATTTAGTCGTAGTTGGTACCGTTGGAAAGCTGGAAGCATGTAGTATCTATTAAAAACATTTTTAAAACCCACTAACTGAATCTTGATAGATTGATATGGCTTTCCATATGAGGAATTCGTTATTATTCGTGATTGTTCGTCGTTGACGTTGTAAATACATGATAGATGTTAATACCATATGTTGTGATTAACGTTGTATATGCATGATAACGTTGTGCTGTTTGGTGGTTTTAACCATGTATGGAATGATGTTATGATATCATATTCCTTATTTGAATGTTGCATGCTTTATGTTGCGCATGCATATGCATTCTGGTGGTGGTTAATTCCCATTGTGTGAAACTGGCCTGCAGAGCCAATACCCGTACCCAATGGTTTAGTGGTGGTGAGGCTAGATTCAATTCCCAGTGGTGTATGGGCGAATCGTTGATTAACGCTGTTTCTGGGGTGTAAACGGAACAGGGTGTGAATTGAGCTCACGTTTGGTGCCACATGCGTAGAGTCTGCATTGGATATGGAATTATAACATGTTAGGATAGTTTCGAGTGTTATAATTGCATTAATTGTGATTATATACATAATGAACTGTGTGAATTATATTTGTGAATTGAAATCTGATTATGCTAATCAGGGTGAAATAATGTATTGACTGTTTTATTTTTTTTAGAACCGTATAATGCATTTTAATTGTTGATAAAATCTCACCCTTACTTTGATGATTTCAGATTTGAAGTGTTAGCCGCTTAGGAGCTGGTGAGGATAGCTTTGAGATATGCTTGTTAGGTTGTCCGCGTATCAGTGTCATACTCTGGTAGTTGTAACACTGGGGAACGATTGTTTTGGAAATCACATATTTGAACTTGTTTTGCTTGGGTTTATGTTGGAATAGTCATGAGTTGAATTTATTCCGGATTTTTATGCTATTTTCCGCTATGTATAACATATTATTGGATTTTGAATTATATTTAATAAAGTCCTCAATGAAGCATGACATGTTGATGAGATTTTCCGTTTTTAATAAATTGTAATGACCTTTCGTTTATGTTAACTCTGATTTAATTATTAATTCGCGGGGTATTTTAGAAGGGGTGTTACAATAGTGGTATCAGAGCATAGTCGGTCGTTGTGGCTAGTGTCTTAGAGTCGTTATCCCTTTTGTATGCGACTAGTGCAAGGTAACACTGTCGATACTTGTGTTCTAATGAGGTTGTTTTGTAATGTTACAGAACAATGGCCGGAAGAGGTAACAGAAGAGACGATGCTGCTATTGCTGAGGCTTTGGGAATGCTAGCTAGTGTGCTTGGAGGGAATCAGCCGGGAGCTGGTATTGGTGCTGATAGACAGTTGTGGAATTTTCAGAGGAACAATCCTCCATTGTTAAAAGGCACGCATGATCCTGAAGGTGCTCAGAGATGGTTAAAGGAGATCAAGAGAATTTTCAGAGTGATTGATTGTGCAGAAGAACTGAAGGTGAGATATGGTACTCACATGTTGGCGGAGGAAGCTGATGACTGGTGGGTTGCTACCCGGACTGAAAT
Source organism: Vicia sativa (assembly GCA_021764765.1). NCBI lineage: Eukaryota > Viridiplantae > Streptophyta > Magnoliopsida > Fabales > Fabaceae > Vicia > Vicia sativa. The sequence goes on along the minus strand of CM038795.1, from coordinate 27,057,254 downwards.
GGAACAAGATAATGTTGCACTGAATTGGGCTGTGTTCAGGAGAGCTTTCCTGAGGAGGTATTTTCCTGAAGATATTCAGGGAAAGAAAGAGATTGAGTTTCTGGAGCTCAAGCAGGGCAACAAGACCGTGAGTGAATATGCTTCCAAATTCACTGAGTTGGCGAAGTACTATGCTCATTACAACAACGATGCAGATGGAGAATTTTCCAAATGTATCAAGTTTGAGAATGGTCTTCGTGATGAGATCAAGCAGGGTATTAGGTATCAACGTATCCAAAGGTTTTTTGATCTAGTGGATTGTAGTAGGATTCTGGAAAAGGATCTTGCTAATACTCAAACAAATGCTCGAGGGTATGTTGATCGGAAAGGAAAGCAACAGATGGATCGTGGGAAACCTTATGTTAAGAATACTCAGAGATCCGGTGGTTGGAAGAATCCTAGTGGGGGAGATTCTAATGCTCCTATCAAGTGCTATCGGTGTGGTGAAATGGGACATCGAGCTAATGAATTCAAGAATGATGCGAAGAAGTGCTACAACTGTGGGAAACCTGGTCATGTAGCTAATGACTGCATAGAAAGGAAGGTAACTTGTTACAACTTTGGCGAAGAGGTTCATACTCGTCCGCAGTGTACTAAACCCAAGAAGGAGCAGGCTGGTGGTAAAGTGTTCGCTTTGTCAGGATCTGAGACTAAGCCAGATGATCGGTTGATTAAAGATACATGTTTTATTAATGGCATACCTTTGATTGCGATTATTGATACTGGAGCGACTCATTCTTTTATTGCTTTGGATTGTGCTAGAAGATTGAATTTGGATATATCTAATATGGATGGAAGTATGGTTATTGACACTCTGGCGTCGGGTTCAGTGACTACTTCGTTTGTTTGTAGGAATTGTCCTATTGTGATTTTTGGTAGAGGTTTCGGTATGGATTTAGTGTGCCTACCATTAGAACAACTTGATATCATCCTTGGAATGAACTGGTTAGAATTCAACCAAGTTCATATCAACTGTTTTGCAAAGACGGTTATTTTTCCTGAAGAAGCTAGTTTCGAAGATGTGACTATGTCAGTTAAGCAGATGAATTTAGCTGTTAATGACGGTGTTGTGGTGTTTATGTTATATTCTTCGACGGAAGCAAAAGGAAAGGCTAAGAGTAGTGAATTTCCTGTGGTGAATGAATTTCCAGAAGTGTTTCCTGAAGATGTTAGTGAATTGCCACCTGAGAGAGAAGTGGAATTTACTATAGATTTGATTCCTGGAACTAGTCCGATGTCGATGGCGCCTTATCGCATGTCGGCATCTGAATTGTCTGAATTGAAGAAGAGAAGAGTGTTTCGCGGGTGCTCCTATGTTGTTAGTTAAGAAGAAAGAAGGTTCGATGAGACTGTGTGTTGATTATAGGCAGTTGAACAAAGTTACAATCAAGAATCGGTATCCATTGTCGAGGATTGATGATTTGATTGATCAACTGGTTGGAGCTTGTGTGTTCAGTAAGATTGATTTGAGGTCTGGATATCATCAGATTTGTGTAAAGACGGAAGATATTCAGAAAATTGCACTAAGAACGAGGTATGGACATTATGAGTATTCTGTTATGCCGTTTCGAGTTACTAATGCACCTGGTGTTTTCATGGAGTATATGAACAGGATATTTCATCTGTATCTTGATAAGTTTGTGGTGGTCTTTATTGATGACATTCTGATCTATTCGAAGAGTGATGAAGAGCATGCAGAACATCTTAGAGTTGTATTGGAATTGTTGAAAGAGAAGAAGCTTTATGCGAAGTTGTCCAAGTGTGAATTCTGGTTGAGTGAAGTAAGCTTTCTTGGCCATGTGATTTCCATGAATGGCATTGTTGTTGATCCTACGAACGTGGAAGTGGTATCTCAGTGGGAAGCGCCGAAGAATGCTTCTGAAATCCGTAGTTTTTTTGGTTTTGCAGGTTACTACAGAAAGTTCATTTAAGGATTTTCAAAGTTAGCTTTGTTGTTGACTAAGTTGACAAGAAAGGGTCAAATGTTTGTTTGGGATTCTGAGTGTGAGAAAGTATTCCAAGAGTTGAAGAAGAGGTTGACTAGTGCTCCGATTCTGATTTTGTCGAATCCGGAGGAATCTTTTGTTGTGTATTGTAATGCATCATTGATGGGATTAGGTGGTGTTTTGATGCAAGATAAGCAGGTTATGGTTTATGCTTCAAGACAGTTGAAGGTTCATGAAAGGAATTATCCGACTCATGATTTAGAACTGGCAGCGGTGGTATTTGTTTTGAAATTGTGGAGGCATTATTTATATGGTTCTCGATTCGAGGTATTCAGCAATCATTAGAGTCTGAAGTATCTCTTCGATCAGAAAGAGCTGAACATGCGGCAGAGGACGTGGTTAGAATTCCTGAAAGATTATGATTTCGGTTTGAATTACCAACCTGGTAAGGTAAACGTGGTTGCAAATGCGTTGAGTAGGAAGTCGTTGCATATGTCTATGTTGATGGTTCGTGAATTGGATTTAGTGGAGCAATTCAGAGATTTGAGTTTGGTATGTGAGACTACTTCTGATAGTGTTAAGTTGGGTATGTTGAAGTTGACTAGTGGTATTCTTGATGAGATTCGGACTGGGCAGAAATCTGATGTTGGTTTAGTTGATAAATTGACATTAATTAACCAAAGGAGGTGAATTCTGAATTGACGAGCATGGAGTTTATGAGATTTGGTGATAGAGTTTGTGTTCTGGATATTGCAGAAATTAGGAAGAGTATTCTGGAAGAAGGACATCGTAGTGGATTGAGTATTGATCCCGGTGCTACTAAGATGTATCATGACTTGAAAAAGTTGTTTTGGTGGCCTGGAATGAAGAAGGAAATTGCTGAATTTGTTTATGCTTGTTTGGTTTGTCAGAAGTCAAAGATTGAACATCAAAAACCGTCAGGATTGATGGAACTGTTATTTGTTCTGGATTGGAAATGGGATGGAATTTCTATGGATTTTGTGTCTGGTTTTCCAAGGACAGCGAAGAATTGTGATTCTATCTGGGTTATTGTTGATCGGTTGACGAAATCTGCTCATTTTATACCGATAAGAATGGATTATCCTATGGAGAGGTTGACAGAGTTGTATGTTGAGAAGATCGTGAGTTTGCATGGTATTCCTTCTAGTATTATGTCGAATAGAGATCTGAGGTTTACGTCAAAGTTCTGGACAGGATTGCAAGAAGCTTTGGGTACTAAGTTGAGATTGAGTTCTGCTTATCATCCGGAGATAGATGGTCAGACGGAGAGAACGATTCAGTCGTTAGAGGATTTGTTGCGAGCTTGTGTGTTGGATAAAGGTGGAGCTTGGGATAGTTATTTACCATTGATTGAGTTTACCTACAACAATAGTTTTCATTCGAGCATTGGTATGGCTCCGTTTGAGTCATTGTATGGTAGAAGGTGCCAGACACTGTTGTGTTGGTACGAATCTGGAGATAGTGCTGTGATTGGACCGGAAATTGTCCAACAAACTTCAGAAAAGATCAAGATGATTCAGGAGAATATGAGAGCTTCTCAGAGTCGTCATAAGAGTTATCATGATAAGAGGAGGAAGGATCTCGAGTTCAATGAAGGAGATCATGTGTTTATGCGAGTTACTCCGATGACTGGTATTGGTCGAGCTTTAAAGTCGAAGAAGTTAACCCGCGCTTTATTGGTCCATTTCAGATTACGAAGAAGGTTGGAAGAGTTGCTTATCAGATTGCTTTACCGCCGTCGCTTGCGAATTTCCATGATGTTTTCCATGTATCTCAGTTGAGGAAGTACATTGCTGATCCGTCTCATGAGATTCAGGTAGATGATATACAGGTGCGAGATAATCTGACTGTTAAAGCATTACCTGCGAGAATTGAGGATCAAAAGTTGAAGCAGTTGTGTGGTAAAGAGATAGCGCTGGTGAAAGTAGCTTGGGGAGGACCAGCAGGTGGAAATGTTACTTTGGAGCTGGAGAGCCAGATGAAAGACTCGTAACTCGAACTTTTCGTCTGAGGTATGTTTTCTAGGACGAAAACTCTTTTTAGTTGGGGATAATTGTGACCCCCCAAATAATTCAATTATTAAATAATTAGAATTTTAATTATTAATTTAATTAGAAGTTTAATTATTAGTATTTTTGAATTATTGGATTTAATTAATTAATTAAATGGAATGGAAGTGTTGGGTGTGTGAAGTTGAATTGGAGGGTGTGTGTGGAGTAAAACACTCTAATTACTCTAATTATTTTATTTTTATTAATTGGAATAATAAATGGAATAAATAAAGGAAAAGAGAAAAATAGAAGGAATTGGAGGTTTTTCATTCTACGTACATTAGAGAAGAGAAGAGAAAGAGGAAAAAGCCAAATCGTCAGAATTCGAAGAATCATCGCAAGGTAAGGGGTTATTTTGTCTGGTTAATATGCCTTATAGGTTTTGATAATCAATAGGATGGAATAATACGTTAGGAATCTCAAATTAGGATTTTCTAGATTATGCCCTAACGTTATGATCCGACGTAAAAACCCCAATTGGAATACGTGATGATTGTTACTATGTGTGGAGTTATGTTATAGATTTATTAGGGATGTAATTCTGTTGTTAATTAGATGTAAAAATACATAACATTTACTGTTTCTGTTCTACTATGGTTGTTGGTGATGAATGGTATCAATTGGAACTGCATAACAGTGGAAATATTGGGTATTTGGTGGAAAATACGCAGCATGAGTCGACACATAGGGCTATGCATCGACACAAGCTGCGTTGGTTTAAGAAAACAGGGGCTGGAAAACTGCTTGAGTCGACACATACAGCCATGCATCGACTCATGTGAAGTTTTTGGGAGTTTTGTATCGACACAAGAGCAACATGTGTCGACTCATACTGAAGAAAAATAGAAAAATGGGATTTTCAAAACGTATGAGTCGACTCACAAGCTTGTGGCGACACAAGCTGGTTTTGTATTGACACATGAGGTTTTGTATCGACCCAAGCTGGCAGGAAATGGACAGATACTTTTGAAAACCGTTTTGGTCATATCTTTGCGACCGTAACTCCGATTTAGTCGTAGTTGGTACCGTTGGAAAGCTGGAAGCACGTACTATCTATTAAAAGCATTGTTAAAACCCACTAACTGAATCTTGATGGATTGATATGGCTTTCCGTATGGGGAATTCGTTGTTATTCGTGATTGTTCGTCGTTGACGTTGTAAATACTTGATAGATGTTAATACCATGTGTTGTGATTAATGTTCTATATGCATGATTATGTTGTGTTGTTTGATGGTGTTAACCATGTATGGAATGATGTTGTGATATCATATTCCTTATTTGAATGTTGCATGCTTTATGTTGCACATGCATATGCATTCTGGTGGTGGTTAATTCCCATTGTGTGGAACTGGACCTGCAGAGCCAATACCCGTACCCAGTGGTTTAGTGGTGGTGAGGCTAGATTCGTGTCCCAGTGGTGTATGGGTAAATCGTTGATTAACGCTGTTTCTGAGGTGTAAACAAAATAGGGTGTGAATTGAGTTCACGTTTGGTACCACATGCATAGAGTCTGCATTGCATATGGAATTATAACATGTTAGGATGGTTTCGAGTGTTATAATTGCATTGATTGTTATTATGTACATAATGAACTGTGTGAATTGTATTTGTGAATTGAAATCTGATTATGCTAATGAGGGTGAAATAATGTATTGACTGTTTTATTTTTTTTAGAAACGTATAATGCATTTTAATTGTTGATGAAATCTCACCCTTACTTTGATGATTTCAGATTGAAGTGTTAGCCGCTTAGGAGCTGGTGAGGATAGCTTTGAGCTGTGCTTGTTAGATTGTCCGCTTGTCAGTGTCATGCTCTGGTAGTTGTAACACTAGGGAACGATTGTTTTGGAAATCACAGATTTGAACTTGTTTTCCTTGGGTTTATGTTGGAATAGTCATGAGTTGAATTTATTCCAGATTTTTATGCTATTTTTTGCTGTGTATAACATATTATTGGATTTTGAATTATATTTAATAAAGTCCTCAATGAAGCATGACATGTTGATGAGATTTTCCGTTTTTAATAAATTGTAATGCCCTTTCGTTTATGTTAACTCTGATTTAATTATTAATTTGCGGGGTATTTTAGAAGGGGTGTTACAGGGTTTATGAAACATAACAAGGAGAGAAAGGTGTACAAGCTTCATAAAGCCTTGTATGGATTGAAGCAAGCTCCAAGAGCTTGGAATAAGAATGTTGATAGCTTTCTAAGGGAGAAGGAATTTGTGAAGTGCACAAGTGAACATGGAGTATATGTAAGAAGAAGCAATAGTGAATTGCTTATACTATGTCTCTATGTCGATGACTTGTTAATCACAGGTAACTGCAAGAAGGAGATCGAAGACTTCAAAGGTGATCTCAGCAAGGAATTCGAAATGTCTGATTTGGGTGATATTTCATATTTCCTTGGCATCGAATTTTACAAGACTAGTAGAGGTTTGATGATGCATCAAAGAAGATACGCAGGTGAAATTCTCAAGAGATTTGAGATGGAAGAATGCAATTCGACTTCAACACCTGCAGAACCAAGACTGCAACTGTCCAAAGACTCAGAAGAGGATGATGTCAACCCAACCCAGTATAGAAGACTTATTGGGTCCTTAAGATACCTTTGTCATACGAGGCCTGACTTAGCATACAGTGTTGGTATGGTAAGTAAGTTCATGCGAAAGCCAAAGGTATCTCACCTAGTAGTAGCAAAGAGGATATTGAGGTATTTAAAAGGAACTCTTGACTATGGCATTTTATTTCTAGCAGCTGATAAAGCAAAAGAACACAAGTTAGTGGGGTACACATATTCGAGCTAGTGATGTTGAGGATCGAAAATCCACAGCAGGATATGTGTTTATGTTAGGTGGTGCGTCAATTACTTAGAGTTCGAGAAAGGAACCAGTTGTGGCATTATCATTATGCGAAGCAAAATACATAGCTGCTTCTCTTTGTGCATGTCAAGCAACTTGGATGGTGAACTTGGTCGAAGAAAACACAGGTAGAGATCATGGAGCAATTACCATGAAGATCAACATCATATCAGCTATCAACCTAGAAAAGAATCCAATACCTCATGGTCGAAGCAAGCACATCGAAATGAGGTTCCATTATCTTCTTGAGCTGGTAGCTGATGGGAAGATGAATTTGGAACACTGCAGAACTGAAAATCAGATTGCAGATATTATGACGAAGGGCGTGCAGGTTGAAGTATTTCGAAGACTAAGAGCAATGATGAATATAGATAGTTTAGACATAATGAATTAGGTGGTGTGTTGAAAGTAATTCATGTGTGTCAAATCTATGTGTGTGTCGAAGGGTCAGAGGTGGATCGAAGCAGGTTGCTCGAACGAAGTCGACTCTGTCGAAGAGCTTATGTGTCAAAGCAGACTGCACACAGATTTATTTTGTTTTAGATTTAGATATATTTGATTTAAATATAGAATAGAATATATTTTATTTAGTTCCAAATAGATATTTTGGGCTTTTATAGTTTTGGGCTTTAGCTTAGGGAGAAAGCTAACCTAAATCTATAAATAGAGGGAGTAACCCCTAATTTTGTAATCAAGTTGTATTCACAGAATTTGCAGTTGGAAGTGAATAGAAAGTTTCCGCAGTTTGTGGGCATAGAGTTACTCTGCAGAAAAATCCTTTTCTTCTTCTTCTTCTTTATTTCTCTCTAATTTTCATTGTCATTGTGTGTGGTGATATCCATTTTATTCATCAAGATTGGTAGAAATTCATCATAGGTATTGGTGGATTTCCAACAGTCTTGCCTATTTCAAATTATTTACTTTAAAATTTTCTTGTCGTTTTAGAACATACTAACGATCATTTATTATTATTTATTATAACAATCCCCACTTGTTCTTATAATGACATGATCAATTCCAAAGAAGGGAAACAAATAATGTTAATACAATTTAGTATCTTTCAAATTTAACTTAACCTTAGTAAAGACAACGCAAAGTCTGGTCGGAGCGTTAGGTAGCTATGCTTTTAATCGTTATCTCATGTGGTTATACTTGCGTTACCATACACATACTCTTTAATGGTTCTTCACCTATATCTCTCGACTAGAACTATTAATGGCCATGTGTTTTTCCTATTTCGTGAATTTTTTATGATAGAAACTCCAACTCTCATTTTGAGACGATACAATCTCCAAATTCATATAGGTGAAGTTCAATTTGTATCTATTTCTTGAGATGCATATCCTCGATATAGAACTTCATTAAGAGTTTGAAAAACTCAACCCTCAATATGTAATAGTCAACATTCTCATAGAATTTTGCATAAACATCCAAATCAAAGACTTGTTGCATAGTAAACTGAGAAGATATTAACGACTTATTGCATTACATTAAGTACATCTGACAACCAATTGCACTTGCATATTCCTATTGAGCCACATGTAACACCCCTTCTAAATTACCCGCGATTTATATAATTAATCAGAGTTTTAAACACATAACAAGAGGCGTCACAATTTAATTAATTCAAATACCATAAACAATCATCATGCCTTTCACTAAAGAACTCATTAAAATAAAACAAACCAAAGATTATGTTTAAACAGCGGAAATTATAACATAAAATCCGGAATAATTCCATCAATAATTATTCCCAACATAAACCAAAACGTAAACCAAAACAGCCAGTTTTAAATCCATAAAATCCCAATCAAACGTTTCCCAGTGTTACAACTATCAGAGCATGACACTGACACGTGGATTATCTAATAACACAACTCTAAAAGCTGTCCTCACCAATTCCAAAGCAGCTAATCACTTCGAATCTGAAATCATTAAAGTAAGGGTGAGATTTCATCAAAATTAAAATGCATTATACATTTCTCAAGAACAATAAAACAATCAATTCCTTATTCACCCTTATTAACAGCATTAGCATACTATTTGCAAACACAATCCAAGCATACATTATGCATACAACAACAATTAAATGCAATTGAGACACTGGAATTCATCCTAACATGTTACAATCACATATGCAATGCAAACTCAAATGCATGTGGTACCAATCGTGAACCAAGTCCACACCCTGTTCCGCTTACACTTCAAAAACAACGTCAATTCAATGATTCACCCATACATCACCGGGTTAAGAATCTAGCCTCACTACCTCTATCCATTAGGTAAGTTTATTGGCCCTGCAAGTTCAATTCCGCACAATGCGAATGAACCATTACCAAATGCTCATGCATGCATAGTAGAAGCATGCAACAATTCAAAACATGTAACATGAACACACAGCATAATTCCAATTACAAATCAATAACAATAACAACATCTGGTACAACAATCATAACATCAAATGTTAATCACAATCCATAAAATTAACATTCTGCACAATTATTCAACACATGATCCATAAATTCTCAACGAATTCTGATTACGGAAGCTAAATTAATCCTTCCAGATTTTCAATTATTAGTATTGAAAATATTTCCATTAAGTAGTACTCGTTCTAAGCTTTCCAACGATACCAACTATGCCTAAATCGGTGCTATGGTTAAAAAGATATGATTAAAATCGTTTCAGAAAAATCCTGTCCATTCCAACACAGTATGCATCGATGCATAAGGCTATGCATCGATACATAATCAGCTTGCATCGACCCAAAATTGTTATGCATTGATGCATAACATAAAATTTTCTGCATTTTTAAAATTTGTTCAGTATGTGTCGACACATACGCATCATGTGTCGATGCATAACTCCCTTGCATCGATCCATAACCCTTTTGCATCGATACATGACCTTGTTTTTCTTCTTATGAATCGATGCATGACTCTATGAGTCGATTCATGGATTTTCCAAGCTTCTGGTTTTCCAAATTTTCACAGCATGCATCGATTCATATCCTCATGTGTCGACCCATACATGTTGATTTTTATCAAAAACCCAGATTTCTCTACTGTTACGAATTTCCATTAATTCTAATTATCACCAAACAACGTACTATCACCAAAACAAAATTAATTCATAAAAATTCACATGCTTTTGATTATAGGAATATGTTTCCCAATTAACCTAGAATCATTCCACATTAATCTAATCGTTCTTAACAGTTCCAATTATGGTTTTACGTCGGATTATAACATTAGGGCATATTCAATTATCCTAATTCGAGATTTCTAACGATTCGATTCGTTCTATTGATCATCAAAACCCATAAGGCATAATAATCAGATTCAATCCCCCCTTACCTCGCGATGAATCTTCGAAGTTCCGACGAATTGGCTTTTTCTCCTCTTTCTCTTCTCTTTTCCAATCTCACGTAGAATGCAAATCCTTATTTCCTTTTCCTCACACTTTTCCTTTTATTCCTTTATTTATTCCCTATTATTTTCCAAATAATAGAAATAACTAAATTAGGATTTAGTAGAGCTTTTTACTCCACACACCTCCAATTCAATCTTACACCCCCAACTTCCTTTTAATTAATTAAATAATTAATCCATTTAATCCAAAAATATTAATAATTAAGCCTTTAATTAAATTAATAATTAAATTCCTAATTATTTAATTATTTGAATTAATTTGGGGTGTCACACCACACATCTTGCACCATTCTTTTAAAGTTTGACACAAGGATCAAATGGAGTACTCACTTATTTGAAAAGTAAGTGTTTAAACTTATCAAGCACTTTCTCAACATGATGTATTTGACTAAGTTCATAACCCCCACAATTTTTCTTTACTTTGATCACCAAAATAGTGTCCAATGGTCCAAGATCTTTCATCTTAAATATGGAAGTTAGTGTTAGAACAAGATTTAGATTTGTATTTAATCTCTGGGTTTTGATGATAACAAGCATATATTTTATGAGAAACAATTTTAGTACTAATTTTTTCATTGAGTGTGCAAATACATTATTAGAATTCTAAATAGTCTTAATCAAGAATCAACAGAATCACTTCACCACTCAAAAGAAGAACCATTGAGTTATGTTTCTAATGTAACATCAGTAGTTTTATGGAATGATGAATGTTCGACAAGAAAAGAATCTCAATGAGTGTCCAAGAAGAAATAATTTATGACAAGTTGTTGCTTCAAGATCAAAAATCAAAGGATACAAGAAACAAGCTTCCAACGCAGAAGATTAGAAGTCAAGACTAGTTCATTAGAAGAGTTGCTCCTTATGATTCTAAAGACGAAATCAAGATTCTGAACATATAAAGAGAAATCTTCTACTCCAAGATAATAAGTCAAGGTTTATTCATTAGAAGAGTTGTTGCTCACATTTATGAATACAAAGACAAGATTTTAAAGACTTGGAGAGTTCATGGAATATGCACTTTCATTCAAGATCAGAAGTATTTCATTAAAAGTAAGGATCAAAGAAAGAAACATCTGGTGGACTCATATCTATTCATCACCACAAGATCCATCAGAAGACAAGATCAAAAGATGATATCTTCTCAAGCCATATTACTCAACATAAGTAATATTCATTAGAAGATTAATATCATCAGAAGTACCACTTCACTCAACAGAAGAAATATTGTGACTGTTTCTAAAGAAACATCGGCAATAAGGAATGCTAAATGTTCATAAGAAAGGGAATCAATCCAAAGATCAAGAGATCAGAAATAATGAACTTAAAATTAAAATCATATGTACTAATATAAGTTGTTGCTTCAGAAATCAGACATCAGATATGCAACTAAGAAAAGCTGATTATCAAGAATCAATTATTAACTCAAGAAGTCAAGATCGTAAAAGCTTTCGCTCAAAAAAGAGATTGTTCATCAGATAATTTATTGCTTATATATCTGAAGACAATATTCAACTATCTGAAAGACTCTGACTATAGAACAATGAAGCATCTTCTAGACCATTATCACTCCTCAATTAGAAATAATCCAGCAAGAAGAAAAGAAGACAGAGACAAGATCAAAATAAATCTTCCAAGCTTACTACTTCTAGCATAAGTAAATCATCAGAAGATAAGGTCTTAAGAAACTTATCCACAAAGTTTAATAGTACAGCCAATACGTTTGAAATTCCACAACTTTCTTAGATATTGTACTATGTTGTCTCCCACGATGAAATACTACTATTACTGTAGCTGGAAAGTGAAAGCGACGTCTTTGTACTATCAACGGTCTTATTCTTAAGTCTATATAAAGAGACCTTATCAGCATTTGAATTTTGACGAACTACCAACTATTATCACACTTGAATCAAATTGTTGAAATATTGTGAAACATCAAGAGAAAAGAAGAAACACTATTCATATACATCCATAAATATTCTTCTAGATAAATATCAATAACACAAGAGTTGATGCTCGTTATTGTGTTAACATATTAGGGATTAAACACAAAGATTTATTGATTATTATTTGTGTGTTAATCTTAGAGTTATCTATACAAAAATTTGTTGCTCATTTATTTGTATTAGAGACTTTGCTCTTTATTATTGTGTTCATCTACTTATTTAGAAGCAAACATTGTAAACATAGTTGATTGAAATTCTATTAAGAATTGCTTATTGCCTCAAGTGACTAGGTTTTTAGTCTGATATTCGAGAGGGCTAAGGTGTCAGTTTGGACTCTTTAGACGGTTGTGGTTAGCCATCGGCAGGTAACCCGTGCATCTATAATTTGTTGAGATTAGTGGATTAAGTTCTTGTTGAAGGCAAAATCACCTGAGGAGGGTGGATAGGAGTAGCCTAGTTAGAGGTGAACTTGGATAAACCAAAGAGTCATTTATAGTCTTTCTTTAGTTATAGTCTTTACTGTTTGTTTGCGAAATATTTTTAAAACTACCAAGCTTATTAGAAAACCCAATTCAACCCCCCCCATTTCTTTTGTTTTATCACCCTTCAATTTGTATCAAAGCTCTGATTCTTCATTGATTTGCAAATCAAACACTTAACCGTGTAGAGAGATCCAGTTGAGAAAAAATTTATATGGTTGCGCATGCAAATAACAACGAAAGAGATAACTATTTTTCTAAGCCTATTGCGGCAGTAGATCGGAAAGCAAAAAGTAAAGTATTATTTTTACCAGGTGATATAGGTTATATCGTATCGTGTCCACAGAGATTGGTTATTGATTCGTCATTCGACAATTTGTTCATTAATGAGTTTGGGGTTAAATGGGTTGTAAAGAAAAGTATCAACAGAAAATAAATGTATACTAAAGTAAAAAGGATAGACAACTTATCTGGCATGAATGTACACCACTCCAGTTATACTCAACCTATAATACTCATCTATGTCATCACATATCTCTCACAACCTAAGTCACTTCTAATCCAAATTGAGAGGCCTACTACATCACCTCGATGGTGATCTCTCTACCACATTAACAACACGTAAGTCAACCATGCCACTCGCATCGATGATTTCTCAACTGACACAACCGACAAAGAGGCATTAATCTCAGATACCCTAAGTGAATGTCAACTCTAAATCTATCTCTAGAGTCCAGAAACTAACAGATAATCATATTAGATAAGAACCTAAGCAGCATATGTCGATAGCTACTAAAATCCCTAACACAGAGTAAAAACCTAAGACAATCACCAACACAAATTTGTAACGCAAGCTTTATATAACACCATGGGCGACAAATATACATGTGTTCAGAGTAAATATACATAAAAACCCAATAAAAGAGAAATACAAAGAGAGAAGAAGAGATAAACCACAAATCTACAGGATTGTCAAAGTCAATCGAAGAGCAATCCACCTCCAATCATCCATAAGCAAAGCCATAGCGTTGTTTTCTAAGTTAATCTATCAAAAATGAAGGTTGATGGAGTTGGGAGCAAAAAGTTCCCCAAAATCATACCCTAAAAATGGCTGAAAATGAAGTTATAAAACAAATCTCAGCAGACCACACTAAGCGACGTGATCCCGATACGCGGCGTGCACGATATTTACGCATAACCCGCCTTAATCCTGCTTAACGGATTCATCTCGCTACACGGAGGCTGCTACACAGGATGATCCCACTCAGCGGCCTCATCAGCATAGCTTCTGCCAAATCTGTCAAAACTCTCATAGCGCGCTACAATTCCCTCTTAGCGTACCCTCCTGAATAGAAATCCCCAAAAATGGATTTTTATTGCAAAAACACGCATCTGGGGTCGTGTCTTTGACACATTATTCCTAGATGCTCCAACATGCAACAAATACCTACAAAAATACATTAAAATTATCAAACGATACACAAATTAATCAAAAACTCGATTATATGCAAAATAAACGTATTTACAAACAAAGTCAGGGTTATTCAACTAAATATCAACAAAAGAACGAATAAGTGTCATAAATTATATATACAAAATTACGACAATTTGGCACTATCAAAGTCTTATATTTTTTTATGCAGAAAGATTTGAATACTAGAAAGATAGACTAGAGAGTTTCGTTCTGGGTTATGATGCAGATCAATGGGATCTGATTATAGATGGTTATAGGGAACATGTATCTGAAGAAGGTATTCTTATTCCTATGAGTCAAATAAATAAAGAACAAAAATGATGAAGTAAGAATCATTATAAATCCAGAACCATTCTTCCCAGTGATATCTCATATAATGAATATGAGAAAATCACCAACAAATAAACAAATAAGGAGATTTTTGACTCATTAAGAAAAACTCATGAAAGAAATACTCAAATAAAAAAAACTAAAGCATTAGCTTTAATTTAGAAATATTAAGCATTCAAGATGGAAGAAGATGAAATTGTTAAAACCATATTCTCAAGGTTTCAAACCTTAATAGCAGAACTCAAAGTTTTAGAAAAAGAGTATATAACAACAGATCATGTTAAAAAGATTGTCAGAAGTCTTCCAAATAAGTGGAGACATATGATAACAACTTTGAAACTTTATAAAGATTTGAACAAAATTAGTTTTGAAGAACTGATTAGCTCTTTATGAATCATGAAATAGAGTTGTTTTTTATTAACACTCATGTGGGACTTCTTATAAAATAACTGAAGCTTACGGTGATACTGATACCCACCTCATTGTAGTAAGCATTCCATTATCCTTGCTTTCTATCCCCACCTTATTGTTTCAGCTAGCATTCCATTATCCTTCATTTCTATTGCCAAAACATCCATGTACTCGTTCAGTTCGTCTAGAATCCACAAAAGTGATAAATCAAGCATGTCAACAGTGGGAGCGAGGAGAGCTATATCATAACCTGTCAATTATTTCAGGAACAGTTTATGTTCTCTCTCAATCTTCTAGTTTCAATTTTCCATGTAATTACACAATAGAACTACTACATAAGCATAAAGTATAACATCTAATATAAGCAGGAAGTATAAAACATTTTATTCAAGGAAGATACCTTCGTCGGATTTTGCGTCAAATTTTCCAAACTTATCCTTACTATTGTTTAAAATAAAATATCTGCATCTGAATACATGAAGATGTGATAAATTTGGTTTTCTATATTTTAAAATTTTATATGGTATTTTGTCTAGTGTAGAACATATAAGTATCATTTTTAAGACATAACACTTCGCGTCAATAGAATCAGCCCAAAAATATTTAGGTAGACAACTATCATTGAGCATTATTCTTGTCAACTCCTCTTAAATACAACATTTGCGCTCCATAACACAATTTTGTTTTGGAGTTCTAGAAACAAAATTTTATGTTCCACGCCATGTTTATCACAATATTTTCCAAAGAGATAGTATTAAAATTCAACTCCATGATCGCTTCGGATAGCAACAATTTTTAATTTAATTTGTTTTTGGATAACGTTGCAAAACGTGTAAAAGCCAAAAATGTCTCATCTTTACTACAAAAAATATGGTCCGACAAAATCTTGAGTAATTGACTATAATAACATATTCGTAATAATTTTGATGTGGAGGAACCAAGAGATCCGTGTGGAGAAGCTCAAGAGGTTTCGAAGTTGAAACAATATTTTTGGATTTAAATGAGACTCTTATTTAATTATATTTTAGGTAGACAGATCACTAAATCTTTTGAAGCCCCTTTATTTAATAAATCAAAGTTGACATATCCAAAGTGTTTATGCCATAGCAATGAGTCTTCACTCATGGTAACAAGACACTTAGCATTGGTAAAGACACACACACACACACACACACACACACACACACACACACACACACACACATATATATATATATATATATATATATATATATATATATATATATATATATATATATATATATATATATATATATACCCTCTCACCATTAAACATATACTATTTCTCTTCATTAGTATAATACTCATGGAATGAGTTTTTGTAAATGAAACTTTATACTCATTGTCTTACAATTGACTAATGCTAAGAATACTATGTCCAAGGCCTTCAATTAACATAACATCGGAGATAATATTAGATGAGGAATTATCTATAATAACTTTTCCAAGTATTTCATCTTTGTTATTGTCTCCATAGGAAATAAAATCCTTCTTCTTCTCCACAAAGTCAAACAAAGGTGACCTTTCTTGCAATAGTAGAGACAAAACAAATTATGAAGATTTTTACTTTTTATATTTAGATACTTTTTATAAAAGCTATACTTTATATAAGGTTTGTTTAAGTACTTTTAAGCTTTTAGGGATCAATAGCAAATGTAACATTTGGTTGTAATGCATTGTCCAATTTAGCTTTAAGAGTTTTAGACTCTTTTCGCTAAATGTGACAAGTTTCACAATTGAACCTTAAAGGTTCTTCATCCTTATTCTTAACTTTTAGACTATCTACGATAGATTTCTTTAGAGCTTCCATTTTATTTTTCAGTTTCTAAAGCTTTAACTTCCAATTTCGAAATATCTTTTTTATGAAGCTAACTTTTTAAAGGCGTCAATTGCTTATCTATGTAGATTATCAAAATCTAATTGTAACTCGGAATAAGACAACTTATCAATATGCTCATATTTAGAATGACTTACATTATTTTTCTTCTTATGATGTTGATGGGCCGAGAGACACATATTTACCTCTACTTCATTACCACTTGAGCTTTTATTGTTTGAGGAATAATTATCACTTTCCCAAGTCACATAAGCTCTTCTTGACTTTCTAGTATTGTTGTGTTGGCCTCTTTATTTTCTCTATGTCAAAGATGGACATTATGGTCTATAATGACCCAATTTCTCACACTTGTAGCATATACCTTTTGATTTTCCTTTCTTGTTGTCGTCTTCCTTTGAGGATGTAGATTGTCTTCTAAACTTGATGAGGTTTTCGTCAAAGTGATTTAGTCCATACTTTTTAAGGTAAATATTGTACCTCTTCGCAAACAACCCATCTCTTCATCATTTGAATTTTCGTCATCACTAATATCACTATCACTTTGGTCATTTGTTGAGGACCTCGAACTATAAACCATTAGAGCAATACACTTTTCTACCTCCTTATCCATTCCTCTATCCTTTTTAACTTCTTCTCATGTTTTTCCATGCAAATGAATTTTTTCTCATGCTATTCAAACTTATCAAACAATGTAGTAAGGTCTAGTATTGTAAGATCATTAGCTTTCTTGATTGCAGAGACCTTAGGTTGTCAATTCCTAGTAAGATACCTCAAACCTTTATTAGTAGTAATTTCATTGGAAACCGGTTTCCCAAGTGCATTTAAATAATTAATTAGATGAGATAACCTCTTTTGCATTTTGAAAACGGTTTCACCATGCTTCATGCAAAATAATTCGAACTCTTGATTTAGTGTATTAGTTCTAGCTATTTTTGGCCTCAATAGTTCCCTCATGAGAAACTTGCAACGTGTCCCACATAGCCTTAGCAGTTTCACAATGGGAAAAACAATAAAATTCATCAACACAAAAGCAGATATGATAATATTTTGTGCATTCCACTCGTAACCCTTCCGTTTTATAATGATTGAAATTCTGGCACTTTAAAAATCGATGTCAAGACTGATGTCCCAGCACCAAAATACAATGTCAAGACAGATGTTAAGACATTATCTGTTGACATAATACTTTTACCAAAATAATAAATTATCTAGAAGTAAATTGCATAAGGTAAAATACACAATTAATTGTTATCCATGTTTGGTGCAACTCACCTACTCTTGGAGCATCTAAGTCAGGAAGGAAATCAACTATGATAGTATTAGTTCAAAGCTAAACAACCCTAATTTACAACTTATCACCTAATCACTACCTTATGAAACCTATATCTAGGAACCTCCTAGATATGAGAACCCCCTCTCACTTCTGACAGTCACATGAATGACAATAACAGAAGAACACACTTCAAATTCCAATGTTCAGTTAAGCTTTTGTCTGAGAATAATAACTTGAAACACAATATACTCTTTGCGTAAAATCTCATGAGTGATTGACAAGTAACAATGAACAATGAAAAATAAATCAAATTCTAGGTATCACCATGATACAAGAGTGACTTATATAAAACAAATAAATCTAAAAAGACTCACAAAACCATAAACCATTATCTCATGCACACACGATTTTTTTTAATGTGAATTCTTTATATTTTTATATTGAGTAAGTCCTTATATATAGACTCTTGCAATATGGACTTGGACTTTTCAATCAAATCCAACCTTCTAGTTGTAAATCATCTCCAAGATCCTTCCCACAAAAATAGGAACAAAGCTTCAAATTTTCCTGAAACTTCTAACTCGTCATCGTCGATTATCATCTTGATTGTTATGATGACTTATCGTTATAACAATCACGATGATAAGCGACGATGATAAGGTAGACTTGGCCAATAAATTGATATTATACAAATTAAACTATAAGAGAAGATATCGATATATTGAAGGAATCAGGTCATTGAACCATATTTTATATGTAAAAGAGTGGAAAATGAATGATGATATAAATTGGTATTCTATATGCATGCCATTTGGAAAATATTGATTGATATAAGTTTTTTTTCAAATACTACTTAATTTTCAGATTATAAGATTCTATGTTAATTTAAATGAATGTACTTTTAGTGAAGGGTTAGTGAAACAAACAATCTGTATAGAATATAAGAAACGCAACTTGATCTTCTCTTAATCTACATAAGAATTTAAAGATCAAAATATTGATAAGTGATCAATGGTTTTTACAACTTTATTTCCCGTTAATTTTAGTTAGTCTTGTCATTGTTTTTGAGCACTTTATTTCCCTTTTCCATATTTTATGTTTTGGTTGTGTCTCTTTAATTTTTTCAGATTCAGATAGACATTCAAGAAGTATCGGAGCGAAAACAAGGAAAAATCGCGAGAATTCAGAAAACTTTTCCCACGTTCTAGGAGGTCTGCTACAGGTTCCATAACAGTTGTTGTTGGCCATAGCAGAGGCGCAACATTTCACTTCAGCAAAATTCACAAGAATTAGTGGTCTCCTACGGTCATCCATAGCACATGCTACTGGCTGTAGCAAACTTTCCCTATTTCACCAAAAGTGCATATAGAATTCGTGGCCTGCTACGGATGGTCGTAGCTTATGCTAATGTTTGTAGCAAGTGCTACTAGCCATAGCAGCATGCACGTGGATTCTTAAATATTTCCTTTTTCGTCATGATTTTATTTCATATCTGATTTGATTGTCCAATTGATGCTGATTTTATTATAGGATTTTATGAAAAGGGACTTTTTATAATTAAATGAGTTTTTGAGAACAATTAGAAAACTTTGGGGAATAGTGCAAATATACACAAGTTGAAGATTAGAGAACACGGAGATTTGGTTTGGAGGCAAATTTTCATGGACAGGAGCGGTTGAAGTTCCAACTACATCTTAGTACTCTTAAAATATAAACTTTGTATTTTGTTGTTATTGAATATTATGAGTGACAAAACCTCTCAATTCTATGGGATGTTCTGATTTGAATCTATAATGACTTTGATTTTCATGTGGCAACAACAATATATTTTTCATAATTAATTTATTCTATTGGTGGTCTTAATGCTTTTTCTTTCGGTCAAATTGAGATTGATGTATTATTATCAATTAGGTTAGATCGTTGTTGGTAATGCTTTCATGAGAGTATTCTATAGTAGATATCACATAGGACTAAGGATACGCTATAGTAACCGAATTACTCTTGATTTAATAATTCATAATTTTATTGGTAATTTTTTTATGGACAATAGGGCTTAGGGTGAATGATTAAAGATTTCATCACGAAGGACTTAGGAGTAAACACCCTTAAGAACGGGTAATTGATTATATAAAATATGTTATTGCAATATTAATTCAGAGTTGTTACAAGAATGAATCACACACCTTCCCTAGCATGCTATTCATATTTCTCAAAATTGTTCAACACATACATTGACTTTATTCGCGATTATTTTTATAAATTAGC
The DNA here is from genome assembly GCA_021764765.1 of Vicia sativa. Lineage (NCBI taxonomy): Eukaryota > Viridiplantae > Streptophyta > Magnoliopsida > Fabales > Fabaceae > Vicia > Vicia sativa. Next base: position 27,036,871 of record CM038795.1, on the reverse strand, counting down.
AAAACAAATCCAAATGCTAGTTTTTGTTTAATTGAACGACAATTCGAACTTGATATTTATATGGTGCCTTTGAGATCGACATTCAGAGAATTTTCTCATTATTACTATAGAGGCAAAATAGTACACTTGCTATTTTTTCGATCAATAAGTCACAAGAAGCCTATTTCTTGTGACTTAACCATGTTTTGTTCTTGTTCTGAGAATATTAATCAACAAACGTAACATACAACAACATTTATCAACAACACAACAAATTACATACAAAAAAATAATTAAAAAAAACATACATTTTAGCAACAAAACACTAACAACATACAACAACATGCAACATCATAAAAAATACAAGATATAATAAAATATTTCAAGAACACGCCTTTTATTCAAACTAATCGTAGACTGGAATCAATTATGAGGTTCATCTAGTTTATGTTGCTATGAAAAATAAATGCAAGGTGGATGAAGTTTACACAATAACTTCATACTTGTATTTTTTTCATAGCAACACAAATAATGTGTACCATAGCTAAAATATGGGCTTTGTTAAGGTATTTTTCCTCATTCAGTTTCCTTATAAGTTAAAAATAAACACAATGACATTAACAATATTACATAGAACATTCACCAAATGAAAAAAGAGAACACATTTTTAACAAGAAACATAAACGAAATCGTAGCATAAGTTTAATAAACAAACCTCAAGGTAGAGACTGGTGAAGACAAATTTGAAGGTTGCAACATATGTGAAGAGTGACAGTGAAATATGATTAGAGTTTTCTGTTGAGAGAAACGGCTATTATATACTGAGCGACAGATACTCTTACTTACATATTAAAAAATGTCATTTTTCATCACCGTTGACAAGAAAAACTGTGAAGTAATTATTAGACTTTACACCACAGTTGAAAAAATAATTGTAATAATATAAAAAGAGCTGAGATAATGAAGGAGCTGAGATTTAAACCATATAATTCCTTATACATTTTGCTATGGAATTTAACAATAACCTAAATAAAATATCTTTTAGTAAAAAAATAATTCAACTACGATAATCAGATAATCAAAAGATAGTTATAATATTATTTGACAATAAATATTTTACATAGTATGTTGATATCCACAACAACACCACATAAATTATTTTATTAACTTTAACTAACAGATTAGATAAAAAAAATTGGAGTTATAAGTTTTGAAAAATTAAAGACTACAACATTATTTTTAAATATTAAGGGATTAAACTATATCTAAATTAAAAATAAGTGACAAAAAAATATTAATTCCAATGTATATGAATATCAAATAAAATATGTTTCACAAATGTGTATCTTATATGAACTTACCAGCCAAAAAAGAAAAATAAAATCTCTATCTTATGTCACATATACATTTCTACATCATTTTTACAGCTTCATACCAAAACCTCGTAATTGGTATCACATGAACTCAAATTAGAACGACAAGAAAATGAAGAATATTGTGAAACCGGGGTATGTTTGTGAACCATAGGAAAATTGCAACCTACAAAACCCATACCAACCTCATCAATCTCTATCTCCATAAGTGCTTCACAGAACAAATCAACATGACAAGGAAGCCATAGAGGACCATCATTTCTATAACCATATTCATTCTCAACACCTTCTAAAAGAATTTTGAACAAAGGGTGATTGAATATTTTGATCTTGATTACAAATCTTTGTCTCTCAGCTCCAACATAGACACAAAGACAACCATTTGGTGCTTTCTTAGTATTATCTTTTTGTTTTTTGTGACATTTTTCCGATAATTTTCCATAGCAACCATTGCTACTACTGTCTTGTTGATCATACAATCTCTTGCTACTTCCCCATACCCTCTTACACTTCTTCACTAAATTCATTTTTGTATATATCTATAGTCTTAAGAGGAAGAGCAATAGAGATTAGAAATGAAGATGTTGATTAATAATGTGTAAATGAATGAGTCATAAGACTATCGAATAAGTATTGCTTTTTATATAGGCCACTAAAGTCTCACATGGTCCCACCATATAATGCACATATATATTCTTCCATTTTATTGGTCTTATTACTCCTTTTTTTTATCATCTATAATTGACCAATCCACACGTGCTGTTGAATTTTCTAAATTGTTTATAGGTTAATGTTACTTTTAATTTTCTGGTTATAAAAGAAAAATATTTTTAATCCATATTAAAAATACGATGAAACAAGTGGACAACCTTTTCTAGAATGTCTTAATCTTTTCAGGTTATCTGAATTAAATCATAAGGGGGATTTCAAATCTCAATTATGAAATATACCAATGGAAATATTTAATTAGTAGGTTTGACCGTTTCCACACGTGACCGTTTAATTTGAGCATATTATATTTGAGAATGGGAGTATCATTAGTAAACTATGTATGTTAGGTGAATCACTTGGCAACTAATACAGAAGTCATGATGCAAGTCTTCTAAAATTAATAGAGTTAATTAAAGTTATTTTTGATATATTTTAGGGATCTTATTCTTTTGCTTGATAGTTTTTTTTAGATGGTACTGTGCAGTGTTTTTTTTATTTATTTATGATTTAGATATGATGTAGTTTAGACTAGTTAGAAGATTCCAATTGATATTGTATTTTCTAGTTGTTCAACAATCATGAAAGAAGTAGAGAAGAAAAATATTTTTATTTTGAAAATGGCTTTTGGGTAGATCAATGAAGGATTCTTATACCTTTAAAGAATGAATTCAAAATCATTTCCTATTGATTAATCAATAGCGGATTGAGATTGAGATTTTTTTTCTTATGGTGGTCTTGATATGGTGTTGTTGGCCAAATTGGCATGAGTTTTAGCATGATCCTCTTTTGAAGTGTTGTTCTTCGAAGACGATTTATTTGGAGTTGAGTTGTGATGACTCGTATGTTTTTGCTCTTATAATTTTTTCATTATTTTTATTTGATGCAACTTATTTGTATTTTTTAGTACATCTTTTATCAATCGTTGCTCTTTGAATTTGATTTGAGATTTTTACCTTCTTATAATATTAATATTATTTTGCCTTAAAAAAGTTGTTAAAAGAGTTATTAGGCTTGGTTAGAGTTAGTCACATAAATTTTTCAGTTGTAATAAGAGTTTGTTATCTTGTGCTACCTCTATTTTTTATTATAATTTATTATAAGTCGTTTTTGACTTTTCACACATATTAAGAAAAATAATTATTGTTGTATGACAAAGAGAAACTAAAAAGCTTTTTACAAAATTATCCTTCATTAATGACATGTAAAAGATAAATTTACATGATTAAAAGCGGATAAAATAATAAATATTTAAGGATATAATAAGAAAAATATCATTAACTATTCATTGAAATTGTTAAGCGACTTATATTGTGGTACAAATTATTTTTCTAAAACGACTTATAATTAAAACGGAAGGAGTATATATGAGCATGATTGTATCTCTTTAAAAGTAATGAAAATAATCAATAAATTATTCAAAAGACTTCTCTCTACTTCATAATGTTTAGCTGCTAACATTCAACTTTATTATGGCATCTGTAGCGGTAAAAACTGCGAGTGTAAGTCATTGAATTGACTTAACTCAAAAAATAACAAAAGAGTCGCCACCACGCTTTTAATTTATCCAAAGGACTAGGAAAAAGAGCGAATAAAATCCTAAAATATCAGAGATCTGGGATCGGAGGTTTGTTATGCAAAGGGAAGGTGTTAGGCACCCAAAACATCTACGTTACTCCGCAGGAACCTTTTTGAAAATTTGTACATGTGTGCTAAAAAAGAGTTTGTACAAAAGTGTCTGGAGGGTTTAGAAGAAAACAAGAAAAAGTATTTTTTTTTTTAGGATTTTTGGTTTGATAAAACTTCCAATGAGTTCTAGGCCTACATACGAACAATGTGCAATGTTGAAATCAAAACCAAGTAGTTCGGCTAAAAAAGGACCAAAATTATGTGTTGGTTGATTTTAAGAAAACGTTAATTTGGAAAAACTACAAAGAGCTCAAAAAAGGTTTGAATAAGGTTAGGTGTTTTTTAGTCTTACGAAAAAGGAAGTCAAAGTATAATTAAATGCATTGAAAGTTTATTAAGAAAAGAAGTTTGAAAAATTCATGGACCTAAGTCCAAGTTTTTTATGAAAGCGGTTCGAGTTTTGAAAACAAGAATCCTTTGAAAAAGAGGGAAGATTTTGAAAATTAAAGAATGGGAAGGAGATGAAGAGGTTAACCTAAGTACATAAAGTAAAAGGTAAGGGGAAAGAAAGATCTAACCGGGTGAGAAAATTAGTACTTGACATCAAGAGCCAATACTACATCTCATCCTTTGGATAACCCACACAAGCAACAAATAACCAGACAAAAAAACCATACTTCAGATAATTTCATGTCTCAGATGAATTCTTGTCTACAGAAAAACGGGCAGAGTAACGATTGTATTTTGAGGAACTCCACTCATCATTTGAGTATAACGGAGTAACCTGCATACAAAGATAATAACCAGACAAAGACAAAATAACACCAAGAGCACAGAGGTCTCCCAAGCTGATGTAAAGGTCCTAATCCTAAGTCCAAAGATCAAGCTCCAAGCACAAGGATAGTAACCAAGTTCAATTAAAAGTTTTTATGTTTAAGTTGAATTATTAAGTGTTTTGGAAAAAGGAAAACAAAGCTCAAGTGAGGAAATTCAAAATAACCATAAAATAAAATGCTCAAATGAGCAAAAGAAAATGACATGAAATGTAAATGTCGAAAGTAAAGTGCATAAAAATAAAGAGCATAAAAGTAAATGCGAAAAAATAAAGAGCGAAAAATAAAAAGTCATAAAATAAATGGAAATTAATAAAGGTTATCAAGATGACCATCTTGAAACTTCTCAAGTATATCATCGAATTGTTAATTGTTAGTCGCCAGCAATGTGACCATCTTGAAGCTTACGCATGAAGACTTGTCAGAAGCTTGATAGAATCAACGCGACCACACAACAAGTTTCAATTGTTTTTTGTCAAGTATATCACCGATTTTGGAATTATCACATCACTAGATCAAAAATGATTGAGAGTTTCAAATGGCCAAAAATAGTGGAAACTTGTCAGAAGCTTGCTTAGAAATCAACGCGACCACACGATAAGCGCCTCAAGTGTTGAACCAAGATCAAAACTCAAGTCATCTTTTGGGGCTTATGCTTGAACTTTGAAGTTCATGCCACCAATTGATCACTTTTTACGAATCGGGACAAAAGAAAAATAAGATGGAGCAGATGAAATAAATTTCAAGTTTATTTTGCATCAGATGAATTTAATCAATCTAACTTCGTCAAAATCAATCAACTGCCTTGGTGGATTTGACCAAGAGACCTATCAACACCCAAATTTCATTGATGTTGAGGAAATTTATTACTTCAAATTAAATTCAAAAATTCAGCAAAATAAAAATGAAAATAAAGAATTAAATAAAATATTGAAATTAGGTTATTTAATTGGATTTTATTGACGAAATACATAAATAGTATTTTTTTTCATCAAAATAAAATTCCAAGAAAATTACCCAAGGTCAATCAGAGGTCAACAAGTTTTAACAAAAATATTTTAGAATTTTTAAAAGTCAAAAACTATTTTAAAATAAAAGAGAAAATGATGAAATAAACCAAAAATAGCAACAAAAAAATAGTAAAATCAGAAATAAAAATAAAATGAGGTCACCAATATTAGTCAAATGACCATTGGATCCTTCTAGAATTTTTTTAGAATTTTTAAATGTCAAAAAGTATTTTAAAACAATTAAAAACATCAAATAAAACAGAAATATCATAAAAAAATCTCAAATCTGAAAATAAAATGTTGAAAAAATAAAATTCAGAAAGATAATATTTCAAAATATTTTTGTAATTTTTTCATAATTTTCGGACCATAAATGAATTTTATATGATTTTTTGAAGTTTAAAACATTAAAAATATAAATAAAAAAACAGAAAATAAAATAAAAGCAGAAAAAATGTGGATCATCTGATCATAGTCAAAAAACGTTAGTAAGCTAATCCAATGGATCAGACGCATTGTGCTTGATATTGATCTTATTGGTTTTCACATTGGATCACCAATTTAATTAAATTTTAAAAAATAAAATCAGATTTAATGTTGCTCGTTGGATGGAGTCTGACTCACAAAAGTAATTAGATCCAAGGGCTCACATTACGTGCGCATGATACAACGTTCTCACTGGATCAAATTCAAAAAAATTACATGTTCGGCTCTCATTGGTTGAAGACGGACACGTAGGTCGTCTTCAACCTCCAGCCTTCATCCATACGTGATCCTTAAACTGTGAAATAAATTCCTCAGACCGGTGCCATTCTCTTCGTCTCTTCAAGACGATTCTAATGGTACCCTCGTGAAAAATTATTTCGCCTCTATCATGAATAGTTTGGAAAAACACGAATAATAGCGAGCACTTGTTTTCAGAAATTCTCGGTCAATTCTCAATGAAAATGCAAATGGTGAAGATCGTGAGGATCAGGGAGATAAGGAGAGTGCAATGGTGTTTTATTTTGCATGGTTTGATGGAGATTTCTACCTGAACTAAGTTCACTTTCAGAGCTCTGAAACTGGACTTGGATAGCACGATTCAGGGAGGTTCAAGGAAGAAGAATCAAAGATTAATTTCAAACTGGAAGTGGTTTAAACTTGAGTTCGAAGTTGCAAAAAATTTGATTCGTGAGAGATTTTGGCAGAGGTTTTTGGCTATCAAAGCTTTTTTTAAATGAGTGAAATGTGTCCCTTATTTATAGGAGAGGCGAATGGAATCAAAATTAGGGATGGATGATGACATTTGAGTGGAAATCGTGCACACCCGTGTTCATGAAGAAAGTGTGACCTTGTGTGCATCAAAACTCAATCATTCCTTACGTTTTGATGTGCTAATTAATCCTAGGAAATTCCTAATCACAATTAGTCACGAAAGCAAGGCTTAATTTGGCTTAAAATCAAGTTACACGTTCAAATGCACAAACTAATGGTGAGTGTAAAATAGGTTTTGGCTCAAACTTTGAACTGAGGCCAAATCCAATTCCCTCGTGCGTTTTCTAATTTTCCTTGAGCCAAATGAAGTATTCAAAGAGTATAACACAATGCAAAAAGAATCAAATCCAATGGATGCTTGATCTGAGAGATTGAGCCTTTAGGATTCTTGAAAAATCATTGAATTTTCTGGTCAGGCCTTGGTCAAGCATGCTTCTTCTTAAAAATGACCTAAAATGTTTCTTTCTCAAAAATTATTTTCCCCTCAAAATTTTCTCTTGATTTTCAAATATGATATGAATTAGACCTCTCAAAGAACATTTGGCAAAAAGAATCACTCAAAAACTCCAAAACATTGAGAAAGTTATGGCCTTGTGAAATTTATGAAAATTTGTGAAATGACCTATAATATTTTGATTCTTCCAAGAAATTTCCAAAAAATTTCAATCTTCAAGGCTTATATGAAGGTAAAGTAGACATCTTCAAGATTGTTGTGAAAAAAGAATTACCTCAAAATGATAAATGATGATCAAGATATGTTCATTTGAAGTTGATTGACCAAAAGTTGAGGAATTCATCAAGGACTTGTAATCTTTTGACCTCATAGGCAAACTTCCAAGCATTTTCTTTTCTCACCAATTGAATTAAGTTGTTGTAAACATCCTTAGGTTCATTTTGAAAGAAAAATGAGCTCAAAGAGGCAAGGGATGACCAAGATATGATCATTTGAAAGTCATACAAGATAGATGAAGTATAAATCTAGAGAGTGAACAACCATAGGTCTTCAAAACAATCTTCTCATCACTTAAACTTCTTGAATCAAAGCATATACATATTAGAAGTCATTTAAAAATCAAATGATCTTGAATTCATCCATAAACTTCACACACACATCAAGATATGGTCCTCAGAAGTCCAAAACCCTAATTTCAAGAGAGATGGTCATGGGATGAAGGAATTCTTGAAGTTGATGATATATTTCAAGATTGGAGTACATATTCAAGAGAAGAGGGCATGATTTATGATAAGAGGAGTCTTCAATGAGATATAACACTTTCAGAATCTTGAGAAATGATGAGAGAAGGCATGGAAATAAACACATGAATCCTACCAACTCTTTGAGGAACTTGTGCACCATTCACCTATAATATTTAGAGAGCAAGGGATACACGTCATGGTTAATCCAATATCAATCATCACACATAAACAATAATCGTCTCTACAAGGTTCTTGGTGATCTCCCAAAGGCAAATCCTAGAGATGAGAGAGAGAGAGAGAGAGAGAGAACCAACTTGTGATCTTTGTGCAATGCAATTGTATGAAGTATCAGAGAATCTTAGGGGCAAAAATTGGGGTACAATAGCTGCCCTTATTTAAGTGTCTTCTATCCATAGATAAGAAGGGAACCTTCTCCTTGACAGGATAGAAGATACTTAAATATAACACAAGCCCTATTTTTGGCCCTAAGATGCCATGCAACGTTTTTTTCTAAAGGTTATGCTATGCAAAAGAATTATCCTCAAAATGGGGACAGGACACCACTGGGGAAACAATAATTCCACCTTGAAAAAGGAAAAGTCATGACATAGGTTTAATTAACAGGCAAAAGCAACAACCTATAGACAGACGACGAACTATCCCCTCACAGAGGAGTTAGCAAAAAAAATAATGACATCAGCTTTCCAGAGAGAGTAAACCATCAATCCAGAATAAACCTCAAGAACTTCTTCTAAACAACAGATGGTAAGAAGATAATATCAACAAAGACTGAATCTCCAAAAACTTTGGCACTCCATCAAAGACAGGCTGGAAGTCCTTCTTTGACCAGGATATTTTATCATTCTTCGACAAAATTCCTCCCATAAGGACGAGGCTACCCTTCATCAGAATGATTGATCTTGTTGCAAACAGCTATCGGAATTGATCCGCAATGAGTTTGTAAATCACCCAAAGGAGTCCCGAAACAGATAATAATCAATGAGCTTGCAAATCACCCAAAGAGACTTTCAACAACGAGTTTGTAAATCACCCATCGGGAATAAATGGTTAAATCAACTATGAGCTTGTAAATCACCCGAAGCAATGTTCAACAGTGATCTTGTAAATCACTCAAACGAACTTCCATCGACGAGGATGTAAATCACCCATGGGAGATAAAGAGTTAATCCGTAATGAACTTGTAAATCACCCAACGGAAAACCAAAGAAACGTTCAACAATGAGCTTGTAAATCACTCAAAGGAACTTCCATCTACGAGCTTGTAAATCACCCATCGGAGATAAAGAGTTAATCTGCAATGAGCTTGTAAATCACCCAACGAAAAACCAAAGAAACGTTCAACAATGATCTTGTAAATTACTCAAAGGAACTTCCATCGAAGAGCTTTTAAATAACCCATCGGAGACTTCCACAATAAGTTTTCAACTTGCTGGAGGTGAACGGTCAATCCCTAGCGAGAGATTCCTCGTTAGGTTACCGAAATAAGATCAGATTGGCATTAGTGGACTTGCTGGGGATAATCAGTTGTTCACACAACAGGCCTCTTGTAGCTTGGGGAGAAATATGATGTCAATATTGTTGGAGAATGAGAACGGACTTCCTGAGAAGACTCAAATTCGGTTCGGCTGAAGAGATAAAGTCTTCTTTGTGCAAAATAAATGCAGTATCCATCTAGAATTTAAAACCTGAGCGACAAAGCTACCTGGAGCTTAGAATTCAAACCAAGACTATGCTTGTGAAAGAGACTCTATTTCTCCATGAAGGATAACTGTGGGGAAAGCGAAAAGAATGAACTTTTCTACTCAAAGTTGAAGATTGTGAGATACAAGGCATACTCGGATTATCAACATATGCAAATGGGCAATGAATTAAAGTGATGCATAGTGTATGAATGAATGCGTGTGCAGACATCTTATTGAGGATCAACAAAGAAAATCAAGTAGTGCGCGAGTAACACTCGACCAACATGGAATCCTCTAGAAACGTGGGCTTGAAAAGGCAAACCCCTATTAGGCGCATCGTTGACTTTCCCAAGTATCATTTAACTAACATATTCTGTGAAGATGTCGACATGCTTCAATCAAGAAAACAATTTGTGTAAACTCTTCTGGGGAGAACTGAAATATTCTGCTAGGATAACCTGCTTTGCACGGACATTCATGTTTGAAAAAAGAAAACAGAATTCTACAGTGGTTCTTGTAACACTCTTCTAAATACCCCGCGATTATTATAATAAAATTCAGAGTTAACATGTATTAAAGGGCATCACAATTCTTTAAAATAAATTTTCCAAACAAATGTCATGCTTTACTGAAGAACATAATTTAATTAATCATTAAGTGTACATGTTCTACACAGCGGAATAACCTCAAAACTTGGATAGGTTCAAAACCAAACAACACTTCGAAGGTCTATGCCTTGAGAAATCAAACAAATATCCAAATAAACATCAAAACAATTTAGAGTTTAACAATGACTCTAGACAAACATTCCCCAGTGTTACAATCAGAGCATGACACCGACACGCGATAAAATAAATGGCATAGTTCTACGAACCATCCTCACCAACTCCTAAGCAACTAAAGCTTCAATCTGAAATCATCAAAGTAAGGGTGAGACTTCACCATAATTAAAATGCATTATAAATTCATAAAACAGTAGAATTTCATAAGCTATTATTCCACCCTATTCAGCATAATCAGATTTATTTCACGATACAACTCATACACATACATCACACACAAAGACAAGATTATAACACTGGAAACCATGTTATCATGTTATAATCTATACAAAATGCAACGCAAGACTCTATGCATGTGGTACCGATAGTGAACTAAATTCACATACTGTTCCATTCCAACTCAGACACAACATTAACATCTGTTCTATTCCAAATTGGACACAGATAAAACCTCACTGCCCATTTCAGCTCGGCAACATGTGTTGGCCAACTCACTAATTCCACACAATGAAATTAGCTACCACCAATGTATATGCATGCACATTAACAACATGCAACATCAAAAACAACACATGATATCAACAACCATCATGAACAAATCACCAAAAATATAGCAAGCAAGCATGTACTCATCAACCAGTAATGCCACCACTAACACATACATGCAAGCATCAATATACATCCAATTCATCAGTACAACAACATACTATTTTCATCCACCAAGTACACCAAATACGAGTAACTACCAAATCGGAAACCAACACTTTTCAAAATAAACCAATTAATTATTATTTTCTTCATTTTATAAAATAGATTATTTAATTTAAAGAATAATGTCCAAAACAGCGATTAAAAAGGACTTACGGTTCAAAAGATATGATTTTTCAAAGTATAATAGTTTTCCAAAAAGTAACCGTCGTAACCGGTTCCTCCAGGGGAGTAACCGGTTCCCACTATCATAGTGAAAACACGCCTCTGGAAAATGTACCAGGAACTCGGTTCCTCTCAGGGAGTAACCGGTTCCCACGACACATAGAAAACACCTTTTTGGAAAATGTACTGGGAACTCAGTTCCTCCCACAAGGTAACTGGTTCCCACAACTCAGGAAACCCATATACTGGAAATTATATGTGGAACTCGGTTCCTCCCACAAGGTAACAAGTTCCCACGATGTCTGTAGCAGAAAAATACAGTTTTGACAACATTCTTTATTTTCCAACTCAATTCAATCAGCCCAATACGAACCAAAACACCAATTTACACCAGAATCATCCAACAAACAGCATTATGATGCACAACAACACAATCCAACAATACCTAACAACCCTATATCATGTAATTTACTCAAATTCACACAAATAGGTAATTTAGGATCAAAGACTCATAAACCTATAAAATCCTAAATTGAGATTTCTAACTACTCAATCAACCCCATCGCTCCCAAAATCTATAAGGCGTGATAATCAGATAAAAATCACCCCCTTACATGAGAAATTCCTTGACTCTTAGAGCTCTTGGTTCTTCTCTTCCCTTTGCCTCTCTACACTTCTCACGTACAATCAGTTTTTCCAAAATGACTTCCAGTTCTCTTTTTCCTCTTTTCTTTTCTTTTATTATTATTCTATAATGATAACAACAAAATAGTCAATTTAGAGGCTTTTACTTCTCACACTCCTTCTTCTACTCTTTACATCAACATCCCAATTTCCTTTTTATTTAATTAATTAATTTTAATAATCCAAAAATACCAATAATTCAATTTCTAATTAAATAAATAATTAAAATTTCAAATTATCTAATAATTGAAAACATTGGGGTGTTACAACTCTCCCCTACTAAAAGAGTTTTCGTCCTCGAAAACATACCTTAGGCGAAAAGTTCTGAGTAAGAGTCCTTCATCTGGCTCTCCAACTCCCAGGTAAAATTACCACCAGTTGGTCCTCCCCAAGCTACTTTCACCAAAGCTATCTCTTTAACCCGCAATTGTTTCAACTTCCGATCCTCAATCCTTATAGGCAATGTTTCAATAGTCAGATTATCTCATAATTGTATATTATCTAGCTGAATCTCATGAGACGGATCAGCAATGTACTTTGTCATCTGAGATACATGGAATACATCATGCAAATTCGCAAGCGACGGTGGTAAATCAATCTAATAAGCAACCCTTCCAACCTTCTTCATAATTTAGAATAGACCAATAAAACACGGAGTTAACTTCTTTGACTTCAAAGCTCGACCAATACCAGTCATCGAAGTAATTCGCATAAACACATGATCTCCTTCACTAAACTCGAGATCCTTCCTTCTCTTATCATGATAACTCTTCTAACGACTCTAAGAAGCTCTCATCTTCTATTGAATCATCTTAATCTTCTCGGAAGTCTGTTTGACAATCTTCGGTCCAATCACAATGGTGTTCTACACCTCCTACCATACAATGCCTCAAACAGAGCCATACCAATACTCGAATGAAAATATTGTTGTAGGTAAACTCAATCAAAATTAAGTAACTATCCCAAGCTCCACCTTTCTCTAATACACAAGCACGCAACAAGTCTTCTAACGACTGAATCGTTCTCTCCGTCTGACCATCTATCTGCGGATGATAAGTAGAACTCAAACTCAACTTCGTACCCAAGGCTTCTTACAACCCTGTCCAGAATTTAGACGTAAACCTTGGATCTCTATCTGACACAATACTAGTAGGAATACCATGCAAACTTACAATCCTCTCAACATACAACTAAGCTAATTTCTCCATCGGATAATCCATTCTCAACGGTATAAAGTGAGCAGATTCCGTCAACCTGTCCACGATAACCCAAATAGCATCAAAGTTCTTATATGTCCTCGGTAGACCAGACACAAAGTCCATAGAAATGCCATCCCATTTCCAATCCGGAACAAACAACGGTTCCAACAATCCCGACGGTTTCTGATGTTCGATCTTCAACTTCTGACAAATCAGACAAGCATAGACGAACTTAGCAATTTCTTTCTTCATTCCAGGCCACCAAAACAACTTCTTCAAATCATGATACATTTTAGTAGCACCAGGATGAATACTCAATCCACTATGATGTCCTTCCTCTAGAATACTCTTCTTAATTTCAGTAATGTCTGGAACACAAACTCTATCACCATTCTCGTCAAGTCGGAATTCACCTCCTTGATCTTGGTTGATCAACGTCAATTTATCAACTAAACCAAAATTAGATTTCTGTCCGATTCGAATCTCGTCAAGAATAACACTAGTCAACTTCAGCATACCCAGCTTAACACTATTAGGAGTGTTCTCACATACTAGACTCAAATCTCTGAACTGCTTAACCAAATCTAATTCATGCACCATCAGCATAGACATATGCAAAGACTTCCTACTCAATGCATCTACAACAACATTTGCCTTATCCGGATGGTAATTCAAACCAAAATCATAATCTTTCAAAAAATCCAACCACCTTCTCTGCCTCATATTGAGTTTTTTCTGATCGAAGAGATATTTCAGACTCTTATGATCATTGAATACCTCGAATCGAGAACCATATAGATAATGCCTCCACAATTTCAAAACAAATACCATAACCGCCAACTCCAAATCATGAGTCAGATAATTCCTTTCATGAATCTTCAACTGTCTTAAAGCATAAGCTACTACCTGCTTATCCTGCATCAAAACACCACCTAAACCCATTAGTGAAGCATCATAATACACAATAAAAGATTCCGCCGGATTCAAAAAAATCAAGATAGGAGCACTAGTCAATCTCTTATTCAACTCTTGGAAACCTTTCTCACATTCAGAATCCCATACAAATACATGCCCTTTTCTCGTCAACTTAGTTAACGACAAAGCTAACTTCAAAAATCCTTCAATGAACTTTCTATATTAACCTGTAAGACTAAGAAAACTATGGATTTCAGAAGCATTCTTCGGTGTTTCCCACTGAGATACCGCTTCTACCTTCGTAGGGTCAACAAAAATACCGTCTTTGGAAATCACATGACCAAGAAATCTTACTTCACTCAACCAGAATCACACTTAGACAACTTCGCATAAAGCTTCCTGTCTTTCAACAATTCCAACACAATTCTGAGATGTTATGCATGCTCTTCATTACTCCTTGAGTAAATCAGAATGTCATCAATAAAAACCACTACAACATTATCAAGATACGGATGAAAGTATGGATGTCACTACTATCTAGATTCATGTACCATCTCAAAGTTGCACCGATCAAACTATCTTGAAAGAATTGAATGAGCAGAGGCTGATCTTCAGTATGAGTGGGCATACTTCTCAAATACATCATCAAATGGTCATGAGGACAAGAATTTCCATTATACTTCTCAAACTCGAGAACTTTGAACTTAGCAGATACTTTCACATTAGGAACCAAGCATGGATCGTTAATGTTATGACCAAAAAGCTCTTTCCCCTTGAGGGCCTTCAACTCTTTCTGCATCTTGTCAAACTGTTCGTGGAAACCATCCATTCGATCATAAAAATCCAAGCTTTCGCTTGGAGGAGAAAGTGGATTGGTGTCAAACTCTTTGTTGAAAACAGGAGCAGTATGCACCATAGGAGGTGCGGAAACAACAACAGGTGGGGCCAAGGAGGTTACTTGAACAGCAGAATTGTAACCTTCCGCCATGAAATTCTCTGATATTCCCCATGGATAACCAGGAGGAATATGGTGCTGGACGGAAGAAACCACTGGCACAGCAGAAACATGAACATCTTGAATCTCGGAAATAACAGATGTCTGTTGAGGTGGAATGATATGAGGATAAGGTGGGGGAGGTAGTGGCTGATTCTGAGCAGCCACCAACTGTTCCACCATAGCATTCAAGTTGGCCATACCGGCTCTCAAAGAAGTAACCTCTTCGCGCAGCTCACGATTCTCTTGTTCTAGATTTTCCAACTTCTTCTTGGAGTTGTCTCGAGTGGTATACCGATGTAACAGCTTAAAGACTGAACGAAGTATAGAAACGTATAAGACACCTTGGATAATATGGAAATGCAAGAGTGTGTGTGTGCTCCATGATGCATGTCATGCACATGATTTTATTTTTATTGTTTCTTCTTATTTTATTTTATTATTCAAGGAACTTAATAAAGACAACTTAATTTGCGAATATCAAAGTATAACACAATTGAAATACTGAATAAAAAAACTCATATCATTAATAAAAAATTTTGAGGATTACAACTCTTCAATACAAGTTTCAATGAACCCAAGTACAACAGAGCATAAGATAAAAACTAGAAGTCCTAAGTAACCAAATCTACAGAAGACCCTTCATCAGCTGACCTCCTCCTCTTGAGCTTCCTAATCTCTTCTTTAATCTGCTCGTTCTCCAACATATACCTGTCAACATAACCTTTCCAAGCACCTGACTCAAGGGAAGTATAAGAATAAACAAGGATACTATAAATTGGGTGAATACTGGAAGAAAGCAAATTCTCCTATTTCTCCATCATCTCTACAACACGAATCTCAAGAATCTCAATCAAATCATCCTTTTCTTTCAACTCTAATGCATGAGACATCTTTAAATTATGATACTTGTTCTTCCAAGCTTCCTTCTCTTGGCGCATATGAACCAAAGCAACCTGAAGATCTTCTATGTCATCTGAACCCTGAGTAGTAGCTAAGAACAAATTAGTAAGAGGCTCCTCTCGAGAATACGACATCTTCAACTTAATATCTCTCGCTTGAACCCATAGAAGATAAGGCTCCAAAGAAACAACTCCTCTCTGTCCTAGATTCTCTTTCCCTTTCCTATGAATATAACGCCAAGCTTTCTATATATCCTTCCAAGATGCAGTGTGGTCTTCACCCTCTCTAAGAAAGAAGCCACTCACATGAATACTCGATGGTTTATCCCTCATCGGATAACCAAATTGACGACACGCAAGAAGAGGCACATTGGGAAAGCTACCACAAGTGTCAATAATCCCTACATCATAAAAAACCTGATGATACCACACAATATCAGAATGAGTGAGAGCCATGATCTTTGGCGCCCATCGAGGTCCCCTCCTAGGATCCCAAAAAGCACTAGATGTAGGTAAATGAGAAGTAAACCAGCAGTATAGCAATGGTGTACAACAAATAATCTCTCCTTCTTGACAAACATTTCGAAGGTAAATAGAGTAATAAGTCTCTGCAAAAAGCGTGGGAACTGGATTCCCAATCATGAAGATCCTGATAGTATTAATATCCACGAAGTTGTCAATGTTGGGAAACAAGAACAAACCATAGGCAAGCAAGGCAAAGATAGCTTCAAAAGCCTCCATACTCCTCATCTCAGCAAAGTAACGAGCCTTCTTCAAAAGAAAAACAGTTGGTAATCCTCTGATACAACCCTTGGTAATCATGTTGTCTTCAATCTCATACCTCTTCAGATGGGTAATAGCAATAATCTCATGATACTTAGGCTCCTCCTCCAAAGCAGTAAAAGGAACAACACTAGTAATAGGTCGACGAAACAAATAAGAATACTCCTCCAAGGTAGGAACCAACTGATAGTTAGGAAAAGTGAAGCAATGATATAACGGATCATAGAACTGAACCAAGGGGAAAAGCAAACCATCCTTCATCTTTGTCTTTATCAACGGTATAATAGTCTCATACTTCTTTCAGAAATCCTCTAGACTCTCAATCTTATCAACCAAGCTCATCAATCCTCAATCTTAGGTTCGTTGAAACTGTACTTTCGAGTCATCCTCTGTCCAAAATCCATGGTTAAAGTATACCTGAGATATTTGCAAAGGTCAATTTTAAGTTCCTTGAATAACCATCTGAAAGAATGCATATGGGTGCATGAATGCATGATACAACAAGCACACACAAAAATCACAAACAATGGGGGTCCATTGGTTCGACGGCACGAGCATGGAGTCAAAAAGGTATTACCTACAAGGTATTCTAGACTTTGTCACCTGTAAATCAAGGTTCTAAAGAAATCCCCAGACTATTCATTCCTCCATCCAACATTACCAACTTCCCGATTGCTCGGTAGTTAATAATACCTTCAGGTGAAACTCGTCTGAGTGCAATATCATGTAGCAACTACTTCTGGATGACTCCGTAATAGTCCCCGCACTACCCCTAAAAGGTCAGGATGGGTTAAAGGTTCTACAGCTTCTTAGCTTCAGGGACTCTTAGGTCGAAAGCGGTCATGTCTTCCCGATCGCGGGGTAAACAAAATACCACAGTCAAGGAGGTCTCCACTGAGTGGGGTATCTAATGTCTCCTTCTTCGGGATTAATCCCTAAAAGTTAACATTACTATACCACCCGTCCTATCTTAAGTTTGCCGAGTCCGGGTATAAGAACTCATAAAAAAGATCAACAAGCACCCCTGAAAACCAGAAAAGCAATCCAGTCAAACAAGCATATAATATATACAGACAACAAAGCACATATATACAAATAAACAAAAATAGGGTCAACCCCAACCAGTGATGGTCCAGCAATACGTCAAACATCCCCAGCAGAGTCACCACTTTTCTGTAACGGCAAAAACTGCGAGTGTAAGCCATTGAATTGACTTAACTCACAAAATAACATAAGAGTCAAAATCGCGCTTTTATTTTATCCAAAGGACTAGGAAAAAGAGCGAATAAAATCCTAAAATATCAGAGACCTGGGATCGGGGGTTAGTTATGCAAAGGGAAGGTGTTAGGCACCCAAAGCATCTACGGTACTCCGCAGGAACCTTTTTGAAAATTTGTATATGTGTGCTAAAAAAGAGTTTGTACAAAAGTGTCTAGAGGGTTTAGAAGAAAACAAGAAAAAGTATTTTTTTTTATAGGATTTTTGGTTTGATAGAACTTCCAATGAGTTCTAGGCTTACATACCAACAACGTGCAATGTTGAAATCAAAACCAAGTAGTTCGGCTTAAAAAGGACCAAAATTATGTGTTGGTTGATTTTAAGAAAATGTTATATGGAAAAGCTACAAAGAGCTCAAAAAATATTTGAATGAGGTTAGGTGTTTTTTAGTCTTACGAAAAAGGAAGTCAAAGTATAATTAAATGGATTGAAAGTTTATTAAGAAAAGAAGTTTGAAAAATTCATGGACCTAAGTCCAAATTTTTATGAAAGTGGTTCGAGTTTTGAAAACAAGAATCCTTTGAAAAAGAGGGAAGATTTTGAAAATTAAAGAATGGGAAAAAGATGAAGAGGCTAACCTAAGTACATAAAGTAAAAAGTAAGGGTAAAGAAAGATCTAACCGGGTGAGAAAATTAGTACTTGACATCAAGAGCCAATACTACATACCATCCTTTGGATAACCCACACAAGCAACAAATAACCAGACAAAAAACCATGCTTCAGATAATTTCATGTCTCAGATGAATTCTTGTCTACAGAAAAACGGGCAAAGTAACTACTATATTTTGAGGAAATCCACTCATCATTTGAGTATAACAGAATAACCTGCATACAAAGATAATAACCAGACACAGACAGAATAACACCAAGAGCACAAAGGTCTCCTAAGCTGAGGTAAATGTCCTAATCCTAAGTCCAAAGATCAAGCTCCAAGCACAAGGATAGTAACCAAGTTCAATTAAAAGTTTTTATGTTTAAGTTGAATTATTAAGTGTTTTAGAAAAAGAAAAACAAATCTCAAGTGATCAAATTCAAAATAACAAGAAAATAAAATGCTCAAATGAGCAAAAGAAAATGACATGAAATGTAAATGCTAAAAGTAAAGTGCATCAAAATAAAGAGCATAAAAGTAAATGCGAAAAAATAAAGAGCGGAAAATAAAAAGGCATAAAATAAATGGAAATTAATAAAGGTTACCAAGATATCCATCTTGAAACTTGTCAAGTATATCATCGAATTATTAATTGTTAGTCGTCAACAAGGTGACCATCTTGAAGCTTACGCGTGAAGACTTGCGAGAAGCTTCATAGAATCAATGCGACCATACGACAAGTTTCAATTTTTTTTTCAAGTATATCACCGGTTTTAGAATTATCACATCACTAGATCAAAAATGATTGAGAGTTTCAAATGGCCAAAGTTAGTGGAAACTTGCCAGAAGCTTGATTAGAATTCAACGCGACCACATGACAAGCGCCTCAAGTGTTGAACCAAGATCAAAACTCAAGTCATCTTTTGGGGCTTATGCTTGTACTTTGAAGTTCATGCCACCAATTGATCACTTTTTCCGAATCGGAACAAAAGAAAAATAAGATGGAGCAGATGAAAAAAATTTCAAGTTTATTTTGCATCAGATGAATTTAATCGATCTAACTTCGTCAAAATCAATCAACTCTCTTGGTGGATTTGGCCAAGAGACCTATCAACACCCAAATTCCATTGATGTTGAGGAAATTTATGACTTCAAATTAAATTAAAAAATTCAGCAAAATAAAAATGAAAATAAAGAATTAAATAAAATATTAAAATTAGGTTATTTAATTGAATTTTATTGACGAAATACATAAATAGTATTTTTTCATCAAAATAAAATTCTAAGAAAATTACCCAAGGTCAATCAGAGGTCAACAAGTTTTGACAAAATTTATTAGAATTTTTAAAAGTCAAAAACTATTTTAAAATAAAAGAGAAATTGATGAAATAAACCAAAAATAGCAAAAAACAGTAAAATCAGAAATAAAAATAAAATGATGTCACCAATATTAGTCAAATGACCATTGGATCCTTCCATAATTTTTTCAGAATATTTATATGTCAAAAAATATTTTAAAACAATTAAAAACATCAAATAAAAGAGAAAAATCATAAAAAATATCAAATCTGAAAATAAAATTATGAAAAAATAAAATTCATAAAGATAATATTTCAATTTATTTTTACAAATTGTTTAATAATTTTTGGACCAGAAATAAATTTTATATGATTTTTTGAAGTTTAAAACATTAAAAATATAAAAATAAGAAAATAAAATAAAAGCAGAAAAAATGTGGACCATCTGATCATAGTCAAAAAAGCTGATTGCGAGAAACTCTGAAAGAGAGGTACAACAGACGCTGAAAGCATCTTCTGGTAAGAAAAATCAGAATCACTCTTGGTCAGAGGCCAAGAAGAGACATGGTGATTCTCAGAAGTCAGAAGCCTATAACTTTGATAAGAGGAAACATCATAAGGGAAATTATAATCTTGATAAGATAAAGGTTTGGTGTTGCAACTATAATAGGTTTGGCCACTTTACTACTGATTGTGGGTCAAATAAGTAAAGGAAGTCAGAAAAAGCAAACACAGCTTAAGGAAATTCGGATGATGAACCTGTGTTATTGATGGCTTTTAAATTAGATAATGTATATTAGATAGACTGGTGGTATATGGACATTGGCCTCTTAAATAACCTAACTATAAACAAATAATGGTTGATTAGTTTTGACTCTAGAAAGAGGAAAAATATCGGATGTGCTAATGCTAAGAACCTTAATGCTGAAGGAATGAAAAATATCAAATTTAGAGTAAAGAATAGAAAACTGTTACGATCAAGGATGTTTGGTATATTCCTGGTGTGAAGAGCAATCTAATAAGTATAGGTCAGCTCATTGATAAAGGTTTCTCAGCAACTATAAAGAACAGTCTCTTGAAATTGTATGATTCTAATTAGAAGCTGATTGTGCAAATTGAGCAGGGAAACAACAAAATATTCAATGTGAATATGGAGACAATTGAAACTAAATAGCTTAGTACAAAAGGTATTGAAGGTGACAATGAGCTATGGCACAAGAGATTGGGGCATCTTAACTTCAAAATCTTAGGGCATCTGAGTTCTAAAACGCTAGTACATGACATTCCTAAGATTGTGAAACCTGAGAAGTCATGTGATATATGCATGAAAGACAAGCAACCTAGAATTCCATTTGCATCATAAGAGGATTCAAGAGCAAATCATGCTTTGGGAGTAGTGCATTATGATGTATGTGCACCATTTGAAGTACACTCACTTGGAGTAAATAATTACTTTATGTCTTTTTGGATGAGTTTATAAGAATGATATGGGTATCATTCATCAAGTTTAAGCATAAGTGTTTGCTGAGTTTTAGAAGTTCAAAGTGAAGGGTGAAAACTGAGTAATTAGAAGTTGAATATTCTTAGAATTGATGATGGAGGTGAGTACAAATCTATAGAGTTCAAGAGTTTTTGTAAGGATAATGGAATTAATCATTTCACGTCAGAGATTGTGTTTCTTGGGAAAGTGAATCAACCACTGCGAAGATGGCTAGTGATAAGGGCATTTCGAGTTCTCTTCCAATGCTTTATGGCAAGAATTGGATTCGATGGAGAAAACAGATGCAATCTTTGTTTGGCTTTCATGAAACTTTAGAAGTGGTTACTAATGGCGTTATTATGCTAGCTACAGATGTAATAGATGCACAGTAAACAACCCACAACAAAGCCAAGAGAAAAGATTGCAAGGTTGCTTATTGCATTCAAACGGCGGTCGATACTGCTAATTTCGACAAAATCTCTCATGATGAAACGGGGAAAGATGCATGGGATATTCTGGTGAAGTATTACTAAGGAGGTTAGAAATTCAAGGTTGTCAAATTACAAACCTTGAGTCGACAATATGAGTTGTTGTTGAAGGGAGAAGACGAAAAAGTTGCAGAGTATGTGTCAAATGTTCATAAACTCGTCCATCTCATGAAGGGTTGTGTAAAACCATAATAGATAAGATGATAGTTGAGAAGGTAATGATAATGTTGACGTCTCACTTTGATCACGTTATCATAGCTATTCAAAAATCCAACAATCTTGAAACCACAAAAGTGGATGATTTGGTTGGTTCGTTGGACACGCATGAGATGCGGATTGTCGAAAAGAAAGGAGTTCTGGACTCGATATAGGCACTGCAAGCTCAGTCATGGAAAAAGATTGGTGATTCCAATAAATTCAAAGACAAAGCTGATAAGACTTATGGAAGGAAGTCTTGGTCAAACTCTCACAAGCATCAGGTTGAAGATAGAGTTGTTGAACCCTCAAAAAGATGAGGAGGAAAATATTGAAAGGACAAAGAAGATAAAAAGGTGTGTAGTGCTATAACCATTAAAAGTGGGGTCACGTACCCAATAATTGTTGGTACAAAAAAGACAAGGGATCAATAGGTAAGTACGAAGGAGAGAACCTTGTACGCGGAGATTTAGATGATTCAGAATGTGGTATAGTGGTTATGGCTGCAGTTGCAGATAACCATGTTGAATCCAAGATCTGGTTATTTGACTCAGGTTTCTCGAATCACATGAATGGTCAAAAGGAGTGGTTGGAAGACTACGAAGAGTCTAAGAAGATCAAGGTAAAACATGTTGATAATAGTTTGTTGCAAACAAAAGGTATTAGCAACATAGTCTTTCAAATGAGTAATAAAGGGAAAGTTATAATCAAAGATGTGCTCTATGTACCTGGAATGAAGTGTAACTTGCTAAGTGTTGGACAACTAGTTGAAAAAGGTTTATCAATTGTTAGCATATATGGAGATTAGAAATTGTTCGACACCAAACACAATTTGGTCTTAAAATCTTTGTTGTCAAAGGACAAGACATTTAAGACTATGATTAGTTCAACAAAAGTTCAATGTTTGAAAATTGTTGTTGACCACAAGGATATTTGTTTGTGGCATTTGAGATTTGTACATTTGAATTTTTGACCACTCAATCAATTGATTACTTGAGGTATGGTTACTGGTATTCCAAGTCTTGATATGCCTGACAAACTTTGTCAAGATTGTTTAGTCGGAAAGTAATCTAGAAATTATTTTGTTTCTACTATGCAAATGAGATCGTCATGCATTCTCGACATGGTACATTCAGATGTATGTGCTAAATTCAAAGAATATACCATTGATGGAAATAAATATGTTCTTTCGTTTGTCGATTAGTTCGGTCAAAAGCTATGGATCTATGTGATCAAATGAAAGGACGAAGTATTTGAAATCTTTAAGAGATTCAATATACTTTTAGAAAACTTGAGTGAGAAGAAGATCAAAGTTCTGCGAACAGATGGAGTTGGAGAATACACATCCAAGATATTTGAAGATTTATGCATATAACATGGTGTTGATCATGAGGTAACTGCTCCTTACACGCCTCAACATAATGGAATTGCAAAAATAAGAAATAGAACTTATTGGATATGGCGAGATGCATGTTGAAGAAGAATAATTTGCCAAAATCTTTATAGGGAGGTTGTTTCGACTATAGTTTATATCTTAAAAAGGTGCCCTACCAAGATATTGAAGAACAAGGTTCCTGAAGAAGTTTGGAGTGACAAACGATCATCAGTAAGTCATCTGAAGGTGTTTGACTCTATGTGTTACATGCATTCTCCTTATGCGAGAAGAGTGAAGCTTAATGACAAGAATGAAATTATGATTCTGGTAGGATATAATAAAAATGATGCATACAGGTTATTCAATCCAATTAATGAGAAGATTGTGTTAAGTTGAGATATTGTGATTGATAAAAAATTTGTATGGGATTGGAATTATAATGATGCAATTAATAATCTATTGATGAGCTATAAATTCGACAAAGAAACTGATGAAGTCGAAGTCGAAGAAATTGCTAATATTCCAGTTGAAGTTGAAGCAATTGTTAACATTCCCGACAATTGTCGAAGAGGGCGTGGCTAGAACTAGCCATAGACCTCAACAAACTAGAGTTCTTCCAGCAATACTTCAAGATTATGAAGTGATCAGGCATGATGAAGTAACGTCGGATGGGGAATTATTTCATTTTGTTTTACTTGCAGGTGCTGAACCAATCAATCATAACGAATCTTTGAAGATTAAATAGTGGAAGGTATCTATGGTCAAAGAGTTACAGGCAATTGAAATAAATAATACATGGGAGTTAGTCGAATTGTTAATACATACAAAAGTAATCAAAGTGAAGTGGGTGTTCAAGTTGAAACACAATGTTGATGGGTCGATAGAAAGACATAAAAGAAAGAATAATAGCTTGAGGTTTTCTTCAAAGAGCAGTACTCGACTACTTTGAAGTATTGTCTCCAGTAGCAAGATTGAATATTGTTTGACTAGTGGTAGCATTGGCATGTAAACAAGACTTTTCATCATTTTATTTAGATGTGAAATCAAAAAAATTTGAATGGTCCTTTAGACAAAGATGTCTATGCCACACAACCTCATGGGTTTCTGATCCAGAAGGAAGTGAGTAACGTATATAAGTTTCACAAAGCGCTCTATGGTTTCAAGAAGGCACCTAGGGCATGGAACAAGAAGATCGACTCATACTTAGTTGAATTGGGATTTGTCAAATCTAAATCAAAGCATTGTGCCTATGTTTCGGTTGTAGCACAAGATATAATAATCATCTACTTATATGTCGATGACTTGCTAGTAACTGGAAATAGTTTGGAGAATTTGTCGAAGTTCAAAGAGTTTATGACGAAGGAATTTGAAATGTCGGATCTGGGAAAATTGTCTTATTTATTAGGCATGAAATTTCAAATGTCGAAGCAAGGAATGGTGATACATCAAAGGAAGTATGTAAAAGAGATACTCAAGAGATTTATAATGGATGGTTCGAATTCTTCATTCTCACCTGTCGAACCAAATGTGAAGTTGGAGACGAATGGAGAGGAAGACAAAGGTGATGTAACTTTGTTCAAGAAAATTGTGGGATCTTAGAGGTATGTGTGCAACAATCAACCTGATATAGGTTTCGCAGTCGGATTAGTGAGAAAATTCATGGGTGAACCAAAAGTGTCACACATGAAGGGTGCAAGAACAATTCTAAGATACTTAAAAAGATTGATAGACTATAGAAATCTATTTCAAAGAGATTATGAAGGAAAAAAAGCAACCATTACTTGTTATTCAGATGCTGATTGGTGTGGAGATAATGAAGATCAAAGAAGCATAACTGGATATTTCTTTCAATTATTTTGTGCCCCAATTTTATGGTGCTCGAAAACGCAACCTGTGGTGACATTATCATTGTGTGAAGCTGAATAAATAGCAGGATCATATGTTGCATGTCAAACAATTTGGATAAATATGTACTTGAAGAAATGGAGGTCAAAGTGAAGAAACCTCTAGTGTTGCAAATCGACAACAAGTCAGTCACAAATTCGGTGAAGAATCCAATACTATATGGAAGAAGTAAACATATTGAAGTTGGGTTTCACATCTTGAGGGAAAAGGTAAATCGAGGTGAGCTTGAAGTTAGGCATTGTTCAAGGGAAGCACAGTTGACCGACATCTTCACCAAAGGATTGAAGATTGACATATTCCTAATTTTAAGAAAGAAATTAGGAATAGTTTAGACCGACTATGATTAGCGTAGGTCCGACAAATTAGATTATGAGGGGTATGTTGAGATATTATATTATATTTGATTAGATTTAATATTTAAATATAATACAAGTTGTGTATGCTCAAGTCCGATTAGGGTTGTATATAAACAGTCATAGTGTGTATCCTTATCTTATATAATATAATTTCAAATGAATAATAAAACTCTTATTTTCTTATAATTCTCTTTTTCTCTTCTCATTAAAGTGTCTCACGCACTAACGGTGCTTAAATATTTTTATTCCAAACAATGGTTTTCTTGTGTAATATGTTTATAAAGGATGTGAAGATTGAAAGGTAAACTTGAAAAAATATGTTTGTCAGTTAAATCTATATTCGGTGTAATTGTCAATTTTTAGTGTCATAATAGATTTCTCTATTAATTATGTCCAATTTATTCAATTTTTCATTGATTTATATATCCAAAAAAAATGATTATAAACATAACGATTTTCATGATTGTTGGATCAGATGCAAGTCTATGTGGAGAATAATTCATGTTAAGTTCTGACGCTGTCCAGGAGTAGAAGTTCTGGCGTTGTCCAAAAGGTGATGTTCTGAAGCTGTCCAAAAGGTGATGTTCTGATGCTGTCAGAAGTTGTTGAACTTCTGAGGGCGTTATTATAATTATTAATTTTAGGTTTAAGGGTACTTTAGTATTTTTTAGTTTGTATTGTTAGTATCGTTTAACTTGATCACCAAGATTAGGTTTTAATTAGATTTATGGGCATATTTATTTTTGGGCTTTTGTGTACAAATATGTACTATTATTTCGTTAATAAACAGCAATCCTTATTTTCATACTTTTCTCATTTATTCCATCGTTCCTTCTCTTTGTCTTTGTGCACCAACAAATTGGTATCTAGAGCTTTCGGTTAAGAATACAGGGAAACACGAGTGACTGTGAGTTGTCTGTGTGTTTGATTTTTGTTTCTAGGTTTCACGTTGAATCTAGAACAAGAATCGTTTTGTTGTGGATTGGAAACACGTGTGAGTTAATTTGAAGTGTATTGCACAAAGTAAACATGACAACACAACATGTTTTGATGGCAAAAACTAGAATCGATGGATGATCCGGATGTGCGTGTTATTTGGAGATCAAGACATTCTAGAGCTTGTTACGATGGTCATATTCTAGTTGCGCGCAACAGAAGATGAGAAAGAGGCGCAGAGAAAAAAGGAGGAGAGATCGAAGCTTTGTTCTACATCCATCGGTGTGTGGATGTGAATGTGTTGAGAAGATTGCGGTTTCTATGGCAAAGGGGCGTGGGACACCTGGTGTTACGGTGGCGCATCGGTGAAGAAGGTGAAGCATCCTTGA
The DNA here is from genome assembly GCA_021764765.1 of Vicia sativa. NCBI lineage: Eukaryota > Viridiplantae > Streptophyta > Magnoliopsida > Fabales > Fabaceae > Vicia > Vicia sativa. Next base: position 27,009,757 of record CM038795.1, on the reverse strand, counting down.
GAAAGCAATCGAAAATCTCAACATGAAGAGCAGTGAGAAGGTTTTTGAGTACATTTCAAGAGTGATTCTGATCACTAATGAAATGAAGGCTTGTGGAGAAACTCTTTCTGAACAAGTAATCATAGAGAAGGTTATGAGGTCTCTTACTCCTCAGTTTAATTACATTGTTGTTGCTATTGAACACTCCAAAGATCTGGAGACCATGAAAATTGAAGAGTTGTAAAGTAGTCTAGAAGCGCATGAGTTGTGTTTGACTAACGAACTTCGAGAAAAGCGCTAAGCTTCTTTTGTCAAGAAGGACCGGAAGCAATAGGCGTGATGCCAGTTCAGTCAAAACTTCGCCTCGGTGAGAAGAAATGTCATAAGGGAAGGACATAAGGAAAGTTCAATGCTATTGTTGTAAGCAGTTTGACCAGTTTGCAAGATATTGCCGGTCAAACAAAAGTCAGAAGAAGCGAATATAGCTAGAAGAGACTCTAATGATGAATCTGTGCTATTGATGGCTTCTGACTTTGATTGTAAGTGGTCAGAATATTGGTGGTATATGGACCGGGGTTCAAACCACTTGACCGAAACAAACAATGGCTAATAGACTTTGACTCCAGAAGGAGAACAAAGATCACGTGTGCTAATGATAAGTACCTTAATGCAGAACGTTTAGGAAACGTCAGATTCAAGGTGAAGAGTGGGAAAAACATTCTGATCAAAGATGTGTGGTATATTCCTGGAATTATAAGCAATCTGATAAGTTTAGGTTAGCTCATTGAGAAATGTTTCTCAGTTGTAATGAAGGACAACCTTTGTTGTATGATTCCCATCGAAGTTGATCATGAAGTCGAAAAGCAACGGAACATTCAAAATGAATGTTAGTACAGCCGCCAGGAAAAGGTGATAGTAAGTTGTGGCACAAAAGGTTGGGGCATCTGAACTATAGAAGCTTAGGGCATCTAAGTTCTAAGAAGCTCGTACGTGGTATTCCAAAGATTGTGAAGCCTGAGAAGTCATGTGAGGTGTGCATGAAAGGAAAGCAACCAAGATTTCCATTTGCATCAGAAGTTGCTCCAAGAGCAAAACATGCTCTAGGAGTAGTACATTTTGATGTGTGTGGACCATTCCCATTAAGTTCACTTGGAGGAAACAAATATTATGTGTCCTTTGTGGATGAGTTCACAAGGATGACATGGGTAACACTTATTAAGTTCAAACATGAGGTGTTTACTGAGTTTCAGAAGTTCAAGGTGAAGGCTGAGAAGCAGAGTGGTCAAAAGATAAAGATTCTGAGAACAGATGGTGGAGGCGAATATAACTCTGCAGAGTTCTAGAAGTTCTGTGAGGAGAATGGGATAGAACATGAGGTTACTGCTCCATACTCCTCCAATGAATGGTCTTGAGAGAAGAAACTTTGCTTGATATGTCCGAAAGAGAAGAAGTTACCTCATAAGTTATGGGGAGAAGTTGTTGCCACATCAGCATATATTCTGAACAGGTGTCCAACAAAGAAGCTGAAGGAAATTGTTCCTTTAGAGAAGTGGAGTAGAGATAGGTAAAGTATTGGTCATCTGAGAGTGTTTGGTTCTATATGTTACAAACACGTCCCAGAAGCTAGAAGACAGAAGTTGGATGATAGAAGCAAGGTAATGTTGCTGATGGGGTACCACGGTACAGATGCATATAAACTCTATTGTCTAGAAACCAACGAAGTTGAAATCAGCAAAGACATTGTTGTGAAAGAGTCAAAAGTTTGGGATTGGAGCAAGACTCAATCAACTTTTGATGTAGTAATAACTTCTGAAGACGAGTCAGAAGTTGAAGGTTCTGAAGAAGAGTCAGAAGATGATTCGGAAGACTCTAAAGATAAAGATGATGACTCTGATTCTGATCCAGATTCTGATGATGATCTAGAATCTGGTGGTGATTATGCTTCTGGAAGGGAAAACTTTGAAGACCAAGGTTCTGGAGGACAAGCTTCTGAAGATGATCATGTTTCTGAAGGTGATAATTCTGAAGATAGAACTTCTTGACAAGGTCTAGAAGTTAATATTGTTCCAGGTTCTGGAGAACAAGTTCAGGGGTTACAACGAGTCAGAACCATACCTAGAAGGCTTGCAGATTGTGACATGTTGCAAGACACTGAAGTTGATTCAGAGGGACAAGTCATTCAGTGTGCCATGTTAGTAGATTCTGAACCATTGGGTATAGAAGAAGCACTCAAGAAGAAAGTCTAGCTTGATGCCATGAAAGAAGAACTTGAGGCTATAAATAGAAACAAAACTTGGGAGTTGACAAAACTTCCAAAGGAGAAGAAAGCCATCAGTGTAAGATGGGTTTTCAAGGTGAAGTTTAAGCCAGATGGATCGGTTGGCAAGCATAAAGCTAGGCTAGTGGCCAAAGGCTTTCTTCAGAAACCTGGACTAGACTATTTCGAGGTGTTTGCTCCTGTAGCTAGGCATGAAACAATCAGATTGGTGATTGCTTTAACTGCGAACAGAAGTTGGTCGTCGATGCATTTGGATGTGAAGTCAACATTTTTGAATGGTCCATTACAAGAGGAGATATACGTGTCACAACCTCCCGACTTCGGGAAAAAGAATCAGGAAGGGATGGTGTATAAGTTACACAAAGCTCTGTATGGATTGAAGCAAGCATCCAGAGCTTGGAATCAGAAGATTGATTCGTTTTTCCAGAAGTAAAGGTTTCCAAAATGTGAGATGGAGTATGGAGTATATGTGAAACATTCTGGAAGCAATATGATTCTAGTGTGTCTTTATGTTGATGACATATTGCTTATGGGGAGTTGTCCAGAAGATATATCCAAGTTCAAGAAAGTGTTGATGAATGAATTTGAGATGACAGATCTAGGAAATATGGTATATTTTCTAGGGATGGAGGTTCTGTACTCAAAGGAGGGTATCATTTTGCATCAGCTGAAGTATGAACTTGAGCTTCTGAAGAGATTTAAGTTACAGAAGTGTATAGTTGCTGTGACACCATCAGAAACCAATCATAAATTGGAATCTGACTCTGATGGTGATTCTGTAGATGCTACAACCTTCAAGCAAGTTGGTTGGTTCTCTTAGGTATTTGTGCAATACCAGACCTGACATTTTCTATGCAGTTGGAATGGTCAGCAGATTTATGAGTAATCCAAAGTGGTCCCATTACCAAGTTGTTTTCAAGATTCTGAGGTATATAAAGGGGACTCTGAAATATGGAGTGCTATTTCCATCTGGAATGAAGTCAGAACCAAAACTAGTGGACTATTCTGATTCTGACTGGTGTGGAGATAGAGTTGACAGAAGAAGTACCTCTGGCTACTTGTTCAAGTTTCTGGGAGGTCCTATTTCTTGGAGTTCCAAGAACCAACCTATTGTGGCTCTGTCAACATGTGAAGCTGAGTATATTGCAGGTGTTGTAGTTGCATGTCAAGTTGTTTGGCTTCTGAATCTTCTGGAGGATTTGAAGATTGTGATAGAGTAACCTCTGAAGTTGTTGATTGATAACAAGTCTGCAATTAACCTTGCCAAGAATCCTGTGTTGCATGGAAGAAGCAAGCATATTGAGACAAAGTATCATTTTCTCAAAAGTCAAGTACACAAAGGAGTGTTAGAAGTTCTGCACTGCAGCACCCAGAAGCAGCTTGCAGATGTTCTGACAAAGGCTATCAAAACTGACTAGTTTCTTCATTTGAGAAATGGAATTGGTGTTGTCAGTTTTTGATGGACATGAGTTAAGGGATGGTGTTGAGAATAATTCATGTTAGAAGTTCTGGCGCTGTCCAGAAGTAGAAGTTCTGGCGCTGTCCAGAAGTTGATGTTCTGGCGCTGTCCAAAAGGTGATGTTCTGGATTTGTCCAGAAGGTGATGTTTTGATGCTGTCAGAAGTTGTTGAACTTCTGAGAGCGTTATTGTAATTATTAATTTTAGGTTTAATGGTACTTTATTATTTGTTAGTTTGTACTGTTAGTATCGTTTAACTTGATAACCAAGATTAGGTTTTAATTAGGTTTATGGACATATTTATTTTTGGGCTTTTTGTGTATAAATATGTACTCTTACTTTGTTAATAAACAGCAATCCCTATTTTCATACTTTTCTCATTTATTCCATCATTCCTTCTCTTTGTCTTTGTGCACCAACAGTCTATTTCTGGATTCAACTAACCGATCAAATCAGTCCAATTTTTTTTCTTGATTCTTATATAATGTTTGAAATTCATCCTATAAAATATGAGTTTTTTTATTAAATCATAAAATATGAATTAAACAACGTAAAAATTAGAATTTTTTCAATTCACACATACATATTGTTCCAAAAGTTTAACTACATATTTAGCCAAGTCAATGTTAGAAGATACCGATGGGAGGGATGTTAGTGCTCAATAAGTATAACATTAAGTACTCTTTTTTCTTGTATATATTCAAAACAAATGGGCTTGTGTACAAACGGTCAAAGCTAATGAAGAAATAGTACTATTTAACTTATAAATTCATATAGCCTAAAAATGATGAAGAAATTCTAGAAAAGTTGAGCAACTTGTCTCATGGCACGCCTTTAAAATGTGACTATCTCTTCGACCAATACATCCATATCCATATAGACACAATTTAATTAGTTTGAAAGTGAAGTGATAGATATTCAACGTTCCGGTTTTTGCCATGCAAGTAAACATCATCGTATCATGTCTAAGTCTTGCGTTGTAGTAATAACATACCAGTAGTGCACTACTTGTTGATAGGGAAAGCTCTTATTGGTGAGAACTATTTGAATTGAATTGTAGGCTTATTAACTTCTCGTCAGAAATGACTGCGAGAACGAAGTTCTCATATTTTCTTTATTATTCTTTGACTTTTGAAAGTAGTACGTATTTTAACCCTTTTTTTTACTTATTTATGTATTCTTTGACTTTTGAGGAGAAAAACCGGAGAATATATGCAAGTACATATTCTCGTTCCCATTACCAACTAGAGTTTATAGTTCATAGACTTGGTATGCTTTTCTTGGATACGGATTAGGTAACTTTAGAGCGGGAAAGTCACATGACTTTTGCTTAATATAAACCCTTAGATATATCTCACGTTCTAGATTTGGCCATATGTTTTAAATTTTTATTTTATTTAAAAACAAAAACATCGGAGGTCGTATATCGTGCAGATCCCTCGTTACACCAGCCACCGCCGTTTTGCAGGTCGTCGTTCACACACTTCTTCTGTGTTGTTCCCCGGGCTACCAACCGTCATTACTTTTGCAGCCAACAACAATGAAAGTTGTGTATTTTAAAATGAATAACACTCAAAAATCTATTTTATGGATTACATGTGAGAGTAGATTATGAGAACACTACGTCATAAAAGACCTATGAAAGCGCTTTTTTGGGCTTTAAAAGCGCTTTAGTGAATTATTCTATAGGTTTTAGCGCTTTTGTTTAGGAAAAAGCGCTTTCGTAGGCTACCTAAGCGCTTTTCAAAAAGCGCTTTGATTTTTTTTGGAAAAGCGCTTTCTTGGCCTACTTTAGAATGCCTTTAATGCGTGCATAGGCACTAAAGCTTTTTCAATCGCCTTAGGCGATGCTTTTAAAAGCGCTTTCATAGGTATATCTTAGGCGTGCTTTTACTCAAAAGCTCTCATAGGTGGTTTGCCTTTTAGGTTAAAAGCACTTTCATAGGTTTTCTATTAAAAATCAAAATTTAAATAATTTTTAAACACTTTTGCATTATTTCATAAACTTGTAATTAAGTAGATAATTTACAATCTTATATACCAATACCATTATATACCATTGTTATCCAAATACCAAATTTAAATATTATATACAAATACCATTATATACCATTGTTATCCAAAATATATATACATCATTGTAATTCAATTAACATATTTTAACATAACCAAAATCAACCCTAACAAAATTAGCTATATAACAATAAGTAAATTAGTCCTAATGTACATATATATTCAAGGTCCGATCAAGATATGAACATAACAACACGTATTGTATACACACAACAATGTATTCATAACCATTTTCACACAATAATGTATTCATACCTTATAGGATTCTTTGCTCAATAAAATATTGACACAACTCCTCTTTGAGTTCTTCCTTTTCGTGTAATATGCACACTTGTGTTCATCAAGTACTACATAACAAAACAAATAATATGCATGATTTAGTTAAAAGTAATAAATTATATGAAATATCCGATAAATAATAAAATAAATCCTAAGTTATAAATCCATATAAAGTATCTCTATTTCATTCATTTGAAGGATTTCTTTGATAAACATCAAAACGAAGTATCCGCAATCTATGTTGTTTTATTATTGAGGACACTACATAGAAAAACAAATAAGAATATATAGTTGTCTTGTTTTATCAAGTAGCATAAATATTATAAGCAAAATTGTGGAAATTAATATACATGCACTTTGATCCAATTAATGTTGTTTGATTTAGACCGTGGTACCCGAGCTTCCCTTTGACAATGGAATACTTGTATTGATCTGACAAAATTAAAATATTTATTTAGAACAATGACATAGAAATAGTTAAGTATATAAACACACACGAATATTTAGAATAATGTCACTTACGTATCAATCATTAACTTCATATCCGGATAATTTGTCCAATCACCGTCAACCGAATTCAGATAATAGACCACTTCTTTTATAGGATCGATAGCAAGCAACAACCAGTGACATCTATAAATTAAAACAATAATTTAGATGAAAATTTTCATGCAAAAAATACAAATACAAAGCTCTACGTTGTTCGGTATCTTCGTTGAACGCTTTTCTCCATCCACGATATTGATGTTTAGAATTTAAGAATCTACGATGACCGAGAAAGACAGTCTTCTGATAAAGTTTCAATCGCATCGTATCGGTTCCATCTTCATAGACAGGACACGCTTTTTCACCTTTAATGGTATACCCGAATAGATTTCTGTATGCTGGAAAATCGTTAATTGTTCCAAACAACATCGCCCTCAAGTTGAAACTTTCTTTCCTATACCCATCATAAACCTCCACAATGTTCTCCCACAAAATATTCAAATCTTCGATTAAAGGTTCCAAGTATACGTCTATGTCATTTCCTGGTTGTTTAGGCCCAGAAATTAACATAGATAACATCATGTACTTACGCTCCATACATAGCCATGGAGGTAGGTTATAAATCATAAGATTCACAGGCCATGTGCTATGCAAGATACTTTGAATACCGTGTGGGTTCATTCCATCAGTAGGCAATGCCAAGCGAAGGTTTCTTGCTTCTTTTCCAAATTTAGGATAATCATTATCAATTTTCATCCAATGTGGAGAATCTGTCGGATGTCGAAATTTTCCATCAATAATTCTTTCATCTGAATGCCAAGTCAAATGTCTTGAATCGGTTTCACTACGATACATCCGTCTAAATCTCAGAATTATAGGAAAATACCATAAGACTTTTTCCGGAGACAACTTTTTCTTATATCGAGGGGCACCGCATTTAGGACACTCATTTAACGATGCATACTCGTCTCGAAACAAAACGCAATCTTTTGGACATGCATGTATCTTATCATAACTCATGTCAATAGAGTACAACATCTCTTTGGCCTCATACGTTTGATTGGGAAGAATATTATCCTCTGGTAGCATATCTTTCATAAGGGCTAATAACTTTGTGAAACTTTTATCCGATCATCCATTTCCCGCCTTTAAGTTGTACAACTTTAATACATGAACAATCTTGTGAATTTTATACAACCATTATACAACGATTTCTCTACATAACACCAACCTCTCGAACATTTTGGGACAATCATTAAGATCTTCTTCAAGCGCTTCTGCAATCTCTTCGACTCGATCATAATCGTATGTATCTGTGCAATTGTCGTTTGAAGCATAGCTCATCTTATCCCCCGATTCAACATTCCTGTTACTTTTCTCACCATACATATTCCAACATGTATAACTTCTATCAATTTCATACCGTATTAAATGTGATGCCAACTGGCGCATCGACCGGTTCCCATAACCAATACAAACAAGGACATGTCATTCGACGAGGGTCTTTAAGCGTCTTAAGACAAACTTAACAAACTCGAAACCCCATTCTCGTAGTCTTTTGACGATCAATTGGAATACATCCATGTCTTATCCATATCAACTAATTAGTGCACAAAGCGATATACTACGTTTCTATTAAAATACAAAGTATACGGAATGGATCCGTATCAAGAAAACATATGAAAGGAAATTTAACACAAATTCATCACAATACTAGTAATTTGAGGAAGAAATTTACCTTGGATTTATCAAACTCAAAGCGCAGAGAATGAGTGTCGTCGTCGAACTAGGCGGAAAAGCAGCGCTAATTCAAAGAAAAGAAAACTTCTATTATAAAAATAGGATGAATGTGCATGAACATTTAACTAAATGACATGAATAAATGTAAGTGAAACTAACATGATTAACCAAATTCAATGCAAGCTATAAATCAAAGCGTAACAAAATCCGGAAGCCATGAACAAATTTAATAGCGCATTAAAGTTCTATTAAAAATAGGATGAATGTACATGAACATTTAACTAAGCGGCATGAATGAATGACATTTTTCTTAAGCAAAAGTCAACATAGTATTATTGTTCATAACATATTCAAAATATAATAAACCAACAGTTAACATGGTTTTCAATCACAAATGAAACAAAAGGAGAAATAGTATTACAACATGAAAATGAAGTTCTAAATAGGCTTCGAACCTTCAAACAAAATTTCGGGCAACAACTATGCACATGAACTAGAGCATGATAATATCGTGTCAATCATGCTTAATATCAACGTTAAACACAAAGCAATGTCATAATCGATTTGAACTTTCAAAGTCGAATGCAAGTGAAACTAACATGATAAACCAAATTCAATGCAAGCTATAAATCATACGTAACAAAATTCGGGCAGCCATGAACAAACTTAGTAATGTGCATTAAAGTTCTTCTCAAACAAGCTCAAAATCAAACGGCAGTTACCCAAACTATGCTACAACCGATTTACTCATTATTCTCAACTTAAACATGTAGCAGCACAAACAAAATCAGAATTAATCACCACAAATTCATTGAAACTTCTCTGGATAACATACTCACAATATCCCAAACTCTTCATCCACTCAAAACCAACAAACAGAAATTATTAACACAAGCACTCTTCATCCACTCAAAACCAACAAACAGAAATCACTAAATTCACCTTTTATTCAATCAGAAATATGCAAGAACTAGAAATTCAACTCCCGATGTATGAGTGCATATAATATTTTGTAATTAACAAATATCTTACATTGTATCAGTAGTACTTTTCTTAGTTGCTAGAATCATCTACTTACACAGACACTGAACATGAGACTGACACAAACACTTAAACAATGGGAATAATTTGAGTACATATAAATGATTGAACTAACCACATATGTTGATACACCATCAATCTAAAGTATCAGTACTAAATAGTTTATAAGTATCAATCTAAAATTTTCCTACTTATTAATATAAATCTTTTTGCTAGTGCCAAAATTGTCATAAATAGAAGCAACAAATTTCACAAACAGAAGCTTCAAGTTTCACAAACAGAAGCTCCATTTACACAAAATTGTCACAAACAGAAGCTTCAAGTTTCATTTTTAACAAACTCATAAACACCACTCAACCAACTTCAACAACGTCCTATAATAAGAACAAGCCAATAGCAAAAACAGAAGCATAGAATCGAAGGACACAAGACTGTAACAAACGCATACAGTCATCAAAACAGCTAGCCATGGCAGACATGCATACAGAGAGAATACTGATACTTACCAAGGAAGACGATGATGGAAAACGAAGAAGACTGAAGGCTAAAGATTGTGAACGGCGGCGAGTGCGGAAGAACTGAGGTTGAGAATGCCAGGAACGGAGGTTGCACGCAGGAGAAGAAGATGAACAGAACGTAGGAATGAGAATGAGGGAATGAAATAGTATTTAGGGTTATTAATTTTAATTATAAAATAATCTATGAAAGCGCTTTCTAAAGCCCAGATATAAGAGCACTTTTTCCTTCCAAAGCACTTTCGTATCATAGGCCTATAGCAGCGCTTTTAAAAGCGCTTTCTTAAGGCCACCTATAAGAGCGCTTTTTAAAAGCGCTTTCTTAAGGCCACCTATAAGAGCACTTTTCAAAAGCGCTTTCTTAGGTTAGATATTTCTAAGGCCTTTAGCAGTGCTTTTTGTAAGCGAAATTTTTTTAAGGCCTATGAAAGCGTTTTCTCTTAAAAGCGCTTTCGTAGAGGCGCTGCCAAAAAATATTTTTGGCGTAGTGTGAAATTCCTGGCAGCAGATACGTGATGTCACAGAGAATGTTATGACACACTATCTGACACTTTGTTAACAATTTACATAGTAAATATAAATAACAGTAAAGAACACAATAAGTTGTTTACCCAGTTCGATGTCTAACTACACCTACATCCGGGGCTACCAAGCGGGAGGAAATTCATTATTAGTAGAATTAATTGGGAATAAACCACCAGTTTATCTCCTTCACTTAAAACCTACCCAATGCAACTTCAACCTAAGTCCTACTTAGATCGAGTACCTACTCACTCCCCTCAATCACAGGTGATATCAACCTATTGAATAATTGAATTGTGAAGACACTCTTCAATAAACTATCTTGATCTCGCTTCAAAGCTTTCAATCAAGAGACAAACACTCGTGCTTTAAAGCTTTGAGTGATAAACTACCCTTACAAACAAATCATAGTCCAATGCACTTATCAATTGATAGTTGCTTGGCTCACAAGAGAAACTAGAATTACAAATACCAACTGTTATAAATCCTAACAGTACACAAAAACAAGTTGCTATCTCTTCAATACATTCAAAGGGCGCAGCACAGTTGTAAGGGTTGAATTCCTTTTATAGAAGCAGTCATGAAACTTCAGTTTTGGGCTTCCATAAAGATAGCTAGGGTTCACTTAATTTAATCCTAAAAACATGGTCTTTTCAACAACCAATTTAGGTTTAATTAAGATTAACCTAGCAGCCACGTGAGCATGCTTTCTAATGACAGAAAACAATATTTAGCACTCAACAAACTTCAGAAAAATCTAGAAACAAACAAATTGCGAGCAGAATGTCACGAATGTCATAACATACATTATGACATCGGTATTTAGAATTTCCAACACGACTTTAGCTTCGATTCGAGCTATCTTTTAACATCCTTAGCAGGTAGGATTTATCTTCAATCTCTGAATGTCATGACATCTTTCATGACATTGCTAAAGCCTAGTTTTACCAAAATTAATGCCAACTTAAAAGCACTAACAAACTCCCCCTTTGGCACATTTTTGGCTAAAACTAATTAACCTATCAGAGTACATATGCAGCAGAAGACAAACTAGTTCTAAGCTTAAATAAACTAGAACCTAGAGATAAGATAAATTCTACCCATACAAAAATCCCACAATTCCCACAATTCCCCACATACAAAATTTAAAAACTTCATACAGTTTCCCCAAAGTCCCATACTACTGTCACACAGTAGTTCTTCTCCCCCTTTTTAGCCATAAAGGGCCAAAGGAAACAATACAATTTTCCCAAACTTTTAATCAAACAGTACCAGGAAAAAAAACAATACCAGCATAAGTATTCAAGGGTTACACATCTGTCAACATAATGATTACAATCATCAAAAATGAAACAAAATACTGAACAAGAAAAGAAGACAATTGACAGAGCAAACACAACAGATAAAAAGAAGCATCACAACAACTTAATCAGTTGCTCTCCTTTGCTGAAGAGGCATTTTCATTGTTAGCAATGACATCGACAACATTACCGTGACTAGTTCGGCTGAATCTTGAAGCAGGCTTTGTCGGACTTTGCGGTCCGAGCTTTCCTTTTCTTGGCAATTGGTGTTCTCTTGCATTTTGAGCAGCCAACAAATTTAGCTCTATACTTCTTCTAAGAAGTTCCAGTTCTGGTTATTTTCTCATCTTGAGAACCAGAAATACCACCCTTTGCTTTGACAGGGAAATCAGCAAGAGTATCAGAGTCCACATGAGTTGCCTGGACATGATCATCAGATGTCATAACATCCGTTGTGACATCTGGATCAGCTGCTAAACTAGGGCTAGCAGGCCTTTGATTAAGGGGAACAGAAACTCCAGGAACAGTGTGATTTTCGTCTAGGATTCTGGTGACTATCCTAGCAATGGCTTCTTCTACATACATGGTACCTTCCCTATTTCTTATCTCAGGGGGAACAGATGAGGATGAGCCAGAAATCTTACCCGTATAAGTAACAGATGATCTTTGGGTATTTTGTGCATGTTGATTCTTAGTTGCCATAGAACGATGAGGGGAGAACTTCACAGGTTCAACATTGAGAGCTGCAGCGCTTGCCCTTATCTCTGCCATGGTGGGAGATGGACAGTCAGAGTCTTGGGATGAAGAGGATGAAGAAGACATATTTCTCTGAGATATATTGAGGAACTGACGGAGAATTTGAAAGTATCTTTTGGGAGGTGAGGGTATGATACTTTCAATAGGAGAGGTTATTATATGGAGGTGTCTCTTGATATTCTTGAAACCTTTAAAAATAATAGGGAAATAATGAAGTGACCCACTCATAATTATTTGAAATACACGGTTTCTTCTTCTCCTTGTAAGCAATTTTAATTGCTACAATTCCTCATATTGACAAATGCCCAGTTTGCTCCTTAAATTCTCAAATTGACCAGCATCAAGTGCTTTAGTAAAAATGTCAGCCAGTTGAAGTTCAGTGACTACATGGTCCAATTTAATCACTTTCTCCTAAACAAGGTCTCTGATGAAGTGATGTCTTATGTCAATGTGCTTAGTCCTACTGTGTTGTATTGGATTCTTTGAAATATTAATAGCACTCAGATTGTCACGGTACAATATCATGACATCTGTGTGACATTGTACTCGAGCGACATCGCTTCATCCGACCATTTGAGAACAGCGCTACCGGTACTATGTATTGACTTGATGGACAAGGACCTACTTTTGCTTCTTGTTGAACCAAGAAACAAGATTGTTTCCCAAGAAGAAGCATCCTCAGGTACTTTTACATCATCAACTACCGGCCGGTCGGCATCACAATAACCGGACAAAGCGGGTTCACATCTAGGAATACGGGATACCATAGCTGCGGGTTCCACTCACATACTTGAATTCTTTTCACGGTTAATGTGACTCACTTTAGGTTCGACTTGGTATCTTGCACATACCCAACAAATGCAATGTCGGTCTGTGGGCATTAGATACAACAAACTCCATATCATGCTTCTATACAAACTTTGGTCTACCTTTTCACCATTTGTGTCCTTGGACAACTTCACGTGTGGGACGGGAGTCCTTTTATGGTGGCATTCTTCATTCCAAACTTTTGACAATATTCCTTGCATATTTGCTCTGTGAAAGGAATGTTGAGTCTTCCATCGTGTGACTTGCGGTCAAGTAGGTCAACTCTCCCATAAGACTCATTTCAAACTCGACTTGCATTTGATTGGCAAAATGTTTCACCATTGAGTCGACATTCCACCAAATACTATGTCATCCACATAAATTTGAGCAACCATTATCTTTCCTCCTTCATTCTTGACAAAGAGAGTTTTATCAAGCCTCCTTTTACGTAGCCTTTATGCGTAAGGAACTTGGTTAGCCTTTCATACGAGCCCTAGGAGCTTGCTTTAGTCCATATAGGGCTTTCCTTAATTTGTAGACATGATCGGGAAACTTGGATCCACAAATCCTTTAGGCATTCTACATATACTTCCTCATTTAAGTAGCCATTTAGGAAGGCACTTTTCACATCCATCTGAAATAGTTTGAATTTGAATGCAAACAACCCTAGAAGAAGCGATTGATTCCGGTCTAGCCAGGTGCAAAGTCTCATCAAAGTCAATCCCTCACGAGTGTAACCACGAGCAACAAGTCTAGCTTTATTCCTGGTGACAGTCCCTTCTGCATCATACTTGTTCTTGTAGATCCATTTGTGCCAATGATGTTTGTTCCTTCTGGCCTAGGAACTAATTCCCATACTTCATGTTGCTTGAATTGGTTCAATTCATCTTGCATTGCTCGATCAAAATTCATCACTTAGAGCTTCTTTGACATTTTTTGGCTCTATCTTTGACACAAAGCAAGAGTTTGAGACAGTTTCTCTGGATCTTGTAATGACACCTTTGGTTGGGTCCCCAATGATGAGATCCTTTAGATGATCTTTCTGAATTCTGATGGAAGGATCTTTGTTGACTTCCTCTGGTTCAGATATTGGAGGAGAAGGATCAGGTACATCTTCCTTATCAGGTACTTGAGGTGATGTCTCAAACCATGTCTCAACATCATATGGGACATTGTGTTCCTGATGATGATCATCAACAATGACATTAATAGACTCCATCATAACCTGGGTTCTGGAGTTGAATACCATATATGCTCTGCTGTTAGTGGAGTATCCCAGAAAAATGTCTTCATCACTCTTAGAATCCATTTTTCTCCTTTGATCACGATCTGTCAGAATATAGCATTTACTGCCAAATACATGGAAATATTTCACAGTTAGTTTTCTTCCCTTCCATAGTTCATACAGGGTGGAGGAAGATCCCTTTCTTAGGGTGACCCTGTTGTGAACATAGCAAGGTATTCATAGCTTGACCCGAAATGAATAGGAAGTTTCTTAGCATGAATCATTGCTCTGGCAGATTCCTGTATGGTCCTATTCTTTCTTTCCACCACCCCATTTTGTTGAGGTGTTATATGTGAAGAAAACTCATGATTAATTCCCTCTGAGGAGCATAATTCATCAAATTTGTTGTTCTCAAACTCCTTTCCATGATCACTTCTTATTCTGATAATACAACTTTCCTTCTCTCTTTGAAGTCTTTTGCATAGCTCCTTAAAGACATCAAACACATCAAATTTTTCCTTGATGAAGTTTATCCGGTAAATCGGAGAAGTCATCCACAACAACATAGGCATATCTTTTCCACCAAGGCTTTCAACTGCATAGGCCCCATCAAATCCATATGGCGGCTCTAGCACTGGAAGTGGTCGGATGTCTAGACATTGGGTGTGACATTGGTTTGCTTTCTAACTTGACATTCACCACGACTCTTCCTTCATCAATATGGAGTTTTGGTATCCCTCGACGCCTCCATAGTGATGATCTTTTTCATCCCTCCGAGATCACGGATGTCAAGTTTTGATGCCATAGCTTTACCTCCTTCTCATCCTTGTGCATAGAGCACACGGAAGAGGTTGGTGTTCTCGATTCCACATGTGCGGTTGTCCTTTGATCGACTCTCTCATAACAACTTCTTGTTTATCATTGATTACAAGACATTCGGACTGGTGAAGTTGACTTTAAATCCCGTATCACATAGCTAACTTATGCTTATGAGGTTAGCGATCAAGCCTTTACCGGACACTCCATTTAGATTTGGAACTCGAGGCGGTCAAGTTTCCAACACCTTTGATTTCTCCTTTAGCTCCATCTCAAAAGTAACAAAATGGTAGAGTGAGGTTTGACATTATTGAGGTTTTTATACGGTCATATGCTTGGAACACCCAGTACCAATCTTCCTTGGCGGACACTAGAGAGGTGTGTGCTATCAAAGTGCATTCCTCTTCTTCCACTTTTGAGTGTAGGGTACTTTGGTGTTCTTAGTCTTAACATAGGGAGTCGATTAGGGTACCCATGTAACCTATAGCGAAGGGTTTTATGTCCGAAACTTCCACATGGTGACATCTCCATCTTTGAAACTTCTTATTCATGTTTCTCGATCCTCGATGTTGGCCCCATGTTGTGACATACCTTTGACATTGGCCTATTAGGTTTGGTCTTCTTCGTTATCGTGACTTTCTTTGCTACATGCCTGAGCCGGGAACATTTCTGTTTACTTGTGACATCTGCTCGGCTTTGGTTTCCATGCCTCTTCTTTTTCTTGTCACTAACGGGTTCCTTTTCGATACATATCCTAGACCATGCTTATTTCCGACATTTTGTCCAAGTGAAGAATTTCTTCCGACTTATTAGTTCCATTGTCAACATCTTGACGGACTTAGTCATATGATCAAGCTTGGAATTCAACACTATAATCTTCTTTGAGATGACTTATGTGATTGTATTTTCCTTCTTCTCGACTTCGACTTCACATTTACCTCCAACTTCTCAATCGACTTTGTTTTCATTTTGCGACATACTTCACCACGATACGTTTCTTGTAAGTATCAACAAGTTCTTCAAAGGTCACTTCCTCATCACTAGAGTCATTATCGGGATTGCCACTTCGGAAGATCGTTGACAAGTTTGGTGATTCCTCTTGATCACTACTTAATTCACCATCGGACCAAGTAACATTCATTCCTCTCTTTTGTTTCTTAAGAAAGGTAGGACATTCACTTTAATATGTCCAAATCCTTCACATCCATGACATTGGATTCTCTTGCCTTGACTTCCCTTTTCCTCGACTTGGATCTTCTGCTGAGTCATAAGATGCGCTAATGTCGGATGGAATGTCCTTGACATTTGACATTGACTTTGGATCAACCCTCCGATCGGTTTGTTGAACTGTCTTCCAAGCATGACTATAGCGGATATCTTCTCTTCATCTTCCACCTTGCATCCTCTTGATGTTGGATACAAGTGCTATGCTCTTGTTTTCTTGTCAGCTTTCACCGATTCCCATCTCAAAAGTCATAAGGGATCCAATAAGTTCTTCAACCTTCAAGGTGTTGATGTCTTGAGCCTCCTCTGCGGTGACTTTCATTGCAAATCTCTTAGGCAAGAATCGAGAATCTTCCTCACCGACTCTTCGACATCTTTTCACCAAGTGCTCTGAGGCATTGGCAATTTCAAGATATTCATGTGAAATTCATGAATATTCTCATCTTCCTTCATCTTCAAATTCTCAAATTTGGTAGTGAGCATCTGAAGTCTTGACATCTTCACCTTGGATGTCCCTCTGAGTAGTTACGAGTGTCCCAAACATCCTTGGCCACTCACATTGATGGACCGTCAAAGATGTTCTGTCAATGCCATTGAACAGAGCATTTAATGCTTTAGAGTTTCCTAGAGCTAGCTCTTCTTCCTCTTTGCTCCATTCCTCCTCAGGTTTCAAGACAGTAGTCCCATCTTTCTCAAGCTTGGTGGGATGTTTCCATCCTTTATCGACTCTCCAAGCTTTAATATCCTTGCTCTTAGAAAGGCAATCATCGAGGTTTCGGTACTCATAATTAGACCCATCCAGAATAGGTGGTCTACCTCCAAATCCTCCTTCCTAATCCATTACGCCAGAAACTATTATCCCTAGATCTCACCCAGAAATAAAAGGCAGGGTGCCTGCTCTGATGCCAATTGAAATTCCTGGCAGCGGATCGTGATGTCACAGAATGTTATGACACACTATCGACACTCTGTTAACAATTTACGTAAATATAAATAACAGTAAAGAACACAATAAGTTGTTTACCCAGTTCAGTGTCTAACTACACCTACATCTGGGGGCTACCAAGCCAGGGAGGAAATTCATTATTAGTAGAATTAATTCAGGAATAAACCACTAGTTTATCTCCTTCACTTAAAACCTACCCAATGCAACTTCAACCTAAGTCCTACTTAGATCTGAGTACCTACTCACTCCCCCTCAATCACAGCAGTGATATCAATCTATTGAATAATTGAATTGTGAAGACACTCTTCAATAAACTATCTTGATCTCGCTTCAAAGCTTTCAATCAAGAGACAAACACTCGTGCTTTAAAGCTTTGAGTGATATACTACCCTTACAAACAAATCCTAGTCCAATGCACTTATCAATTGATAGTTGCTTGGCTCACAAGAGAAACTAGAATTACAAATACCAACTGTTATAAATCCTAACAGTACACAAAAACAAGCTGTTATCTCTTCAATACATTCAAAGGCAACACAGTTGTAAGAGTTGAATTCCTTTTATAGAAGCGATCCACGAAACTTCGGTTTGGGCTTCCATAAAGATAGCTAGGGTTCACTTAATTTAATCCTAAAACATGGTCTTTTCAACAACCAATTTAGGTTTAATTAAGATTAACCTAGCAACCACGTGAGCATGCTTTCTAATAACGAGAAAACAATATTTAGCAGCTCAACAAACTTCACGAAAAATCTCAAGAACAAGCAGTCGAGCAGAATGTCACCTGAATGTCATAACATACATTATGACATCGATATTTTAAATTTCCAACACGACTTTAGCTTCCGATTGGTGTCTTTTAACATCCTTAGCAGGTAGGATTTATCTTCAATCTCTGAATGTCATGACATCTATCATGTAATTGCTAAAGCCTATTTTTACCAAAATTAATGCCAACTTAAAAGCACTAACATAGTGGAAGGGTGAAACTTTGAAATGAAGATGAAAAGGAAAAACAGAACAATGGAAGATGGAGTATGAGGGAATGGGTCACTGAAATGGGTAAACGGGTCTATGTTTGTACTCAACATGTTTATTTTTTATATTAAACTTTTGGTTAAATCTGAAACGTGAGATGAATGTAATGGTCGATATTGAGCGAAAGTCATGTGACTTTCCCGCTCTAAAGTTACCTAATTTGGATCCGTCTTTCTTTAAGTTTGTTGTTTGCTGAAAGGATTTTGACTTAGTTCCCCTCTCCTTTTTATATTGTTTCCTTCTCTTTTATCAATCCTTATTGAAAATTATATAAAAAAAATTAGAGTTGACTAAGCACACATACTCTCCATTCATCAATCACACTACTAATCTTATTTTTCACTTTAAAAATAATTATATTCCTAAAATATTTAAAGTGTAAACATTATATGTACGAAATTAGTATATTTTTATTCAACTAAATACTAACACATGTTAAAGTTTTATTTGACACTTTTTTAACTTTTAAATTTTTTTCTTCTTCTCATTCTTTCACTCACCAACCTCTTCGCTCTTTCTACTTTCTACTTTCTCCCTCTCTCACTCTGCTCTCTCTATTTCTCCATCTCTCACTCAATCTTTCTTTTATTTCCTTCTCAAGCAACTCTCACAAACTCTTTTATTTTTCGTGAAACTCATTTCATTCACCATAACATGATTTTGCAAGAGATTTCCTCCTTCAGAGAGAGAGAGAGAGAGAGCACTACGTCATAAAAGACCTACGAAAGCACTTTTTTTGGGCTTTAAAAGCGCTTTCGTAGGTGGCGCTTCTATAGGTTTTAGCAGCGGTTTTTGTTTAGGCAAAAGCGTTTTCGTAGGTCTACCTAAGGCAAAGCTTTTTCCTAAAAAGCGGTTTCTTAAGTAGACGTTTAGCAACGTTTTTTTTTTCTGGAAAAGCGCTTTTTTAGGCCTACTTTAGAATGTCTTTTATGCTTTCTATAGGCACCCTAAGAAAGCGTTTTTTCAGTAAAAGCACTGCCTTAGGCCTACCTATGAAAGCGCTTTCTTATGTATACCTTAGGCAGCGCTTTTACTCAAAAAGCGCTTTCATAGGTGGCCTAAGGCAGCGCTTTCTTAGGGTTTTTACAGAAAAACCAAAAATTTATATAATTTTTAAACCTACATTTTTTGCAGCATTATTTCATAAACCTGTAATTCATAAACCTGTAATTCATATACCTATAATTCATAAACCGGTAATTTACAATCCTAATTCCGTTATTTCAACAAAGAGATTACATACAAATACCATTATATACCATTATTATCCAAAATATATATACACCATTGTAATTCAATTCATATATTTTTAACATAACCAAAACGAAGTATCCGCAATCTATGTCGTTTTATTGTTGAGGGCACTACATAGAAAAACAAATAAGAATATATAGTTGTCTTGTTTTATCAAGTAGCATAAATATTATAAGCAAAATTGTGAAAATTAATATATCTGCACTTTGATTCAATTAATGTTATTTGATTTAGACTGTGGTACCCGAGCTTCTCTTTGACATCGAAATACTTGTATTGCGCTAATAAAATAAAAATATATATTTAGAACAATGTCATAGAAATAATTAAATATATAAATACACACGAATATTTAGAATAATGTCACTTACGTATTAATCATTAAATTCATATCCGGATAATTTGTCCAATCACCGTCAACCGAATTCAGATAATAGACCACTCCTTTTATAGGATCGATAGCAAGCAACAACCAGTGACATCTATAAATTAAAACAATAATTTATATGAAAATTTTCATGCAAAAAATACAAATACTAAAATGAACTTAGAATGAAAATCTAACCCTATATTATACGCCAAAAGATACAAGCTTTCTGTACTGCCGCCATGAATCTCTCGACTAAGTGCTCTCTTACTGACTCAGGTTCCCTAGCAATTGTCGCTCCGCTGACACGGGAGGAAGACATGAAATAGAATCTATTTTACAATTGATTCTCGCGCATCAATTTGTCATATAACGACCTTAAATAAAAACATAATTAATATTAGACTATTTTCATTGAAATGTTTAAAAATAATGTTCAACCAATTAAATAATATATTGATCAAGTTACCGGATGTACGAGTGCATAACACTGACGCCTAATTCTCTATGAAGAAAAATTTGTTCCATGTCCTCTTGTCCAATTGTTTCGGTGCAAGGAAAACCAAAGATACATACATCCATATCCATTTGACGAATACCACCATTCATCAAATCTGATGTGCCCACTAGTGTTTCAAGACACTACCGAAATCTAGGCACAAATTTTCTGACAGGAACCCTTTTCTTGGGTGGTACCCTACCAACTTTCTGGCTCACTTGTTGTGACCCTTGAAAAGGTACCTAAAAATCATATAGACATAGGTAAGCTATAAAGTTATGCAGTTTTTTATTCGGATCATATAATTAACACTTTAAATGTACCTCTTTTTGCGATGCAACAGACTCGTCGTGCTGCAAAATCCCTTTATCCTTAGATGTGGGTTTTGTAGGAGTATAAAATTACCATGTAAAAAATTGAGGTCAGAACTGTCAGTTGAATACTTAAAGATTCATAATGCTTTTCAACATACCTGACCATCTATGAAAATGAGGTTCGATGGTCATGCCAAAAAATATTTTACTGCATCTCGCAGCAATGTGGTCTCAGCAACAATGTCAGATGTCGGTAGCAACGCATTCAGATCTAAAGAAACATCAATCGATACTTTCATGTGTCCATCTGGGAGCGGTCTATGGTGAAGTAAATCTCCCAAAGTGTTGTGCACTTTTCCCTTGCCAACTACCCAATAAGTCGGTGACGATAGGTAGAGCTGACAACATGAAATGCCCTAAACCAATAATAACCGTTAGACTTCCTTTATAAATTACAATTAAAATTTCTCCAATAGATTATCATCTTAATTACCTTGGTAAATTTATGTTGACAGTTGATATTAGCCTTATCACTAGTTTCTTTCAACTGTGAACTGCTCTTTTCCGCCATATATATCTCTTTATCCTTCTGCAACTCACGGACTTGTGCTTGTAATTCCTGCAATGTTTGCATCACTTCTGTATTGATAGGATTTTTTTCTTGGATTCTTATACATAGAGATTGAAGTCACACCATGACCTTTACCCCTCACCCGACCCGGATACTCAGCAACATTTAGTGTTTGACTGAGTACGCTCCTAATATCCTGGTCATCACTTGTGGATACCGATTGCGATAGGGTCTCCTGTAATTCATTTACATATCGAAAATTATTAGTGGAGATAGAAAATTAATTAAATATTAATAAAAATTTAATATAATTTAATTAAAGACACAATGTTATACTTACGCATTCATCATAAACATGTTGCAGATCGGGATTAACAACTCGATCTTTGCCAACACGAGCTTCCTTCCACAACACATGTGCGGGTAGTGATGTTTCGTCACTTTGCGTCTCTTCTAACTACGCATTGTTACAAATAATAAGATCATCAATTATAACACATTGAGAGAATTAATAAGATCGTAGAATTGATATTTACTTACAATTTTTTCCTGTAAGCGTGCATATCCCAAACACCCTTTTTATATGGATATGCGGGTTTTAAAGCTCTCTTGTGATTTACGGCACTCACTTTCTTGAAATTCTCGTCTCTTCTTTGGCCTACAAAAGCAACCCATTCTTCAGGTGTAATGAAGCTCTCATATTTCTTTGGACGTTCAGGATCCTCTTCAACAAAATTTTCTTCCTCATCTTTAAGATACTTATTTGTTAAAAAAGTACTCCACCCTCTGTATCTTTTTCCAGCCAAACCCATTATATAGTTTTTGCGGGCATATTCAATGTTAAAGGACCTCTACAAAAAAAAACATACGCACAGAATGTGTTAGTATATGTAATTTAAACACATTATCGTCAATATAAAGCAAATAACAACAACCATATATGATACCTTTATCTCAGTCCAAATTTTTTCTTTAGCCTCGTCCAACTCTCCTTTTTTCCATCTAGGAGTGGTGATTGGAATGTGCATACGAACAAGTGTACCGATGTAGCTTGTCAGCTTTGCAGAATTAGACCCAATTAGTTGGTCCTCATTATTCCAATCTACATTATATGTAACTCCTCTATCTCTATCACGGATGATTCCCCGCATAATAGTTATGCCTCGTGTGATATCCTTTTCTGAAGTATCTTGTGGAACATTTGCATCTTGTGAATTTTCTTGATTACTAGCCATTTGACCTGTAATAAAGAAAAATAAAATAAAATGAAATGACAAATATAAAAATCCATAATCATATATACTATAAAGAAAAAAAATGAAATGACATATATTTAAATTTTATTGAATGATATAGGCTATAATTATATATACTATTACCTTTTTCACTAATGTCTCTTTCTTTTCTTGGTAGGAATATGTTTTAATCGTCTCTTAACAACGCGAACGGTTGGATTGATCCAAATACCCTCATTATGATCATTTCTAATATATGATTCATTCTCATTTTGATCATTTCTGGTAAAAGATTCAATGTCAACACCAATATCGCCTTGATCTCCAATTTTTCATCAATTACTCTGTTAGATAAAAGCACTATAGACCATTTCGTACTTGTCAGAACAGTGACATAGAACACTTGTTTGGCTTGAGAGGCTAGAATGAAAGGCTCATCTTTGTACCCCACCATGTTAAGATCCACTTGCAAAAATCCTAACTTATCCATTCGTATGCCATTATTATTTTCAATCCACTTGCAACCAAATATAGGAATCTGAAATTTCTCGTAATCAAACACCCAAATGCGCTCGATAACCCTAAAATACGACAGATTTGCAAATTTCGGGTTTAAGTCCCTTCAGCTACCAAGGTGACACCACTATTTTGCATACCACTTTTATCATCTTGTTCTTTGGTATAAAATGTGTATCCATTAATTGCGTATGCGCTATAAGAAAACACAACCAAACTTGGACTATATGTTAAACATCTCAACCTTTCTGTTACTGAAGCGGGATCTGAACGATACTTTGAATAAATATATTCCTTAAGCCATGGTATGGAACTTTGATTGTGGTCTCGTACAATCCAATTCTCATTTCTATTCGGATTTAAACCTCGAAGAACACCCTTGTACATTTCAACATACGGCTCAACCTCAATCTCATTGTGCAGAACATACAAATGCACTTGATCCCGTTCGACCCTTAATATTGTCACAACTTTATTTCCAATTAGCTTCTTACCTTCTTTTTTTCAACAATATGAGATTTGGGGAGTCCAATTGATTGAACATTTGACAGATATTCAGTACAAAACTCAACCGCTTCTTCAACAATGTATCGTTCGGCAATACAACCCTCTGGTCGACTTCGGTTATTCACATACCCTTTTAATATTTTCATATAACATTCAGCAGGGTACATCCATCTCATATAAGCTGGTCCACACAATTGTGTCTCTTTCACAAGATGAACGACAAGATGAACCATTATGTCAAAAAACGAGGGAGGAAAATACATTTCAAGCTCATACAAAGTAACAACTATTTCTTTTTGCAATGTTGGCAAGATCTCAGGATCGATCACCTTACTGCAAATTGACTTGAAGAAAAAACACAATTTAGTTATTGTGCTTCTTACTTTTTTTGGCAGAATAGAACGTATACCTATCGGTAGAAAATGTTCCATTATAACATGGCAATCATGAGTCTTTAAACTCTTTAACTTGAGGTCTTTCATAGACACAAGTCTTCTAATATCTTTTGAGTAGCCTTCTGGAACTTTAACTTCACTTAGGAACTTACACAATATTTTTTTCTCCTTTATAGATAGAGTGTAAACAACAGGTGGTAGATATGTTCGTCTTCCTTTCTTTACGGGTCCCAATTCAGTTCTTATTCCCATTTGTACCATGTCCTCCCTTGCGTTAAGGTCATCCTTAAACTTCCCTTTTATATTGAGTAACGTACCAATAACACTGTCAAATACATTTTTTTCAATACGCATCACATCAAGAAAATGTCTTACGTACAAAGATTTCCAATATGGAAATACAAAAAAAAAAATTGACCTCTTCTTCCACCCACCAGTGATAACTTTATGTGCAAAAGGCTTGCCAAACTGAATACTCACATCTTTCACTTTTTCAAAAGATTTAATCACCCATCAATCCAGGCGGAGTTCTACGTTGTTCGGTATCTCCATTGAACGCTTTTCTCCATCCACGATATTGATGTTTAGAAGTTAAGAATCTACGATGACCGAGAAAGACATTCTTCTGACAAAGTTTCAATCGTGTCGTATCGGTTCCATCTTCACATACAGGACACGCTTTTTCAACTTTAATGTTATACCCGGATAGATTTTCGTATGCTGCAAAATCGTTAATTGTTCCAAACAACATTCCCTCAAGTTAAAACTTTCTTTCCTATACCCATCATAAACCTCCACACCATTCTCCCACAAAATCTTCAAATATTCGATTAAAGGTTCCAAGTATACGTCTATGTTATTTCCTGGTTGTTTAGGCCCAGAAATTAACATAGATAACATCATGTACTTATACTTCATACATAGTCACGGAGGTAGGTTATAAATCATAAGAATCACAGGCCATGTGCTCTGCGAGATACTTTGAATACCGTGTGGGTTCATTCTATCAGTAGACAATGCCAAGTGAAGGTTTCTTGCTTCTTTTCCAAATTCAGGATAATCATTATCAATTTTCATCCACTGTGGTGAATCTGTCGGATGTCGAAATTTTCCATCAATAACTCTTTCACCTGCATGCCAAGTCAAGTGTCTTGAATCGGTTTCACTATGATACATCTATCTAAATCTTAGAATTATAGGAAAATACCATATGACTTTTTCCGGAGACAACTTTTTCTTATATCGAGGGGCACCGCATTTAGGACACTCATTTAACGATGCATACTCATTTCAAAACAAAACACAATCTTTTGGACATGCATGTATCTTATCATAGCTCATGCCAATAGAGTACAACATCTTTTTGGCCTCATAAGTTCGATTGGGAAGAACATTATCCTCTGGTAGCATATCTTTCATAAGGGCCAATAACTCTATGAAACTTTTATCCGACCATCTATTGTCCGCCTTTAAGTTGTAAAACTTTAATACCACAGACAATCTTGTGAATTTTGTACAAGTATTATACAACGGTTTCTCTGCATTGCTTACCAACCTCTCGAACATTTTGGGACAATCATTAAGATCTTCTTCAAGCGCTTCTGCAATCTCTTCGACTCGATCATAATCGCATGTATTTGTGCCCATGTCGTTTGAAGCATAGGTCCTCTTATCCCCCGATTCAACATTCCCGTTAATTTTCTTACCATGCATATTCCAATATGTATAACTTCTATCAATTCCATACTGTATCAAATGCGATGCCAACTGAACCGCATCAACCTGGTTCCCATAATAGCAATACAAACAAGGACATGCCATTTGACTGGGGTCTTTGGCGTGCGCAACAGCAAACTTAACAAATTTCGATACCCCATTCTCGTACTCTTTTGACAATTAATTGGAATATATCCATGTCTTATCCATGGTTTTACTAATTAAGCTAAACAAAAACAACTAATTATGGCACAAAACAGTATATTGCGTTTCTGTCAAAACGCAAAGTATACACGAAATGGATCCGTATCAAGAAAACGCAATATATTCACGCAATTTAAGACAAATTAATCACAATACTAGTAATTTAAAGAAGAAATTTACCTCGGATTTATCGAACTCAAAGAAACACGAAGAATGAGCGTCGTACGTCGAACTAGGCCGGGAAACACTGCTAATTCAAAGAAAAGAAAACTTATATTACAAAAAATTTCATACAATAAAAATCGACTCAACCACTAATTAAAGTTTATTCACAAGTAGAGAAGTAAGCAACTAATTTAAGTGGAAACGATCCATCATAGCAGTTCATTCAAAGCATAACTAATTACAGTGGCGAGAGAGAACAACTAATCACTTCTAGAGAAATAAGCAACTTCTAGACCCACAAAGTGTCAGCTTCTTGTAAACGATCGTAATTTCACACTTCACAAGTAACCCTATATATAGCAAATTCAATACGTTAGTTTGGGCGAGACACTCTCGTAATCTCATTGGCATGCACCCATACTTACTTACATCATTTTGAAATTAAACTCAAATTCACTAAAATATCAACTAAAATCCGTTCAAATTAGCACCTATACTTTAATACTTTGCATTACATTAACATTTATGAACTTGTAGATGTTATTGAAGTCTCAATAGACTACAACCATGTTAGCAGAGTGATCACAGTTCCATCTGAAATCGACGAAGTCTCAATAGACTACATCCATGTTATTGAAGACGAAACCAGCACTAACAAAGTGGACAAATTCAAGAAAAATACCATCATCAAGGCTTTTGTATGCTGCGACGGTCGACCTGAATTGTTCTCTGAACTAATTCAAGTCCTCAAAGGGTTAAGACTTACAATAATTAAAGCAAACATAGCAAGTGTTGGTGGCAGAATCAAAAGCATATGGTTCTTTGTTCTAAGCACAGTGAAAAGAATGTTTGCATTAACACTAAAATGTTATTCAACAAATACATTCGAGTAAGCAAGGATAATGACCAACTCAGAGTTAGCAGAACCAGAGAAGATGAAAGCTGAATACAAACCTTAGTTTCCGATGAGAGGCTTGGGACGAGACTGAGGAGTAGGACGGCGGAGTAGAACTATGAGTCTTGAGACGAGACGGAGGTGGAATGGCGAGTCTGAAGATGAGACTGAGGTGGGAAGGCGGAGTAGAACGCAGGAATGCGTGAATAGTAGCGAGAGGAAGAAGATGAACGAGCAGAATGGGAGAATGAAATCGTATTTAGGGTTATTAATTTTAATTATAAAATTATCTATGAAAGCGCTTTTAAAAGCGCTTTCTAAAGGTCAGCTATAAGAGCATTTTTCCCTTAAAAAGCGCTTTCGTATAATAGGCCTATAGCAGCACTTTTAAAAGCATTTTCTAAAGGCCAAATATAAGAGTGCTTCTGAAAAACGCTTTCTAAGGTTAACCTTTAGCAGCGCTTTTCAAAAGCGCTTTCTAAGATGGGGTCTTTCTAAGACCTTTAGCAGCGCTTTGTTAGGTTACCCTTTGAAAGCGCTTTTTTGAAGCGAATTTCTTTTTAAACCTATGAAAGCGCTTTCTCTTAAAAGCGCTTTCGTTGAGGTGCTACCAAAATTTATTTTTGACATAGTGTAGAGAGAGAGAGAGAGAGAGAGAGAGAGAGAGAGAATGATGAATAAAAAGAATACTGAACACGAATAAGGTGCCACTGAAGGATCAAAATGGAGAAAGAAGCCTAGATCGAGGATTTCAAATATTGATTTTGAAGTCAAATTTCTACACTTTTCAAAAGAATATTTTGAAGTTAAAATAACACTTCTTCTAATGATGATTTCGAAACCATACAATTTTCGTTTTGATGGGAATTTTTTCTCTTATACAATAGATCTATTTTCTTATGAGTAACCATTGTATCACTTCTAAAAAATTGACAACTCAACTACTAAAAACATAGAGCAGCAAAAACCTAATTTTAAAGCACTTTTTGATATAAAAACTGCACAAATAAATTAATTAAAAGGGGGAAAAATTATGAATCAAAGTCCAAAATCCCATACTCAATCAACAAATCTCAAAGATTAATTTAAAAAGAAAAATAAAACCAATAATCAATTAAATCATAAACAATGGAGAATAATCAAACCACAAAACCAAAAATTATTTAAGAAGAATTAAAGCCTGAAACAATAAAGAAAAATAAAAAATTTGATGTTAAAATCTAATGAATCAGTCTCTTTAGCAAAGGAAAGAAGAGGGGAAAATGAAGTTTAAAAATAACATCAAATCAAAAAGTGAGGTCAAAGAAAGATGATGGGTCATCCTGAGGAGAAACATTTATATTTGGTCAAAGATTCACCGAAACAAGTGAGAGAGACACTACATGTTCATTCAAAACCTTGAAGCTTGGGTATATGGGTCATCTCACTTATAAAGTATTCAACCTCCAATTTTTCAAGCAATATGAGACTTTCAACTCTCATTTGTATCTTAATAACCTCTCTCAAATATGAGTTCATCCATAATGCTCTTCCTCAAAATGAAGTATTTTCATTCATATACACTTTTATCTTTGTTGAGACCTTTACCACATCACACACGCTTCAATAGAACACACTTAACCACCATCATGTTAGGAAAACTTTTGATATATACAAGGAGTCTGTTGATACCATTGGTGAGTCATCATGAGAGGGTTCATCTCTATAGTACCAGTACTATTAAAATGGTGCACTTACTCTACTCGTGGTACTTGTGTTTTTCTCATTATTCTTTTTTAAGTGAAATTTGTGACTTTCTCAAATATCGATATAGTATATTTATGTATTTTAATTTCTTCGTTATTTTATCTTAACATTATTCTTGTTTTTTTTTTAATTTTTACAATGATATTTTATTATGAACCTACATTTTATAGAAAGCTTTTATTTTTTAGTAACACACTCATACCTTGTTTTTTTTTAATAAAGTCGTATCTCGTTCCGGTACCCGTTCATATACATTATAGAGGAGCATCTATATGGGATCAAATACTCACTCAAACAAGTAAGAGAGGCACCACATACTCATCCAAAACTTTAAGACATTAGATTCATGAATTCTCTAACATATAAAGTTCTCAACCTCCACTTTTAAAAACAATGTGGGACTTTCATCTAACACTTATAACTCAACAGAAAATTTGCCATATGAGTCAAGGAGATTACAAGTTGGAGAGAAATAAGTAGATGCAAAGGGTTTAAATTCAATAAATTTAGTGTTTTGATATTTTGTAACATTTAAATAGATTAGTTATTTAGATAGAATATATGAGAGAGATGGGAGAATTACTAAAATATAAAGTTTGTCAATCCATTCTCGAGACGTGAGACAAATGCAAGAGCGTATAGATATATGTCGGGATTTCCCATAGCAGGCTCGTAGGAGCCAGAGCACCAAAATTTTAGAGGCATCACATTTTTACCTTTATATATATATATATATATATATATATATATATATATATATATATATATATATATATATATATATATATATATATATATATATATATATATATATATATATATATATATATATATATATATATATATATATATATATATATATATATGATTCAAGAACATGGAATAACCTTAGCAATGATCTAGGAGATGAATTACTATGAAATGATCCTAAATGAGATGTATCAATTGTGAATGGTCCTAAAATACTTCTGATAGGCATTTATCATCATCAAGTTGTTATATTCGTTATTGTTCTGATGGAGACGAGCAAGATAAGAATTGGCTTGTTTAGTCAAAAGAATTGGATAGAGTTTTTTGTTTTTATTGTAAGTTATTTGGTACAAGTTGTAGAATGAATCGCTTAGCAAATGAAAGTTTTGATGATGGAAAACATCTTTTTTGAAAGACTTAAAAAACATGAATAAAGTGGTGCATACATGTCTTTCATGAGTAAATGGAATAACTTACGAATTAGATTTAAGAAAATATAACAATTGATAAGCATCTTCAAGAGATTATAAGAAATGAAAAAAAAAAAAAACACTAGAATAGTGTCTTACTTACAATAGTTTTTGTCACTAGATGTCTATCTGAGCATAATTTAGCATTTCATGGAAAGAATGAGAGGATTAATTAGAAATTCACTAATAAAATATTTGTGTGGAAAAGAACATTACAAATAAATAGGGGTGTTTATTGGTTTGGGTAAATCCGAACCAAATCAGAATTCAAACCAATCTATAATGTTTAAGTTGGATATTTTTTCAGTTCAGGCAAGAACCGAACCAAATCAATGAAATTCGGTGACAATTGGTTCGGACATCGAATTTTGAATTTTCTACCATAAACCCAATACAAACCAATCCTAATTAATTATCATAAAATTTACCAATCATTCAAGTTCAAGAAGTACAAAGTGAAATGTTGTATGTGGACAAGTTATTCTATTTTAATTTGTTGTTAAAAATTGTTAATGTATTATTATAATTAAGCATAGAGCTATGAAACACATTCATTATCATACAAACTCAAGTGACTAATTATATAAGTTTTGATGTTATATATTTTAGAATCTATTAGAGAAAAGTTGCTAGTCTAATATTTATGATTAAACACTATTAATAATATATATTTTTAGTATTATTATTTCAGTAAAAAAGTTGTTTTCTTTCCAATATTTTTGTATTTTTTAATTGTCCGATCAATTCAACCCAAACCAACCCGTTATTTTTTGGTTCGGTTCAGTTTGGTCTTTATCGCAAAAATTTGCAAATTCAATCCAAATTAATCTACATAATTTTAAGCGGTTTGTGTATTGGATTTTCTCAAAATCGAACCAAACCAGCTCGCGAACACCCCTACAAATAAATAATAAATATTTAATAAAATCAAAGTATAATATTCAAATAAAATACTACTACCTTTAACCCTGATTATAAGATCCTCTTGAATTTTTTTAGTCATTTCTTATAAATTCTCTTCAACTTTCAAATTTTATTAATTATTTTTTTTCAAACATACCCCTAATTATATTACACTATTTTACAATCTATAATAAATATATTTATATAAATATTAATTATTTTTCTCTCTTAAAATTATATAAATAATTAATAAATTTAATATTCTAATCAACTTTACTGAGTAATATTTAACTCTTTACTTGTATGCTAAGAGAATACTGAAAATCCATTTATCGATACCATGGCATTACTCTGCTCTTACAATCATCTGCCCTTGTAAGCATTTAATATTTTTGTTTGATCATTTATATAATGAGTTATGATTCATAAATTAAAATATATCTATTACACTCTTTGCACACATTTTTTTATAAACAACAATTTTTTTTTTTAAAATTTATTGAATTATTAATGTATTTAGTTATTATTTTATACTAGATACATTAATGATTCAATAAATCTAAAAAAAAATTGTTGCTTATAAATGTATCCAGATAGTATATTTAAAATGGATGGATCTAATATAATTTGAATGAGCTAGACTCCTAATTTATTACTCCCTTAAAATAATTAAAATAATTATAGGTAACGCTAACATGTTCTCTTGGGATATATGTTAAAAATTTTAAAAATAATTTTTTTTTGGATAAGACAATGAAAATATTATTTTTTAATTTTTAATTAATATAATACACAATTTCTAACAAATAATTTTTATATTTAACTCTTACTTTGTGGCCTGATAGCAAATATTAACATTATCCAATAATTATCACATTTACAAAAGTTATTTGTCTCAAAATATTTATCATTTTAAATTTTAGATGTATTTTTATTTTTAATCTTTAAATTATACTCAATAATAAATATTTTTACTTATTATTTTTTTCACTTTCAATTAATGTTAATTTAATTACATTAATAATTAATAAGAATAATTTAGTAAAGTCATTATTCTTTATCATATATTTTATTATGATTTTTATATATGTGAAAATATCAATTATGATAATTATTTTGAGATTGAGAGATTATCCTATTTGCACCTTTGTTTATTGTGGAAAATGGTAAACAATCGTTGGTCCTCCCAAAGTCCTAAAACTAAGGGTTACTAGCAAGATTGACCCGTTGATCTTAAGACATGTGCTAAGGTTTTTGAAATTATACTAGTTTTGTCGAAATCCTTATCTAAGAAACGATTTTCTAACACTAAGGGAAGAAGTATAACGACTTTCCACACTGTGATTAGACTTGATGATGATGACTCGTGACCGAGGAGAGCCCGAACGAAATAACTAACAATTTGTTTGCTCACAATATAATTTGACCAACTATGGTGACTCGTGACCAATGTGTGAACTTGACTTGTTCTAAACGGTATGTGTCGATGACTCCTTTGTTAACTCGAAACTTGTAACGAAAAGAGAATCAACATAAACGATAACACAAAGAGATTGTTGAAAAGTAAATATAACGCAAGTAAAAGTTTCAAAAAAGATGAGTGAAATATAAAGATTTTGCATTGAAATAAAGATGGAGATTCACGTACATCAAGCACTAACTCCTTGTTTCGATGCTCGGAATGGATGAGTTTTAGTAAGTGATTTGAGTATACAGTGAACACATAGAAATTACATTGAAACTAGTAATCGACGGATGACATTTGAATCATAAGGTAACCGCTTCACCAGATGTTGCCACCTATTTGACGCTTAAACGAGTTGTAAACTGCTGCTGGCAACTGCTTAGAGATTTCGAAATTTGAATCTTCCCGCTTCTAATGAAATATCAACCACTTCTGGCTTGCTTCGACATGCTTCCTTTTTGATAAAAGAAAAACAACCAAATTCTTCTAAGTCCAGAATCCTCTATGGTCCACGAAACCAAATCCGACCATTTTCTTCGTTTTGCAAGCCTTGGTCGATACGACCAATTTCCACATTTTAACATGTTCTCCTTCTGGTCGACGTGACTCCGCTTCAACATCTTGGCTTAATATTCTCTTTAATAATTGATTTTTTTAATTTTTCAATACCAAACTTTCAAACACTTTGCTCTCAATCTCCAATGGTCTTTATTTGAGAAAATCATCCTTAACTTATGAGAACATTTTTATTTAATACACGTATTTGAATACATTGAAATTTTTTAAATTAACAATCTTATGTGTAGTAATAGTATCTAATGTACCCAATTTTTTTAATGTCAACGGTACTAATTAAATTCATAAATGATATTCAAAATTCAACAACACGTGGGAACTGATTAAGTTAAAATAAAATAATAATGAAAATAAAGAATATAGTTATATTAGATCAATAATAATTGTAGAAGAGACATACATGTATTATAAGGTGGGGACCCATGAGACTTTAGTGGTCTATATAAGAGAAGATTAATAACGTGTGGGTAATCTTAGGACACTTTCATACACACTATTCTTCTCTTTTGTTTTCCCCTTATTACTACAATTATGCATATAAACAAACTATAGAGATGGATTTTGTGAAGAAGTGTAAGAGGGTATGGGGAAGTAGAAAGAGATTGTATGATACACAAGACAGTAGTAGCAGTGGCAGCTATGGAAAATTATCAGACAAGTGTCATAAAAAGCAAAAAGATAATACTAAGAAACCACCAAATGGTTGTCTTTGTGTCTATGTTGGACCTGAGAGACAAAGATTCATAATCAAGATCAAAATATTCAATCACCCTTTGTTCAAAACACTTTTGGAAAGTGTTGAGAATGAATTTGGTTATAGAAACGATGGTCCTCTATGGCTTCCTTGTGATGTTGACATGTTCTATGAAGCACTTGTGGAGATAGAAAGTGTTGAAGATGATACGGCTTTTGTGGGATGCAATTTTCCAATAGGTCACAAACATGGCTTAGTTTCACAATATTCTCCATTTTCTTGTCGTTCTAACTTGAGTTCATGTGATGCAAATTACGAGGTTTTGGTATAATGTTGTAGATATTTGGTAGAATTACTACTACTCTTTCATTCTCAATATATAGGGTAGGGTTGTTTAGCACACACATTAAGAAACAATTTTTGATTAACAAGTAAATTGTAAGATTTATAAATTTGAAAATAGTCCGGAGAATTGAAACAAAATTATAAATTTTGATTAACAAGTAAATTGTTTAGCATAAATTAATGACTTTTGTTGCCATGATGGAAATCCGAGATTTTTCTCTTTTGGTAAGTACTCACTTGATTCCAACTTATTGATAGACTTTTCATTTATTTAGATCGTATTATGGTGTCTGAAGGGATGTTGGATTTTTAGGGATTCTTGCACAACGAGAAATCTTAGGAGACTTATCAAATCACTTTGATTTATGCTTAAATATCCTTCTAAACTTTAGGGTCCAATACTTAATGTTTATAAGGATTTTATCCTCAAAGAAAAACTCAATGTTTGAAGAATTAAGGACCTCAAGCAGTGGCATAAAGTGGTGTTTTGATATTTTGAAGTTAAGATATAACTGGATAAAAAATTAAGATTTTAGATTTGAAAAGCGAAACTCAAAATGTCTCTACTAGAAATAAAACTTTAATGGGCAAGTGGTGTTCTGTTGTAAGATGTCAACGACGGTATAAATGGAGAATCATTATGGACTCACATTTGAAAGAGAGTGTATTAGAATAATATAACAAGTGTGAGTAAGTGGAGAAACAGTCTCACATTGGATATGAATATGAAGACTTGATAATATAGAAGTGAGAGAACTCACTCACCTATCACCTTAAGATTTTAGGTGGACTAGTGGTGCGTCTCTCACAAAGGTGCATAATTCTCAATTTTGTATTAATGCTCCTAGAGATCTGAAGTTTTATGGAATTTGAGGATACTATTTGAGTTTCATCAAAGGATTTAGCAAGGTTGTTTCCTTACTTAGAGTAGCATTATCGGTAACTTTCCCTACTTATAGTAGCATTATCGGTAACTTTGCATAATTTCTACACTTTTACCAAAGCCATTATGTAAGGAGCTCATGAATATTTGTGGGAGCACGACCGTGTTTTGGTTTGTGACCCTGTCTACAGAAAAAAAAAACATTTCTTTCATAAAATAGATTAAATAATAATAAAAAATTAAATAGTGTAGTGTAGTATAATGTTTAGTGGGTCCTATTTTAATTTTTTTAAAGGGTTGAATGGATATTTAAAAAAATGTAAAAGAGTGGTTTAAATAATTGAGAAGTGTAAATTAATATAAAAAATTAAGTAAGGTTCATTTAACGAACTCAAATGAGTGTACTGGATGTAGATGCTCTTATACAACTTGATTGGACGAATCAGATTTTTGTATCGAGAGAAGAATGTGAGATGAGTTTCAAAATAATGAAAGTAAAATTAACCATGAATGAAAGTAAAATTAACCATGTCTTCGATGCTTATGTTGCCAAGACAAAAGGAACCTTGTGAAGTTTACTATGATGCACCCTATGTCACTATTAAGAATTGAGTTAAGTACTTATATACTATAAACAAATTGTTGCTTACATCTCACGGAAAATGAAAATCTATGAGAAGAAATACCTCATGCATGATTTGGAGTTGCATTAATATTCTTAGTGTTTTAGGTTGGTCAAATGTTCAATATAAGGGTCCAATCATACGTATGGAGAATCAAGATTATCCAATATATAGTCAGCACACGTGAGATGCAAGATATATTTTATGATCTTCACTTGTCATTACTCTCATCTTGAATTATGTAAATGACTTGGACGTTAGATTGACAATCTCATAGGTTCATCTTGCACCACCGTATTGAAGATCAACATCATTGATTCCAGAGTCATACATCATCAATAAACACTAATTCAAGATCTAACACATAACAGTGGCGCCATATATGAGAAACAAATTCTGATTCTCGCGTTCTTTGAATACTCCTACATCGATTAATCGTTCAAACCTTTCTCACCTAGCGTATTAGAGTTCATGAGATCGAACTTCAAATTGCTATTTTCAATCTATTCTGATAGCATATAAATTCTGATTTTCAGAATTTTCAAATCTTTGATCTCCAGACCTTTCGAAAATGGATGGGTCTAAAGCCACTCGGTTTATAGCATTGTGGGAAGTAGCCACTATTATTCTTGCTCAATTCACAAAAGACTCATTGCCTCCTCCTCGAGGAGGCGTGGATCAGGTCATTGTGAAAACTTTATTACATCCAGATCTTCTTCAACATCCTCATATTGTAGGATATGCTCCACAATTTCAATAACGCAAGCCTTTGCTTATACCTTCAGCACCATTATTAACCTCAAGACTTGAAGCATCGTCTAGTTTCTAGTTGTTACAGGCCAACCTTAGAACACAAAGGCATGGA